>OZ057398.1:39393483-39993483 GCA_964056695.1 Melieria picta
TGGCTGACACGATTTCTCCATTTTGGATGATCTGAAACATACCAAACAAATTTCATTTTGAAGTACAAATGAATGGCTCTCGTTTGAACTATAACTGTAAAAAAATATTAATAAATAAACATTTAGTGCAATTGTAAAGTTTTTTCCTCTTTTTTTGCTTGTTTTTTGTTAATAATTGTGTCATAACTTTCTTACATAGAAATGGGCAATAATGATCGTAGTTCACGCGATAGCCAAACCTTTTCTGAAAATATAAAAAAAAAGTTTCAGCAAATCGGTGCAGTAGATCAGTAGAACAGCATCTACTTCACGTGCCAGGTGTGCGATTCGGGCGCGCGAGCCCTTACAGCTAATCTCATTTTCAATCGCTTTCGGATACTATCCGAGGTAAAGGAAGGTTTCTACATGATTCCTAAGGGTTTAAATACACCAAAACTGCAAAAAAAAATGTTTTGATTTTTTGAAAAAATCTACCTGACTACCCCCTTAAGGTAGGGTCCACCAAAACCTAGAAAAGTCCGCATAAATTTTAATTTTTTTAAATGAAATTTTGAGGGCATGTTATATATTATTAAGTTGTCATTTTTTTAATGCAGCATGGCTGGAAGCGTCACATGTTTCCCATTATTATCAGTTGAAATTTGAACTTCGTGGAAATTAATAGAAATAATTATTTCGTGAAAAGTAAAGAAAAGAAAAAAATATTAAAAATACTTTTCGTTAAAAGATTAAAACAAAAAAATTATGAGTGAGTACCTTGTAATGTAATTTATTGATTTGATTGAAGTGTTTTATAGTGAAAAAAAGGATTTACAGTTACTTTTTCGCCTTTAGGCTGCATCAGGCACCAAAGCGAAAAGATTGAATTCAGTTGGTCACTAACGTATACTTGTATGTGGTTCCTTTAAAGAGGACTTTGGGACAGAAAATGAAAAACTGACTATGCCAAGTTACTATAAATGACCTCTAGTTTCACGTCTATATCAACATTTGGATGGGGTTCGGCAAAAATGTTTTTTTTTGTCGCACGGTGCAATAAATGTAATGTTGGTGTTATCACTCACTGCTTCATAACTTTGTCATTTTTCTTTCGATTCTATTTATGTTAGGCTTAATATTTGCTCAAATAATATATATTTCATCCAAAATTTTAAAACCAGAGCAGATAATTTATTTTATCCATAAAAAAATCATTCAAAAATTTATGATTTTTTTAATTGGTCGAAAAATTCACTTTTTACAACTTTCACCGTCAATAACTTCCTCAAATCTCATCTGATTTGGACAATGTGTACATCGCTGGAAAGGCTAAGGCTATTATCTTCTGACCGCCGGACAGTTTGTGTTAGTCGGATGATTCGTTTACGAGATATGTGCTCATAACTGAAACAACAGGAAAAAAACTCGTTTTCCAAAGATTTTCTATACTTTTAGAAACTATACGAAATTTAACAAAAAAAATGTGGTGGCTATGTATATTCGATTTTTGATTTTATTATCAGACATTTTGCATATTTAGTTTGTTTTTGCAACATGCAAAGGTTGGACGTATTTCTTTGTGACGAAGCTTGAATTAAGTTGAATGCTCCAAGGCACTTCAATTGTTGACTCTGGCACATGAGCAAAAAAAATTTTAGTGATAATGCCCAGTACGTCAACAACCGATGAAAATTTTTGAGTCAGAGAAGAAAATTTTTATAGAGAATCGCAAATCACTTTTAGAGAAGTTGTTGAGGATGTTGTCATAACGGTCAACATATCATGCCATGTAATTTTTTTTAATATTTTTGGAATGAAACATGCGGCAGTGAAGTTTGTTTCGAAATTGCTCCTTTGACTCGGCTTCCGTTGACCTGTTTCCAAAACTAAGCAAACCCATGAAAGGACGAAGATTTGCCACAATTAAGGAGATAAAGACCGCATCGTCCAAAGAGCTCAAAGCCATACCAAATGTCATATTTTAGAAGTGCTTCGAAAATTGAAAAATCACTGGTACAGTTGTATTATGTCTGACGAAGATTACTTTGAAATAAGTATTTTTCGAAACAAATAAATCTTGTTTCGTCGGACCTCGCGTATCTTTCAGTAAATTTTGCATTTTTTTTATTTAATTCTGTTATTTTCCACTAATCGGAAAGGTTTTTAGACGGTCTCTCTAGATTTTGACCTCATATTTCTTCATAAATAGAAAAAAACAGGACAAATATTTTATAAAAAATTGTCTCTACTGCATTAACCCAACACCCTTCAAATCTTTTGATCACTGTTTTCCACTATTTACTACGCTGGACACTGCAAAAATTTTCATTTGAGATGTAATACAGCAAGAATTTCCTAGAATTTTCTTGATTTTTTTATATTAATCAGGATTGTATATTATTCAGAGATAATTTTGTAAGCATTATAACATAAATGACAAATAATTTTTAAAATTTTTCCCTTTTTGCCACACAAAAAGGAGACCGTCTTTCAATTTGGTTCGCTTGAATAATTTCACTACAGACTATCTAAAAAAAAATTACTAAGTAAAGTGACACAACTAAAACTGATGTTAGACAAAACTCTATTTTCATCAACCAATTTTTCATTCGCTTCAATTGCTGTTCAAAGTATTTTTAATTTTCTTAGCTCTTCACTCAACCTATCGAATTCAAAGGCAACAGAATGCTCTTATCCTCTCTCTCTCCCCCGCTCTCTATCCCTCTTTATTGCTTTACAGCATTTTGGCTGCAACTCCTCTGTCATTTCTACAAATTTAAATTTCAATGAGCTTGTCAAACTTAAACTAAAAATCTTAAAGCTACTCGCCATTCTATGCAACTTTGTTGAACTATTTAAAAGTTTTCCTTCGCATTTTCGTTTGAAATTTTAAAGCATCATCGATAAAATGTAATTTATGCTTAAACCTAACAAAATGTATTGACATTTCCTAAGAGCTTACACATTGTTTGAAGACAATTACACACTTTCACAATGCAATACGATTAAGCACACTTAATTTTTGCACTCTGGCAGGTCTTAAGGCGATTAAGCGAAAGCTTTTTGTTTTCTATTTAAATTTACAAGGCAATTAAAATAAGTACACAAGATTTTGTATATCACAGTAAAATGTTGAGTTCAATAGGTTAACAGCAAAAGTAATAATTCTTAAGAAAATTAGTGTGAGATGATAAGCATTTAATTTAATTAAGCTTTAATTTAAATAATGTCAAAAGGTTTCAAACACAACGCGATAATGCAATGAAAAAACTTGATCGAAGCTCAGAAATGAATACAATAGCCAAGCTTGAAATATTTGTTTCTTATATTTTCAGTTTCATTTTTATTTTTAAATTAAACAACATCAAAAATGCACATGCAACCATAATAAAACCAGATACAAACAAATTGTTTATATACATAAAGTTGGCACAACAGATCAACAACGAGACTTAGGCTTAGCTTCTCGCAACGAAGAGATGAAAATTATTTCGAGTGTAGAGTGATGTCTTTTTTTATAGTTGCTTATGAAAAAGCATGCAACTCGCTCTATATTGTAAATTAATAGTCTGATAACAAGATTATGACCTGACTTGCCCCAACCATTCGTATTGTAGAAGAATGACTGTACTTGTTCACAGATAAAAGAGATTCTTTAGTGTAAAGCGATGCTTTTTTAAAATGGCTTCTCAAAAAGCATTCGTCTTTCTCAATACTTAGATTTCTGAGGTATGCTGTGTAGAACGATGATTTTTCATTATCGCCTGAAGCATCCAACTCGCTCTACACTGACAACAGAACACTTGCTATGCCACTGTTCAGCTCTACAGGAACGCCACTGCGGCTTTTTGAGGTCTACATAAGTTCCTGTCTAATCTGAACAAAGCAACAGAAGCTGAAATATCGAGGAGTTTAATTGCTTAATAGAATACAATTCAATTTGAGACAGTTGCATATATTTTCTCTCTCTCTCTCTCTGGGATATGTTTGAGAACGACCTGCGCTCTGGGCAAACAAATATAAAAGGCTGCCGGGTACATGGCGAAGAGTTTGGTTTTGATAAGCAAAATTGCCACACGGAGTATAAAGTGACTACTGAAACAGTAGAAAAATTGAAAAATTTTAGTGTATTTTATTTTTGAGCACAATCCAGTGAAACGAATAGCGCCTGCGTTAGGTAGCAGAACTAATTTTCGTAACAATATAAAAAGGAATGGAAAGACTAGAATAGGATAAACTAGCACTATTCTCATTGGATAAAGGTTTTTTTGTATTTCCTTAGCGTAAAATTAATAAAGGCCGGCGTGAACAAAATTTGTACTTAGAGCGTAAAGAAATCAGCGGTTTGCCCAATAAATAATGTTTTTTAAAGTATCATTTCGATTGCTACTAAAGCTGTTCGTATCAAATATGAAAAGCAACCTGTTGCTTTCTTTGCCAAATATTTGACCATGCAATTTGAAATCTTATATGAAGATTTGATCGAAACAGAAGGAAAGCTGTCGAGTGTCCATTATTACTTAGAATCAGCAAGCTGCATACTATATATCTATAATGTTAACGCAAATCCGCACAGTTCGAATCGAAAGAGTTGGTATACATTGAAATTATTGAACCAAGTGATGGATGTTTGTTTCAGTGGAAGTGTGTATAATTGATGACATGTTGACAACACAATACACGTTTGAAATATTTACCTATTGTATGACTTGCAGTTAGTTTAGGATGGCTGCCTTTTTATGAGACACACTTTCATAGGTCTTGGCCCTTTGTGATACTGCAAATTTAATCCTATTTGAACTGAGGACTATTTAGTTTGAAATGACACATGTTATTTTTGTGTCATTAAAATTTACGAGTTTGATAAATTTTTTGTATTCTGTGTTATATTTCAATTAATATTCAATGTCAAATATTTTATATATATTTTATTTATAATATTTTATTTTTTCCACTGATTTTCACACAAAAATTGTTAAAAAACAGCATTTATTTTTTTTCTTAACTGCTGGCAGTTGTTACCCAAAACGAAATATTCAAGCAAATACACAAAAGAGTTATGCAGGGCTAATAATGAGCTAAAATAAAAATAAATATAAAAATAAAGACAAAAGCAAAAGCAACTAAAAACTGTAACAAAAGCAACAGTCAAAATGTACAAATGACATATTTGCACCAACGGCCGATAAGCGAATATTACTTGTGTCAATTTTTTGTTGTTATTTTGGCTGATATGATTACTTTCATATGTAATAACATAATTTTTTTTTTGGTTTTGTTGCTGTCATAATTGTTTGTGTAACAGTATTAACAAAAGTATGACTTACGGACAGGCACATGTAAAGCGCCAAAAAAAAACAATGAATAATAACCACAAATAAAAATCATATTAAATGTGTCCGAGTACATGTGTGTGTGTAGGTGTGCGTGTGTGAGTGTGGAAAGGTTAAAAACCAACAACATCAACACGATGGTAATACACTCTCACACAGGGGGCAGTTCAGTGCTGTTCTGTGCTGTGCTGTGCTTTTGTTTGGTTTATGGCGCCGGCTCACGTGTTTTTGTGCGTTGACTGGCGGCCATATATCCTTTTCACATTGGCTGTATGTATGTTTGCGTGTGAGTGTGTGTGTTTGTGTGGCAGTTAGCTTAAAGGCATTTTCGACAAATTGTGCAAATTATTGCGTTAAATTTACCCCAGGGACGAGCTGTCGGCTTTTCCATTCAGACTTAACACATTCACACAAAACACTTCACTACATCAATATTCTGTGTTTGTGTATGTGTGTGTGTGTGTATGTGAGGGCAAGTGTGTTCTACATTGCTTTATTTTTGCACGCTTTCATGCAATTTGCTTGTTTATGTGTGTGTCAGTGGCGCACAGTGGTGGGGGTTTTAGGCGTTCAACCCCTCCCTCCTTTAAATACAAAAATTGCTGGTACAAAATATGGCTTTGAATGGAGTTCGGCTCAAAAGTTGTACGCAAACCCCGTCCCCCCCAAAATGAAGTCCTGTGTACGCCACTGTTGTTTGTGTTTGCAATATGAGTGTTGCTTGCTGGCATTTTATGTCGTTTCGCTGTGTTTTGGTCAAGTTGCCTGCCGGCCAGTGGGACTTTCGCTTTGTGAAAAATGTGCTGCAACAACCAAATAGCAACAACAACAAAATGTGAACGATTGCAATAAAAAAAAAAACATGTACATACACCGCTGAAACATGTTGGAAACATTGTCCTTTTTTGTCTCTGATTCTCAAAGTCCCGCCGCAGACACACACACACACACACACCACGACTTATGCTTTTTCATATATATTATACATATATGTTTTTTTTATGCGTTGATTTTTGACGCTAATTTAATTAGGCATTAACCCATGTCAGCATGTTGGATTCCAATCCACCAAGCGAGTTCACCGTTGCCTCATTAGCGTGACATCGTTGCCCTAATCAGCTGCCAAAGTTAACGCGCCACAGCCACTGCTGTCGTGTCACACTGACATTGCAGCAACTACAACAACAACAACAACAACAACAATCACAACCACATCTACATCTACTAAAACAGCCACATTTGGTCCCTTTCACCAGCGCATACTTGCACCTTTGGCATTCATTCGCCACCAGCCACTCTTCGCACTCCATTCGCTTTCCGTTTCCACTCATTTATTATCCAAATTGTGGGCACTTTTTAATGCACGTTTTCATTACCGTTGCCATTATGAAAGTTTTCCATTTAACTCGCGTCGCGCCACTTACGCGTCTAGACTGCATTAGTCAAATTGTGGCTTTGCCCGGTGCCAACACTTTGGTTGCCTCTGGTCGTCGTATTACATTGACAACAGTGGCAAGTCGTGTGTCGTGTCACTGAATGTATTTAGTTCTGTTATATTGTTGGTTGGTTGGTTGGTTGATTGTTTTCTGGCCGTCTGACGTTTTAATTGGGGTTAAGGTACGTGTAACGCTTTGACGCTTCGGTGTTTCTATTTGTCTGCCGTCGCTCATAATTGGTTGGTGTGGGCCTTGTGAGCCACCAAAACAGTTTCGATTTAAAATTAAGTTATTACGTGACTTTACTTCGGCAACATTGCGTGTCAGCTTTCGTTTGTTTCTATAAAATTGATTTATTATTGACTTTGTTGATTTCAACAAAAGCCACAAAATGTGTCAATACAACAATTTGTCAAGTGGGCGGGTAGCTTAGAATACAACAGTTGTTTTATTGAATACAAATACAAAATCTATGCAGTGTGACACGCAACTGTCAAAAAAGAAACTTAGTGCGTCTAAGAGAGCAAATAGAAGACGCTAAATGTCTTAGAAGAAAAGTTAAAGAAAAGTTAATTTATGTTATGATTTTTTTTGTTTAATATTTGCTTACTTTTTGATTTTATCTACTGTTAGGTTATGTTTATTTGCATAAACTTTTAACAAATTTTTAACCTCGTCTGATGTTGAATTTCGAACACTGCAGACATGCATTGAATTATTTTTGATTTTGAGTACATTTTCCAAGTCTGAAGTCAATGGACCCAATAAATCACGATTCCAAAGCAACGAAATTCAAACTTTTATAATAGACTACAAGGTTCCAGTGGCTTTGCACGCATGAATTTTATTATTTTTTTTTTAATTTACTCATTTTTTTATTTCATATAATGTTAGGTTATGTTATCCATTTGTCACCTTCTCTGTCACTGCCCGGCTCTCTCTATACGAAGGTGGAAAGCCTTAGGCTCTACTTTCTTCGACAGCTTGGATGACCTTAGATCAGTCAACCTTAGGGACGTTCTAGGTTTTATCCGCAAAACAAAATGGCTTGCACAGGCACTTTGATTTCCAGTAAGTCAGATCACTTCCTCCTTGTGGTATCATAATGGGCCCTTTTCGCAGCCTAAGTGTGTCTTTCGGCAAGTCCCGCGCCTAGGCAGCCACTTTAACCTAACCTAACCTAGGTTATGTTTATTTGCAGAAACATCTAACAAATTTTCAACCTCGTCTGAATTTTTTTTATTATGAGTACATTTTCAAAGTCTGAGTCCAAAATCAATGGGCCCAATAAATCACACTTCTCTTAACCCTTTCTTGACCTTGCCAGCTTTCTAATTAGTAAATTCATTTAAAAAAAAAACTAATAAAAAATTAAAAAAAAATTAAAAACACGTATTGAATTATTTCACATGTTTTCACCAAGTTTGAAGTCAAAAACACTAAAAGATCTTGTTTCTCCATACAAACTTTTAACCCATTGTATACCTATTTAAGTTTCCATTTTCACAAAACTAAAAAACAGGCGCTCTTGATTATTTTTGATTAAAAATGTTTTCACCAATTTTGAAGTGAATAGGCCCATCGGTTTATGTCTCTTTAACGGTCTTCCTGTATATGAACCTTAACCCATTGTGAACTCCTCTGAATTGTGATTTTCATAAAATTGAAAAATACGTGTAAAATTTTTTTTATTTGTAGTATTTTCACCAAGTTTGAAATGAACACCTCAACCCATATTTTAAGCCCTTGAATTTCAAAAACCTCCCGTCTTAGGTTAATTTTCCAAAGTGGAGCTACTATTCAAATTTCATGTTTGTAGCTTTAGTGGTTAGGACAAAGAATTTTAAGTATATAGATTGATTTGTTATACTCGTATATGAATATAAACGCATGTATGTATGTATGTATATATTTATGTGGTGCAAGCAAGTGCGTATTTGGGGGTTCAAACCCCTCTTGTTTAGCGACTGTTTCATTGATTTTTTTTATTAATTAATTAAATTTTTCTCAGAGACTTTTACTTCATATGTATTGTCATAGTCTGTAAGAAGTCTTGTCCATAGACCAAATTAAATAAATAAAAAAAATAAACAAATATATGAATAAATGAATAAATAATATAAATAAATAAATAAATGAATAAATAATATAAATAAATAAATAAATGAATAAAAATAATAATGCATAAATAAATATATAAATAGTTAAACAAATCAAAGAAGAAATAAATTGATTAATTAGTAAAATAAATGAATAATTAACTAAATCAAAAAATTAATAAATACAGAAATAAATTAATAAATAAATAGATAAATAAATAAATATATAGGTAAATAAATATATAAATACTCAAATAAATAAAATAGATAAATAAACAAAATAAATAAATAATTGCTTGCATAAATAATTAAATTAATTACTTAAGTAACTAATATATAAATACACAAAATTAAATTAACAAAAATAAATAAATTAAATAAATAAATAAAATAAATAAATAAAAAAATAGATAAAGGCAAAATAAATAAATAAAAAAGTAATATAACAATAAATAAAACAATACAATAAATAAAAAAGTCAAGGAAGAAATAAATTAAGTAGTTAATTAAATAAATGAATAATTAAATAAATAAACAAATGCATAAATAAATGAATAAACAAATAAATAATTGCTTGCATAAAGAATTAAATAAATAAATTAATTAATTAATTAATTAGTATATAAATACATAAAAATTAAATAATTAAATAAAATAATTATGATTAATTAAACGTTTCTGATCTAACAAGCTTTGTATGGAACCCTCTCAAAATGAAATAATATGTGCGCCACTGTTTGTATGTATGTAATATATACCAAATTTTCCCGATTTTCCTGAGTCCTGAGTATTTACTGAGGTGTCAAGGAAATTCCACCGTCATAGCTTAGCTGATCAAAGCACTAAACAACATCGATTAGTAAATTTTTATAAAACAACATTCATAGAATCGTTGAGTGTTTCACGCGCACACATTCTGGCAATTTCCATACAAGCTGCGCTCTGGCAGTGTTATCAAATTCAGTGTGCAGCAAATGGCGAATTCAAACGGGCGGCCCAGTGCCGCACAAATAGCCACAAATACAAACAATTTGGCGGAAAAGCGCACACGCCGACATTAAATTCATGTCCATCGCCACGGCAACTTGACGCGCTCCCATGGCACGCGAGCACCACTACAATTCAAGTTTTTATCTGACCATATCTGGCCCCAAGTTGGTCGTGTGCGCACAAAACGAAAAATGACCGCCAAGTGGCCGACTGTTTAAATGCGGACGACCGCGACTAGTGGCCAGCGGCCGGTTGACTGGACGCGGTTGCCAGACGCCACTTGGCCATGCAGCAGTTTAGCCGGCTGGCCGATTCGGCACCCGCACGCCGAGGACCAACTTTCTCGTTCGTCCGTTGCGGCATTTGTTTTGCTGCAAAATCCACACCGACACACACACACGCACACCAACACGAGCTCGCCGCTTCCGGGCTGTGCGCCCGTTTAGACGCCAAATGTATGGATGCTACTGTAATTGCATTTTAAACATTAAAAACTGCTCACGCGATGAGTTAACATGAAAACTTTCGGCAGCTCGAAAAAAAAAACGCCAAAGTTTCAACAAAATAATTTCATGCGCCCTCGCTTGCCTCCGTTTCGGTCTCGTTTCTTTTGCGGTGAGTTTTGTTGTAGTTGCAGTTTCGCATTAT
This sequence comes from Melieria picta, assembly GCA_964056695.1. Taxonomy (NCBI): domain Eukaryota; kingdom Metazoa; phylum Arthropoda; class Insecta; order Diptera; family Ulidiidae; genus Melieria; species Melieria picta. The sequence continues at coordinate 39,403,969 of OZ057398.1, forward strand.
GTGGTCGTGCAGTGATTTGAAGTTCAACAACAACGTTAATCCATTCATCATTTGTACTCCAACTGCAGCGTGCACTATTCACTCTTTTTTCTCTCTCTCTCTCTTTCCTCTTTCTCGTTCAGCGCTCGTTGTGTTAATTGAATTAAATTGAATTTTTGAATTTCAAGCGCAATTTTGTGGCAAACTAAAATGGCCGTTTTATAAAAAGTATTAAAAAACATTATTCGTTTTTTTGTGGCGTTGTTTTTGTTAGTCAGAAATAAACTAAAAATGTTATATGCATGCACTGCGAGCGCTAAATGCATTGCAACAAACTGGACGCAGCGCTGTTTGCATAATATTTGATAATAGTTTCTGCAGTTTTGTGCGTTGTTTTCAAAGTTTTTATTCATTTAGCTGAATTTGTATGCACAAGTCGTGGCATTAGTGCGAAGTGTTCAATTTTTGTAACACTTTTCAAGTGAGCGGAGAGCGGCAACACTGCCAAATGTGCAGTGAGATTTTATTGTTTACGCTTTTAAAATGCAGTCAGTTGTTTGTGTGCATGTGTGTGTGTGTGTGAAGAGGGCGTTTTCGAATAATATATTCTCGATTCACATGCATTATTAGCATTTTAATTAAAAGTCAAAACTGCAAGTTGATAATTCGTTTCATAGTTCAACAACTGCTGAACTGAATACATTCAATATCCTAAAAGTATGCAGCAAATAATGATCTAGAAAACGCATAGAGTTAATGAAGTGCTAAGTACTTGGTGCATACTTTCAGGATTAGGTTGGATTTCCCTTTTCAGTGAACAAGAAAACAAACGCATTTGAAAAAAAATTTGCTTGTAAGCAAGTTGGCAAATGTTTGCCAAATTTTTGCATAAAATTTGTGGGTGTAAATTTATTTGCAAGGGATAATTTTGTTTGCCTAATAATTGGATCCAATTGGATCCAAACATTTTGCAAGATTATTCCAAATAAAATGCTTACGTGTTGGGTTACGTCAAAGTGGCTGTCTGGGAATGGGACATGCCAAAAGACACACTTAGGCCACGAAAAAGACCCGTTGTGATACCACAAGGTGAGAGTGATCTGTCTTGCTGCAAGTCGAAGAGACTGAACAAGCCTATTCGATTTGTCTATAAACCCTAGCGAGTCTTTGATGTTGAATGATCCCAGGGATTCCCATCTTCGTCTAGAGAGAGCCGAGTGATCTATCTCACTGCAATTCGGAAAGCCTAAACATGTTAATTTAAATTGTGTATGAACCCTAGAAAGTCTCTGATGTTGACTGATCTTAGGTATTTCAAGTTCTCGAAGAAGGGACAGCCTAGGGATTTTCATCTTTGTCCAGAGAGAGCCGGGCAGTGGCTGAGAAAATGACTTATAGTCACATCCTTCCTCTTAATTTTAGCAACTGCGGCAATAGTTCCAACTATCAGGACCTATTCTGTTGGCATGACGTACGAATAGACAATCTTCTCTCAAAATAACGACGATCTCTCAAAAAGCGTTTTAGGGCGCCTGGGATTGAAAGTGGCCCAGAGCTGCTTGATTACTTTTCAAGTGTTTTCCTCCTGTCACCGCTTGTTGGCCATGTCGAGGAAGGAAGAGCATTCTTGTTTAATTTACAGGTAGCAAAAGATAATAATTTCTGTAATTGTGGTGTTTTAGTCCATTGGGATGGTGCCACGTCTGGTTGCCACTGATGTGTCTACCAACTTGTGCGATTTTTATAATTCTCATTCGGTTCATGTGAATATCGATAGAAGTAGACGAGTGTTTTACTAGCCCGAACTAGGAATCGAACCTGGGGTAAGAGAAGCCAGCGCGCTACTCGCTGGACTATTGAGACCGACGTCTGCGTGTCTGTGTAAGCTTGTTGTAGATTTATTCCTAATGGAAACTGATCATTGGGTTGTTTCTTCTCCTCTTTGGGGCCAGATTACACTCACTTTGGTAAGGCGTGTCTGATATGCAAAGAAGTGGAAATGCTTAAAGTAATGTAATGACGAAAACGGAGACAAATATCAGTTTTTTTAGAGGCCATCAATAGTAAACAACACTACTCAGAATCCTCAGATTTCTTAGTTAGAATGGGCTCTGAGATTGTATTTACCGACCATGAACCTATTCTCCCACTCCCATCAAAGCTGCTATTAACAAAAGGATCACTTCAAAAGGATCACACAAGTGAGCACGACTCAGACTTTAGCTGGACGAAACTCATACCAGACAACATATCGTATTGATTGGTCTATTCTTCAACTTGACAATTCGCTGGTGCAGAACTCTTTTTTATTTTTACTACCATGCAATTTGACAAAGCAAAACAGTTTTTTAGAGCGTCAAGCTGAAAGATTACAAATTATTTTCTTGTACATACAGAATTTTTATAAGTTTTTAATTATTCTCATAATTTCTTAATTAAAAAAAATTTCGACCTTCAAAGTTTCAAAGTGAATTGAATTAAAATGACTCATTGATGTACCGTCTTCTTGACTTGACTCAGTACTTAATCTCAGTTTGTTTCTTGAACCAAATTAGTACTTTGTTACTACAAAGTCGCTATCGGTCGTTATCGCTACAGTTGTTAATCGGTCTGGGGCCGAATACAAACAAAAACTTCAGCGTATTCTGTGTGTTGCTTGCTGGTGCCAGTTGGTAGTCCCGAGCGCCAACAGATTGTGCGAGACTTTGTTCTTTTAACTCAGATGTCATACTCCATGTTCCCTGCTATTGACTTGAAAGTACCGAGTAGTGAACCCGGCTTGCAGGAGCCTCTTCAGACTTGCGGACAACATGGCCAAGAAGGCGTAACCGCTGAGTTTTTATGCGCTTGTCTATGTTCACTGACTATACGGAATGTGGAATACCTTTCTCTCCAACACCCCCTAAAAGCACTTTTATCAGTGAACGACAACGTCCAAGATTCTACTACACACCATATAAGAGAAGCCGATGGGACTGATGAGTGCCTTGTAGAGTGAAAGTTTTGTTCGTTGAGAGAGGACTCTACTTTTTTATTGCCTACTGAACTCACAGTAACAGCTGTTGGCAAAAGTTATTCTGCATTTGATCTTCTGGCTGACGGCTTTTTTGGTGATGAGACTGATTTCAAGATAGACGAAGTCCCTCAACACTTTGAAATTAGGGCTGCCAACAGAAAACAACAAAAGGTCAGGTTAGATTATGGTGGCTGCCTCTGTAAAAGACACAATCGGAGGCCTTTTGTGAGGCCCATTGTAATACCACATATTTGACCCGTTTTTGAAATATGGTATGCAACTATGTTTTATTCAAGATGTGTTACAACCAGTGTCCGACCGAAACATCTTTTTTAGGCCGAAACTGAAACCGAATTTCGGTTTTTTTTTAATATTCGGGAAACCGAAACATTCTAGTTGAAATCAAAATCACAAAAATCACCCTTTCGTACCTTACTCGCTAATATTCAAAATTAAATAATTTAATATTATATGCTAAAAAAAAAGTTTATTTACATTGGTGGCATCTAAATTACTCCTCCTTTCGCTATATATCTGCTACACAATAAAATGTAAAAAAATATTCTAGAAAGTTTCGGTTCGGCCATTTTTTGGCCGAAACTGAAACCGAAACCTCTTATTTGGGCCGAAACCGAAACCGAATATTCTGTCGGACACTAGTTGCAACACACATTTCAAGCGGATGGGGGAAGGAGGTGCAAAAAGTACTCTGTCTTGTACTCAGTTACCGGAAAATCCTCGCTGCTTTCTCCAACATACGTCAAGACTGTTGAGGCCGACGATTGAATCTCCTCAACATGACACTTTGATAGAAAATAGTCCCAGCGTCATTCAAATGGGTGAAGCATCTTATTTTCTTTAATACGAGGTTGAAAAATCCTCTAGAAAGCGGGTCGCTCTGTCTAAAACCTCGTTTTGTATCAAACGGCTCGCAGAGGTGCTTTCTTGGTTTCTCTTTCACGTTTAGAAGAAGACAAAGCTTTGCTAATGAAGCAAATAAGAAAATAATTCATATATTTGAAGATAAATATTTTTTCTTAATAAATAAAATTCTTTACAAAATTTAAAATAGAATCCACACAGTCAGACAGTTTATTCACGTCACAGCGCTCTTCAGACATCTCAGTGAATGGCGGAGTTCACTTCAACTGCAAACCCATCCGATGAACGATTTCGCTTTTCTAATTTCGCATTACATTCAAAACTGCTGCGATTTTCCAATCATTTTTCGCACACTGACAGCTTCGCACAAGAAATCCTGCTTGGCCTTCTCGGTCCAACAACAGACCATCGATCAAAATGCAATTTTCATTCCCCCCTCAACTATCTGTTGTTGTTGTTGTTACTGAAAAAATAAATAAATCAAGAAAATCAACAAGCAGGCAACAGAGAAAATTGCTTTATAGTATCGCGGAAAAGAAATCTGCTTATTTAGTAATTTGAGCGCAATCATCGATTGCAGCTGACCGCCACAAGGACACGTTGAGCCGCTACAACCGACAACGCGCCACAACGCACACGAGTGTCTGGAGGAAGGAGGAATGCAGCCCTGAAAAGGAGTAAAAATAACAAACAAAAAAACGCAGCAGACCGTCAGACCGGCTGCGGGGAAAATGAAACTGAAAACGCGCCGAGGTGTGAGTCCAGCAGCGTTCAAACTGCAATCGACAAACTAACAATGGAGCAACAACAATTGCAACGAGTGACGGCGGCAACTTAGAATTTAGTGCAGTAGAGCACAGCAGTAATGAAAGCTGCGCGAAAATCCGCTTTAAGTCATTGCGAATTTACAGCGGAATTCGCTGCTTTTGAGCGCGCAGCCACTTCTGCGTCGATTTTTATTAGTGAGCCGCGTAGCGATGCACAACGGAAGTGAATAAAACCTCGAATGCGAATTGGAAATACAAGCGAAACTATTTGCCTTCATCCATTTGCTGCCATTTTATTTCGATTTTATTTTTTAGTTTGAAAGGGAATTCAAGGTGCAGGTCATGTTTGCACCATTCAACAGTGGATTTGTGTGTATTGTGCGCCAGTTTGTATGCAACGTTTTTCGCTTTTTAATTTAATTATTGTTTGCTTTCGAGTTTGTGTTGTGTTATGCTAAATGCCTGCATTGGAAAATTAAAGTTTCTCGAATTCAAGTAAATTGGCGCGCGAGTTACAGATCGAATGTAAAGTGTTGGCTTAATATTTAAATTAATGTTAAAGTAATTTTCACAGTGGTTTTTGCTAGGACTTGGTACTTGAAAGTAGAGATGTCAGTGAAACAAAAGCTTGTTATTAACTTCATATTCCTAATGTCTTCTGTTTGAAATAAGTTGGTTGGTTGGTTAGCGTGGCGGCTACGACTTCCAGTAAGCACTAATGCGCCGTTTTTGAAACCACTCTATCGGTATTTACGTGTAGGTACCAGTTTATCGAAAACCCTGATTGTTTACAGCCATTTTAAGGCATTAAGAGAGACACCAGCAGAGTGCAGCCTCGATAGCCTAAACATCCATCATCCCAGAGGTCGTGGGTTCGACTCCTACCTGGTGCATGGTACCGCAATATTCCAATATTTCCTGTCCTTTAAATATTCCCTAATCCAGCAAAGTACCCCCGTTCAAAACTTTCGACCCTCAGATGATCCTTTCCCACTCACTCCACGCAGCTGTGCGGCTATAAAAAGAAAACACTCTTCCAAATTTTCCAATTTTTCCTGTCAACTAAATGTTCCCTTGCCCAGAAACATACCCCAGTTCAAAAATTGGGACCTATAGATGATCCTGTAAAAAGAAAACAAATATACAGCTACACGACGCACCAGCCACGCTTATAAGGGGAAGCGGGCATTAGCGAAAAACAGCACACCAAACCGATCCTAGCGAAGTCCCCAACCATCCTGCTCTCGCCTCTCTTACACAACAGATGGCGCTATGAGGAGGCAGAGGCATCATTCTTAAGCTGTGATAGATGGGAGATGAGAGAAGTGAACAAGGAAACAAAAAAAAGAGAGACCAGCAAATTGCTTATCCTCCTTCTTTAAACCTTCTTAATATCCTCGAAGAAAGAGTTTCCTAGCATGTTCAACCTTCTTCTTGCTTAGGCCGGGCATGTACAGAGGTAGTGCTCGTTTCCTTCTCAGCTGGATCGCAACAGCTACCGCAGCTGGTACAGTAGAAACCACTTAACTGCAAGTTGCTTTGTTGAAAAACCTGCTTAACTGAAATCGAAAAAGGAGGTCCTCCTCGAGAGAGATCTTTCGATGAAGCTTTCGATGAAGTTTATTGGAGTATGGACCTTCACCGCATCTACCTAATGGTGAGTGGAACCTCTCCTGGCAAGCTCGTCTGCTCTCGTAACCCATAATGTTCCTATGCCCAGATCGATAGTTACCCTCCAAATGAGGTTAACTATCGATTGCCTGGTTAGTTCTAGGAGAGTTTCGCTGCTTCGCTGTCGTAGAAGATTGTGGTCCTTTTTTTAAAGGTGATGTCTGTCACAGCTAATTTGAAGGCTTCCTGGAACACACCAGATCTATTTGGAAGTTGGATTGATCGACTGATCCTCAACTCTATTAAGTAGATACCAGCTTCCACTTCACAAGCCCTTTTAAATCCGATTGCATAGATTAGAGTGCCTTCGTTGTTTGCTAAGCCCATTCTTTCCCATTCAGATGGTGATGGTATCCCTATTGAGAATGATTTACCAAAGACTATGTTGAGGAATAATCTGCTAAAAGTTATGGCTGCCCGCCAACAGACTTCAGTGACCATAAGGACTGTTCATCCAGCAACTTTATCTTTTATTTGATATAGGTTAGGTTATTTTAGGTTAAAGAAGGTGAGTGTGCGGCATGCAGTTCCACCTGGACACCCCATTGGGTCCATTTATCTTATATAAGTGGGAAATATTTTTCTATTTAAATTATTTAAAAATCATCCATCTTAAACGACGAGAGTAGCGGCGCACACAGGGGTTCAAACCCCAAAATACAAAAATTGCTGGTGCAAATTATGGTTTCAAATGGAATTGGGCTCAAAAGTTGTACGCAAACTCCCCTCCCTCCCCCTTCAAACCAATTGAAATACTGTGTGCGCTACTGGTCGAAAGTATACCATATAACTAAAAACTATATAATTGTAGCATTTATGTTTAATATTCCTTTATATGTCCCTATATGTGTTGTTGTTGTTGTTGTTTTTGTTACTGCAGTTAATTCACTTATCACACTACTACACAAACCTACCTGCACACACATACTTACACATTGTATGTAGTTGTAGCAAAAGTTTTGCACTTTTGTGCTTTTGTTATTGTTGTTTTGACTTTTAAATTGTTGTTGTTGTTGTTTTGGCAATTTAGTGGCCATTAAAAACGGTGCTCGTGCCACCAGACCGGCTCTGCCAATGCCACCGGCGGCAGCAACGTGAAAAAGGTCACGTGCGCTGTCGGCAATTCATTCTCACCGGCAATCCGGCAGCCTCCAGTGCAGCAACAGCCGCGCCCAGTTGTAGTAGTTAGGTAGTGTATACATATACATAAACATATTTATGTGTGTGAGTGTATTTGAATGCCATGCAAGTGCTGGCAATTGCCAAAGTGTGGTCGCGAAACGGTTTCGATTTTCTCTGCGCATTTTTTAAAATTGCATGAATTTTATTTTATTTTCCTTTTGAAGCGTTTGTACATTTTTTTAATTGCACATTGCAATGCATTATTTATTGATTTAACTATTTAATTAGGTCGAGAATCAATCAGTTTATTGAATGTTTTATGCAGATTTAAATAATAAAGTTTTATGACCAGCAGCAGTTTTGCTTGGCGTTTGACTAAAGAATTCACAACTCACTCCCCGGACTTCCATGGCATTCTCATTGCCTTCACCCACGTTCCGTTATTCCCATTTATTGCATTCCGTCAAGCACGCAAACCCGTTTTTGCCAGCACACATTAAATCGGCAAATGTCCATAATGACTTTATTGCCATCACTATAACTGGCACAGATAATGACAATTGAGCAAATGCTATCGATAGCATTGATTACAACAACGATAACAAAATCATAAGTATCGTACAACAACAACAAATAACCAAATACTTAAAATTTATTGTCACATCATTATCACGTCATATATTCGTACGACCCCATCATCATTGTTGTTGTTGTTGTTATAGTGATGCAAATTGCATTGCCGTTGTCGTGGGTCAGTCAGCCAAACAGACAAACAATCGGACAGTTAGGCAGAAGGCGTCAAACAGTTAGTTGGTCAACAGTCCATCATTTTTTGTGCAGCAACGGCCAAAGGGGAAAAAGCTAAATTTCAATAGCTGAGACAAAAGCAAAACAATGTTTGACATCAAATAAATGGCCTAACAACAACAACAACAACAACAAAATCCAACAATAAGCAAAACCGAAACTGGTGCGAAGCAAAGTAGAGGAAGAGGCGCTAAAATAAGACAAATTCCATAACAGTTAACACAATACAAATCACATATAGGACAACAACAACAACAAAGTAATAAAATATGAATTCAAGTTCAGTCAATGACGTGCACCATCGACACCCTATAAAATGTCGTATGCGCATTGAAAATTGCACGAAAAATTAATGTAGTTTAATGTTAAATATTTTAATGACAAATTTGCTCAATATTTTATTAAAATTTTAATAATTTTGTTTTATAAAACTACACATAATTATTTTTTATTATTTCCTGTTGTATAAAAACTGTGCATACAAATTGTTGAGCATAACAAACAAAACATTTATTTTATTATATTACTATTTATTTTTATTTACTTTTTATTATTTCTTTTTTTAAACAAAATGTTTATTTTAACTCCAGGTTTTTTTTTTTGTTGTATTACAAATTTAACCTGAAAATAATTTTACACAAAAAAAAGACATAACAACAACAACATTAAACATTAACAATATCATTAGACAACTAAATGTTTAGTTTTTCTATATTATTAATATTGTTTTTTTAGTAACAATTTCACATGCATATATTTTTGCACAACAAAAATAAGAGACAAAATTATCATTAAAAAACAATATTTTTATATTATGATTATTTTTGTTCTTGTGCGAAAAAATTGCATACAAATAGTTATTTTTAAAAAAACAAAAATAGAAAGAAAAATTTAACAGTTTGTTTATATAAAAATTATGTAAAGCATTTTTAGTGTGTAAATTTTTTTTTTCTTCATTTTTATACTCTTTATGAAAATTGTATATAAAAAAACATTAACCATACACATAAAAATTGGTAATGCGAATTTTATGTTAGATTTAAGTTGTTACTTTTAGCCTGTGAGCTAAGCCCGGTAGATGAATAAATAAATAATTAAATAAATAAATAACTAAATAAATAATATTAAATAGTAAAGAATTCGAATATTTTATTTAAATTAAATTGTTGTTTAAATTTTTTCATAAAAGAAATGTTGAACGGGTTCTTTTTATTATTATTTCATTTCATTATTTCATTATTATATATTTGAATTTTCATATTAAAAAAAATGTATTTAATAAAAACAATAACAATATAAATATAAAAAACTTAATAAGTTTTTCTTAAGCATTTAATTAAAATTTTTGCTAACATTTTTTATGAAAAACTCGTTCAAAAGCGTTTTTTAATTTTTTTTATTATTATTGTTTAAATTTTTAAATATTTTTGTACGAGAATTTTATATAATAAAAAACAGTAACAATATACAGATATAAAATTCAAATTTTTCTTATTTTTATTAAATTGTTGCTACAATTTTTTTTATTTATTTTTATATTTGTGATTTGTGAATTTTTTTATGAAAATTTTATATAAAAAAATAATAACATTATAAATTGCTCAGTAAATGTTTCTTTTTTTAATTAAATGTATGTATGTATGTATGTTTGTTTATGAAAATATATTTAAAAGGGGCTTTTTTTTTATTTTTATTTATCTTTATTTTTTATATTTTTATAGTTTTATAGGAGAATGTGATAAAAGAAACATTAACATATTTAAATATATAACGACACATTTCTGTTATACTTTATTATTTTTGTATTATTTGTATTAATTTCTATGTTTTTAAAAGAAAATTGAATTTAACAAAAACACCTGCATTTAACAAAAAAAATATTAATCACTTTTTCTTCTAATTCCAGTGAATTTTTTTTTAATTATCGTTCAAACGTGTTTTTATTTGTTATTGTTTATCTTTAATTTTTATATTTTTGTAAGAGATTTTTATATAAAAAACAGTAACAATATAAATATATATAATTCAATACCATTTTTCTTATTTTATTTAAATTGGTGCTTAATTTTTATTATATATTTGTGATTTGTATATTTTTATATGAAATTTTTATAAAAAAAAATTATAACAATACGAATATACATTACTCAATAAATTTTTTTTTAGTTAAATTAATTGCCTGTTTATTTTTTTTATGAAAAATCTTCGAAAAGCGTTATTTCTATTTATTATTATTATTTATCTTTCATTTTTATATTATTATAGCAGGATTTTATATAATAAAAAAACAGTAACAATTTACAGATATATAATTCGATATATTTTTCTTATTTTAATTACATTTTTTTTTATTTTTATATTTACTATTATTATGTATTTGTAATTTGTAGATTTTTATACGATAATTTTATATACAAAAATCAATGGCTAAACTAAGAGACAAACAAATAACAAATGAAATAAAAACGTGGGAGGATAGATTGGCGAGTTAATAGAAAGATGGATTGAGATATAGGTTCGCAGACATGTAGGCATATATAGGAGCAGACTTATTGACCACCAGAGGCCTCGATGAATCGAGTCAAGTACCATCAGAAGTTAGATAATCAACATATTGACATATCTATTAACTCACTGATATATTATTGACTTACAGATGGAACATGAACAACTCGAAAATCAATGTCGATCAGTTAATAGTGAAGAATATTAAACACTGTGCTTACTTCGAACACTCTACAACACCCGATTGAAGAGTGTACAGCGCAGAGTAAACAGTATAACGTTGAATGCTGTTTTGTACGCGGACACACCTACATATTGCACAACCCTCGCAGCACACACACACACTCACTCGCACTGGCTGCGTTCACGCGTAGACACGCACCACGCAATCACCACAACTTCACCACCGCCGCTACAGCACCACATGACACTTTTGCCCAACAACAACCCCGACGACCATACCCCGAAACCATACAAGCAAACACACACACACACTATCACGCCATATCCTTTCATTTTCGGTGAATAATGGCACAGCGCCACTAATATTGACATTGGATCAATAAAGGAAATGTCCTTAAAATTAATAGACGACATTTAGATATTGAATTACCGTTATGTCATCGATTTTAATTAAAATTTCTACACGCATACACGCACATGCTACAAATGCACACATATACACACAGCCAGACAGACAGACAGACCGGCAATGACGCACCGCGCCGCCAATAGGCTGTGCCACAGTTAGACCGCAGACCTCGGGAGTACAACTGCGTTAATGGTTGTTGTTGTTGTTGCTGTTCTTGCTGTTCGCAGCAATGACTGTGGCATTCCGTAGCGTGTTGTGAATTTATTGCTTCCGTTTCCGCTTTTAATCGCTCGATAAGCATCGGCCGCGCTCGTCGCTGAATGATGAATTACACTGTTGAGCGTTGCGCGCTCGAACATTCGACTTGTGTTGTCTTAGTTTGTTTGTGTTGTTGCTATCTGAATACTTGTTACCCGCCCAAGAAACTCATTTATTCGCCGGCACTCCGCTTGACGCTCTTCTCCCCCTCCACTCGTTCACAGGGTGCCTGCTTTGCCGGCTGTCTGCTGTCTTTTAATTTGATTTTCTTTTCGTTGACTTTTGCCCTGACTTTTGCAATTTCCTTTCGTCTCCCACACTGTTAATATTTTTTTTTGCTTATTTTGAATTTCAAATTAACCAAAAAAAATTTTAAACTTTTCCGCTGCGTCGTATGCAATTTTGAAGTTATCTTTATTTTATTTTTTGGTTTGTTTGCTGTTTTTCGCCTGTGCACACGAATACAAAAGTGAATAATGAACTTTTTCGCTACTGTCATTGCCTTGTCAGCGTCCCGCTGCCGCTCTGTCACTTTACTTCACTTCACTTCAGGTCTGTTCAGTTCAGTTCAGCTCTGTTCTGTTCAGTTCAGTTCTGTTCAGTTCAGTGTTGTTGTTGTTGTTCTAATGGTGTTAAATATCATAATCAGTTGCTTGCTTTCTGCCCCCCTCCCGTCGCTGCAATATTGACTTATCACTTTTTGTTTTTCTATGGAATTCAAGTTGACAGGCGGCGACTTTTGTTGTCTCATTATCACTTTGCGCGCTTCACAGCACGTCTCCTATTTAGTAGAAACTAAACAATTTCTGAATTTTAAAATTTTTGGAAAATGTTTGCAAGCAAGGAAAAGCTGTCCTTTATGTCAAAGTTCATTGGCAAAGGAAAAAAATGAAAACATATCTCAAGTCTAAACGCCAGAATGGATGGCCACAGAAACTTTTTTTTAACTTATATTGTTTTAATAAAGAAGAGGATACCCCCATTAATGCCCAACCTGTCGTTTTGAATCAACATAAAACTGTGGACTCATACTTTTTGGGCACAAAGCCAACTGCAAAGCATGACTGCATGCATAAAATGTTAGGCTTAAGTCTCACATGGAGCCTCAGGTGAACGCGAAAATGCAACACTGGCGGTTGGTTGACTGCCACCCGGCAGTACAAAGTTGAAGTTAGTTGACAACAACATCGAAATATAAACAGTGAAATTAGATGTTTTCAAGTCTGAATGTAATGAACTCTAGAACTTCTATACAACCAACTCGAACATCTATGAAGAGCGTATTTTAAGTCCCAATTCTCCCATTCAATGTCTTCACAATCAAAGACGAAATCATTGTACGTAATGTCTTTACAACTTTATCGTACAGTCAGCTGTACTTACTTACATATTTACCATTACCGGCTTACAGTCCGTCGCAAAAGTTCTCTCCAGGCGGATGAGAGCGTACACACAAGTCAAAGTTTCTGATTGCGTTCAACCCGACGAAGGCCAGAACGATCCTTGCCCCTGTCCAATACAAGTTGATACACAGACTCCTCGTGACCCTTTTCATAGCTATTCGATACCCAATAAATAATGAAGGGAAATAGTGAATAGAACGAATAAAGAATAAATAATACATTTGGGTTGTGCTCAGTATTGGGTGCCCACCATATTAAACCAGTAGTCCAATGGATGCCCAAAGAGCCTCGGAAAGAACCCAACATACACTGTGCAACTCGGTAAATGACGCCTATATCTTAGCTTTACACTTGCAGACCCCAACCATCATTCCCATGAATGCCCACGTGACCGGTTATCCAGGAGATGGTAAGACCCACATTTCAGTGCACCATCCTCAGCAAATCCCTGCTCTGTAGGGTTGGTGAGTGCCTTAATGGCCGTCTGGCTGTCGAAGAAGTTGAACATATGCCTTTTCTGAACGGTTTTCTGTAAGCGAATGCTACAGGGTCCTCTTATTGCAAAAACCTTCCGTTTGAAAGGCGCTAGAGAAATCTGACAGATGAAAGGCTTTTTCAAACACCAGCTCACTTGAGTAGAGCTCTGCTTCAACCCCACATTTCAACCGTACGTGTACAGGAAGATTTTACTTTCGTAAACCTGGATGCGAGCCGCCTCCACTTGCTTAACTAAACGTCCAAAACGTCACCATTCATCAATTCCACTGAAACTTTGGCCAGAATGTTAGTAGGTTCGTAGGGTCTTTCCGCCCATTGAGATGAGAGACGGACGCCAAGTAAGAGAACTTGCAAACCTGTCCAACTACAAAGGCTATGCTAAGATAATTTATAATTGCACTCTTTTGATCGGACTGCAGTAACACATCACACGTCACATGGGTTTTACGTTCTCGATTATATTCTCTATTCCTGTCCTGCTATCACAAGACATCGACATTTTAGGGCCTCTGAGTTCATTGGACAAAAAGAGATATAAATATTTGGGACTCATGCCTCTATTATTGTTCGTCAAAAGTACTCGTATTCAAACGAATCCCAAATACAACTAGAAAATGGATCTCCATAAATTATTGCTAAGGTCCCAATAGACAAGTGCATGAAATGTTTTTATTTTATTTCTGGTATTTGTGAAATTATTCAAAAGTTACTGCTTATTTATCGACCTCTAAAGCAGACATATGCCTTCTCTGCAGTGCTTGGCATGAAGGTCGCAAAATGTTCTCTGTAGTGTATGGTACAAGGATCACAAAATATTGGGGCATTCAGTCATGAATATAATTGACAAGACTTACTCTTTTTTTTTTAATCTTTTCTCTGCCCTCTGTAGGGCAGACATTCTTTACTTGATATATATTGGCTTTTTCAAACTTTCAACTAACGCAGATCGCAGTGCAGCTGAGCAAAAAGTTGAGCTGGATTGACGTTACAAATATGGGGTAGTCATACTTATTTACATAAATGCGGAGAGGATATAAAAATATTGGCAAATATTGATTTTTGTTTAGATGTAACCCAGCCGCTCAAATTTCGTCTAAAAGCGAGTTAATCCATTTCCGTGAGCGCCATAACTTTAGGGAATAAGGAAAATTAATTCAATGATCAAATTCATTTTGTGATAAAGGGATCGATTGGTTGGTTGGATCAATTTATTGCCACAGTTTCAGTTATACTACAGAATAAACAGTAATACAGAACGCGCATCTCACACAAATTCAAAACTGTTAAGAGCTGGTAATGCTTCGACCACTGTAAATTTAACATTACGTGCTCTGCTATTAAGATTACGAACAGCACTAGACAGCTTTCGTTTCTGTTATATGACAGAACAGAGGGTACAGAGAGTAGAAGAAAGTATTGATCGCTTGTGGCAGTGTTGTCAGATCAGGAGATTTTCTCCTAGATTTAGGAGATTCTTGGCCTCTTAGGAGAATATTTAGGAGAAAGAATTGTTTAGGAGAAAGTTTAGGAGATTTATATTTTATGTTGCGCGATTTTTCGAATCCTTAGTGGATTTTTGAGAGATTTTTGGATAACGAAGTATAAAGTATTGGGAACGCTGGCAACAAAACATATTTTGGCAACTATTTTAATAGTCAAAGCACCCTATTGTGTTAAAAATTTGTAAGCTTACAAAATGTAAGCTCGTTCTATCTCGTTCCCACTTATTGCTGTCACAATGAAAACCCGCCAAAAATGGCACTTTTTGTTAAATTCATTTGTTATATGTTTTGTTTTTGTTAAGTTTTTGTTGTTAAGCTAAAGATGAATAAAAAAGGCTGCATTAAAAAAAAATTATAGAAGGTAAATTCCTTTAAAATTACGCAAATTATAAAAAAAAAATTTTATATGGTTTTTTAAACTTTTGGGATGAAATTTAAGTATTTTTTAAGATTTAGGAGAAAGTCATTTCAGGTACTTGGCACCGCTGGCAAGCTGCTGTGGGAAGCATTGACGGGGAAAACAAGCGACAGACTGTGGTTGTTCTTCTTGTCGGCCAACGAAACAAAGTGCCGCTTGTTTGTTATACGGAGAAAAGAGCAATAAGCCATGGTTGTTGTTATTGTTGCTAGCTAGGAAATGAAAAATTAAATTTGAATTATTTTTGCTCTGTGGTTGACTCTGAGTGCAGCGCAAAGGTTACATACGCTGTGGATAGCAACATTACGACGAAGTGTAGCGTGCAAAAATGTATGAAAACGAATTCCAACAGGGGGTAACTTATCGACTTAAAAAGTCATTAAGGTATAAAGTTATCACACTATTTTTAATATTGAAAATAGTTAAAGGATTTTGAAGAAAGCGTTATGTACGAAAACTCTATTAAATTGTGGATGTAAATACAAATTTAGAAAAAAAAACCCAGAAATTTGTGAAGTAGTTCGGTTCAGTTGTCCTTGATTGTTTCAAACTACTGCGTAAGTACATCCTTGAAATTTCTGTTGATGAGTTATGCTGTTCTCTTTCAATCGAAATTCGGCCACAACGCTCTAACATTTCGCTTCTCAATGTTATTTAGGATTGCCAATAATTTTTCAGTCAGGGGAATCACTTCCGCACATAATGTAAACATATTCATTAAAATTTTTGTTCACTTCAAGAATCATTGATTTTTGTTAGATTGTGTGTACTAATCCGTTTTATAACTGAAAATGTTTATGAATCATTTCGTAATTCCATTTCAATGGCTTTCTTTTTCAATAATTCTGTCAAAAAAGACTCTCAATAAAGTTGACAATGTCCTCAAGCTTTGACCTACATTAGACCAGACTTTAGTTCAGTGCGGTTTAAGGACCGTTTCTTATTACTAAAGTTATGCCGAGTGCACTCTAAGCAATGACCCAAAAATATGGTTACCAATGACTACAATAAAGGTATGGAATGACTCCAAGGTATGGTTTAGACCAAAAACCAAAAAACGATTTTTGCAAAATCCTAGAGTGGTGTTACTCCATTAGCACTTTGGTATAGCGAAGGTCTTCCCTAAGAATTGGAGTTTGGTTTCAACAAACCCATAACAATGAATCAGAATGTCCATGATTGATAAGTCTGATTGACAGCCTGGTTATGAAGTATCTGGAATTGAATATTTTTGTCGGCCTGCTACCTTCAGAGTTTCTTTAGTAATGTTTGGCTTTGCTATCTAGTTAAATCTTTTAATTGTATCTCACGAAGCGCAAAACGTTAGTAGCCCCATTCGTTTTTTTGGTTGGCACAACTACTAAAAGTCCGGTAAGATATACTAAATTTTCTTTGTGCACCTTTTGGCTTACTCGATGGCTAACTGTTAATATTCTTACTTACTTTTAGGACCTTTTTTCACTACTAAAGTTATGCTGAGTGCTCTAAGCAATGACCCCAAAAATATGGTTATTAATGACTACAATAAATGTTGACAATAAATTGCTAATGAAATATCAGTTGGCAACAGCACTCAACGCATAGAAATTAATATTCAAGTAAAAAGCAAAATTCGGTAGTAAATTTCATGCAACTTGCAACGACAATATGCCAACAATTGACTTGAACGCTTCGAATCGGGTACCTAAATAAACTGTAAAATTTCCATTAAACTAAAAATGTTGTCTGCTGTTTGCCAAAATGCTGTTGGCACGCTTGTACTAACTCACCAAACAGACACACAAACACACTCATACAAATTTAAAATAATAACACAAATGCAAGAAATATTCGTTAGCAAATAAAATCTTGCCAATAGTGCAGACTGCAGCAACACAACAGAGGCGCAAAAAATCAACCCCAAAGCTGGCAACGGCAACAACCAACCGACCGACCGACCCAACATAAAAACATCAATAACCGAAAGTGGCGGCGACACAGCGTCTGCAGCGGCCCCACCCCAGTTGGCAGTTGATGTGTACGAGCCAGTGGAGCCGGCTTCGGCAGCTGGCCAGCAAAAAAAAAGGCGACAATAAATAAACGCAATGCATTCAAGCAATTGAGGCAACATGATACCACACGATAACGTCACCCAGATACGCTGCGCGCCGCCGCAAAGCCACTCGGCACTCGCTCGACACAAGGCGACAAAAAAGCACACGAATGGGTGCGGGAAAACCCAGCGCCACAAGGACAGTCGCCCCAAACGTTTGACGGATTCACACACACGCGGCGGCGGTGGCGCCAACGCACCGCTCGGCGCTCTGCACTTGCCACATGCAACTCCACTGACCCCCTCCCCCTCCCAGTCACAGCCGCAGCACCGGCAGCTTGTTGTCGCATTGCAGCGCACTCATAGAAATTTCCGTGTCGGTCGCCGTTCTCGTTGCTTTAAGCATTTTGTAGCAGTATTTGCTGGCCCGTTTTGCCTCCGCTTTGACACTGATAAATTTTTATTATTGTCTTGTTTGTTATTGTTTGCGTTCCACTGCGTGGCTGCGACTTTGACTTCGAGTTGCTGCCGCTGCTGCTGCTGCTTGTTGCTGCTGGTTATTGATGCCGTTGTTATTCTTGTTGTTGTTGCTTCCGTTTCGCAGTCAGTTAGTCGCCAATTTAATGGCATACTTTTCGGCGTTAAGCAGACAACAATAACAAGCCGCCAAGTCATTTCCAGCGCACCACCGCCGTCTGCCGTCTGCCATTTCAGATTTGTGAATTGCAAAAGTTGAAGAAAATGTTTGTGGCAGGAGTCGAGTAACACCAACAACGCACAGCATCACAGCCAGCGCGGAAGTGGCAGCATCTCTTGCTGTGCTTGCACTTCCGTTTGTGTGTTTTTTTCCTTCGCTTCGCTCCGCTCACTTTTCTTGCGTTGCTCTTTTAGCGACATCGAGAGCGTCGCATAAATTTCAGGTTTATAGTTTAGCTGCGGACTGTGGATTGCCAACCGCCGCCGCTCACTTGGCTGGTTGTCTGGGCGCACGAACAGAGCAGAGAGCATCGAAGCGAGGCCAAGTGGAAAGTTTGCTGGCGCCAGTCGGGCTGGCGACATGTTGGCGCTGACGAATGTTTAGTTGGCATCATCGTGTTTCGATTGATTCTTTCTGTTCTAGCTGCTTCTTTATTTTATTCTGCTGCCAATTTTTTTGTGTTTTCTAGCAAAATTCTGCAGCTGCAGTTTGTTTATGAATTTTTTTTATTAAAGTGCTTTCATGCTTTGCGAAACATTTTCATATCTTCATTGTTTGCTGAAGCAAATAATGAGAAAACTTGTGACCCCTTAGGCAGAAAATATTTAACAATTATTTTGTTTTAAAACATTGAAACTAAACTATAAATTCTTTAATTACTTTTGGACTACTTTTAGCACAAGTTTTTTCTGACCAGATTTTTAGAGAAATAATAATTGCAATTTTTATTATTTACTTCTTTGTTTTATTATTTCAAAAGCTTAATTTTAAAGTTTGGAAATTACTCAAATTTAGATTCTGTTTTCATTTCAAAAGAATAGAAAATCCAAACAGATTCAGATCACTCTGTCACTCTCTCTCCCTCATTCTGTCCCTCTCACTCTCTGACAAAGGATTAGCTTTCTGTGATACTTTAGTGACTCTGACACAAATAAGATTCTATTAGTTTTGGTTTCAAAAGCTAACTAAGGACACCAAGAAGAAGAAGAAGAAGAAGAAGCATCTTACTCTAATTCCACGTTTGAGACAAAGTCCAGGCTTTACGTAATAGAAGCATAGTTCAGTTTAGATAACTGGACACAAATTTCTCATGTAACAAGAACCTCTTTTTGCCACCACCAGGCATTTTCATAATGAGTCGATTGACACTTTCTTCGTTGCCCTGATTTCTGCAACCACTTCTGAAGAATTCAATATATCCCGGTCATCGCAAGAAGATCGACGAAGGCACATTCTTTCTTATGGGTAACGAAAAATAGTCAAATTAAAAGGCCTTTTTAAAACCTTTAACGCCTTTAAAACCGCTCACCCATTAAACCAATTAACTATTAACCATTAACTATGTTAAAACGCAAAATCTCTTTGATCACGTGCCAAAATTGCATTACTCTAACTTTGGTTCGAAAGTTATTAAAAAAAAAGGCGGAAGCTGCAATTCTAATGAAGTACAAAAGTTCTAATTTATTTGTGTATCAGTATTTTAAATAATAAAAAGATACAAAATTAATGAAGCAAGAATAATGAAATTTTGACACGTGATCAAGGAGATTTTGGGTTTTAACATACTTACTTTTCAAGAAAATTCTATATAAATTTTCATGGATATAAAGGATTAAAATTTTCAAAGGACCTTTTTTATATCCTTTTTTTTACAAATAGATAAAAAATCAATTTTATTTAAATTCTTGAGCCTTTCTTCTTTCATTTGATATACATATCGCCATATTCCAACCAGGTATTTTTTATATTTTTTTATTTTGTATCCCCTTCAAAATTTTGAAGTCCTTTTAAAAGGACAAAGGATGTAGAAATGAAAAACTGAGTACGCAGTATTACTATAGTTGGTCTCTAGTTTCACACACATATGGATTTTTCCCGGTGTAAACATTTTTTTTAATTTTTGTCGCACGGTGTTATCAATGCAACAACAGTTTAAACAACTCCAATAAAATTCATTTCAAAATTCGTTAACGAAAATTCACACATCCATGTTTGATGGACATGTGAACTACTCGTATGTGTTAGTATTCATTTGTGTGTGTGCGTGTATAGAAAAAAAATTCAATTTTAATTCAGTGTCGCTGAGCCGAATGACAAATTGATTTTCATAGTTTTGTATTTAAATTGAATTTAAAGCGCCTACAATGCCACACAACTATTCATGCGAATAGCGCACAGTGTGACGAGTAGTGATAATTTGGCCAAAATTAAATATTATAAAAACACAAATGTCAGTATGGGGTATAAACCCTAACTTTTATGAAAAAAATTTAACAACATAGAAGTTATGAGCTCTAAAAGCTCTTATAGTTAGCTTTGAAAAATAATTTTCTACAAATAACAAAATTTTTAGTTTCACTTTGAGATTCAATATTACAAAATAAATAATGGGCGAGCCCCTGAAACTTTCTATTCTCTTAAGTTTCATATAATTTAGGTTTCCTTTCCTTTTTTCATCTCTGAATAGTACTGTCATGAAAAAAATGAAACTAATTAAACCAGCAAATAAAAACTGAGTTGAAACATTAAAGGCGAATTAAAAAAGAACACACATTTTATCACTTTTGAAATTTGTTTCTTATTTAATTTCTGAAAGTATTTAAAAAAATTCAAGTTGTCGGTATTTTTAGTGAAGAAAATTTGCGATATTTTCAACGTTTGGTTGAATGCCAATAACAATCGGTCAACTAATGCTTTGTTGTTGGTGGAAGAAATTTGTTTAAGATAGCTTCGGAAAATCAATAACGATTACAATTATATTCGAGACCGAGAGGTCAATGGATTTTCGACAAAAGATACATTTTCATTTTTGCTTCATAGAAATCCAAAAGTTGGCAACCTCACAACTTTGTTTGTATCGAAGGTGCCCTCTGGTGCTGAATTTTTAAACTTCTATTAATTTTATATTTTTTGCACTGAAAAATGTTGTCGATTGTTGAATAAATCATTCAAATCGGCTTAGTAGTTTCTGAGACACGTAAGTAAGTTTCTCGCTTCCTTTACTACAAGTGGGGAGCCAATTTCATACAAAATGGCCAGTTTTGTATGGCAGCTGCCTTAAAATGTTTAGATAGCGGTTAGGTCTGTATGGGAAAAACGTACGAAAAAGAAAATAAATAGGGGTCAGTCTTGCATTTCATATGTCTGGGGGCAACCTGGGGGCAATGGGATCCCATTTTATAAAAACAATCAGTTTATATGTGAGCTCCATTAACGTTTGGAGATACGGGGTGGGTGTGTTTGAAAGAAATGTTCACAAAGAAAAATTAGTGGAAGCGTGTCATAGATTTTAACCCTCTAAGAGCAATTTCTGAGCATTTGTGAAGCAATTTGCCGAATTTTTAATCTCGATTGCTTTTGAAGGAAGCACTTTTTATCTAAGTACAAACATATATACACATTAATAAATGGATTTACTATATATAGAAGATCAAATATTATGAACATCACTTTTGTGACCTAACATAATTTTCATTGTTAATATGAAGTTTTTTCAAACCCGGCTCTATGGGAGCCATTAAAATTTTGCAAAGTATGTTTTTTACTCATACAAAAACTGCATAATTAATTTAATTTAATTTATTGACGACTACTGCTTCGATTTTTGTTACTCCGCTATATGAACTCGTAACACTGTGCAACGCTTCGTTCACAATGCGAGGCTTTTTGTTGCCATTGCTTGTTTTGGCCACATGACTATTTAATAACTGATTTAAACAAAATCCTGACTAACATTTCACTTTGCAATTGCACAGATTTTAAGCCGAAATTGCTGCAATGCGAATGTCGCTCATACGCCATGTGACGCTGCTATGAGTCAACGTAGTCGTTGACAAAAATGTTTTGCAAACAAATTTTAAAACTAATTGAAGCATGCAAAATAAATAGAAAAACAGCTATAAACTGCAATTGACTTTTGATAAAACAATTTTCGAGCACGCAGTGTGAAAATGTGCACAACTAAAAGCGCCAAACATGACCGCAAACAAGTTTAACCACAATAAAGAAAACAACTTTAATTTTTGTGTACTGTGAGTTCAGTCGAAGTTGCTGTGATTTTGAGTGGTTTCGCGTTTTTAAGTGGCCATATTTCTCGACTTATGCAATCAACGCAGCTGTCGTGTTGTTCTTCGCATTGCATTGCTTACGTTTCATGGAAAGTTCAGAAACTTCAGCTTCGCACATAAATCCCTTTGTTGTTGTGTGTTAATCGGCAGCGCACTCGAATTTCAACTGAAAATTATTAATGAAATAACCGGCAATAATAAAGTAGCAAGCAACAAGCAAATGAATGAAAATAAAAAATGCAAACAACTTGTGCGCACTTTTTATCGCACAAGCGGCGTCCATGAATTGTAGACAGACAAACCAACAGCCGGACGAACAAACGGGTGGATGAACGTCGGTAGCTGCACAGCATCGACGCCGACACCGAAAACCGCCACAGCCGGTTTATGGCGGCACATTTTTGTCGGCCGCCGTTGTCCATTCAAGCAACGGAACGGACGATATCAATGCGTCCAGTCGGTTGTAGTGGAAAGAGCGAAAATCGAAAATTTCCATTTCTTAATTTGCCTTAAAAGTTTATTTCATTTATTGAGCTCGCGCATTATTTTCGGTTTATTGACTTTTTGTCTGTGCAAACAAACAATGACACACACACACACATGCACTTTTATGTGTTGAACCTCATCTCTTTCACTGTTTTCCATATACCACATACATGTATGTGAGCGCCATTGTTGCCAATGTAAATTAATATTTTTGCCGTTTTCGTGCTTTCGTCTCTTTGTTTTGCAGGAATTAAAGCCAGCTGGGAGGAATGGTGGACATATGATGGCATATCCGGTAAGTGCAGCGCAATAAGTTGACATTTAAATTGATATTGAAATGATTTTAATTGTACCAGCGAGTCTGAGGGGGGCCACACATAATCAATGATCAGTCAAATTGGTCAGCCGACAGTCCGGCGGGAGCACACAGCAGACAGTGAGGAAAAAACTGTACGCGCGCGCGCCCATCAATCGCATTTTAATCAATTAGAAATGTCAATGCGAGCCGCGCGATTTTTACTCCCTCGACCGAATACACTTTTGATGCATTTGGCTGCATAGATGTGGGCGCTCAATAAAATCAATCAAACTCAAATGGACGCGACATTTATTAGGAAGTTGTCAGAATATGTTGCGCAGAAAATATCGAATCGAAATCCGCGCTGTTGCAGAGAGTTCAGCTGCAAAACGGCTGCAGCAAATAAAGCAAAAACTTGAAAATCATCTCAAAGTGCAAACCAAACAATTTAACCGCATAAATGCGAAAAAAATCAAAGCTCAATGCACATTCAGTGACGCTTTCGCTGACACAAACACACACGCACACAAATAAAACTGACTCGCACACCAACGTGCACGCAGCAACAGTGATATGCTGCCGATAGGGTTGCCAACTCAATTCATTATAGGCACAAATCATTGCAGCTGTTTCCAAAAATTACAAAATATAAGAACGCGTATGATTGTGAAATGAGTGTTTGAGATCATCGACCGGAATGTCCTTCAGGATATCAATAAAAGCCTTTCCAGGCTTTTGCGTACTCAAAATGCTTTTTTTCATCAGCAAATGCATTTCTTCAAAAAGAGAAAAGTCTCACGGTAAAAAAGCAGGCGAATACGATTAGTGGCCAATGGTTCGATGCGATTTTTAGTCGAAAAATCAGTTACAAGTCGATCGATAAGGAGGCGTCAGTCAACTTGTGAGGAACAAATGTTCAGTTAAAGTGCAATAAATTAAAATGATTAAATTCACTTTCAAGAATTTCAATGAAGATTTTGTTTGAACTTTAATGAATTCATGCACAGTTTGGATAGAAACTGAGGTGTTCACAGATTTCGGTTGTTCACTATGTTGGTCATCATTTATGTTCTTAAGACCATTTTTAAATCGCGTACACAATTCAAGAACTCTGCCACGGAATAAACAATCATAACCATAAACTTGGTTGATCAATTGAAATGTTTCAGTTAAAGAGGTACCAAATTAAAAAAAAAAACTTACAATTTGCTTTTTGTTCCATGATCTTTTTTGTGCACAGTAATTCGTTCTATAGACAAAATTCAAAAAATGTATTTATTATTTATTTATTATTATTTATTTATTTATTTTTCTCAGAACTTAACGATTTTGATGTCATTTAAAAGGTAAAACTCCAACTAAGAAAACCCAAAAAAATTTTCAGAAATTTTAAATTCAAAAATTAATTAATTTGCGTGCAAAAGCAAAAAAGAAACTTTTTTCACAAAAAAAATGAAATACATTCTAACATTTATTCTAAAATGTATTCTGTTTTTTTAATCCATTGAGTAAAAAATCGTAATAAATAAATAAATAAATCAATAAATCAATTAATAAAAAAAAAAATTAATAAATAAATAAATCAATAAATAAAAAAATTAATTAATTAATAAATACATAAATACATAAATAAATAAATAAATACATAAATAAATAAATAATTAAATAAAATACATGTTTCGTACGGAGTTGCTAAAGCTTTCAATATAGATTAAAAATTTATGTGTTCATTTCCGCTTTTAATGTTTTTTTCAAAATTTGCGAAACTGAAAAACTTAAAATATTTTTCAAAATTAAAAACCTGAAAATTGGCAAAACTTACAGGAAAATATCTAAAAAGTATGTGAAAGTATGTTCCTAGATTTTTTTGTACACATCCACCAATATCTTCCGATCTCAGAAAAGACAAATATTAGGTGTACAACTTTGCTTCCGCCGTTTTCCGATAGGTGGCTGTACCGGCTGAGGCTGGTTGAAATACATAGATGGTAATGCCTTTAAAGTGAGTGTGGACAGTGCCTAACGAATTGTCATCGCCGTTTCAGTGACAGTTGTTCTTGTTTTCGTATTATTCACGCTCGAAAATGTCCGTTTATGTGCCCAATTCTCGCCATTTGCGGGAAGTTTTACTTTTCTGTTACAATTCGCAAAAAAATGCAGCTGAAGCGCATCGAATGCTCTCAGAAACTTACGGTGATGCTGCTCTGAGTGAAAGAACGTGTCGGGAGTGGTTTCAACGTTTTAAAAATGGTGATTTTGATGTCGAAGACGGCGCCAAGGTTATGATTTGTATTTGGTGGGATCAGCTCGGTGTGATTTACTACGAGCTCTTAAAACCGGGTGAAACCATCACAGGAGATCGCTACCGAACGCAACTGATGCACCTTAGTCGCGCGCTAAAAGAAAAGCGGCCACAATATCAAGAGCGACATGACAAAGTCATCCTCCAGCACGACAATGCTCGGCCTCACGTCGCAAAAGTGGTCAAAAAGTACCTGGAAACGCTGAAATGGGAAGTCTTGCCCCACCCGCCGTATTCCCCAGATGTCGCCCCTTCTGACTTCCACCTATTCTGTTCGATGGCACACGGCCTGGCAGATCAACATTTTTAATCCTTCGAAGAATTGGAAAAATGGATTGCTTCATGGATAGCGTCAAAAGAGGACTCCTTTTTTCGAGCCGGGATCCGAAAATTGCCGGAAAGATGGGAGAAAGTTGTCGCTAGCGACGGACAATACTTTGAATAATACATCTGTAAGCACTTTTTCGCAATAAAGCTTTTAATTTTGGAAAAAAACGGCGGAAGCAAAGTTGTACACCTGATATAAAATATTATTTTTCGAAAAATAGGTCCCTGAAAGTATGCAATCAACATAAAAAATAAAAAAAATGAACAAATCCAAATCATATATCAAATATTATCATTTTTATTGTAAAACTAAAGGGCCCAGATACGATTTCTGTTATTCTTTGCAATTATCAATATTGATATAACTGAATAAATGTAAAATTTGAATCAAAAATGACGAAAATTGCAAATTTAAGTCTCAGGCAAAATAACAAAAGTTTAGGAAAAAAGGAGATTTCAATTCAGCAGACCATGGTTAACTACCATACCAAATTTTATGAAGAACAGACCACTCATTCTAATTTTGTCCCGCGGTTGTATGGAGTCAAATGTGCGATCACACAAACATACTTTCACTTCAGACGCAATAACTTCGCTTCCAGTGAACCAAACGTCGTGAACTGAAAATTTAGATAAAATGTAAATTTGCAATGTATTAAAAGACATAAAGGCGGAACGATCAGAAAATTCCCTGTTTCGAAAGTCCTGTTTACTTTAGAAAGCACGTAATACAAAATTTGCTAAAAGAAATTCCTTAAAACCCCACCTAGACCAAGTTCTGGCTACGACCCTGTACCACAACCACCATCCAGGTTTTCTTAACGTGTGACCTGTACCATTTTCTTTGCTTTGAAGTGATATCTGTAATATGTCAGAGACCAATTCAAATCTGGCGCAAAAAGTTGAAAAGCTCTTAATTTTAGTTTTTAATTTTTAAGGAATTGGCGCAAATTGGGAATTAATTATTAAGAATTGAAAGTTGGGCTAATTGTTCCACATGACATTACCGATATTTCAAATATATAGCAATCAAAATTCGTGTGGGCGCCCTCGACCCTTTCTTATTCTTTCTTAATTCAGTTTGGTCTTTAAAAATTTTCTTCACTCGGTCCTTCATAGATCCTTTACATTGTGCAGTTTTGTTCTTCTACCAGAGCACTTATCACATATCATGGTTTCCAAAAGATTTCGCTGAAATATGCAGGGAATTCAACAGATAAGGAAGGATAGAAGGAAGACTAAGACTCAGCTGAGAATTCTGAGAGTGCAAGTGGACTGTAAACTACCACATATCATAAATATATGAATCACCAGACTTTATGAATCAAATTTCAAAAACAACCTCAAAAAAAAATGCAATATTTGTTTATTTGAATACATAACTTCTTTGTAACTTGTCAAGCAAAAAATTAAAAACAAATCCACCTCTCATTGATTAATTTTAATTACTTTGAAAAATCCACAAGTTGGCAACACTGCATGCAGCCAGTGAAAAATTGTTGAAATCGCTGCACGCACAACCAACCAGTCGCGCGCAGTTGGCAGCACTGCCGCTGTCGCTATTACCGTCATAGCTGTCAGTTTGTTTGACATGACATGCGAGCTGTCGAAAAGTTGCTCTACATTTACGCTGAATGTGAATGTGAAACTGAGTGCAATCACAGACCGACGAATAACAGCAGACAGACGAATGAGCTGACAGGCGAAGGAGTGGCCGTCGCGAACTCAACTGACCAACGCAACGTATGAAAAATTTAATATTTCCGTAAACTGAAATTGCACAAAGTAACAGAATTAAATCAAATAAAAACAAACAATTTTAAAAATAAATTACAACAAGAAAACTGCCACACAACAACATTGCGGCGCGCAACAGCGACAACGATTGCAATTGTTGTCGGTGTTTTCGCATTAAAGCTCCGCGCCAAACTGCGGGCACCACAACGGTTGGGGTCGAGTTCACACCGACACAACGTTCAGCGGCCAGCACGTCAGTCAGTCCAGTCTGCATCGCGCATTCTGTAAAATACACCTTGTCATATGTTCTTTTATTCTTGTTGTTGTCGTTGTTTTTTGTTGGTTACTGTCATTTGTGCGCCTGCACATGGTTTCTTATTGTTGTTGTTGTTGTTTTGTATTCGCGCAGTTACAATACAAATTCCAACAACACATTATTACGACACACCGACAGCCACAACAACAACTACATGTCAGTTGTTCGTCTTCGCATTCAACATTCGGCCGATTTGTGTTTGTGTCTTGCCCCTCGTTGCCGCAGTCTGGCAACCGCTGCACGGATCAGCGATTTAAATAATTTTCATTTTTTGTTTAACTCTGTCCAGGCATTAAATGTTCATGACTGTTTGGTCTGGTAAATACGGTAAATATGGTGAAATGGTTACGAAATACAGAGACAGACAGACATATTCGACAGAAATAGTCGCGCATGAATTTTTGAACTGGCAAAATAATGAATAATTATGAACAGGAAAAATAAAGCAATCTTAACGGTGAAAGTTTGAGTACAAAAAATGAATGAGCAAGTAACGAAGTGAAAGAGTAAAGATTTTCTGTCGAAAGGAGTATTTTAAGGCTTATTAAGGCAGAAGATATACAGCTCCTATCTAGCAGCAACCGATGCACAGAGGGGCTCTACATAACCCAGTAATAAACTTTCACCTACGGGGACTTCCTTTTCAGAAGTCAACAGATTACAGTCCCATCACTGAGGACTGCTTGGGATAGGCTAATCACCCACCCTGGCAGAACTTTAATCGAATAACGTAATTAACAAAAGTGAAAAGCCTCGCTGCGCTCCTGTATTCCTTAATGGAGCGAACAAACAGAGACATATAAAAAGTTTGGTAGGAGACAAGGAGAGAGGAACTTGGCAGCTCCTTTAATCCAAGGAAGCTCATTTAGTTAATACTACGAGAGCAGTTTGATAAGTCAGTGACTTTTTGAATAAATGAAATTTTTTCGGCAAAAAAACGTTTTGTTCTCAGAATAGTCTCCTTTTAGCTCGATACCTTTAGTCCATGGTTTCTCCAAGTTTTTGATCCCTTCCAAATAATAGGTTTTCTCAAGGTCCTCAAAATAGGCATACGAGTATGTTTCAGTGATAACCTCTTCATTCGAGCCAAATCTCTTACTGCCAAACCATTTCTTCAGGTTTGGGAACAGAAAATGGTCGTAGGGTTCTAAATCTCGAGAATATACAGTTCGTAGCCCAATTGATGGATTTTTGACATACACACGTGTGCGCTGATGCGTTGTCCTGGTGGAAGAGAACTTTTTTCTTCTCCAAATGCGGTCGTTTTTTCTTCAAATCGGCATAGAATCGATCGAACAACTCAGCATAATATGTGCCAGTAATCGTCACAGAGCCACCTTAGCCTTCTTTAGTGCACGTTCACCCGGAGAAGTCCACTGCTTTGGCTGTTCCTTGGTCTCTGGTGTGCAGTAATGGACCCATGTTTCAACCACTGTTACGAAGCGGCGCAACAACTCGTCAATTGAGATGCCTACAGCTTCAGCCACCTCATGCACTTTCATTCTCCGTTCGTCAACTATCATTCCATGGCCTTTATCGACAATTTCTGTCGTGACAACCTCTTTTGGGCGACCTGAATGTTCGGCGTCTCTTGTGCTGGTACGACCACAACGGAATTCGGTAAACCAAATTTTAACCTTTGACATTGATGGTGCAGAGTACCCATAGTATTTATCAAGCCTTTCCTTGGTTTCGATGATGGTTTTTTTAAGCAAAAAATTAATGTTTTATCAGCAAACGAAATTCACTTTTTTCCCAGTTTTGTCGAAATTCGCAATAATACAAATAAATATAGCCTACTAAGAGCTGGTTGAAATCAGCAGGGTTTCATTTAACACTAGAATGCCCGACAATCTGACCTACCTAAAATGCCCATAGGTAGTCATTTTGACTACAATATTGTTTACTGACTTTTTTTATTGGGTTTTAAGTAGCAAATATGAATAAATGCACATGAGATTAAAATAAAATAAGTATTTCATTTTAACTTGGGAATTGTCACAGCCTACTATGATATTTTTTTATATGTTTGCAATTATTTGACATTTTCATATTTCGCAATGCACATTTGTCTATTTATCAGTAAGAAATTCACTTTTGCTGAAAATTTTATATAGGTAGTCAAAATTACTCCTTTTGGGCATTTAAGGTAAATGTTGCAAAATTGGTGTAAAAAAATTTTTTACAATATTTTTAATTTATTTATACCATTTAGCTTTAAAAATTAGTAAAAGTCACTTAAGATATTTTTTTAGAAAGCGATGCAACAAAAGTTATTTACAATAAAAGACCTCAATGTTGTAAATATGACTACCTTGGGCATTCTAGTGTTAATGCTTTACTAACCGGGGGAATAAAAAAAATCACAACTGCCCTCGTACAATTATTAAAACTCAGAACTCCTTACTCGTAAAGCGAGTTAGAATTCTAATGAATTTGAAAAGATTCTGTATAGCTCTATCGGTTTGATCCATTAAATTAAAGAGGAAGACAATTTAATTTTTTTTATTTTTTAATTAAGTCTGAAAAAATATTCTTGCAAAATAGTCAACTATCTGAATGGAAAACGGGTATGTTGGTAATTGGGAAGATTGTTACGAAATTGGGTCATACTGAAGAAGACAAGACAAGCGCATAGAAGATGAAGTAAATTTTTCTTTTCGAAATCAAATGCCAAGATCTGTTCTACTGTATACTTTGTACTGACATTTAACTGCTATTTTCTTCAGAAAAGTTGCTATATTCTGAATTTCATTTCATTTTTTCTGAAGTGCAATTGACGAATCAGAAATACATTAAATTTTCAATAACAATAAATGTTTTAAAAGAACATTTAGTGCATTTTTCTTCAAAAGAACATCTAACATTTCAAGAACATTATTCCAAAGTTTGAATCCATATGAATCTTTTTATGATAGAACTTCCAGAGTGCCTTCAGAATTACATCAAAGAACTTAGGAAATAAAATCTTACGATTATGTTTCTTTTGACTCAAATGGTCTCTAAGTTGAACTGTGAGTCTAAAGCCGAGCTCGATCCCATATTCAAATCTTTGTCATAGCCAACACCAGAATAAAGAAGAAGAATAACTTTCAATTTAGTTGCTGTGTCTTCAACAGCAAATAGAAAATATTTGAAAGTCAAATTTGCTATTAAAGGTTTTGAACTCGTTGCTTGAAATCGCCATAAGACTGTCGATTGTTGCCATACCGCAATCATTGTGTATAGAAAAAACTGTATATTTAACTATAAATTAATAATTATTTAATTATTTAACCATTTAAAATTTCAAATGAGATTTAAATTGACAATGATCTACCAAGAATATAGTAAAAAAAATATTATTTTATTTTGCATTTCAGGACCAAGTTTTTGGGGCCTTATCAATCCACAATGGAATATGTGCAACAAAGGGCGACGACAATCGCCCATTGACGTTGTGCCAGACAAATTGCTCTTTGATCCTTACTTGCGGCCGCTGCACATCGATAAGCACAAGGTAACAAAAACAACAACAAAAACTTGAACACCGAAAAAATTATAAACAAAACTTAAAATAAAAAGAGAGAGAAGATGAAAGCGTAATGAGCTGGTTGTATGTCAGTGTGGTTGCATCCAAATGACAGCATCAGCAATTGACAAAGGACAAAGGCTATAGCAACAATAACAACAAGTTGAATTAGCAATTTTTACAAGTTTGTTTGTCGTTATCGCACAGGTTTCCGGCACACTACACAACACAGGTCAATCGCTCGTCTTCCGCGTCGACAAGGACACAAAGCAGCCGGTGAACATTACCGGCGGCCCGCTCGCCTATCGCTACCAGTTCGAGGAGATTTACATACACTACGGCACAGAGAACAGCCGGGGGTCGGAGCACTACATACAGGGCTACAGTTTTCCGGGCGAGGTGAGTGCCAGCGCGAATCATTTTCTCGCACCACTAACAAAACATTTTCAACTTTCGTTCACTCATTTTCGTTCACTCGTTTCGTCGCAGATACAAATCTATGGCTTCAACAAGGAACTGTATCACAACATGTCCGAGGCGCAGCACAAGTCGCAGGGCATTGTTGGACTCTCGCTAATGGTGCAAATTGGTGAAACGCCAAATCCCGAACTACGAATTATTACCACCACATTTAATAAGGTTTTGTACAGAGGTGAGTGGTGGAAAGAAAGTGAAGAAGGGCAGGGAAACTAGAA
Source organism: Melieria picta (assembly GCA_964056695.1). Lineage (NCBI taxonomy): Eukaryota > Metazoa > Arthropoda > Insecta > Diptera > Ulidiidae > Melieria > Melieria picta. Next base: position 39,435,857 of record OZ057398.1, read on the forward strand.
TGCGCTGCCATAAAAAGCGCATTTGCAAATGTCAACGATGCGTACGTGCGCGCTGAAAAGAGAAATTAACAAGGTTGCCGTCATTTCCGGCCAGCAAAATGCAGCACACACGATTCGGAGTCGCGATTGCGTTGCATGTTGTCAACCGACGAATGGAAAGTGTGAAATTTGCGCTGAGTAGTTGGCCATTGGGCTTTTGCGTTGGTGTGTGTGGTTGGTAAAAAATGGCAAAGGAACAACAACAAAACTTGCAATGGTCACAGAGCCAAAAGTCGAATTTCTCGAGCGTAAGTTCCGTTGCATGCAAAGCAGAAAACGAACTTAGCCGAGGGTCAAATAAAAGCACGTCGACTTCAAAGGCAAAAAGACGTAAAGCAAAAGTGTGGAGCAAAAATGGCAAACGAGGTGAAACTTGCAAAAATCAGCCTAACAGTATGCTCGAAAGAATTATATCTAACTTTTAAGAAGGTAATGTAAGCCGACAAAGATGTTCTTTAAACTTGAAATAGCATACTTTTAGGCTTCTCAAGGGTCTTAGTGTTTAGTATAATTGATCATATTTTTATTTTTTATTTTATTTTATTTTTTCTTTTATTTTATTTTATTTTATTTTTTATTTTATTTTATTTTATTTTATTTTATTTTATTTTATTTTATTTTATTTTATTTTATTTTATTTCATTTTATTCTATTTTATTTGATTTTTTTCATTTCATTCTATTTTATTTTATTTCATTTTTTTATTTCATTTAATTTTATTTCATTTTATTTTAATTTATTTATTTTATATTATTTTATTTTTCTTTATTTTATTTTATTTTATTTTATTTCATTTTATTCTATTTTATTTGATTTTTTTCATTTCATTTTATTTTATATTATTTTATTTCATTTTTTATTTTATTTCATTTCATTTTATTTCATTTTATTTTTATTTATTTATTTTATATTATTTTATTTTTCTTTATTTTCTTTTTTTATTTTTTTTATTTTATTTTATTTTATTTTATTTTATATTAATTCTTTACATCTACACGTGTGCTCGGCTGCATAGCCATCACGTGTTCATTTATCGATCATAATTATTACCGTCATTGCTGCCATCACTTGCATTTGTGTCGATGGCACCGCATGCAACACAATACGGCCAGCAAATTATGCACTGCCAAATGCAATAAAAATGGCTCATAACATAATAACACGGCAATTGCAAAGGCGCTTTTCCTGTCCGAAAACACTGGCAAAAGCACCAAAGAAAATCAGGACACAGCAAAAAAACTCGAATCAACTCAAATGCAATGAAACAAAGAGAAACACAAACAACTATTGACTAGCAAAAGTGGCGCAAACAGAAGCCATAGGGACGAAGAAGTAAGTTAAACGTGTACCAATGCAAAGCAAAAACAAAAAATATGCAGCAGCAGCAAAAACGAAAACAGTCAAACCAACACTTAAGAAGTGCTTCAGCGCCACGTTTTCCTTTTGCTCGTTTTGTGCCACATCGTCCGTTAAGGTGGCAAGAAAATTGCGCTAAGAAAAATTGCCCCTTCGGCAAGTTGCATTAATGATTTTTGTTGCACTTTCGCGTCGGCAGTTGTGACTTTTATACGGTGGATGACGTGTGGCGTCATTAAGTGCACGTTTGACGTTGCTTCCAACTTGTAACAACAACAACAATACAAAATAAATAAGCAACAATTTTGAAAAACTAAACTTTAATTGAAGGAATGTTAAATTATGGTAATTAATTTTAAAGCAAAATGTTGCTTGGTTTTCGGTATTTTGTTTAGGTTATTGTTTGAAATGTTCACTGTAGCCTTGACTTTGATTGAAGATTGTGTTTTTAGAACATTTGTTTTATTTAGGTGTGATAGGTGATATAGATAGGTGTATAAATACGAGTAGATATCCATTAGATACTGAAACATCTCAACTAAATTGCCTCAGCAACTAAATATCTTTCCAACAAAAATATCTCCTTCCGAAGATTTTTCTAGCAGCTTTTTGGGTTTTTTTCGAGAGAAAATTTCAATACTCAAACTACTTTTAAGAAAGAAAATAAAATTATAAAAGGAACAAAGTATATTACCTCAAGTATCACATGCACCTCTGTCCAAAACATAGAAGCGTGAGAGCCAAGAGCAAAGAATCGCCGGGTCCGAATTGATTCCACGTAGAAGGGTCGTATGAGTAACTTTGCACAGTCTCATGGCTAATGGGTCGTATGAGTAACATTCTAAACTGACTCATAGGTTGTATGAGTAACATTTCGTGCTGTACAAATTGGTCATATGAGTAACATCTTACAACTAACAGGTCGTATGAGTAACATTTTATAGGGTTTTCCAACAAGAGGTGTTATTTTGAATCACCCGGTATTTCGGTAGCTGTTACTTTTGAAGCTTTTATTCTTTGACATTTGACAAGTAGAAACTACGCCATTACTAAAAATGGAACGATACACGCTTCAACAACGCATTGAAATTATTAAAATTCACTACAAAAATGGTGAAAATCTTGCAGTCACAGTTCGCAAAACTAAAGCATTTTTGGGTCGTCGTGAAGCACCTTGTCGGACCGCAATACAGAAATTGGTGGAAAAATTCGAGCTGTTGGGACAAGTTAGTGATGTGAAGAATAAAACTCGTGCACGTCGCTCAAGAACAACTGAGAATATTGCGGCTGTAGCCCAAAGTGTTGAAGAAAACCCAGGTTTGTCGATTCCTCGTCGTTCTTTGGAATTGAGCATTCCAAAAACGTCATTACACCGTATTTTGCATAAAGACTTGGGTCTTAAGGCTTATAAAGTTCAGTTAACACAAGAACTCAAGCCGACCGATCATCAACAACGTCGTGTCTTTGCTGATTGGGTCATTGAAATGCATAAAAATGATCCGAAATTCCATCGAAAAATCATCTTGACTGATGAGGCCCATTTCCACCTCGGTGGCTACGTCAACAAGCAAAATTGTCGCATCTGGGGCTCGGAAAACCCAAGAGTTATTGTTGAGAAGCCTCTCCATCCTCAACGTGTGACTGTTTGGTGCGGTTTATGGTCCGGCGGGGTCATTGGACCTTACTTTTTCGAAAATGAGGTTGGATCGACAGTTACGGTGAATGGATTGCGCTTTCGAGAGATGATTAATGATTTTTTATGGTCGGAGTTGGATGGTATTGATCTGGACAACGTTTACTTTCAACAAGACGGCGCTACGTGCCACACAAGCAACGAAACCATTGCTCTTTTACGGAAAAGTTTCCGGACCGTGTTATCTCTGGAAGAGGTGATCACAATTGGCCACCGAGATCTTGTGATTTAACAGCTTGCGACTTCTTCCTTTGGAGCCACGTGAAAGATAAGGTGTACGCCAACAGCCCAGCGTCGATTCAAGACCTCAAAATAGAATTCGTGAGGCTATCGAGGACATAGGGCAGCCACTTTGCGATTTGGTTATGGAAAATTTCATGAAAAGGATATGGTCCTGTAAGCGTGGTCGTGGTGGCCATTGGCTGATGTTGTTTTTCATTATTAACGGCATACCTTCCTCTTTATTATGAAATAAACATCCGATCATTTATCTCAAAAATGGCTTTTTTCTTTGAATACCAAAATAACACCTCTTGTTGGAAAACCCTGTATAATGGACGCAGTGGACGATTGTTTCAATTCATGCTGCACTCACAAGTCGTATGAGTAACATTTTATTGTAGTCATTTGTCGTATGAGTAATATTTCATGGAGTCATGAAACATTTCACTCTGTACTTATGGATCGTATCAGTAACATTTTCTACTCTGCTCATGGGTCGAATGACATTTCACACTTTATTCATAGGTCGTATAAGTAACATTTCACACTAATCGGAACAATTGTAGACGGCAGCCATCAGATTTCAAAGACTTACTTATTTTCTTAAATATTACAATAATATTAATTGACATCTTTTGTTGCAAAACTCCGCATGAACCCATCAGTCAGAGACGAAAGGAAGAAAGTTACTCATGAGTACAGATCCATTCAGATCAGATCCAGATCATCTAACCCAAAAAATTGTATAGTGTGCGTTGGATGGTGGATGGGCACTATTACGAACTTTTAAACTGCTCCCCTACGGCCAAACTCCTAACTCGATCTTGTATTTTCAACAAACGGACCGCATGAACAAAGCAATTGCCCAGAAGTGGCCAGCTTTGGCCAATAGGAGAGGAATGGTGTTGCATCAGTTCATACACATTTATAGTCAATCACCAGAAGAGTTGAGGGAGCTGAGTTGAGAGGTTCTTAAGCAACCACTTTATAGTTCAGACCTGGCACCAAGTAATGACTATCTGTTCCTATCTTCAAAAGAAACATTTGAAAGTCGAATATCCCAGTTTTTGCCAGTAGGAACGAAGGTTTCTATGAGAAAGGCATAATGGAAATATCTTTAAAATGGCAACAACTTTTTGAACAAAGCGAAGCATGTTTGACTTAGATTTGTTCATTCGAACTATCCTAAATAAATCTTTCAATTTCAAGCAAAGACAGTGAATTTCTTTTTACTTTTACCTTTTTTTAAATAATATTCAACTTCAAGGCAGAAAGGCTGAAAAATTCTATGCATAATTCACTAAAATTCATAAACTTTCTTTATTACATTAAAAATTATTTAATAAAATTTTTTTCTTCTCCTCTCCTCTCTCGTAGGCTTTTCCACACCCATACGGCACATATCAGTGCGTTCACTGCTGCCAAATACGGATCATTATATAACCTATGAGGGTTCGACAACACATCCCGGCTGCTGGGAGAGCACCGTCTGGATTATTATAAATAAACCCATTTATATCACTAAGCAAGAGGTGAGTGCACATTAATGCAAATCATTGAAAGCGCGCAACTTTGTAATCAATGAAATTTAATTAAATGTAGAAAACGGAATTAAATGAACAATTTTCAACAACAAAAACCAAACACATAGAAAAACCGCAAACAGAACAATGAAGCAAAATTGGTTTACACAATTCTGGCTAATTTGGCGCAATTAACCTCCATGCAAATTTTGTTGATTTAGTGCCGGTTTAAATACGAAATTCATTTTGTTTTTTCTCATAAATTTAATTTTAATTCTGCTGTCGATTTTAATATATTTGCGGTATTTAATAAGCTACTGAATTTATATTCAATTTGCGTGGCTAGGCGGCCGTGGGCGACCAATTGTTGGGTGCTACATTCTTCAACGAGAATTGCATTGGGTTTACTAATGACTCAACATCTACCATATTGAAGTTTTGAAAAGATTTCTAAAAGACTGGAAAGAGTCCAAAGGCGTTTCACTAAGATTGCTCTTCGACGTTGATAAAAACTCTAATAGTGTCAAATCGCAGCTACAAATACAAAAGGCGTAGCTGATGCATTTTTTCGACTAAAATTTATATTCAAAAAAATGTTCAATAAAAAAGAAACATAAAAAAGTTATACAACAATTCAACCTTACAATGTGTCGTTTTCTGTCGAGTTCAAACAGCAACTTGACTGATTTTTCAAAGGCAATTTTATTCGCAGAGGTTTGCCATTTCTTACTGAGAGGACAGCTGACGAATGGAAAATTGTTGTGATTGTAATTTGCTTTCGGCACGGAGGAAGTATGCGGATCGCTTCAGGCTCGCGAACCCACGCTTTATTTTATTTTATTTTATTTTATTTTATTTTATTTTATTTTATTTTATTTTATTTTAGTTTTTTTAATTTATTTTATTTTATTTTTTTTTTATTTTATATTATATTATTTTATTTTATATTTGATTTTCCTGGGTTTGGACTATCAACTGTTTCACCCGTGATTTAGCACACTACATATTGATTCTGTGAATAGCTTTTTACTTACTAAGAATTGTCCAAATCATGCTCAACATTGAGTAACTGACACTTAAAAAATTAATAAATATTGAACAGTAATGGCATCTTAAATTGAAAATGTTAGTAAAAACTGTATTTGAGGTTTATAAATAAATTCGATAAATTAATTCAACGATAAGGTAGTAGCCGCCTGTTGGGCATCACTTAGTCCATACACTTCGATACGGCTTGGGCGTCTTTGCAAGGTTCGCTAAACTCTTGAAGAAATTATATTCCAAAAACCTAGCTCCGTACTTAGGTGGATGACGTAAACAGCAGTTTCCTTGCAGTGATCGTTTCTGTAGCTTCTGTCAGTATACAGCAGACCCAGTCGTCTGCGTAGGTCAGTAGGACAGTGTCCAGTTATAATTAATAATAATGGCAATGCCTACAGAGGATTTGTTTAGAAGGATCAATTCACTGGGTCTGCTCCGGTCAATCTGTCTTGCCGTATTGCATATTGAAGCCATCTGGTGTTTGCTCTGTGAAGAATGCCATTCTTCAAATTAAGTTTGCAAGTGGAGAGTGGATTACTAATTTCTTCTGTGACATTAATGCATTGTAGCTCCGTGCCTGCTCTTGCCAGCTCGTCGCCTATACAATTTCCCTCTATGTTGTTGTGTCCAGCTACCCGGCAAAGATGCACTCGGAGATCTCATTTAGAGATGAGAAACAGTGGAGGGCTGCATTGACCTATTGAATGGGTCTCAATGTTAAAGAGTCCTAAAAAGTCATGATCAGTTTGAAAGGCGATTACCAATTAACCTTCCAATTAGTCGGACGTGTTTTGAAACGAGAGAAGTGTTTGACTTGTTTTTTTCTTCTGGTCTAAATTTGCTGTAAGTCTCCGAAGAAGCTGTACAATTTTCGCATTACTTTCCAATCAGACTTTCCATAAAAAAAATCATAATTTTTTCAGCGCATTTTACAACTTTGTTTTAGCTGGGAGCATTTTATTATGAAGAAGGTCAGCAGAAAAGTATGCAGCATAACCAAAAATAGTACAATACCTATGGGTTTCTATTAGTGTCCGACCGAATATTCGGTTTCGGCACAAATAAGTGGTTTCGGTTTCCAATGTAAACAAACCTTTTTTTTAGCATATAATATTAAATTATTTAATTTTGAATATTAGCGAGTAAGGTAAGAAAGGGTGATTTTTTATGTTTATGTTTTTAAAAAATGAATGAATTGTTTTTATCAATAAGTATTTATTTATTTATGTTACGTTTTTTTGTTTTTTCTTTATTTATTTCTTTGAGTAAAATTCGTTTGTTACAAAAAAGTTCTTGATATGGTGATATTTATTTCAACCAGAAGTTTTCGGTTTCGGCCAAATATTAAAAAAAAAACCGAAATTCGGTTTCGGCCCAAAAAAGTGGTTTCGGTCGGACACTAGTTTCCATATAGGTTTGTCTCTGCAGCTCAATAGAGACCATAAAGAGACCAGAGGCTGAAGCTTTCAGTTTTTTCTTTAGCTGGGAGCATTTTATTATTAAAAAGGCCAGCAGAAAAGTATGCAACATAAATTGAAAACAAAATTGCTTTGCTTCTCTTTAACCAAAGATAATACAGCACCAATGGGCTTCTATATAGATTTGGTCCCTACCTATAGTCCAACATAAATCATACAGAGATCAGAAGCATACTTTCAGGTCTATCTTGAAATGATTAAAGCTTTAAGTTCACCGAGTGTTACTGGAAAACCCGGCTTTTGAACTCTGCATGCTCCCAACACAAACAATCGGTATATCCACAAATAATTTATAGATCCCCATTTGATTTCCAAACGAACGAACCCGCTTGTATGAGGCGTAGGGTGTCTGTTCGAGAATTGAGCAGTTTCGATGCCATGCAATTTTTTGTTTTCAATTATGCAAACGCAACAAATTGTGCGCGCACGCACTTAAGCTCAGTCAGTCAGTGCGTGCGACCGTAAGTATTTGTCCATAAAAATGAAATTTAAATATAACGCATCGAACATGTCGCTTTACGGGCGGCGGCGTGTTTAATTTAAATGCAATTATGTGTTAAGTGGATGTAATTTGCTTAACGTATTTCATAAAGGATCGACGCAAAGCAAACACTGACGGCCTACGCATTCGCATTGACGGCAACAATACTTAATAACAACAACAACAACAACAATTCGAGCATTAACATAAGTAAATACAATTTGAGTCGATTATATTTTTAAATGAAATTACACGCACACGACGCGAACCGAAAGTGTTTTAATTATTTAAAGAGCGCAAAGTGCGAGCGCGGAAATGAATTAATTGAATGTGTTTACGTTGGCGGGACATTGTCGAAATTATGCCACTAGTCAGTTTGTAAAATTGATTTTCGTTATTTTGTCAATTTTATGCTTTGCAGTTGTACCAACTCCGACGACTGATGCAAGGCTCCGAGAGTACACCGAAAGCTCCACTAGGAAATAATGCGCGTCCCGTGCAAGGACTACACCATAGAACCGTAAGGACGAATATAGACTTTAAGCGAAATAAGGTAAGCAAACTGCCTATTTTAATTTTTTATTATGATTTTTGGGTATTTGCTAGTTCTTTATTTATCTCTCTGTGTGTTTCTCTGTTTCGTTTCGTTTGTTGCAGAATCAAAATTCATGTCCGTCGATGTACAAAGACATGTACTATCGGGCGAATCGATGGTCGCCGGACACAGGCCTACTGATTCGTTGACCCAACTATACATATTACAATAACAACAACAACAACAACAACAACACTTACCACTACTATAGCAACCATAGCAATAAGAATGGCAGCAACAACAACAAGAACAACAGAAGTGGCATTGATGACAACAACAGCAGTTATAGTTATAACAAGCGCAACAATAACAACAACAACACTTATATTAACAATAACAACAATCGGCAACAGCGCTTCGGTAACGAGCGCAGTGCTGAAAATAGCAAATTTAATAATGTATGGAAAATGGCTGCAAACACACCCACCACCAGTGCAACAACAGCAACAACAAAAACAAAAGCAACAACACTAACAATAAGCTCAACAACTACGACAACAGCAACAACAACAAGAAGAAGAGCAGCAACCATAACAGCGAATAGTGAAAATCGCAATTTTCATTTACCATTAAATTTTCATAATAATGATTATTTCTTTTATTACTATCCGACAAGCACGCACAGCACTGGCAACGTCGGCAGTCATTTCCACTGGCCAACTGCCATCTGGCAGTAATGCAAATCTATCAATGCTGCCAATGAAAATAATACAATTAAGATTTTATATTTTAATATTAATGTAATTTGCTCTGCTTTGTCTCTGTTTCTCTTCCTCCCTCTCTCTCACTTGCTCTGCCTTGCTTTGTATGTAATTGAATTTTTTAAATTGAATCGTTGAATGTGCGCCATTATAATTCAATGCTCGCTGCCAACCAACCCAACGCATCTGCTTACAACTCGATCCACTTCTATATAAAAGAGTTTAAAAATTAAGTAAGGCCACAAAACTGTATGGGCGGACAATAACTACAACTAACAAACAAACAAAACACAAAAAAATCTACTAACAACAAATCTATAAAACTTATAAAACCAAAAACAAAAACATGAACAATGTCAATGACGGTAGAAATAGTCTTTAATTACAATTACTGACAATTACTAATGCTAATACTGTAGAATTTAGTGACGAAATTTACAATAAAACATGAAAGCATGAAAAGCTGAACGCGCTAGGGGCAACAAATTTATACAAAATGGCCGCCAAGCTACTTGTGTCTAGTTACTTCAAAAGTAAAACAAAAAATATAATAAATAATAATGACAGATATAAATAATCAAATAATTGCGTAACACTGACAACGGCAACAGTGATGCAAACTGTTCATATTTGTGTCAATATAGAAAATGAAAATTTTTTTTTTATTATGATCTTTTCAAATTCTTTCAATAAGTTCCAAAATTTTAGCTTCAAGAGAAAAATTTAGCACCAGAAAATACCTGGAATTCTTCAAAAACGGAAAACAGTCCAATTAATCATTGATGTTCATTTCAGTTGCAACGAAGTAATCTCCACTAAAAGCAACACTAATATTTCAATGCTTTCTTCAATCTTAAAAACACTTCTCATAGGCTGATTTTGTGATTGCCTTCAGTTTCTTCGGCGAATTCTTCTTAATTCTTCAATTGTCTCAAAACGCTTTCGGCGAAGTGGTTACTCGAGCCGAGATAATAGGAAAAGTCACAAGAAGTCATGTCAGGTGAATAAGAAGCTTTCAAAACGGTAGGAGTTTTGTTTTTAGTAAAAAAGTCTCCTACAAAATAAGTTGTTTTTTTTTTGTCGAAGTGAAAAACCACCGAAATCACAGCTGCCCCCGACAGAGAAGGGTGGGAGTCGAACTGCACTAAAAAAATTCCCTATTTCCCCCCCTGGAATTACTGCGAAGTATTATTTCAGGAGGAGGACATAGTAGATGCTACTCACTCACATGTTTGTTAGTGTTGCAGCATGGTCACTCTGTCGCTGATCGCATCCCATGCCGCTAACATCGCCTTCGACAATGTTATCCGTCCGCAGCGTCGTCTCTGTCACGTTGTTCAGTCTGAATCGCAGATCTTCAGCAGATCTTCAGCGAGAAATGAAACCATGCATGCTTCGGGTCCTCCGGCAGATTCGGACATGTTGGGCAGCTTGACGTGTTGTCGTGTTCGACGCACTACAAGTAGCTTCTGTACCCTCTGTGTCCAGTAAGGAAATGTGTGAGATAGTAGTTTACCTCACCGTGATGCCTGTTTATCCACTTTTCAAGCCTAGGAATGGGAGCGTGCGTCCACTGTCCAAAATACAAAATACAAAAATGCAAATTTTCATGTGTCGTATGAGTAACATTTCGTACTGTTGTCATCTGTAGTATGAGTAACATATGGCACTCTACTCATTGGTCGTATGAGTAATATTTTACACTGAAGTCATGGGACGCAGAACATTTGCAGTTCTGTTCATGGGTCGTATGAGTAACATTTTATGCTGTACTCATGGGTCGTATGAGTAACATTTTATTCTGTACTAATTTGTCGTATAAGTCACTTTTAGCACTGTGAATGTGCTTTTAAACTGAATATAATTTTATATGAATATGAATGTAATTTTAAACTGTACCCATTGGTCGTACAAGTAACATTTCATACTAATCGGAACAATCGTAGACGACAGCCTTCAGATTTCAGTGACTTATTCTTTTGAATATTTAAAGTAGGCTAATTTCAAGCGACATCTCTTGTTGCAAGACTCCGCAAGACCCCAACAGACCGAAACTAAACACTAAAAATTGATGTTTTCGATTATTTTAGGTGCTTCTATGTTCCTTTCTGTAATATCCGCTACTACTTAGTAAGATTTTTTGCCTATTGAAACTGTGAATGTGTTGCATTTTTAGTACAAATGTACTCTGCTCCGCTGTTTCAACCTCTGACTGGATCGGATGTTGCCGACAATGACAAAAATCTTCTGATTTTGCCGCACCACACCAAATCTTGAACTCAATGATATTTTTTGAAATTATTTAATGAAAATCTTAATGAAAAATCTCACGTTGTAAATAAATTTTGTTTAATAAATTTAAATATTTTTATTAATTATAAAAACATTTCCAAATTACTAAAAAAAAAAGATCTATGAATTTTCTAAAATAAAATATTAATTCAGTTATGCATTGAAAATATTTTTTTTATTTTTTTTATTTATAACAAAATTATTTCTAAAAATTTAACCAAAAGTGACTAAATTGTTTCATACTTTTAAGATAGATTTAACATTTTTTTCAATTTAAATTATTATTTTAAAATATTTCCAAGATTTTTATTGATAATAGAAATATTTCAAAATTTAAAAAAAAATCCACTATCAAAACTTCTCTACAGCCAACTGCAAGTAATACAAAATCGTTTGATGATATTTCTGATCATTTCAACGCCATATTTTCAAAGCATACATTTAGGCAGAACTCTAAACACAACCACTCTCCACAGAATATTTGAATGTATGCAGACGAACGCGTTAAAATATCCATTATGCATAAAAAGTCTTATGGCAGCGAAAAGTTTGGTGCTGCTGCGGCAACTTTGCCATTGTAAATTTTGTATTTTGTAGTTGTTGAGCGCTTGGTAGATGAGCAATATTTAGTTAATGTTAGTTATAAAGTCTATGACTGCAAGCCAACAGCAACATTATAAAACTGACAAACAAAACAAAGCGTACTCAACGAGTATTAGCGGATTAATTGTATTATTTTTTTATAGTAATGTTTGTTGGTTTGCGGCGCATGTAGTCCATGTGTGTGTGTGCATAAAAACTACTGGCTAGACTTAGTGCTTGTTGTTAGGCTCTGAATAGTTGTTAGTGCTAAGGCTGCAATGTTAGAAAGTTTGTGCAAATTAAGTTAGTTAAAATTACCAAATTACAATTACGAAACGTAATGATGACAGCTTCGTATGTGTGACAATTTAAGTGCAGCTGAAATTGAGATCATTGAACACACACACATACACGCACATATATACATACATGCATATTAGTTAAAAAATGTTTTTGTAATAAAATATTGAGTCACTTGTATAAACTGTGCAATAAATACCCATAAAATACCAATAACCATCAGTTTTAATTAATTTGTATGATTGCAATAATTATAAGTTGATATATTTATGACCGTAGAAATGCATAACAACGGTAAAAAGAAACAATTGAAACGGCGCAAATAGCAAATTAATGCAAATAATATAAATGAAAACTGCAGAACGTATAAACAAAAATTAAAAAATAATAAATTATGAAACGCAAACAGTCGATGAAACGAGCAAGTAAAAAGAGTTATTAATATATATATATATAGTATATATATATATGACGGAAAGAAACAATAATACAAAAAAACTACAACAAATATAAAAGGCAAATGTGTTTTCATTTTCGGGTAGAAATTGGACTGGAAGATGCTTGGAGCTTGCTTCTACTTGCAAAGGTTTGGGATTGTTTGCTGAGAAGATAGTTGCCAAAAATTAATTTTGCGTCAACACTGTTACCAAAAATACTAACCACTAAGCCAAGGCGTCTGTACAGTACTCATGGGTCGTACCGTGTAAAATGTTACTCATACGACCCATGTTACTGTATGATTTGACTCAATTTTTGAGGCTTAGGGAACCTCAAGTAAATAACTGCTTGAGGTAGTGTGCCTAAAAGTATGCTGTAGAAAGTTGTGTTCAAAATGTTAACCATACATAACTAAATGCTAAAACTTTCAATGCTCAGCGCAAAAACCATGGTAAGTATTTGAGCGGAACGTATAAGTTGTTGGATATTTAAGAGAGACTGGGCTACTTTCAGACTGCAAAGGAAGTCATAGTGGAATGTCTTAGACCCTATTCACACAGCCAGCTAAATTTCCTAATTATTTTAATTTAATTTTCTCAATTTATACTCAATTTAGCTCTAAAATGAAATCAATTTGTCATACAAAAATCTTAATCATATAAAAAATTGAGCTAACTGCAATTACCGCTAAATTGACCATAAATTGAGCTCGATTCGCCATGCAATCCTGAGTCGTGTTGTTATGATAAACAAATTCATTCATTGATTTCTCATCGCCCAGTCCAAACCGGCTGAAGCTACAAACATGAAATTTGAACTGTAGGTACATTTAAGAAAATAAACTTCCACAAAGACGGAATTTTTTTGAAATTCAGGGTCTAACGGGACAAAACATGGGTTAAAGTGCTGTATGAAAAAACTTGATTTATTGGGCCAATTGTTATAGTTATAAATAACACCGTGCGACAACAAATTTTACACACAATAAAAGTTATATACTCGCGAAACTAGGGGCCAAATGTAGTAAAACTGCGTTTTTAGTTTTTCTCTCTGACGTCAGGATCTTTTTTAAAGGACTTTGAAATTTCAAGGACATGTTTATTTCAAACAATTATTTTAAAAATAGAAGAACAATATGTAGAATAACAATATGGGTATCAAATGGAATAAAAAACTCCTTAGAATCTTAGAAAATTCATTGTTTTGGTGCAAAAGAACGAAGAGGTATTGAAAATGTCCTTTTAAAACTTTATCCTTGAATATCCTTGGAAATTTCCAATAGTTTTTCTTGAAAAAAATATATCTTAAGGACTAATGTGTACACTGCCACTGTCTTTCTAACTTCAGTAGTTTAGGATATAAAGAATTTAATACTTCTCTCTATAGGATATGGATAATTTCAATATCATTAAGAATGCTGAAATCGTATTTATAGAACAATTTTTGCACTTAAAAATAACTTTTTTAAGATTAAGATAAAAATTAATTTTTTAAGATTCTAAGGGTTTTTCTTTTTCATTTGATACCCATATTGCTATTCTACAATGCGCTCAATTTTTAAAATAATTTTTTTAAATAAACAAATCCTTGGAATTTCAAAGTCCTTTAAAAAAAATCCTGACGACAGAGAGAAAAACTTAAAACGCAGTTTTACTACATTTGGCCCCTAGTTTCGCAAGTATATCGCTTTTTTCGTGTGTTTTGAAATTTTTTGATTTTGGTCGCACGGTGTAATAAATATAAAAATAATTGTAAATAATAATAAATGCGTATTTCTTGCTTATTTACCGACTAAAACAAAACATAACATATCCGAGTTAGTTCTGCCCTTATGAGGCAGATATCAATAAGCCTTGTTTTATGCCTTTAAGTTATGGATTTTTCGCTACAGCATTGCATTGATTTGAACCTCATTTACAGCCGAAAAACCCCCAAGTAAAACCCATCATTGGCAAACTTGAAAGCAATCAATTAATCAACACATTCGCAACACTTGACTGCGCAAAATAAACAAGACGCCAAATTGAAAACCTGAACTGCTCGCTGCCATCGATTGCTGCGCCAAAAATTACTAAAATATGCAATTGTAATTTCCGTCATTAGGCTGCACGTCCGCCGCGTCTTGCAGCGCGCCGCAACATTCGACATTGGCGCCACAACGAGCCGCGCAGTAGTGCGCCGCCATCGCGCGTCTCACTCGTCGCGCCGCTGCTGACCGCTGATTGCCAATTGCGAAATGCAAATTGGCGTGAAAAAATACTCTGCGGTATTTGCGTAAAAACTAATTAAAAATTAAATTACCACAAAACTAAACTGCAGCCGACAGTGGTGTGTCAGTGCGCGCGGCGGCAAGCATAAAATATGTACTCACACACACACACACACACACACGCAAATGTACGAAATTGAAAACGAAAAAATCGCAACAGTTGCCCAATGAATTTTGTTTGTTTGAGGCAGAATGTGGCGCGTGATCAAACGCAGCGCGCCGACAAATGTGTTGCATGCTTTTAGGCGGCTGGAGTGGCAGACAGAGTAACAGACAGACAGACTAGCAGGCGCCAGCCTGACTGGGTTTTGCAATTGGCTGTCTATGTGGCTTGCGAGTCTAATACAAATTTAAAGCAAACACATACACACTCTCACACACACACACTTGCGTTCGGCTTGAATGAATGCCCGCGGTCAAAATAACTAATTACGCTAAACGCACCGCACGGCCGTGACCGCAGAGCAGCGCCGTCTCCATTTAGCAGATTAAAAATTTCGCTTATCAGCGCATTAAACGGCGTTTTTGTTGTTGTTGCTGATGCTGATGCGCGTTTTTTAACACGTTCTGGTCAAATATTTAAGCACGCGCGCGCAGCAACGGACGTCAACGATTTTCAATTACAATCACAATGAAATGTAATTTCATGCACATTCAATACAAAAACGCCAATGCAAACACACACACACACACACACATACACATATGTGTGTAATACATGGAAAGCATTTGGTGGCGGTTGAAGTTTGAATTTCACCCAAAACCCAAATTCCAACGCAATGCAAACCAGACCTCGCGCACTCAGTGCACAATTTTCATGCCGACACTTCGCCTGCGGTACGCCAGTCGTGTCAAAGTGTGCGTGCGCAGCAATTGAAGCTTTAAATCAGTAAAATATTTAATTCATTTTGGGATTTGGGAGGGGATGGATTAAGTGGCGACCATGCAGCGCTGTTGTTGCATAAGTTTTGGAAATCAGTATTTCAGTATAAATATTGTATAACATTTTATGAAGCACTAGCGCCTACAAATATGCAACGGCATGTGCAGTAAGCAAGAAAATGCGGAGGGAAAGAATTTTGAATTTTTGCGCTTGTTTAAAGAACAAAAACGAGTATTTAACACTGAATGCCCGCCAATCGAAACTTAATTTAATGCACTTAAGGAATCTTGTTTCAAAACTGCAAAGACTGAAAATGTTAAAACAATCTCGTGTAGTTTGATTTATATTTGCAATTAGGGCAAATCATGGGGATAATCACCCCCTAGAGGTCTTTGGGGTTTATACTCAAATGATTAGACCCATCATAGAATTTGGTGTTTTAGTATGGTGCAGCAAAACTAGTCGAAGCATAACGATTAAAAAATTAACCAAGATCCAACGATGATCCAAAATGCTGGCTGAAAGCTCTACTTAACCTACATAGACACAATAAATATAAACAGGGCAAACTTCCAGGGCCCTACCATCTGAAGACATCTTTGGGAAGCTAGTAGAAAGCTAGGCTCAACGCGATCCTTCCCTGCACAAGAACAACAAAGATAGGACACGCTACCACTGCCAACAGAATTCAGTTCCAAACATCGAAAGTTTACTATACAATTCCCAAACCTGTCCTCAAAACGCTCTTTCGTGACAAACTGACAACTGGGAGAACTACGAGCAACCGGACGAAGCCTCTAATATGACTGCCTTCTATATGGATCGTTGAAAAATGAGCAAGAAAGTGAACCTTCGAATATCCTTCAAACTACCAGACCACTGCAGAGTCTTTCAAGCTGATCTCACTGGATCATCTCATCTATTATCCAGGCGGCTAACCGGCTCAAAGCAAATGCTATATCTTACAGGGACATAATCTACTAAGCAGAAAAGGCAGAAAATCTCTAAATGCAATTTCAAAGCAGTACAGAGTGCACCTCTGGGAAACCTGGAGGAAAACCCGTATAGCCGACAAGCTGGCAATAACAGACACAGAACTACGAAGCATCAACGCCACAGAGGAAGTGGGAATGTCGCTCTCAACATTACAAAAATCTCAAAATTACATCTCAGAAATATGTTCGTAAATAGAGCAAACATTAGATGGCTCGAAGAACAAACGTGCGATACGGAACTGATGCCACTAAGCAAACCCTTCAGAGGGATCGTTGTGGTAGTCATCACTGGACACTGCCTCATTGATCAACCGATTGGGTCTGTGTTTGTTTTGGTTTTTTTCGAAATATGTATTTATATACACAATTTAAAACATGTTTTATTCATAACGGTTCTTTCCAAATCCTTTAATTATTTTCATTATTGAAAATAGTGTGATAACTTTATACCTTAGTGACTATACTAGTCGGTTAACTTACCCTCCCTCATACATTTTTGCACGCTACACTCCGTCGTAATCTTGCTATAGACAACGCATGTACCCACTACGTTGCACTCAGCAGTGTTGCCAGATCAGGAGATTTCCTCCTAGATTTAGGAGATTCTTGGCCTTTCAGGAGAATTTTTAGGAGGAAGAATTGTTTAGGAGAAAGTTTAGGAGATTTACATTTTATGAAGAAGTTTGAAAAAGCAATTTGATGGTGATACATTTGACATTATTAGTGCCTCTTAAACCTTAAATATTGAAAGCTAAAGTGTCTAATTTAATTTAATTAAATTGTATGCTTCAAAGTGAATAACACTACTCGACAAAAAATGGGTTCATCGCGTGCTCCTAAAAACAAAAGTATTTTTTAGACTGATCTTCGGCTGCTGAACACGAAACTGAAAATCAAAAAATTTTCTTAAGAAGCGTTTTCGAAAAATCTTCGAAAACACGTTTTTCCCCTCTTATTTCAGTTATGAGCACATATCTCGTAAACCAACCATCCGACTAACACAAGTGGGCCGTCGTTCAGAAGGCAATTAACTAACCTTTCCAACGATATATCTATCTATCTATCTATATTGTCCAAATCAGATGAGATTTGGGTAAGATACTGACGATGAAAGTTGTAAAAAAGTGAATTTTTCGACCATTTTCAAAAATTATACATTTTCGAATCGTTTTTTTATAGATAAAATAAATGATCTCCTCTGGTTTTAAAATCTAAGATGAAAGATATATTATTTGAGCAAATATTAAGCCTAACATCAATAGAATTAAAAGAAAAATGACAAAGTTATGATGCACGGAGTGAAAACACCAACTTTTCATTTATTACACCGTGCGAAAATTTTTTTTAATTTTTCCGAGACCCATCCAAATGTTGATATAGACGTAAAACTAGAGGTCATTTGTAGTATCCTGGCATAGTCAGTTTTTCATTTTCTGACCCAAAAACCTTTTTAAAGGACTTTAAAATTTTAAGGACATACACATTTCAAATATTTTTTTAAATATTTGCGGTTGTGCAATGATGAAGATATGGGTATCAAAATATAATTAAGTACAGCATCATTCTTATTTTTTTACTCGGAGTTTAGCAAAACAGCAAATAGTGCACTTTGCAGAATGTTTGATTAGCGCTAAAGAAAATTGGTGCAAAAAGGAGCAACAGTTTATTGCAGAATCTGAAACTAGGCACATTTTTCATTAATGTGGTTATAAACATCGCATGGAACTCTATAAGTTTTACTCTATAAGTTTTACTCTATTGAAAAAAGGAACAATTTATGGAATCATAAAATTTTTAGAGGCTACCTATTTTAATCGATAAAAAACTAATATAAATTAATTAATATTTCGAGAACTTACCAAAGTTGAGACAAGATGTCAAAGTATATAAAATAAAAAAGATTTGTGCAAAAATATTTTACACAAAAAAATCGTGAGACTGTAAACTTAAACAAAAATTCAGACTTAGAAAATTGTTTCGGCAATTGTCGCAGTGAGACAAATTTGATAACGGTTATCATAGTAAATGTTGCTTTTGTTTTGTTTTCAGCATACATTCGTAACATTTACATATTTCTCTATTGCATATCAAAAAATTATTGCGATCGGAGAACATTTATTTTTTGGCTTTTAGCATCCTAAAACTGACAAAAGTCACACTGTACGACGTAATGGAAAATTTTGAAGGCGAATTCGTGTTCAGCGATGAAAAATAGCATTAACCTCTTTTGATGCTTCAATCAGTTAAAAAGCAATGTTTTGTCAATCAATGCTATTGCAAAGCATTTAAAAATGTAAAATTCCTTTCAGTTTTATGTTATTTTTATTTTTTGTTAAATAAATATGTATTTAAAATAAAAGATTTTTCTTTAATGTTTGTCATGATTCTATGATATCTTTGCTTCTTTTACGGGTACTAGAAAAAGAAGTTGAACCACTTGAACCGAACCGAACCGCGAACCTGACGAACCGGTTCGTGAACCAATACAAGATTCTTCTGAGTGGTTCGAACCACTGAACCGAACCACATCGATTTTTGAAATGGTTTGCAGCCCTGGTTTTTTTTAGATTTCGGAGAAAGTCATTTCGGATATCTGCCAACAATGGCACTCAGAGTCAACCACAAAGCAAAAATAATGTTTCACTTCCTAGCCACTTCCTAACAACAATCATAGCTTATTGCTCTTTCCCTTGCTTTTGTTGACCGACAACAACAACAACCACAGTCTGTCGCTACAATGCATTACTTTTTTCCAATCTCTGTGCTGTTTGTTCTGTGATAAAACAGAAACGAAAGCTGTCTCGAACTGTTCGTAATGTTAGTAGCAGAGGACATAATGTTGCATTAACAGTGATCGTAATATTACGAACCCTTAACATTTTTGAATTTGTATGAGATGCGCGTTTTGTGTTAATGTTTATTCTGTGGTCTAATTCAATTCGTGGCCAAATAAAACACCAAATAAGTTTAGGGGCTTAATAAATCTTCTAGGTTCATTCATTATTACACTATATTATCTTTGCTTTACTTCAGAATATATTTTTAAATTTTAAATTTTACTTTCAACTCACGTTTGCTTAAAATGCTAATTTATGATTTTCAAACTATATTAAAATTGTAAAAATTGCCACAATTTGCAAATAAATCATTAACTGAAATGCTAAGCACTAATCACTAAATTTTTTATTCCTACTGAAAATTCGTTTTACACACAACGGACATTCAAAATTCGACGCGGTCAATGCACTAAATAATTTAATTGGTTTTAAATTGAGCGCCCGGCAGGACGAGCGCACACAATGTCATTGACCAAACCAATGCATCTGCGTGCTCGAGGTCAGCCGCGCACACACGAACCGCGCGGCAGCAGTTTCAAAATTTAAAGCTCTGACTAACTGAAACACTGCAGCGCCGAATTTAATCCGACGCCACTGCACGCAGCACACGGCGGCACCTGCTGTGTGTTGCAGGTGTTGCACGGCTGCGTGTACATTGCACGCATGTTGCACGCACGCGGCGCGACGTGTCGGTGCGCGTAAACTAATTAAAATGTATGGGGCGAAAAGGTGTTAATCCACGTAAGTAATATGGCGGAAAATATTTATTGCATTATTAACGGAATTATGGAGCTGCAGCGGTGCCAGTGGGCCAGTCAGCTCGGCGTGGCCGTTGTGCTGGCTGGCTGGTTGACTGTTTGACTGGCCGTGTGAACTTCTGTTCGCTGTAATCGTGCTTGTTGCAGTAGTCGAATGGACAAAATTATTCTACTTGTTTGCCAAAGAATGACGTTTAATTAAATTCCAATGCCATTCATTCCAGTCATTCAGTCGATCTTAATTACAGATTATGGCTTCACGAATGTTAAACAAAGTTGTAATTAATTACATTTTTATTATGTGACATTAATTTCAAAGCTAAAATAAATAAGTAAAAGTTGATGAAAGTAGTTAAAGTAATTTAAAGCTCAAACCAGGATTCAATATAAAGTTTGGCTAGCGATTAAATTAAGTTGGGCGGTGAAAAAGGAAAAAAATACGACTTTCTTTTGGAGGCTGTGAGAAGTAAGCAACACAACCTATATTGAATTTTTTTAAATTGATTGATGCATCAGGACTTCTTTTTCATTTTGCTCGTCACCAGTCGGTGATATGGCAGCGCTGACAATTTTTCAATCACTCTCTGCCGCAAATATGATTCTGACCCTCTAGAGTGTTGAAAATGAAATAAATCAAAATATTTAAATTTAAATAAACCTTCACTTAGACATTGAAGAGAGTGAAAGAAAAGCGTTCATCCGTTCTCGAATGATGCAAGCAGAAACTGTTTGAAAAAACTATAACAGATTATCACACCATAAGTTAGGTTAGGTTAGTTAAGCTGGCTGGTCATGTTGGCCACACATAGACCCTGTTAGTTCCAAATACCAGTTAGAGCTCTCTAGAATCAGTGAGAATGTAGGTATTCCTAGTAAACTTAATGTAAGCAGCAACTTAATGTCGTTCTTGGAGGCCTCCTGGAAGAAGAGAAGTAAGTGAGTAAGACACAGTTCTGAGATAACCGAACAGGAGCAAAGAATGTGCTCACATACACATAAAAATGATTCAATTTCACAAACTGTCTCTCACCACGACCAGAGACTGGCAGCGCGACTTGAAACAAACATTCCAATCGTTTGGTTTAGTTCAGAGTTCAGTTTTTATGTCTGAAAATTCAAAATCGACAATTCAAATATTTTGTCCGTTCAAAAATGTTTAAAAATTTTAATCCCACACTTCGTTCAGTTTAAGTTTTGCAACGAAAGGGAACACAAAAATTAGTATGTATTTTTTAGTGTTTAGAAAATTTATCTTTAAGAAATAAAAAAAAAGAAAAGCCCAATCCATCAATTCATTCCCTTGCAATCGAGACACAGATAACCGACCTGACGTTTAACATTCCGAACAAGAGTTGAGGCACTTGAAGCTCAGACATAAAGCATGACAATTTTTTTTAATTTTCCAAAAATGTTTTATCACCATAACCCCTCGACACTGAAATGCTCAAATTTTCTTTAGTGCCCATAAGAAATCATGTTACAAAATAGGTTTAACATTTTTGTCAACATTATTTTAATTTTTTGTATTTAATTTGGCTTAAAAATAGTAAAAATCACGATATATTTTTTCCAAAAAACTATGCAATAAAGGAATAAAAGTCCTGCATAGAGCCATTTGACTTCCTTGTATATTCTAGTCTGAAAACGGCTATCTGCCAACCTTTCTGGTTCTTTCCGAATGACACACTTAGACCAGAAATGAGTTCATTGTGATAGGTTCGGTTAGGTTATGGTGGCTGCCTTTGTAAGACACCTAAGAGGCCCATTGTGAAACCACATATTTCACCAGTTTGAAATGTGTATGCAGCACTGTTTTTTTCCAACATATGTTACAAGACACATTTCAAGCGGATGAGGTAAGGAAGGGATTAGACCTACAGTTTAACGCCAGTTTTTCTTTCACACTTGGAGGTTTTGCCATTGTCTGCCTTTTGTGCGATTCATGTAATTCTTAAAAGTAAATGAGTGTTTCATCAGCCCAAACTAGGAATCGAACCCAGAGCCTTGGTATGAGAAGCCAGCGTGCTAGCCACTGGACTATCGAGGTCGGCAGCCCATTGTGATAACACTAGTAGAACACAGGGCTATGGACATCATCGAAGAGCAAATTAATTTCTTAAACACAGTCCAGCAACTCTCTCATATTGATTCATCTTCAGTCAAGTTGTTGATGAACATTAATTTTGTCAATTTATCTTTCGGGAACTATTCGAGAGACGATTCGAGGCAATGCTGTAATGTTCGAGAACGAGTTGAGCTCCAGGCAAAGACAGCTGGGTGCAAGTGAGTTTAGTTTTAAATAGCAACTATGTGGCACCGAAAAAATATGTGAAGTGAAAAGAAAATGAAATGACTCTGAACAATTTGAAATAAATCAACTACAGTGGTAAACCGCATTAAAGAATTTCAGTGTGCTTTATTTTGGCACAATTCAGCGATACGAACTACGCTTGCTCTAACCAGCAAAACAGTATACAAAGGCGCATAGTCATAGTCGAAATAAAGTACACTTTAAGATCAATAAAGTATACTTTTAAATAAAGTAGGCCCTAAGTCAATCATAGTCGAGTTAGAGCATACTTTAACGCTTAAAGTATACTCTAACTTTAAAACAAGCAAAAGTTGTTGCTAAACCACTTAGCAATGAGTCAGAATGAGCAGAAATGCAATTTTTTGCAAAATACTCTAAATTCAAAAACCAAATAAATCGAAGTAAATATTTTATTTCGAGGAAATTGAAAGAGATTTCAATATTAATATTAATATTATTAATATTATGAACGACGACATTGTGCTGAGACGGCGAAAAGTGTATAAAAGCCGGATCGATCCCTTCGAGTTCGATGACGAGGACTTCTATAGTCGTTACCGGCTCGATAAAGTTGCTGCTCAGTTTTTAATTGATGTTTTTAACATTCTAGAACCAAGCAGCAATAGAATACAATTGTTTTCTTTACCCCGTAAAGTAGGCAATAATTTTAAAATCAATCAGCTGTTTGTTTGTTTTGTTAATGTCGGAGATGGGCAGATTAATCCTCGGAAAATTGTGCAGTCGATTTTTTAAGGCTGCCGTCTGCTTTTCACAAGTAGTCGACCGTAGTCGTCTTTTTTTAACTGCTAATTAGTGTTCAGGAAAACAAATATTGCAAAATAATTGATTACAAAATAAATTGGTATGGGCATAATTCCTAAAATAAATTCTCATTTGTAACTCCGAATCGCTAGTTTTTGTAGAGTTGCCGTTGCTTTTGTTTGCTGTTAAAAAAAAGTCGCTGCTATGTAGAAGCATGTTCTAAACTGATTATGGTAACTGAAAAATTAAAGTCGACTTTATCTTTTTAGTCTTTTGCTAACTAAAGCCGGCTTTTATGCGGGACTATGATTCTGCGCCAATATGTTTAACTTTCAAATAAGAGTTCCTTTCAAGTGATGCTCGACCATTCACAATAAATTATTTGCCCGGTGTTTTGTCAGTAGTTCTCTGACTTCTTATGGAGTTACTGAAATTTTTACAATTTTTTTTAACCCAATAATTTTATATTCAGCAATCCCAACTGTCAACAATTAATCGTATGGAATCAATAGACGCTTTCACAAAGCCAATCGATTTTTAGGTAATTAGGTACAAAAACCAAAAATCATGTTAGTTAATTTCATAGCAAGAAGAGCTTCCGGGTCACTCTCTTCACCCTTCACACCCTTCTAAATAATCCCAAACTCACTCATTGAAATGAATACTCAAGTCAAATATTAAATTTCAATTATTAAATTCCAATTATTATTTAAAATTTCCCTTTAAAACGTTTAGAATTAAAGGCTTAAAATAAAATCTTATTGACAAGCTCGTTAATTATATTAAACTCTGATGCTCAAACACTCAAACACAGTATCGTGTGATTGTTGATCCTAAAAGTATGCCACACAAATACGCCAACAATGCGCAACTGAATGCGTAATGAACCAACATAAAGAAAATGCCAAAAAAAAAATCAGCTCAATCGAAAAAAATGGCTGCAATTTAATTCCTTAAAGCCACAAAGTCTTCGACACTGCCCTGAATTGTCTCTCTCCGCCCACACAACATTCGCCTTCATGTGGCTAATGCAAACGTCTCGTTCCATCTTGCTTTCCCATACAAGCGTCAGCCAGAGAGCGAGAAAGAAAACAAATGCCAGCAAATTTCAGAAATTCAATGAAGGTGTAAATTTGTAATTCCTACACTTTGTAAATTTATTTCAACGCTGCGCGACCCTTCGACCCTGCAGCACTCTTCGGCCCAGTTCCGCTTTGCATTTGCATTTCCGTTGCGGCATTGTCCATTCAGTGATTCGTTCGACTTTGCCGCCACACTTTGCATTCTTCTTCGTTCGTTTGGCGCTGTGTTTACAACAACAACAACAAAGACAAAATAGCCTTCGGCAATTGCACCGCTTAACATTTGCCGTATCAAAGTAGATTATTATGAATATTTTATTATCATTTGTGAATTTTTTAAGACCTCGACTAATGGCGCCAAGTTGCTGATGGCATCAGCTGCAAAATACAACAACAACAACAACAACAATGTCCAAATATGAAAGCAATAAAAGCGCAGTGGCAAAAGTCGTCGTCGTCGTCGTCGACGCTGGCTGCTTTGACTGCGGCTGCGGCTATGCATAAAGGCCGCATGCCTAAAAATATGCTTTATGGCTTTTTGGTTGAGTGTGCAGTCGGCCACTTTAGCGCGCCGCCTCACCGCGCGCACGGCTGGCGTATTTTATTTCATATTCTTGACGCTGTGGAAACGGAAACATTTTGTGAAATGTTGTTATGCCGTTGACGGGGCCCGCAACGGAAAGAAGCGCGCCCGAGTGAAGAAGCTCGGTGGTGAGTGGTGGCAGCGCCAACTGTGGTGAGAAAAGAATTTATGGCCTGAGGTCTGCAGAGGGCATACAAGGTAAATGTTTCACTTTGGTGCGCAGCAGCCGGAAAGCAAACACGCAGCTATACTGTAGGCAGCATAGTTTCGGGCCACACACACACACACACACACATGCATGAGCCTAAAAGTATACACTTTAAATGCGGGCCAACAGTGTGTTTGTGTTGAAGTTTTGCAAAATTTAATTCCTCACTGTGGCTGCTAAATATTTGGCGCTGCGCATCGGCCACACTAAATCACTGGCGGGCCAGCCCGCCCACACTTGGCGTGTCGTTGCCGAAAAGTAGGCAACATGAAATTATCGCAGCGCACCGCGAGCGGAAGACACGTAATTCGTGTATCGCGCGTGGCGGAAAGACAATTGTCGGCGCGAATGGCTGCCAGTGCGCCAAATCCCTCGTGTAATAATGGGTTTGATGTGGTTGTTAACACGACGTGCTCGCGGTAATAAATTCGTTTATTGAATTGCCAACACACACACACACACACATCACTTTATATACCTTAGGTGCAACGCGAGACGAAATATCGGCAGCGCAAAGCAAAGAAACGAAAAGCGGCCACTCGAGCTGTGGCGGAGGCAGCAAGTGGGCGTCGGGCCATGCCGGACGCAAAAATTACACCAAAGTGCGATTTATACACTACAACAATAACGTTGGAGCCTCTGTCGTAGCAGCCACATTGGCACACATCTATTTCGCTTTAAAGGGCGTGCGCCAAATAAATTCGAAACGCCCGCAAGTATGCTTTAAAAAATTTGCCCTCGCACTTCTTAGTATTCAGCGAAATTTGTGTGCTTGTGTGTGTGTGCGGCAGCATGCAATCGCTGCTAAATGGTGTTGTTGTTGTTGTTGCTATGACCAGTACTGTTGCTGATTTTGTGTTCGTTCGCCCGCATACACGTGCGACCGCCTAAAAGTATGCATGCAATGCAATGCAATGCAATGCCAACTGCCAGCCAAATTGCTGCTGCTGTTTGTTGTTGTTGCTGCTTAAAATGCCACAAGCCGGAGACCGGAAGTCAAATGTGCTGGGTCACGTAATTCAAATAGAGTCTTCATGGCTTAACCGAGCATGCCGAATGGCAATTGTAGAAAAGTTGGGCGGACGTGCGGACGAGAGCCGGTGACGCGGCGTCCAAACGGTTGGCAGTTGTTGCTTGCAGCAACTAAATAATGCACTTACACAGTTTGGTTATATTTGTTGTATTTGTTGTTGGTATTGTTGCTATTTGCAGCAGCAAAACATGTGGCAAGCAAATTAAATAAAAAATATTGTGCAGCAAAAAGAGAAATGTAACGAAATCAAAATCGAAAGAAGGCAAATTATTTTTGAGGCAAATGTGCTAAAAAATAATAAAAGTTTCCTGGGTTCAAACGAGTAAAAGCCGAAAGTAGTGATGATGATGGCAAGTAGAAAAGGAAGAAGATATAGGAAATCGTTGAAGGGATTTGAGATATTAGCTGGAAGGAAACAGGACATGGGTCCTTTCATGGTTAATCTAAAGTGAAGGAACAAAGCTGCAGACGAGACGATAGACTTCAAATCTAATCTAATCTAATCTAATCTAATCTAATCTAATCTAATCTAATCTAATCTAATCTAATCTAATCTAATCTAATCTAATCTAATCTAATCTAATCTAATCTAATCTAATCTAATCTAATCTAATCTAATCTTATCTTATCTAATCTAATCTATTCTAATCTAATCTAATCTAATCTAATCTAATCTAATCTAATCTAATCTAATCTAATCTAATCTAATCTAATCTAATCTAATCTAATCTAATCTAATCTAATCTAATCTAATCTAATCTAATCTAATCTAATCTAATCTAATCTAATCTAATCTAATCTAATCTAATCTAATCTAATCTAATCTAATCTAATCTAATCTAATCTAATCTAATCTAATCTAATCTAATCTAATCTAATCTAATCTAATCTAATCTAATCTAATCTAATCTAATCTAATCTAATCTAATCTAATCTAATCTAATCTAATCTAATCTAATCTAATCTAATCTAATCTAATCTAATCTAATCTAATCTAATCTAATCTAATCTAATCTAATCTAATCTAATCTAATCTAATCTAATCTAATCTAATCTAATCTAATCTAATCTAATCTAATCTAATCTAATCTAATCTAATCTAATCTAATCTAATCTAATCTAATCTAATCTAATCTAATCTAATCTAATCTAATCTAATCTAATCTAATGTAATCTAATATAATCTAATCTAATCTAATCTAATCTATTTAAGTCGAATTGAATCGAATTGAATCGAATCGAATTGAATTGAATTGAATTTAATTGGATTGAATTGAATTGAATTGAATTGAATTGAATTGAATTGAATTGGATTGAATTGAATTGAATTGAATTGAATTGAATTGAATTGAATTGAATTGAATTGAATTGAATTGAATTGAATTGATTGTAATTGAATTGAATTGAATTGAATTGAATTGAATTGAATTGAATTGAATTGAATTGAATTGAATTGAATTGAATTGAATTGAATTGAATCTAATCTAATCTAATAATCTAATCTAATCTAATTAGATTCTAATAGTGTCCGACCGAATATTCGGTTTCGGTTTCGGCCCAAATAAGTGGTTTCGGTTTCGGTTTCGGTTTCAGTTTCGGCCAAAAAATGGCCGAATAGCCGAAACCGAAACTTTCTAGAATATTTTTTACATTTTATTGTGTAGCAGATATATAGTGAAAGGAGGAGTCATTTAGATGCCAGCAATGTAAATAAACTTCTTTTTTTAGCATATAATATTAAATTATTTAATTTTGAATATTAGCGAGTAAGGTACGAAAGGGTGATTTCTTCTTGTTTACATTTTTAAAAAATGAATAAATTGTTTTTATTAATAAGTATTTATTTATTTATGCTATGTTTGTTTGTTTGTTCTTTATTTACTTAATGTAAAATTCGTTTGTTGAAAAAAGTGCTTGATATGGTGATTTTTATTTCAACTAGAAAGTTTCGGTTTCGGTTTCGGCCGAATATTAAAAAAAAACCGAATATTCGGTTTCGGTTTCGGTTTCGGCCCAAAAAAGTGGTTTCGGTCGGACACTAGATTCTAACCAGAGAGCTGTCGAAGGAATAGGAAATACGAAAAGTAAAGTATAAAAAATAATTAAATGCACGAAAAAGTAAAACATGTTTGTAATTAAATAGTGGGACCAGGACCAGGAACTAAGTTAAATAGAACTGAGACCACGATTAGTTATATAATTATGAATATTTAATATACATATTTACAATTTCTTTCTAAAACTATTATTTTGTAATAAAGTTAAATAAAACTGTTATTTCATATTTCATAATAATTTTATAATTTCTTAATAATTTTATTTTATTATTTCATAATAATTTTAGGACAATTCTATATTTAATACTATTTTTAACTAATCAACAGACGAATTCACATTATCGACGAAATGTCAAAGTTCCAACTGCCGGCCTAGTAATATTCCATTTAATGCTGCATGCAACAACAATGAATACGAATGCAGCAAGTCAAACTGAAACCCGAAAGGAGAATGCGAAACCTAATAATTTCATTTGATTTGGAATGAATCCATTATATTGACACGCACAGCCCGGACACGGCCGCACAGCAGCCGCACAATAAGCCCAAGTCACAACGGGCACACATGAATATGAATTCGCACACACAACCGACTAACCAGATAAGCAGACAAACGTACAGACAAACATTCGTACGAGTCTGTACGCGTGCAGACAGGCAGGCAAAATAAAATTGAAATTTCGCTCTGTCGATGTGCGAGCGGAGAAGCGGCAACGGGCATCGGATGCAGTTCGATATAAAGGAAAGAATTTCCACTCATCACACACACACATACGTACACATTGGACTGCCGTGATATGCTAGATTATATTTTCTATTAAATTTTGCATGCTCACATTGCATTCTGTCGCTTTCCGCACGTCCAACCAACCAATGACTCGCTCAGTCTCTGAACAGTGCCTCGGTCTGGCGTCTGCTTTACACGTGTCACATGCACCGCGCCGAGGCAATGCTGCACATCTTCATTACTACACATTACTGACATGCGTTTTCCTGCACCTTCAATCAGATGTTGCACGACTGGATTTGCTGCGGCTGCGGCACGCTGCGGCTCATCCATTACCTGTTGCCATTGTGGGAACGCTTCGACGCTTTGATGCCTCGATTCGGCTTTTCGCCACTCTGCGGCGGCCACACACACACCGACAGCACTGGGGGACCGAGGTCACGTCTGGAAGTAGCGAAGTGTGCGTCTTTTGGCTTTTCGCATGTGGCGTGCAACTTGCGGCCGCAATTACTTGCAAATCATGTGCGCCTTGTTAAGATTCGGTTGGCTGTCTGAATGAATGCCGGTTGAATTCTGCGCGATGCTTGTCTGCCTCTTGATTATTGTTTGCTAGCTGCATTTTTCAATCAGCTCGCCAACATATCGAAGCCACGGCATCACATCATGAACGCTTTTCGACTGGTGCATGAGTGCTGCTTGATTACTTTTTCTTTTTCTTTATTGAATTCCTTTTTTATTCTCTACTCAATATGTTTTTAGTGTTACACTATGCAACAAAAAACCACTTTTGTCGAGACCCATCCAAAAGATTATTGACACGTGATACTACAGTTCATTCGTAGTAACATGACATACTTAGTTTTTCATTTTCCGATCCATTGTCCTTTTAAAAGGACTTTAAATGTTTACAAACATACACATTTTAAAGAATTTTTTTTATATTTGTGGCTATGCAATGATAAATAAATGGGTTTCAAATGAAAAAGTACAAGTGTTGCCCTTTCCCTAAATATGCTATTTCAAACTTTCGGTACCAAAATATTTCAGTAAGGTCCTTTTAAATATGTATCGTTCGATATCCTTAAAGTTTCTTAACGAATACTTTAGAAAAAATATATGTTTTGGATCTCGATCCGTAGTATCTCAAACTCAAGTCTTCTATCTTTATTGGTTTAGGGTTAAAAACTAAGTTTCCATCCATAAGCAAGAATTTAGTGTGGAATACGCATTAATTTTTTTCTTCATATCACTTACGGAGATATTTTTTTCCGAAATTTCAAAATAGAAAATTGAGTCAAAAAGCCACAACTTTCCTCTTTCATTTGATATGCTCAACTTCATTATTGGACAGCCGAAAATATTTTAAAACATATTTGAAATGTGTATGTTTTTAAAATTGTAAAGTCCTTTTAAAAGGACACCGAATCAGAAAATGAAAAAATTACTGAGGATGACCGCTAGTTTCACTCCGATATAATATTTTGGATGGGTCAAAAGTACTGCCGTAAGGTGTTTGTATGGGTTTTCAATTTATTGTTGTAGTTATTGTTGTCGAGGATGGCATGTTGTTTCTTATTGTTAGTTGCAACATTCTAAATTATTTCTTGCTTCATGAAAGAGAAAAGCTGTTTGTTAATTTTCTTCGTTGTTTGCATTATTTCGCTCTGAATATTTCAAGCTATTAAAAATATCATTCGGAAAAACATTTAATACAATGGAAACAATGGTAATGAGATACCAACGTAATATTCTTATAAGAGTTTCTTATATTTTTACTTACTCATATATTTTTACTTAATCAAATGATTGCCAAAAATTTTGTGATGCTCAAGCCCAGTGATTGAAAATTTATTAAAATATTTTCCGTTTTCTATTAACATTTCATTAATTCAAGCGATTTAACCCGGTGCTGAGAAATTTATGCGAGTTCAATTTACTCATTTTTTAATTATCTCTGACCTCTTCTGCCACGACTTCTGTCCAGGTCAGTGGTGCACATAGGGGGTTTGGGGTTTCAAAACTCCTCCCCAAATACAAAAATGTCTCGTTGAAAATATTGTTTCGAAAGGTATTCGGCTCAACAGTTGTACCCAAACTCGCCCCGTTCACGAAAAAATTGCCTCGTTCATTCTTCTTCTGGATGAAGCAGTACAAGTCAGAGAAAATTAAGTGGATTTTCTTTTTCTTCCTTGTCCATAAATCTTCTACAGAAGTCGTTTGAAAACAGCTTCAACTTTTTTGTGTGGCTCTGATCTGGTCCCTGTTTAATGAGAGAATCTCTCCACAATGCCGGAAGTTTAACGTTGCACAATTTTGCTCACAGAAGCACCTTTGTTGCCGTCAACTCATCTTAAATTTGTTTCATATATAGAACTTGTACCAGTACGAAGTTGCCAGGATAAAAGAGGAGCACCGAGCGTTGTAATTGCTCGACGTAGCTGCTCAGTCATTCAGTCGTACTGCCGAGCGAACTCGGGTCAACAGCTCAACAATTCCCTGCAATACTTCTATGTCCCGGAACCAAGTCGTCCATAACTCTTGCATTGAATGTACGAAAATTTTTATTGGTTAGTTGGTTGGTTTCAGTGGCAATGTTCCGGCATCCAATTAGTGCATTGGCGCCGTTTTGATACCACTATTCTCTTCTTTTTTGTAGTAGTTATTTAAATTAATGCATGAACAATAGATCGTTCGATGTAGTGGTGAGCCAAAAATCTAACTTTCGAAAGTGGTTTCTCAAACATTTAAATTTTGCAACCTAATTTTTTGAAGCTCAGACGAAAGAATGAATACAGAAGAAGGATTGGAGGTGCTAGAAATGGAGAAATAAATGGTATGGTAAAAAAATGACTACACGTTCTGCTATGCAAGTTTTCAGCACTCTTTTATGAATCTCAAGAGATCATACAAAGCAATAGAATGAACTTAATTCATGGCCATATGCTGCTCCCAGGAATTGTGTCCTTAGATTAGTTCGGAAGGATGAGAGCAGACATACAAGACAAAGTCTCTGATTGCGTATTTTGCTCATCAAAGTTCCAAATATATAATTTAGTTTAAAAACGACAAGTTTTCTCTTTCATTTCATACCCACAACTTCATCATTAGGCAGCCGCAAACATTAAGAAAAAATCTTTGAAATCTGTTTGTGCTTTGAACTTTAAAATCCTTTAAAAAGGACGGCGGATCAAAAAATGAAAAAATTAGTATGACAGGTTACTAAGGATTACTTCTAGTTAAATATAAAATTTTTTGGATGGGTTACAACTACTGTCGCACAGTGATATAGAAATAATCTAGTTTGAACAGTAAAAATTATAAAAACAATTTTTATAGTTGTTTCAAGAAGCACCCTTAAATGTTGTTTAAAACTTCAATAGATCATAAAAACATTTTTTAATATTTTGTTTTTTTTTATCGGAGTCACTACTCCTTTTTCTCTTTTTCTTTTGAAGATAAATATTTAACGTCAATGCATATCTCTAGAAAATCATTGGAACGAATCTTATGCGGTAAACTTTCAGTGCTTTAGATACGAAAGACCTTCAGTGGTTCATTTCGCGGCAAGATTTCGATTTCGTAAATCTGCAACTGCACAATTCGGTTTAAAATGTTTACACCTATATGTGTATTTTCTATGCCAACACACAACAACATTAATTAATTTTAGTTTAAATTTCATTCCTGAGTTCAGCTCAAAATGGTTTTCTAAATTTAAAAATTTAGAAAAATTCTCATTCATTATGGGGCAAAATATTCAATTATTGCCTCTTGCGATTGCACCGAAATGGTCGGATCGTTTGTTTGCGCAAATTAACAATTGCCCTCTCATCAATTTCATTACGGCAAACAAGCCGACACAAAAAGAGCAAAGCAACACAAACATTTACACTGCACTCGAACGGGACAATTTCGAATTGAGCGCGCCGCGGCCTCATCAGCATAATCGCTGCGTCGAACAACAACAAAGAACAGCATCGCTTGCTGCCATCGCTTGTTGCAGTTGTTGGCCGCTTATCGTTGCCCATTAGTTGCCGTTGTCCTTGTAGGAAGATTATTGAACAGCGTTCAAAACATTTGAAGCAACGCCGCGCCGAGTATCCGAGCGAGAATGCAACGCGCAGCGTTAAGTGGCCGAGTGGATGTAAAAAGGCGCGAAAGCTCTGCACCAAGCGACAACGGCAACGACAACAACAACAACGAGTGTAGCTGAAATTGCACAGCGCACGCAATCGGTAGCTGGCTGGCAAAGTGCATTCATTCATTATTATTAATGGCATTAATTTTGCAACAAGGATTTCATTTTATTACTGCGCCACTGCCACTTCTACTGCCGCCGCTGCTTCTTCGTCTTTGTCTGTTGATTTCTTCTTTTTTGTTTTTTTGGGCGCTACGAATCGAGTGCACGCAAGTGGAGAGGCGCTACGGTGCATAGATGTTCGTGTGTCTGTGTGAATTTGTGAGTGTGCGTGTGACTGTTGCGCTTGTTGAGGGCTTCGTGAAGAGATAAAAGGATATTGAATGGAGGATGTGCATGTTTGTTGGTATGTTAAGAAGTCTGTAGGGCGGGACGCTTGAAAAGATAACGGTTCCGTTGACGTGGTGGCAACATTAAGGGGTCGCATGCCTATTCTGAAAACCGATTATAGTTGAGAAATTGTTATAAAGGCGCTTTCCCTGGCTTAGAGTCAGTTTGGGTTTAACTTTCGTACTCGATGAAAATCTCTTTAAATCGCACCATTTCCATTTTTTGGTAACAGATTATAGCTGCAGCATGTCAAATCTTAGAAATGAATTAATTAATGAGTCCAACAATATTAATTTTTGATTTTTTTTTTTTAACATGAGCAACCGCGCAGGGGATGACTGCTATTAATGCGAGGAATTGCGTTGGTTCAAAAAGGATATACAGGATATATTTTTGAATAACTTATAACAGCTGCAGCATACCAACTCTAAAGAAGTAGTCCCACAATTTTCCAACTGTTTAATGACTTAAAAAAAAACATTTTTGAACAACAGACAAAATCTGGAGAACAAATTAGTGAATTAGTCCAACAATTTTCAATTAAAAAAACTTAATAACTTAAATAACAATATGTATGTGAATCTTCCAAATGGAGACTCAGTTTCGGTTTGGACTTTCTTTTACTTACTTAACTGACCTTAAGAATGTGTTACCGGGTTACGGATTGCCACAAAAGTTCTCCCCAGGCTCCTCAGCTTTGCGTACGCCTTCTCAATTTGGTCACACCAAGAGAGAATAGGGCGTCCTTAACTTGATCCTTCCAACGGAGACACGGTCTCCCTCTTCGACATCGACCTCCAACCAGCACATTTCTTCATTGTCTATACGGGAAACATGGCCAAGCAAGCGTAGCCGATCCAATCTTCCTCACTCGAAGCAACCATGGAACCAACCTCTTTTACCATGCAACCATTTCAACCTTTTGAAAACAGATATGTGAAGAACGAATCAGTGAATTATACCAACAATATTCCAACTGTTTGATGACTTAAAATAATAAACGATGAATGAGTGTCTTCCAAAATAGGCATCAGTTAGGCTTTCAACTTCCCCACTTGAATAAAATCTTTTACCACTGAACCATTTCCACTTTTTGGGAGCAGATTTTAGCCACAGCATGTCAAATCTGAAGAACATCTTAGTTAATTTGTCCAACGATGTTCAACTGTTTGATGACAAAAGATTTATGAGAATCTTCCAACCTAGGCGCCAGTTTCGTTTTCAACTTCCTTTCTCGATGAAGATCTGTTGTCATCGAACCAATTCTTCTTCTCGGAAACAACTAAAAGCCACAGCATACCAAATCTGAAGAACTGGTGATGGAGAAGAGAGCAATTCATAGCCAAAATCATTCAATTTTGCTGTTGTTTTCATTACAGTGTGAGCCGGTATATTAAAAATTATGGAAGATCACATCATAGGTCAATGTGTTCTGATATCATCATTCAATCGAGTCAGTATTGCTTGCATAATGTTTGCCTTTGATTGCACTTCATTTTTCAATAAGTCAATAAGAATTATTTTATCTGCATACTAAAAGCCGTTGGTGAGATCTTTCCAACTGAGGGACAAATTTTCGCAATTTTTAGAACACGCGAGTCCACTTCTTCTCACCGTTCTGGCGGTTCATTGCTCTCTGCTATTCCTGCTGTGGTAATAGATCCATGTTTAGTCGACGATTATGAATCAATGCCGACATTTTCTTTATCTGCACTAAAACTTGTCCAAATACTGCTTTGAGGTGTTTGTTTTTGTCTTTTTTTAAACACACGAACCTGTTTCTAGACACCGCTGTGATAGTTTCTTGTTTTCAGGTGTGTAGTGATTGATTCTTATTTCATCAGCATGAATCAATACAGAAATTCTTTTTAAAAGCCCTGAAACTTGTTCAAACACTGCTTCATAGCTTTTTTTTGTTATAATTTTTTCTTCATTGTGAGCAAACTTGACACCGTTCTAGCGAATAGCTTTACATATCAAAATTTGTATACATTTTCAGTACACAGCTAAACTAAAAACTAAAACTAAACTAAAATTCAAGCTTATTATAATTACATTTCCTACAAAATTTTACTTTAAAATTATATTTTTCGAGTTTACGCATTAAAAAAATCAAATAATTTAAAAATCAAACAATTCAAAACTTAATATTTCCTACCGTGTATGCATCACATATTATCAATGTCATACGTAATTTTAATACAAAACGACGCACTAAACTCAAGCAGTCGTCGAAACTTGTTGTACATTTCTCACCTGTTGAAATGTTGACGATTACGCATACGCCCCGTTGTGCAGTTCAGTAACAGCGACTTCATCTTAATCAGTGGCGCATAGTTTAACGGCACTTTTCGAGTAACGGCCCGCATACAGTGCGTCATTATTCTCTTTCGTGCCATTAGTTTTCAATGAATTTTCAATTGAATGCGCCAGCACTCGCAGCCGGCGTCTAGCAGCGACAACGTGAAGCATGAAGCATGAAACTTGCACTCAAAAGGCAGCAAAAATGCTGCCACATCCGCCGTAAGTTTGTCACTGCACCACTCACTCGCATTGATCGCACTTTCTTCTTTCCTTCTGCCAGCGAACGAAGCAATTTCCATTTCTTGGCGCATATGTGTGTTTGTGTATTTGCACTTCATTTCCACTTGGGATTTTTCTCGCACTGATCATCGCTTGTCCGCTGCACTCAGCAATGCTGCTACTGCAAGTACAGAAACGCCTACAAGTGACTGGGCGCATAAAAATCGAAGGTTCATTATTCATAATCCGGTCAGCAGCAAAATGAGCCGCAGTGCATAGAACGTCAGCCGGACAGCGTTCCCTACGCATTCCAAGTCGAAATACCCGTTTTCAAGTGGACAACGGAAGTGTGCAATACTGCCAGAAGTGCTGGCGCACAAAAAGTATTTGGCGCCTTTCTGGTTGCGCGCTGTCGTCCTATCACTGGGTTTTGGTGCGCTGTGTGTGCTTAATTTTTTGAGGATTTATGCAAATCGATTCGATGTGGCAGCCATCGACACTTGAAATAATTCGGTAAGCGGCCGCTGGTGCACAAAGTCGCGCACATTGAATGTGTGTGTGAATTTAATCTCAATTAATTACATGAAAAAAGCAGTCTGAGCAGTAAAATAAAAAAAAACAGACACATTACTTGATTCGCAACTCAAACTTAATCAACTAAAAGAGCACCAAAAATGCGCCGCTTTCGCCTTCGTTTCATATTTTCATATTCATTGCATTGTTTATTCGCAATTTGCCTAAATATAGTTAAAACAAAAACTGCCTTCAACAGCCGTGTGAAAATAAATTGAAATTTAATTGCAACAATGAATATTTGCAAATTGAAAATGCAAAATAATTTGCAACAATTTTTATGTTTCCCTATTACGGTTTCAACAAAACGGCCTGGCCAAAAATTTATTAATGAATTTGTCATATTTATGAGTGCAAAAATATTTGCGCACACACATAGATGCACACACACACAAGCATACAAACGCGCATATGTGCATACGCACAACAATTGAGCGCAGCTTAGGCAACCGACCACACGGGGCGTATACGCAATCAGTGAACTCACACAATTGCGGCCAACAGCAGCGTTGGCTAATTTGATTTATGCGCTTTTTGTGCAGCACTACAATTGCTTTTGTTTTCAAATCATTTGCTACTAAATAATTTGCACTCTCCACCCGCATTCGTTTCAATGTAAATTCTGCTTTCATAATTTTTATTTAAAATTGAAAAACACAAAATGATTTTTAAATTGTTTGCACTTATTGAAATGTCAAAGCGAAAGTTTAAATTTGCTAATTTTTAATGAAGAAGAAACATTTGAATGATTTTTTACTTAATTTTACTTAATTTCTCTGTGACAATTGAACTCGAGAATTTTAAACTTGAATTTATTACAGAAATAATTTTATGCTTTTTCATGATACTTTAGTTTACAACAATGATTAAACAATAAATAATCAAACACAAAATGTAAATAAAAAATAAAATAAATAAAAAATAAAAAATAAATTTAAAAAAATCAAAATACATTTTACAATATTTAAACAAAAATCAATGGTGCTTGGTGCCAGAGACAAAAAGACACAAATTAAACGTGCACCAATTCAAAAAGAGTTCGCTTAGCTTTTCTGCTCTCTCAGCAAACAGCAGAGCAATTTAGAAAATTATCTCTACAAAAGCTTTGAAACACCATTCGAAATAAAACAAAAAATCGCTACTTTGTCTTCACGAAACAATTTAATATTCACAACATATGTACAAAAATATATGTGTGTGAGATATCAAATTGATTCTCGCTTTATTTTGAAGCTACATTCATGTCATTATGCGTGGAAGAGCACATCGATCAAATGGCCGCTTCGGCTTTGCTGGCTCTGCCTTCAGCGGTCGGTCCAATTTTTGATAACTCGGTCCAACATGTGCGGCATTATTCCGGCACTGACGTCTCGAATGTTGGATATTTTTCGATACTGGCCACTACGGCGGCTATGTTTTCTTCTGGTTGATAGCTTAAGGTCCAAAAGTATACACACGCTCAAACCTTTCAACAGTGGAACGAATTGCCTACACACTGAAGCCATAATGACGGCTGACCTCACGAACGAAATTCACGTTGCGTGTTTACAACTAATTTTTTTTAAATCATTTTCACACATTCGTGAAGCGTAAGACGATGCATGATGAAATGGTAAACCTGACAAAATATGTTGACATTTAAATGACATTGATATCGTTCACAGTAGCTCAGATATCTCAACTGGAAAAAACCTAATGCTGCTATATGGTCACTCTTTACTACATACATATACATACATTTTATGTGGGCAAGTACATATACGAGTACATACGTACGCACATATGTACATATACCTTTAGTTACGCATACAATTTCCTGCAGCGCAGCATTAGTTAGCTATCAGTCAACCGCCGCCACTTCAATTGCCAAAGCTTTGTCTACACCTGCGCGGCATTTACATAAAGCCGCTTTTGTCTCATTGTTGCTTTCTGGAATATTGCCATGCAATTAACGTACTTTGATTGCACTCCCTGCAAATATGAATCAAACATCAGCCAAAGTTCTCTTTTAATCACTTAGTTCGGTATAATTACGATTCGATAATTAATCCATAGAACTACTTATAGATCGTTTGTGGCGGCTAAAGTCGGCAATAGTGCCATTTAAATTTACATGTTTAACGTAGAAAAATGTAGCTCTAAGAAAGCAACAGTGGCTCAGTGGTCTGAGGAAAAAGGTTCGAACCTGGACTTAGCCAACCAATTTCTCTTGCGGTGGCTGTCACTACTCAAAAAACGCCACAGTCGTCATATTATTATTATTACGTCCCCATATTATCATATCAAGGTTCGGTGCCTGAAGGTTAGAGCGGCAGTAGCATTCATAGTCCCACAACCCCAAACAGACTTGGAACTCACTTTAATATTGAAATAATTCCAAGACACCAACCTATTGAAGTCATAGGTAGGTGGGTAGAACAAGGACTGCTGGTTTACTTTACGTGCTCAATTAGCACCAGTGTACAGTTTTGCTGTCGCTCCTCGAAAGGTTCTTCTCTGGGAGAAAATAGGAGAATAGAGAGAATAGAAATAGGAGCAAATACTAAACATTTAAGCCTTAATGAGACTTGACGGATTTCAGTTGTGTCTCTAATCGATCGGCCAAAGAATTAGCTAGACTATTCCTTAAGGAATTTAGTCCTTAAGGAATTTGAAGGCAGGGCTGCAAACGAAGTGTTCGATTGTCTTACACTCATTTTCTCTCAGCAGCTTCTATAACAAGAAAGAGAATCCCTTATCGCGCTAGGTTTGCATTTCGAAAATATGCAAGTTTACTGTTGTAAAATTGATAGTTGGAGGAATGATTGGCAGAAAGTGTTGCGATCAGGTCCGGAGGTAGTAAATGGGTAGCTGCATTCCTCCTGCTGTTCCGAAATAAAATTTTTTTTTACCTGTTAAAAATCCAACTATATCTCCACTTATATTCAATCACCCAACATCCTTTCTCCCAACCTATATATCCTTCCTGAATCAGCGCAATGCCCCTCATTTATAGGGGTATCCCCTGCGCGTTGGCTCGTATTAAAAAAAAAAATAAAAATAAAAAATTATACATCATATTGAATTGTGATATTTCCAAACCGACACGTTTGGTTTCTATAGTATAAACTTTGATCACTTGATCAACTTGTTAATTAAGTTTCA
Source organism: Melieria picta (assembly GCA_964056695.1). Lineage (NCBI taxonomy): Eukaryota > Metazoa > Arthropoda > Insecta > Diptera > Ulidiidae > Melieria > Melieria picta. The sequence goes on from OZ057398.1 coordinate 39,475,871, forward strand.
AATCACATGAATAGAGCAACAACTGTAGATGCATGGTATATGCAACTAAAGTGCTTCATTTGTACGCCAACAGGTGGCGTGCTTAGTGTATTTGCATATAAATAACTCAGCAGCTGATTGGTGCGTTGCAACGCTAATTTTTCAAAGCAATACCGCCAACAACTACAACATACAAAAATATTGTCTGAATATTTGCAAATCAAAGCCCAAACAACACAGCAAACATTTCCCAGTATGCCACGACTGCAAAACATCATCAAGGATTCATGCATCATGCAAGACGGTCACACATTGTCGATGATGGATGCGTAACTAACATTTTCATGTACAAGTTGTTGAGTTACTTATCAAGTTCATCAGTTATAGTTTCACATTCATGCAGAGATTATCGCTGACACTCTGAAGGACAATGTCACTATTTGTCAATAATGACATGGAGTGAGTACTCCACTATGTTCGTTGGCATTCTTATGATATTGTTATGAAAATTAGTTCTGGTACCCAACGCAGGCGTAATTCATTTCACTGAATTGTGCTCCCATATAAAATATACTAAAATTCTACAACGCAGTTCAAAACTAATACTCACTTTTTATAATTTTACACTCTACTGTTTCATTACTTATTTTATATTCCGTGTGGCACCTTTGCTTGTATAAACCAAACTCTTCCCTTTGCACTCTACCCGGCTGCGTTTTATACTTGTTTGCTTGTAGTGCAGCTCGTTCTCGCACATCCCAGTATCGCCTCGAGTTATTCTTTAACATCCTAGTATAGCCTCGAATTGTTCTCGAATATCCCAGTATACCGCAAGTCATCTCCGCGATAGTTCCATCGAAATTACCATACCAAACATAAAAGTATGCCTCAAGTTCTCAAATATTCCAGTATTGCCTTGCAGTTGCATAGCGATGGCGAGCATTATCGTTACAATATTTATATATGGGACGAGAAGAAGTTAGGTTAGGTTATTAGGAGTTTTTGTTTTTAGGAGGTTCGATTACACCGTGCGACAAAAATTAAAAAAAATGTTCACACCGGGAAAATTCATATGTGCGTGAAACTAGAGACCACACATAGTGATACTCGTACTCAGTTTTTAATTTCTACATCCTTTGTCCTTTCAAAAGGACTTCAAAATTTTGAAGGGGATAAAAAATTAAAAAAAGATAAAAAATACTTAACCTCATTAGAATATGGCCATATGTATATCAAATGAAAGAGAAAAGGCTCAAGAACTTAAATAAAATTTCTTTTTTATCTATTTGTAAAAAAGGATATGAAAAAGGTCCTTTGAAAATTTTAATCCTTTATATCCTTGAAAATTTATGTAGAATATTCTTGAAAAGTAAGTATGTTAAAACCCCAAATCTCCTTGATCACGTGTCAAAATGTCATTACTCTAACTTCTAAATTAACTTACTAAAATTCTGTATAAATTTACAAGGATATAAAGGATTAAAATTTTACAAAGGACCTTTTTCATATCCTTTTTTTACAAATAGATAAAATATTAATTTTATTTAAATTATTGAGCCTTTCCTCTTTCATTTGATATACATATCGCCATATTCTAACGAGGGTAAGTATTTTTTATATTTTTTTTATTTTTTACCCCCTTCAAAATTTTGAAGTCCTTTTAAAAGGACAAAAGATGCAGAAATGAAAAACTGAGTACGCAGTATTACAATATTTGGTCTCTAGTTTCACGCACATATGAATTTTTCCCGGTGTGAAAAATGCTGTCGGACGGTGTTATAGGAAAGTGAGGTTATTAAAAGGTTATGTTATAGGAAAGTCGGGTTATTAAAAGGTTATGTTATTGCAGAATAAGTTTACTAGGAGGTTAGGGTTATAAAAAGGTTTAGTTATTAACCCCAGAAGGGTTATGATATTTTACATACAGTGTTGGTGATCTTCGTTGAATCGACGAAGTCGTATTCAACTCCGATTTTTGTAAGAACTAGAAATCGTATAAACTGCAACTTCATTATATAATTAGATGTAACATTTTTTTAGACATTTTTTTGTAAATAATTCGCACAACAAAGCACATCGCCAACTGAGATCATACGAAAAGAAAAAGCAATCAGATTGGAGTATAAGAAGAAATTTGAAGTAATGTATGTGGTATTCTTCGAATCGATGAAGGTTACCCTTCTGGGGTTAACACTAGAATGCCCGACAATCTGACCTACCTAAAATGCTCATATGTAGTCATTTTGACTACAATATTGTTTAATGACTTTTTTTAATTTTATTGGTTTTTAAGTAGCAAATATGACATGGCAAATGGCACATGAGATTAAATTTAAAAAGTACTTCATTTTTATTTTTTTATGGTTTACAAAGTAAATTCATTTAAATATAATGGCGTACTTTACACATTAATGGGATAAATGGAATGAAATATGGAATTTGTGAATGATTTTTGTGAGTGAATTTTGGATCAAAAAAACTTGGGAATTGTCACAACATACTATGATATTTTTTTTTTAATATTTGCAATTATTTGAATTTGATATTTTGATTTTCATATTTCGCAATTGAAGATGCATATTTGTCTATTTATCAGTAAGATTTGCTGAAAATTTAATATATGTAGGTAGTCAAAATGACTCCTTTTGGGCATTTAAGGTAAATGTTGCAAATTTGGGGTAAAAAAAATTGTTTACAATATTTGTAACTTATTTACCATTTAGCTTAAAACCATTTAGCTTAAAAAATTAGTAAAAGTCACGAAAGATATTTTTTTAGAAAGCGATGCAATAAAAGTTATTTACAATAAAAGTCCTCAATGTAGTCTAAATGACTACCTTGGGCATTCTAGTGTTAAGGGGTTAGGTTATTAAAAAGTTTTGTTCAAAGAAGAGAAGTCATCGATGACAATCCACGACTTGGTCTGCTGGGTTGTGTGCACACGAATGCAATAACACACGCACACATTCACATTCCTGCCACACCTGCAGCACGACTGCGTTGCCCGACGCTGCAAAGAAATTACATTTCCCAAGAATTTGCTGACATTGGCAACAACAACAATATGCAACTAAAATATAGCGTCGCGCTCGGCGGGTGGTGAAAGTTGACTGCTATGCGTAGCGGAGTTTATTATTGAGTTAATAAGGTGGCAGGCGTTCGTCACATTTGACAAATTTGCGCGCCGCACAAAACTAAAACACATAAAGAACGCATGGGTTGCATGTATGCGTGTGTGAGTGTGATGTGAGTGTGCGCTGGCAGCTGTATTGGTGAGGTAATTGATATGCCAACAATGACGCGCAACATATGCTGCAGTTGTTGTTGTTGTTGCTGCTGCTTTTCGCATACGAAAATCATAAACAGCAAATTATGTGCAAATTGACACACTTCCGGTGTGACATGTCAGACGGTCGCTGAAACATGCGAGCGCAGGCCACGGGACGGACAGAGTGCTGTCCTTTGATTCGTGACATATTGCAGGGATATTTTACCATACATACACTCACACGCACACACGCACACACTAGCACATTGTAGTCTGCGTGTTGCAACGCTTCAGTGTGCCGTCGTTTATGATGTGGCAGCTGTGCACGCCCACTCCGACGCACAGCAACACACTACAATGTCTACAAAGTTGGGTCACACTGCCCGCTCAAATATGTTAATATCGATAATTATTGGCCCTAAACGGGGCAGCATGCGCCAATTATTCGCGAGTCAAAAGCAGCCGCCAATTGAATTCGAAAATTTAATTTTAAATATTGCTGCAACATTTTCACCCTTCAGCATCCCTTCATCTCTCTCGATTGTTGCAGTAATTGCAGAAATAACAGCAACAGCAACATTGACCGCAACGGCAGTATTGCAGCGATGAAGCGATGCGTTAATGATCGCATCACATTTGCATTGGTTGCGACGCAACGGGGGGGAGGCAAAGAGGAAACGTCAGCGACTCGAAACGAGCGCCAAACTTTGCCGCTGCTCATTAATTCATTATGCAAACACTGGCTATCAACAACAGCAACAACAACAATATATAAAACAACAACAAACAACGCCTACAATAACAATGTAAATACTGCACATTTGCGCGGCAAACTGAAGCCTCTGGCCGTCTTTCCCCACGCCGCCGTTGTAATTTTTCTGCCTCGTGTCGCACAACTTCGAAACTGTTTGGGCTTTTTTCGAACGTTCGGTTAGCATTTGGAGGGTGTTGCTGCAAGCGCATTTGTTGTTGTTATAAATGCCTCTTTCCATTTCAATTTCCATTGCAATTGGGGAATTGACAATGTCGCACACCGCTCGCCATTCCAGCGCACAACTGGACCGACCAAACGACTGGTGAAAGTGTGGCAACCGTAAATGCCACCGAAAGCGGCCATTTTTGGAGGCTGCATGCAACATTTACATACATTCAATGTAGCATACATACATACATACAACTACGTGAAATGTGTGTGTTTGTATGTGTGTGTGAATGGGGAGCTGTAGCGTCAGCAGCTATCGTTGTTGCTGCTGGCACGGATTACGGGGCAATGAATGCAGTGCAATCATTCGTGTCCAACACCAACACCAACACCTACAACGTTGCAAACCTCTAACAGCAACACATTGACAACAACAACAACAAACACTACTGTTGGCAGCAAGCGAAATCACAAGAAAAAATTAAATTAACGCCCGAAGGAAGCAAATCGATGTTGGCCAGCGGCTGTGATTGCCACAAAATGCTGAATAGCGGAGAACAGCCGCAATAGCAACAATAACAACAACATTTTTAACTACAACACCACCAGCAACAGCTGAAGCTACCACTTTTGTACACATAAATGCATTTTTGGGCTCCGGTGCGTCGAACTGTACAGCGGCCACGAAAACTGGCCAACTCTGGAAGCCTAATTGAAATTTCATGTTGCAAAATGAGTGGCCAACACTTTCACACACATTAATGGCCAACGGATTTCTGTTTTGCCAAATGTACTTTTTACAATCAGTTCTTTTCAAGGTTTTTGTATATTTTTTTTTTACATTTTGAGTCTTCTTGAATATAAAAGTTAAATCCGTGCACTGTTTAAAATGTTACTCATACGGCCCATGAGCACATTTAAAATGTATACGACCCTTGAATAGAGTTGACAATGTTACTCATACGACCCATGAGTACGGTTGGAAATATTACTCATACGACCCATTTACATATTTTACAATGTTAGGTTAGGTTGCGGTGGCTGCCTCTATAAGAGACACACTCGGAGGCCTGAAAGGCCCATTGTGATACCACATATTTCACCCGTTTTTGAACTGTGTATGCAACACTGTTTTTGCCAACATATGTTACAGCACACATTTCAAGCGGATGGGGAAAGGGAGGGAGGGGACCTACAGTTTAACGCCGAATCCGAACGGCGATTGGCAGTTTTTCGTTCACACTTGGAGGTTTTGCCATTGCCTGCCAAGAGCGCACTTGTGCGATTCTTGTAATTCTCATTCCCTTCATGTGGATAGCGACAGAAGTAGATGAGTGTTTTTTCCAGCCCAAGCCAGGAATCGAACCTGGAGCGCTCGGTATGAGAAGCCAGCGCGCTACCCGCTGAGCTATCGAGGCCAATGTTACTCATACGTCCCATAAATTGTTGCCCAGTATGAATTGTTACTTATACGACCAATAAGTTCAGTATGAATTAGTACTCATACGAACCATAAGTACAGTCCGAAATGTTACTCATACGACCCATGAGCAGATTTTAAAATGTTACTCATACGTCCCATGAGCAAATTTTAAAATGTTACTCATACGGCCTATGAGCGAATTTTAAAATAGTACTTATACGACCATTGAATACAGTTGACAATGCTACTCATATGACTCATGAGGGCACTTGAAAATGCTACTCAAACGAACCATGAGTACAATTGGAAAAATTACTCATACGACCAATTAGCAGATTTTACAATGTTACTCATACGACCCTTAAATGTTTATCCAGTATGAATTGTTACTCATACGACCCATAAGTTTAGTATGAATTAATACTCATACGAACCATGAGTACAGTCTGAAATGTTACTCATACGACCCATGAGCAGATTTTAAAATGTTACTCATACGTCCATGAGAAAATTTTTAAAAGTTACTTATACGACCCTTGAACAGTTGACAATGGTACTCATGCGACCCATGAGTACAGTTGGAAATATTACTCATACGACCCATTTGCCGATTTTACAATTCTATTCAGACGACCCATGAGTACAGTTGGAAATATTACTCATACGACAATTTAACACATTTACAATGTTACTCATACGTCCCATATATTGTTACCCAGTATGAATTATTACTCGTACGACCCATGAGTACAGTATGAGTTAGTACCCACATGACCAGATTTTAAAATGTTACTCATACGTCCCATGAGCAAATTTTCAAATGTTACTTATGCGACCCTTGAATACAGTTGACAATGTTACTCACGTGCACTTGAAAACTCTACTGAAAGGAACCATGAGTACAGTTAGTTACTCATATGACCAATTAGCAGATTTTACAATGTTACTCATACGACCCATGAATTGTTACCCAGTATGAATTGTTACTCATACGACTGACGATTGTTCCGATTATTGTAAATGGAACGTTCCACAAAGAAAAAAGCATTGTTATTATGTTAGAAATCGATTTATTAAAGCAACGATTTCCAGACCCAATCATCTTCTTAAACTCCGATGTCAACTGGCCACCAAGATGGGGCGATTTTTTTCTTTGGAAATTAAACCACAAACAAGGCCGAGATCCAACGCGGGATCGGTAAGATGGAGCTACAGCTTTGTAAAAATTTATCGAAAATCAGACCAAGATCATATGCGCCTGTGATTATATGAAAGGATTGTACTCCAATGAACCAAAGTCTATGCCAAGTTGAAGTCAGGACATGTTAAGTAATCAGTACGGTGTCCTCCGCTTCGTCAAACAACCCACTTTTATTAGTGGCTGGTAAAGGCTTGAACCAATTTTTCGAATACTTTATATATGCATAAACATTTTTGACCATGTAACTTGCTGCTTGATATCAATATTGTTTTATTGTAAAATGTTTATTTAAAGCTTAACCACAACAAAATTCTATAAAAATGCATTCACAAAGAAAAGCTTTACGCCTTTCATTTAATATTATTTTGTAGAGAGAATTAAGATCTGACTATTAGCAAAATTGCATGTACCAGCCGCTTGTACGTGCCTCTCAGCGCTTACATAATTGATTCAATTTTAGCTCGTTAGTCCCGGACACGAGAGCGTCGAGCGCACGCCGAAAGGACAAACGGCCAGCCGGCCAGGACTAGCCACACGCTGCTCTGCGTTTTAGTGTGCTGCTCTGTTTTATTTATTAATAAATGATTTTGCCATTGTTGCGCTTTTTGCAAAATGGCAACAACACACGCATATCCACACACACTTACACAAACACAGAGCTGCTCGAGCAAACGATTACTCGCACACAGTCATACATACACAAGTGCGCGTTGTGCTGTTGCACCGTTACACTAATTGCATTTTCAGAAACATGCAAATACAAACACACTCGTTCCCCGACCACCCACACATGCATTTGTGAATGAAATTTGAAAAATGCACACACACACACAAACACACATAAACAAATAGTGTCGGCGCCCAAACATGTGTAAATCATTTGTAGTTTAAAGTCGAGTCTAAGTTTTACCACGCCCATGCCACCACTTACAATCGGCCAACAGTTGCCGGCCTACAACTCAACATGCAACATAACCTACAAGTGACTTGGTAGCTCCGACAGCAAATGCCTTCACTTTTACTGCCGCTGCTGCTGCTGGTGCCAACATTATTGCCATCGTTGTCGGTCTCGCCATTGTTGTTGCTGCACCGCAGACCGACACACTTTCGTCCACAAAAATGCATTCATTCATTTCGGAAATTACCCTTGTACGACTATTGTTGTTGTTATTGTCGTTGTTGTCTTGTCTCCGCATGTCAGTTGTGCTGCCGCCGCTCTAATATCCATTGGAACATTGCTGCTGGCAATAATAAAAAGTACCCAACTCACCTTCCAGCTCACATTTTAATGAAGAAATTCACCGCGCGCTCCCTTTCGTTCATTTTTGGTTTGTGGTTTGCGTTTCTTACAGCACTTTCGCCAAACATTGCAGCACTGCTTGCTGCTCTTACTTGTGGCTGACTGTGCTCTGACGCACTGACTCTGTCCGCATGTCGGCCTGTCCGCATGTGCGACGCTCTGTACAGCGTCGGCCAGTGTTTTGCATCCTTCAACGCTTCGGAGTTGATTTCTGCTGACATTGCAGCTGAAAATGCTGCACACGCGGCTCGACGTGCACGAATGTAACGCCAGCCTCGGCCAGCTGAAGCGTCCCTAAGCACTTTCGACAGCGCTTTAATGGAACTTGCCAACTGGCAGTTGGGCTCTCGAGCCTCCAGCTGAACGGCTGACATTTGCACTGCAGCTGACAGTGGCACGCGGTGTGGAGTGGGTATCAGTTTCGTAGAATGGAACATTTCACCTCTCTCTGCAACTACAGTTCGTCAGCGTAGGAGTGAAAGGAATGCAAAGAAATGTTGTAGTTGCGTTTAAATTTTGCTTGAAGAATTTAATAGTAAATCTTGGAAACATTTTACTAGATCAGATCAAGAATCACGGCACAGGTTTTCAGTGCAGGATGAATTGTTACTCATACGACCCATGAGTTTAGTATGAAATGTTACTCACATGACCCATGAGTTCAGTATGAAATGTTACTCATACGACTTATGATTGCAATGTAAAATGTTACTCATACGACTTATGATTGTAATGTAAAATGTTACTCATACGACCCATGAGTTCAGTGTGAAATGTTACTCATACGAGCCATGAGTTCAGTGTGAAATGTTACTCATACGACTTCTTAGTAAAAAAAATTACTATACGCTCAACTTGAGCGAAGATATAATTTATACTCCATACTTCTGAAATATCAGCATAAATATATTTTATATTTGAGTTTAAAATGTTTCTTGTTGCACGGAATGCCCAAGTCAAACCTATATTTTTTTATCATCTTTACAGAATTGTTTTCGGTGTGGCTTAGTGTTAGTTGCGGTAATTTTCTGCTGCCCACATTTCACACACAGTGTTTGAAACCAGTGCTGACGACAGACAGGCAGTTTGTAGCTCGCCTTCCTTTCCGCCACACCAACAGTTTCGCATGCCACTTGCAGTTGTGCTCGAGACACATTCAACTAAGCTGGCAGCATGGCGCAACGTATGCGAATGATTTTTGTTCAGTTGTTTGTGGCACATGTTGTTGTTGTCATTGTAGTTATTATTATATAGTTGCTATTGTTGCTGTTATTTTTTTTCATGGCATTTCTATCATGCTGACAGTGCTGTGCTGTGCGCTGGTTGATGATAATTTTTCTAATTCAATTATTATTCAAATCATATAAAATAATTTCATTTGCCATTCTTTGTGTCTTGTCTCAACACAAAAACACACACACAAATACCAACACATGCATACTGCAGAGCTGAAAAATCATGCAAAGACAGACGCCTGCGGCAGCCAAACGAACCGAGACGCCAAGAACAAAAACAACAGTAAAGAAATTTCAATTCAGCCAACTAGTTTTGTTTGTATATTTGTTTGTGCCACGACTGCTGCGTGCTTTTGATTAATTTGCATGCTGTTGTTCAGGCAAATTGGCTCGCTGCTGCGCTTTTGTGGTATAAGTATACGCTTTGCATTTCAACATTCTGTTGGATTTCTTTTGCTCGCACACAATGTTAACAAAATTTGTAAGAAGACAAATATTTATTACTCACTTTCATTTCATGCTTATTACATTTAATTGTGTATCAAGCAGTGCTAATGATTCCATTTATTCCAAACAAAAATATCCCGGCGCACTGCTGCCATTTCCACCTGAATGGTGGCTGCTATTGACTGAATTTGCACAATTGGCAATCTGCGCTTCTCTCGCCTCACTGTGGCACCATCGCGCCGGTCATCTGCATACCGTTGCCATTATTATTTGCTTGTCTCTTGAGCGAAGTTTATTAATGCGAATTCACTGCCACTTCCGGCTTTCCTGCTAGCAACTTGTCGATTTAATCGTTGGTCATAAATCTGAGCCCCAGCATTTAAAAATTAAATTTGCTAATTTCGCTTGGCTTTGTGAACAGCATGAAATAATTATTGACAACAAAATGTCACAGATTGCTTGAATTATTGTTTCACAAATAAATCTTTTTCTCAGGAAGTATGCAATTTTGTCATAAATTTGCAGAAAATATTAACTGTTGTTGAGAACAGTGGCCACTTGTCATGCAGTGTGAATCACACACTCATACATACATACAGTTTAGTACAATGTTTGTTGATTACTTTGTTAATGTTGTAAACAAGATGGTTGGGTTGGTGTGGCACTGAAAGATTGAGTTCAAATTCTTGTCATGTTTTCTTTTCTGCCTTTTACTTTCTTCCTTTCTTGGCTGGCCTCGATAGTCCAGCGGGTAGGCGTTGACTTCTCATACCAGAGGCTCTAGGTTCGATTCCTAGCTCGAGCTGGTGAAACACTCGTCTACTTCTATCGCTATCCACATGAAGCGGATGAGAATTAAAAGAATCGCACAGGTGCGGCGTTGACAGGCACAGGTAAACACTTCTTGAAAAACAATGTTGCATACACGTTTCAAACGGGGGGAATTTGTGGTAGCATAACGAGAAGAAAACATTGGCACTGAACATTGGAGCGCTTCATGCTGCATGGTTGCTGATGTCATACACCGGCTTTGCATTAGCAAACGAGAAGAAGCTTGCTTGAAGAAACTTAACCCTCTACTACCCCAATTTTTTTTTAAGTCGAAAAATTGTTCACCATTTAGTGTTAGAATCATATAAGAAGGGAACATTTTCAAAATACAAAAACACAAAACTGAAAATCCGAAACTTTTTGTAACAAGCGGTTTCGAAAAATCTTTGGAAAACGAGTTTTTTTCCTGTTGTTTCAGTTATGAGCACATATCTCGTAAACGAATCATCCGACTAACACAAACTGTCCGGCGGTCAGAAGATAATAGCCTTAGCCTTTCCAGCGATGTACACATTGTCCAAATCAGATGAGATTTGAGGAAGTTATTGACGGTGAAAGTTGTAAAAAGTGAATTTTTCGACCAATTAAAAAAATCATAAATTTTTGAATGATTTTTTTATGGATAAAATAAATTATCTGCTCTGGTTTTAAAATTTTGGATGAAATATATATTATTTGAGCAAATATTAAGCCTAACATAAATAGAATCGAAAGAAAAATGACAAAGTTATGAAGCAGTGAGTGATAACACCAACATTACATTTATTGCACCGTGCGACAAAAAAAAACATTTTTGCCGAACCCCATCCAAATGTTGATATAGACGTGAAACTAGAGGTCATTTATAGTAACTTGGCATAGTCAGTTTTTCATTTTCTGTCCCAAAGTCCTCTTTAAAGGAACCACATACAAGTATACGTTAGTGACCAACTGAATTCAATCTTTTCGCTTTGGTGCCTGATGCAGCCTAAAGGCGAAAAAGTAACTGTAAATCCTTTTTTTCACTATAAAACACTTCAAATCAATAAATTACATTACAAGGTACTCACTCATAATTTTTTTGTTTTAATCTTTTAACGAAAAGTATTTTTAATATTTTTTTCTTTTCTTTACTTTTCACGAAATAATTATTTCTATTAATTTCCACGAAGTTCAAATTTCAACTGATAATAATGGGAAACATGTGACGCTTCCAGCCATGCTGCATTAAAAAAATGACAACTTAATAATATATAACATGCCCTCAAAATTTCATTTAAAAAAATTAAAATTTATGCGGACTTTTCTAGGTTTTGGTGGACCCTACCTTAAGGGGGTAGTCAGGTAGATTTTTTCAAAAAATCAAAACATTTTTTTTTGCAGTTTTGGTGTATTTAAACCCTTAGGAATCATGTAGAAACCTTCCTTTACCTCGGATAGTATCCGAAAGCGATTGAAAATGAGATTAGCTGTAAGGGCTCGCGCGCCCGAATCGCACACCTGGCACGTGAAGTAGATGCTGTTCTACTGATCTACTGCACCGATTTGCTGAAACTTTTTTTTTATATTTTCAGAAAAGGTTTGGCTATCGCGTGAACTACGATCATTATTGCCCATTTCTATGTAAGAAAGTTATGACACAATTATTAACAAAAAACAAGCAAAAAAAGAGGAAAAAACTTTACAATTGCACTAAATGTTTATTTATTAATATTTTTTTACAGTTATAGTTCAAACGAGAGCCATTCATTTGTACTTCAAAATGAAATTTGTTTGGTATGTTTCAGATCATCCAAAATGGAGAAATCGTGTCAGCCAGATTTCAAAATGGCGTCTTCCGGTCGCCCATATCTCCCCCGGATATAAACGAAAATTTATAAAAAAAAGTTTGTTCAGTACTCAAAACTATGTATAATAACACATAAAAAAATTTTTTATGTGGAATAAAAATTTGTATGAAAAAAAAATTACTTAAAAACATATTCGATTCTACCTGAATACCCCCTTAAGGCCGTATGGGGCAGTAGAGGGTTAAGGACACCGACAAACTTCCAGGACTGAGACGAAACCAACCAAAATAAACCAAGTGAATTGTGACAACTAACAAGACAGACGTTCGAGCTAAACGCTCCATTCCACTTTCCAGCCAAATGCCTGACAACTGTACCGGGAGGATAAATCGGGCATGAAAGATATGGTTTTATTGAGGTTTCCCATCTCCATAAAAACAAAAACTAAAAAATCTAACCTAACCCAAACTCAACAACGCTTGACAACATCGCCTTAGATGGGACAACAATTTTCTTAATTGTTGAATGTATTTCAAATCACCTCAAAATCCTTTGCAACAATATCAGTTTTCGTCTCTTTTTCATCTACGCGTTTGAACAAAATTAGTTTTCCGCTTTACTTCAGCTTAGTTAAACCAAACACAACCTGCTCCATGCTGCTCGTCCCTCGCCCATCCACACTTCTGCAAACACACTTCGAATTTCGCGCAAAACTGCCACTCAATTTTTGTTCCAAATTTTAAAGTATTGGCACTTTTTAAACCGAATAACGCTTTATCTATAAGCGATAAATTTTGCCATCGCTTCGCGACGCTTTGCCCGCCAGCCGCAAACACCGCATGTTGCAGCATATTTTGCAAGCGCTTGCAGCATGTGTGTAGTTGTACAAAGTACACACATCGTATAAAAAAATTTTATAGCTAGAATTTTCAGCAGCGAAAAGTAAAATAGAATGTGTAAATTGTGTTTGTGTATGTGTGTGTGTGTGTGTGTGTGCTTAGAGAAAAAAGTGCTGCAGACATTTGCTGCGGCGGCGCTTATCGCGTCGCACATTTACGCAAGTAATCTTTTTCATGGCGCGCGCGATAGTCGAAGCGCACACACACACACAATACACACGCAACGCTGCTCCTGGTTCCATGGTTCCACATGGCACAACACACCCGAGCCAATTGTGCCGAATGCCGCCATTCACCAAATGCTACTATATCTGTTTTTTTTTCTAACTCGATTTCAAGTAGCAGCAATGCCAGTGACTACTATTAGTAATTTTTCCTTTCGCCAATAATGGCAATGAATTTTTATAGCACGCTGCCTTTTGCTGCAAGAAAACTTGAACGCGCCATTTTATTCAATGCAGTATTTTGTGTGCTTTTCATGACTTTACAAACGACGAATTTGTTTGCTTTTTGAAAACAAATTTTTGCACTAAATTTGAACTTTTTAATTTGTATTTTGACAATGGAATTTTGTTTGCTATAATTGTTATTAAAGTTCTAAATTTATTTTGATCTTGGGTCTATATTTAAAATAGACTACGAGTTCATAACACTTTTGGAATCTGAGAATCTATTACCAAATTTTATTAATGTTATTAGACCGTTTCGTGGGTTCTTTCGTTTGTTTGGTAGATAAAATCTGTAAAAGTTGGCACTGGCTGATTTGCCTTTTTAACATCTAATGCAGGTTGACAATCTATCTACTTCAAATCCAGATTTTCTGAGAGCCTAAAGTGTCATCAAATTTCTTGAGCTAAGCCAAAAGTTCAGTAAGCACCGAGAGTAAAAGAGATTTAATTTAGATTCCACTCTTTCAAGGCCAGTGAGACATATTTGTCCCATCTCAACTTTTTACTGCCAATTGTTAAATTCTCTTTAGCAACAACGTTTAAAAATATTTTTATTAATTTTTAATAGCTATCACTGTTTTTTAAAGTGTTGTCATATGACAGCAACCATATCGTTGTGGCTGTAATAATTACTTAAACACAAAATGTTTACACATAACAAAAAATCGAATATTTCTTCATTTACTGCAGCTAAACTCTTTGAAAACATTTATCTGAATTGAAGTAAAAATTCAATATAAATATTTCTCTTATTTTGTTCGGCTTCTTCTTCCTTTACTATGTAAAGATATAACATTAAAAAACGTGTATACTCGTACTCTTCTTCTTTAAAATATTCTTTATTCTTCTTTAAAATAATCAGTTTATTATTTTTGTATTATTCCTAAAACTTCAAATTATTCTTAGTACCAACAAAAAAATGTATTCTTGAAACCTTACAAGGTTCAGTCGTCTATAAAGTAGCATGTTTTCGTAAGACAACAAAATAGCGAAAGAGTTAAAAATTAGAAAATATACCAAAGTCCAATCGAGGCGTCAAATTGACCGTTCATTTTTAATAAAGTATTAGTCATAAAACTCAAGAGTTACGTGTAAAACTAAGCTAAAAGAGTACACAGGAGTCGAGTATAAAATGTTACTCATACGACCCGTGAGTATAAGTAGTTGAGAATGTTAGCCAATCGGCCTATGAAAAGATTTTAGAATGTTACTCATACGACGCAAGAGTAGAGGGTAAAATGTTACTCATACGACCCAATAGTAGAGTGTAAAATGTTACTGAATTATTAATCATATGATCTATGAGTACAGTTGAAAATGTTACTTATACGACCCATTGGCAGATTTTAAAATGTCACTTATACGACCATGAGCAGATTTTAACATTTTACCTATATTACCCATGAATACAGTTGAAAATGTTACTCATACGACCCAATAGTAGAGTGTAAAATGTTACTCATACGACTGACAATTGGAGCGATACAAATGGAGCGCTACACAATGGAAAAATGTATTACATAGCCGTACAGAATTGAGTAATAAAATTTTGACACGTGATCAAGGAAATTTTGGGTTTTAACATACTTACTTTTCAAGAAAATTCTACATAAAATTTCAAGGATATAAAGGATTACAATTTTCAAAGGACCTTTTCCATATCCTGTTTTTACAAATAGATAAAAAGTCAATTTTATTTAAATTCTTGAGCCTTTCCTCTTTCATTTGATATACTTACATATCGCCATATTCTAACGAGGTTAAGTATTTTTTATATATTTTTTTATTTTTTATCCCTTAAAAATTTTGAAGTCCTTTTAAAATGACAAAGGATGTAAAATGTGTGAAAAATTTTTTTAATTTTTGTCGTACGGTGTTTTCAATCGATACGACTAACAAGACTGAGACAAACTGTTCTTACTCGATCCTTGGCCAACCTTAAACTTTCGTCATTTTTGAAAACCTCAACACTCAAAAGAATCCAAATGAGAGCCATGGTTGGTGTTCTGACGGGTTGCTGTGTAATTGACACCAACACAAGAAGTTTGTCTTTGCTTTCTAATGACTTCTGCCGAAATTGTGTGGACAAGGAAGAGATAGAAAAAATACTTTGGCTTCTATGCACTTGTGCTGATTTATCTAACAGCAGGAAGACTTACCTGGGCACCTTATTTTTCAAGAACATAGAGGAACTACTAGGTTTCGTAAGGAGCTCAAATTGATTCAATGCGTGAGCGGACTAAAGCTCAATTGATAGTGGTTTCACAATGAGTCTTTATGGCCTAAGTGGGCTCCGCCTTGAGACAGCCACTCCTACCTACCTATTACCTGATTCACCTCACAGCTCACAAAACTTGTAAATATGTGCTTTGGGTGAACAATTTTTCAAAAACATTCAAAGAATTACCACATTTGACCAATTAAAATTACAAAAATGTTGGCCCGATCGATGTCGACTAACTTTCTTCGTCTCTACTTGAGACGAGCTATTTTTAAGTATGTACTTGGAGCATCAGTCAACTTGTATTAGGACAATATGTCCCAAACTATAGTGTACTTTGGGACACACTGAAGTTGTCGCATGCTGTAAGCTCGCTCAAATTGTTTGTTATTATATTTCAAAATGACAAACATTTATTTTCCGAAAGCTTTCTGCGGCTTATGCACCCACACGGCTGCCCCGACAAGCTGTAATGAGTTGTCAGCCAATTTAACGCCCACTTTTCGGCTGTTCGCATGTCTTCAATCATCATTAAAATCGCGGCACGCCTTTCGGCTTTCGCGCGTAATTTCGGCATGCAACTGCCGGCAGACATCGCTCACATGCGGCACGCTTCGCGAACATTAAATGCAATCAAATCGCTTCCGTTGCAGCGCCATAAAATGCCGCAACGCCATTCGGACTTGCGGAGATGCACTTCGGCGGCGGCCACATGCAGTCGACACGCTGCATCGTTGTTATGCTGCAACTGCTGGCGCTGACGTTGCCCGGCGAGGTGCACAGCTGGCCGCAAACGCCCAGCACCGACATGATTGCGCCAAACACCATCGCCGCTCTTTACACCATCATCAAGAAGTACTTTGTGCCGAATTCGCCGGAATTCAACATATCGCTGCACGCCAAGCAGCGCCACGTGCGCTGGACCATGGACCGCTTGCTGACGCTGCTGCTGCCGCACCTCTACATGATCAAGGTGGACATCGAGACGGGCAACGGCGAGCGACCGCCCTCGCACCGGCGCAAGTACAACCTGCTGCTCGTCGACGAACCCATGGCGCTCGAGTAAGTAGACGCACTCGCGTGCCGTCGCCGGTCCCCAACTAACTGCTTGTGCTGTGCTTGCAGAGAAATGCACCCGGCGGCGCTTACATTGAACTACGACATCAACGAGCACTACCTGGTTGTGCTCGTACAGCCGCACATGGCACTCGAACCCGTCGAGCTCATCAACGACGTGCTGCACTACTTCTGGCGACACTATCTGATCAACATCAGCCTGCTGTACGAACGAACGCCGACGCGCGCCGACCTGTTCACCTACTACCCCTTCTTGGACGCGCACAGCTGCAAGAGGAACTCGGTGCAGCGCATCAACAGCTACAGCAACCACAGCTGGCAGTGGCCCACGCACGGCCATATCTTCCCCGACAAGCTGCTCAACCTGCACAACTGCTCGCTCACGGTGGCCGTCTGGGACACGCCGCCCTATCTCAGCTACAATCCGAACGCCAGTGGCACGCACGCCATAGGCGACTTTGAGGGCGAGATGCTGCTGCAGCTGGCCCGGAAACTCAACTTCTCCATGGAGTTTGTGGTGCCGCCGAACAACGAGCAGCGCGGCAGACGCTTACCAAATGGCACTCTGACGGGCGCCCTGAAAATGGTAACACTGGCCACTTGTTCCCATTTGCAGGTTTAAACATTTCCCAATTCGTAGCTAACGGAACGCACCGCCGACCTGAGTCTGGGCTGCTTTCGCTACACGCTGGAGCGCAGCGAAGTGCTGACCGGCGCCTTGCCGTACTATCAGACCTGGGTGATTGTGGGCGTTCTGCAGATGTCGCGTCCCTACAACGCGCTCGAGATTTTGGCCTTCGCCTTCGACTACAACACCTGGCTGTGCCTGGGCGCCAGTCTGCAAATGGTGCTCGTGCTGGCCTTTGTCATCTATCGGCGCAGCTGGCACTCGCAGCTGGCCCGCATTGTCATGGGCTATCCGCGCCCCACCACGCCGCTCACCAACATACTCGGCAGCTTTCTGGGCATCTCGGTGCAGTCCGCGCCCCAAACAAACTTTGCGCGCTTCACGTTCGTTCTGTGGTTCATCTATGGCTACGTGATGCGCGTCGCCTACCAGAGTTTGCTCTTTCAGCTGCTGCAAACCGACATGTACCGCGCGCCGCCCAAGCTGCTCCACGAGCTGATCGAGCAGAACTACACGCTGGTCATGACCCACGCCACAAACTACTCGGTGCACATGGTGCCGCATATCGCCCAGGGGCGCGTTCGCGTTATGATTACCGACAACGCCTCCGAGCTGCACTCGTACGAAGTGGTGGAGCGCAGCACTGGCAGGTACGGCGGCGTTTCGGAGCAAGACTACCTCACCTACTATGCAATGAAGATGCGCCGCCGCGGCGTGTTCTACATACTGCCCGAGAAGATCTTCACCCAGCACAACACGGTCTACTTCACCAAGCACAGCTACCTGATTGCGCGCTTCAACGAGCTCCTGCTGCAGCTGCGCGGACACGGCCTGATCGACTACTGGGCTTCGTCGCGGCTGGATATGCGAATCTTTGAGCGACCGAGTTCCAGTACGGTTGCACTGGAGGCGCTCGACATGTCCGACATGCTCGGCGTTTTCATTGTACACTCCATGTTGTCGCTTGTGTCCATTGTGGTGTTTGTGATGGAAGTGATTTGGAGCAGAATCCAAACGACAAGAATGTTTAGACCCTAAAATAAATAGTGGAACATGAAATGTGATTCTTTCGAACTTGCTTAGGATATGTTGTAAGTTCTATGAAAAGCTTGTTTGTTTTGGAAAATAAATATCCTATACCACAGTTAGGAAAACTGCTTTGAACTTTCCTCTGTAAAGCATTGTTACGAAAATTAGTTCTGCTATTTAACACAGGCATAATCCGTTTCACTGGATTGTGCTCAAAATTCTTCAACGCAGTGGTCACTTTATTTACAATTTTACACTCTACTGTTTCTACACTTGTTACTTGTTACCGTGTCACCAAAACCAAACTCTTCCCTCTGCGCTCTACCCGGCTGCCTTTTGTACTTGTTTGCCCGGAGCGCAGCTCGTTCCCGAACATCCCAGTATTATCGCGAGTTGTCTCTGCGATTGTTCCATCGATACTACCCTAAAAGTCTACCCGATGTCCCTAAAAGTATGCCATGCTCGGAGCACACTCTTTCTCAAATATCCCAGTATCGTTACCATTATACAGATTGCCAATCTTAGGTTAGGTTAGGTTATGGTGGCTGCCTCTATAAGAGACACACTCGGAGGCCTATTATGAGGCCCATTGTGATACCACATATTAAGGTTTAGTACAAAAAATACATTTTGTTTTGCATTAAATTAACAGCATTATTAAGAATAGTTAGAATGATCCAACTTAGGTCAAATATGGATCGATTTAAAGGTAATTCCATTATTCCTCTCTCATAGAAGCCTTCATCCCTATTGGCAAAACACTGGAGCAGTCGATTTTCACAAACTTCTCTTCAGGCAAATTTTCAACCGCAAAATCGTTCGCCATAGAGAGAAACATGAGGGAGTTGGGATCCGGACTATCAGATGGATGAATACGTATCGCACAACCTAGTTTTCGGTTTCAGACCCGGACTCTCAGGTGGATGAATAAAAATCTCCCAACCAAACTCCCGGTGTCAGGCCCGGACTATCAAATGGATAAATAAGAATCTCCCAACCTAGTGTTCGGTTTCAGGTCCGGACTATCAGATGAATGAATAAGAATCTCCCAACCTTTACACTTTACACAACAAAAGATACAAAAGATACAAATTACTAAAGTGATCTATTAGTAAATACTTTGTCGAGAGCTCGTGCCGTGCGGACGTGTTTTTCTAAGCTCTGTGTGCGAATTCTAAATTTTTCACTTTATTCTGTGCGACAGTGAATCGATTCGTCTATATCGAGATCGTTTTGCTCGGACACTTAATTATTACCATGCCTTGTGTGTGCGGCCATAAAGTTGACCGCGGCCAGTCAAAAACTCAATGTGCCAAATGTAATATTATTTTCCATTTGGAGTGCGTAAACCTCTTGCAAGCAGATTTAGATTACCTGCAAAAAACAAACAAACAATTTGTGTGCAAAAGCTGCACTTCGGCGCGTCGAAACTCGGTTCGGTCACCAATTCGCTCGGCTACCCCGACAGCCAACGCAGCATCAGTTAATTCTCCGCAAAGCGAACGAGAAAATAAGGAAATCTCTTTACAAGCTGTTTTTAACGAACTTACAGCTGTAAGATCTGAGAATGCTCATATGCTCTCTTTGATTAGCTCCTTGCTCAGTGAAAAAGAAGCTCTCATCAAACAAGTTGAGCACCTACACTCGGAAGTGCAAGCCATTCGTCGTGAATTGCATGTTTATGCTCACTCGACTATAATATCCGACCTAGCTAATGACGTCAGAAGCCTGCGTAATGAACTTAAAATCAACCTGCCTACCGCGAATCAACTCCTAGCGCATAAGCCTGCTCTGAGCTCAACCTCATCGATGCCAGTCTCGTCTCCTTCTCACTCCTCTTCTTCGTATGCCGCTGCCGCTGCTGCTGCTGTTGCTGCTTCTCCAGCTCTTGCAGTCTCAAATGCTTCTCACACTTCGCCTAACTGCAGCGCTGTCAAGAATGCACCATTGCTTTCATCACAAAATAGCATGCCAGCCCATTTGGATGCTGCTGATGCCCGCTTTACTGATGTTGTGAGAAAGAAAAACCCCAAACAAATTGTTGTTGGACGCAAAACCAGCAGCGAACTAAATGTTATCGCCCAAATGAGATGGATACATTTGTCATCGTTCAGTCCTACTGTGACTGAAGTAAACATCACGGATTACGTCCACAGTCATGCTAATATTGACAAGAATTATCTCTTGTGCTACAAATTAGTGAAAAAAGACACTGAAACTAAGAGCCTAAAGAGAATATCATTCAAATTAGGTGTAGCTGAGCAATTCTACGATAAAATTTTCGATCCTTCTCTGTGGCAAGAGAATGTAAGAGTCCGGCCGTTTAAAAATTTTCCAAAAAGAGACTTGAATCCACCGCAAACTTAGCGGACGCAGGCGCTCCTAGTGCATCATCGAGTATTGCGGAATTCCTTCTCTACTATCAGAATGCTGGTGGAATAAGAACTAAAATTCTACCACTGCTGTTTTTCTCTTCTTCCTGTCTATACGATATTATAGTGTTAACGGAAACTTGGCTGACATCATGCCTTAACACTGCTGAAATGTTTGATTGCCGTCTTTACAACGTTTTTCGCAAAGACAGATCGTCAAGTACCACTGGACTCTTTAGAGGCGGCGGCGTACTCGTTGCTGTCCGCTCTTCTCTGCCTTGTACACAGATCAAACTGCCAACTGATGTTACCTCAGACATAAGAGGCTACGACATAGACCAAATTATTATTAAAATTGTATTTGATAAATCCCATGTTATTTTTATATCCGCTAGTTATATTCCACCGCTTAGTCCTGTTGAATTATATAATGCACATATAAATAATTGCTGTTCTATACTCAGTGATTGTAGGGACAATCAGAACATTATTATTGTTGGGGATTTTAATCTGCCTAATGTTAAGTGGAGTTATGTTAGTGATACAAACCAACTGATACCATATGAAGTTTCGAGTGAGAGTGAATGCGCGGTTCTCGACACATTTGCTGAGTTTAATCTCAATCAAATAAATAAAATGCACAATGAAAATAATCGCTTACTCGATCTGGTTTTTGTGGACAATCAATTGCAATCTGATGTCGAGCCCCTCTCTTCACCCCCGCTGCCTAACTCAATTCACCACAAGGCATTGTGTATAAGCTTCCGCTTTATTAATTACATTAAGCCCACTAAAAATAGTTGCGATATATATAATTTCTCTAGAGCTAAGTTCAATGAAATTTCGCATTCCTTAGATTCTGTAAATTGGAAGTCCGCATTAAAATCGCCTCTATTGTCGGAAAATTACGACTTTTTCAGGGATAAGCTCAATTCGGTGGTTGAAAGGTTTGTTCCAAAGAAGCCCAAAAGAAATGCCACTAAACCAGTTTGGTTCAATGGTAGGCTTATTAACATCAACAATAAGAAAACAAAAGCATATAAACGGTATCGTAAATCTAATAATGACAAGGATTGCTATGAAACTTACTGTCGTTTGAAAAATGAATTTGACGTTTTAAACAAATTCTTATATCGGAATTATATCCTGAATATGGAGAGTGAAATTAAGGTAAATGGTAAACGTTTCTGGAAATTTATAAATAACAAAAAGAAAAGTACGGGAATTCCTGTAATCATGGAACTATCTGGCGAGTCTTCTTCTGATGTTCAAAATATTTGTAATTTATTTGCAAAATTTTTCCGTTCTGTATATGTTTCTCCCTCTGTGGTGACACCTACAAGTAGTGCTATGTCTCATGCTGTGCTGAGCATTACCAGTCCACAATTTTCCGTTGAGGAAGTGTGTCGGGCCCTTATGTCATTACCCGATGACCCTGTAACTGGTGAGGATGGTATCCCTCCGATATTGTTGAAAAGATGTGCCTCAGCGCTATCCCTTCCATTATCAATAATCTTTAACAGATCACTGGCTCACGGAGAATTCTTGTTGGAATGGAAAAGATCCTTTTTAATCCCTATTTACAAGTCTGGGAACAAGTCTGACATTCAGAACTATCGTCCAATCTGTAAAATTTCTTGTATACCCAAGCTACTCGAGAAAATGGTACACGATAAGCTGTTATTTTTGGTAAAAGAACACATATCTCCATATCAGCATGGCTTCATAAAGGGTAGATCTACGTCTACAAACTTGACTTTATTCACTAATTTTGTCCTAAAACAACTTGAACATGGTAATCAATGTGATGCAATATTTACTGATTTTGCAAAAGCCTTTGATAGGGTTAATCATTGCCTCTTACTCAACAAACTTGATCAGATGGGATTCGACTCGACCTTCCTCAAGTGGCTCGCTTCTTATCTGAGTGACAGAACTCAGTTCGTTCGCATAAACAACACAAATTCGGATGTAATAAACGTTACCTCTGGAGTGCCTCAAGGCAGTCACCTAGGCCCACTTCTATTTCTGATATTTGTTAATGACATCCCTGATTTCATCTTAGAGTCGTCCTGCTTAATGTATGCAGATGACTTGAAAATATTTCGTACCGTGAAATCATTGTCTGACTGCGTTAAACTTCAGAATGATTTATCCAAGTTGCAGGCTTGGTGTGTGATGAACTCATTACCTCTTAATGCCGCCAAATGCCAATATATGTCATTTAGTAGGCGTTTGGACGTAATCGATTATCATTACTCAATTGGTAATGACACTCTTTCGCGAATTTATGAAAAAAAGGATCTGGGGGTTATATTCAATCACAAGATGTGCTTTTCCAAGCACATAGACTTTATGATTGCCAAAGCAAGGTCAATGCTCGGGTTTGTAATAAGAAACTCGAATGAATTTTGTGATATCTTTGCCCTCAAAAGCCTATACTTTTCTTTTGTTAGATCCAACCTCGAATACTGCAGTATAATTTGGGATCCTCTCTATTCTGGGTATTCCTTAAGAATAGAAAGAATCCAGAAACGTTTTACCAGGTATGCCATTCACCGCCTGCACTGGAATGGTAACATGCCCGAGTACAAAAGCAGGTGCCTCTTACTTGGACTGCCAACATTGGAAACTCGTAGGAAATTGTATGCTGTAATGTTCATTAGAGACGTGGTGACGTACCACATTAATTGCCATTTTTTGCTAAAATTAATACTTTTCAACTGCCCCTCGCGGGACCTAAGATCATGGGATACATTTCGTATTCCCCTTTGCAGGACTAACTACTTCTTGAATGAACCGCTCAACCGCTGTTTAAGGCACGTGAATGAGTTAGGTCGTAAGTTGGACCTATTCTCAGAAAGCAGGGATAGTTTTAAGGCTAAATTAATTGCATTGCTGCACAATCATTATTGCTTATAATTACTTATAATTACCTATTTAATTCTAGTAATCTATATGTGTAAAAACTAATTGATGAATAAATAAATAAATAAATTAATAAATAAATGGGTTTATTTTTATTTTCTTTCTTTCCTTTGCCTTTGAAGTTCGGATGGTCCCATAAAAAATACACTTTTGTCACTTACTGCTTTTTTTAATATTCTTACGTAACATTCCTCTCAGAAACTCACAACATCGCATCGCATCTTTTTTATCTTTCATTCATTATCGGAAATCTGTTTTACCGCCGATCTAATGCTCGTTAAAAGCATTTATCGAAACACACCTCGAGTTGTAGTCCATAATTCAGCGGTTTAGTGAAATGCAAAAACAAAAATCCATAACAGAAATTACAGGTTCGCTAACTGTGTCCGAAACCGGCCGAAACCTTAATGGCAATAAATTTCTCATTTGCAACCACGTGCCATACGCTTCGTATAGATTTTAGCGTGTTTGCTTAGCAAAACGTTGGCCATTTAGCCAAATGTAACATCCCAACTGCACCCAATTAAAAAACGGCCCGCACTAAGGACGCGCGTCTGACATGCACATAAAAATCGCATATCCATTGGCAAATTCATGCAGTTTGCTAACGGCATTTGTGTCAGCCGGGTCCCATTGGCAAATATGCAAAGGTCGCCTATTTTGAGCGACATTGGCGCCGGCCTGCAACTGGCCGGCAATCATTCGCTGGTGCTGGCCATGGCCTGGGTGATTCGCAGCATCTACGGCAAAAACCCAGCGGCGCCGCTGAGCATTGGGCAGTACTCGCGCCGCGGGACCACCGCCTGGTACCACTTCGATCTCATTCAGGCGATGCTGTTGCACGCCACGCTGCCCATCGGCGGCGAACGCTACCTCAACAAGAAGTTCATCATGAAGGACGACGCTGCGAACATGCACGACACCGCACTGAACCGCTACTACACGGACTCGGCCATTTGGTTCGTCGACAGTCTGACGGCGTTTCAGTAAGTAATTGTTGTTCTTGTTTATGTATGACTTTCATTGCAATTGCAAGGATTTGCCAATCTGACTACTGTGCAGGCGCCTGGAAGCGGACCTGCTGAGTCCGTACAGTAACTACAAACGCAACGGCTACTTCTGCCTGATCTACACGGGCACAGAGCCGCGCCGCATGCATCACATCAATTTAATATTTCGGCGCTTCTTCGAAATCTACGTAACGAACATCAACGTGTTTGTGCTCGTCGGCAATGTGCCCTACGCCTACACCTACTTTCCCTTCACGCGCAAGAAATGTCACTCGTCCAAGCCCGAACTGTACGCGTCGTTTCGCTCGATACGCAACAATGGCAACTTCAGTCTGGGCAAACTGCTCTTCCCCTCCAAGGTGCGGAATATGTACGGCTGCGAGCTGGTGGTGGCCACCTGGCACGCGCCGCCGTTCATCATCATTGAGCGCGACAACAGGACGGGCGCGCTGCAGCGGCTGCACGGCATCGAGGGCATGATTATGACGTATCTGTCCAAGAAGCTCAACTTCACCATACGCATTGCAGAGCCGCCAGACCGAGATCGCGGCGCCATCTACGAGAACGGTACCACCACGGGCGCCACCCGAATGGTGAGTGTACAGCCGAGCGGTTTGTGAAAGAGATGAATTCCAACTCGTCTCCATTTTCAGATTGTCGAGGGCGAAGCCAACATCACCATCATCTTCTACATGCACGAGAAGACACGCGCCGATCGCATGCTCGCCTCCTTCTCGTACCTCAGCGCGGCCCTGGTGATCGCCATACCGCTGGGCAAGCCCATGACGCCGTTCAAGCGCCTCATCAAGCCCTTCAAATACATCATCTGGTGCTGCTTGAGCTCCAGCCTCGTAATGGGCATTTTGGTAATTTTCATGCTGAAGCTGCTCAGAAAATCGCACGTCTCCGACTTTGTGTTCGGCCATCGCAATCGGTTGCCGTTCACCAACTTCTGGAACTCATTCTACGGCGGCTCCATACCCGGCAATCTGCCGCGTCGCAATTTCGCACGCTACCTGCTCGCCATCTGGCTGCTCTACACAATGGTCGTGCGCGCCGCCTACACGGGCGAGCTGTTCATCATGCTGCAGGACGGACGTGCGCCGGTGTCGCTGCAATCGTTCGAGGAGATCGTCGACCAGAACTACACCGTCTACACGGTGCCGCCGCTCGTCGGGCTGATCACCGACACACTGCAGAACGTGCACATTCGCTTCATCGACGGCTACCAGAACTCCATGCCGAACATTCTGTACCGCATGAGTGCGCGCAACGCCAAGGAGGTGCTAACCATCGTTGAGATTGCGCTGCGAGCACACAATCAGCACCAGACATCCGACGAGCATCGCGTCGGCATTCTGCCGCAGAAGCTGCTGATGGCTCCACTCACGCTCTACATGCGGCAGCACTCCTACCTGCACAAGCGCATCAACGATCTGCTGCTCGACCTGATGGCCTCGGGCATAGTGCGCAAGTACGAGGACCACTACGTGTTCCGCGATGACCACCAGCTGGAGAAGCACCAGCCCACCAAGCTGACACTGTGGCTGCTGCTGGGCATATTTTCGGTGTATCTGGTTCTGCTGGCGTTGTGTTTTCTCGTCTTTCTGCTGGAACTGTGGTCGCAGCGGTCGGCTGTGGCTGCAACTATTGTGGACTTTTTGAACTTTTGAACAATTCCCAAATAAACAAAACACATTTTGAGGATTTCCTTAGAAGGTTTGCAGAGAATTCAAGTGAAAATATTAGAGATTATCTGCGGATACATTTTCATGTTTACTGAGCCTCAGTTCCATGGTCATACCGAGAGAGGTTTTAAATTTCAAATTAATCGATTAAACCTTTCTCCAAAATTATTCTTTAATTTCCTACCGAACTTCATTTTCTGAGAATACAAAAGTGATAAAATATTAAAAAAAATGATTAAACATAAAATTCTTCACCCATAAGCAAAATTCAAATATTTCATAATTTACTTTAACCTTAATCACTTTTACTTTAGCCTTTTTACTTTAGCCTTAATGTTTTTGATTTTAAATTATCTTCCTCCTTAATCTCCTTTTTTTACTATGTGAAGAGAGAAAATGCAAAAAACCTGTAAAGAAGAGAAGTAGAGAAGAGTATGTTGAGAAGTACTCTCCTTCAACTTAACACTAGAATGCCCAAGGTAGTCATATTCGCTACATTGAACTTTTATTGCATCGCTTTCTAAAAAAATATATTACGTGACTTTTACTAATTTTTAAAGCTAAATAAAATAAATAAATTAAAAATATTGTAAAAAAATATATCATAGTAGGCTGTGACAATTCCCAAGTTTTTCAATCCAAAATTCACTCACAAAATGCATTCACAAATTCCAAATTTGAATTCCATTTTATCCCATTTATGCTTTACACATACGCCATTATATTTAAATGAATTTACTTTGTGAACCATAAAAAATAAAAATTAAATACTTATTTCATTTTAATCTCGTGTGCATTTATTCATACTTGCTACTTAAAAACCAATAAAATTTAAAAAAAATAGTATAAGTATTATGTTTAATTTTTAAAACCCACAATTTTTTTCTGATAAGGCCATATGTGACTAACAATAATTTAAAATTTCCTGCAACTTGAAAAACAAATTTTTTGTTATTTAATTTGAATTTTTTTTTATAAATTACTCTTACAAAATAAGTCGAAAAGTGACTTTTTTGTGTTTTCTTTTACAAAAGAATTAAAGACCCTTTTAAAGGGTATTTAAAAAATTGTTTTTAATGTGAATATTCCTACATGGTCTTCAGTTTGATTTTAAAATGAAAAAGATTTCTGAATAAGTTATTTCATTTTAACTTTTTTACTAGACATGAATCGATTAATTGGCCAAAAAACATACAAAATTAACCTGACTGACCTGGCTTTGTTTTTTTTTTTTGCAAACTGACCAAAAACCAAACTGAAAAAGAAAACCTGCCTAACATTTTAGAAGTACTCACTGACTTCAAAAAAGCAAATTCTTTCAACTGTCTTCAAAACGAGGTTCAAGGTTCGTTAAAATAGTTGTAAAGATAAGGATATACATTAACATTTAAGATTAAGAAATACGTTAACATTTGAACATGAATCATGGTTAGAATTGAAGGTGTGAATGCGCTATATAGAAACATTAATTTAGCTGACACTATGACACCATGAAATCGTGCCCGTTGATGTTTTCCTGTGCCTGCTGACGGCACACAGTGGTTGCTCCCATAGGCCAAAAATAAAAACTTCGAAGTAAAAATTTTAAAATCAAAAGTAACTACATAGTCTCCTATATAATCAAGCTTTCTAGCGGTAAATTTTTTTTGGTTTGATTCTTGCGGTACTTTCTGAAAACAGCATCAGAAGTGAGAACATTTGTTCACTTGGTTAGTGCAGTGTGAGCAGCGTTTTACAATAATCAATTTTGAAGTGTTAAAAACTTTATTACAAAATCACCAAATTTAAAATTAAAAAAATGAATATTGAACATACAGGTATTAAACTTAATTTTAATGAATGAGATATATTTAAATTGAAGTGTACTTAAAAACAAAAATCAAAAACTACAACTACTATATTCTGTGTTTTACGTCTGACTCCTAGAATTTCACTTAGTTTAGTTAGTTTAGTTTTGTTCCCCCTCGTTGCCCCCATTGATCTTTTTTTCTTAGTACTAAGTCACGTTTTAAGATTATAATGTGTTAGTTTCAGCTGCCAGAAATTGCCAGGCTTCGTGCAATTTTCCACAGACTGTGAGTGCCTGTACTAAAAATGGGGCGCAAACCCAGAAGTGCAAAAGAAGTTTAGCATTTTGTGCAGTGGTGCTGTTGTTTGTTTGTGTAATTGTGTTGTTGTTTTTAAATAAAGTGATGTAAATATAATGTGTTTTGCAATTTTTTTAACTTTCCTATTTTAACCTTCACCTTGACACCAATTTTTATATACGGTGACTAAAATTATTTACTTATGTAAATATGTTTACTTTCATATGTTTTATAAGGACAGTTTTAATTTTTTTTAAACCAGTTGGTAATGTTGAAGAGGTTTGTGGTCCAAATGTGGAAGGGGAAAATGGAGCAAAGGAAGCAAAGTTTTAGACCCAACAAAGTGGGCGAATTAGTAAATCTGGCAAAAGAAATGTCATCAAAAGTGCATATTTAAAGATATTCTCACAAAATTTCGTATTTGAAATTTCTATGTAATACTGAATCGCATATCTAAATTTGAACCAGACCGCCCAACTCATATAGCTGCCATATGAAAGATCAGTTAAAAATGTGTCGTATGGAAAACTTTTTCTAACCAAATTTGGAGCACTAAAGTTAAAATATGATTTATACAAGTGCTAAATTTTATGTTAAAGCTAAAGCTATGTTTTCAGGTAAAAAAAATTTTGAAAAATTTAGGCATTTTGCGCTCGATATTGCTAAGAGGCTGATAGAGATGTATCCATGGTACTATACGAGTATTCCACCTTCTGTTCATAAAATTTTAATTCACGTTCCGTTTTGAGTTAATAAAGTTTTGCGTACAACTTTTGAGCCCAATACTGTTTGAAAATATAATTTTCACCAGCAATTTGTTTTTTGGGGAGCTTGAAAACCCCTCAGGTGCGCCTCTGAGCCTGTATATATTTAAATTTTGTCGAGCAAAATCTTGAAAACAATTACTTTTTCATTTAAAAAAAAGCAGGTACAAATTTTTTACCATTTCCTAACAAGGGCGCAGGCGTATAGATGTCCGACCACGCCCATTTTTACATGAAATTATTGTCACATTTTCGGAAACAAGTGACCAAAGTTGCAAGCTGAGATCTCTGCTAGAAGTATTTTTGACCGCTATGCCCATATAAGTCCGACCACTGTGCGACAGTTGGAATTTGATATTTTCAAAGTAGATGCAAGTATCGTTTTCTGTACCGCAGATCATCGAAAACTACTTTTAAGGGAGTAGCACCACTCTAGTATTTTGGAAGAATCTATTTCTTTTTTTCAGTGCAGACAATTTGATAAGGTACACCTTAATATTTTGTTATAAAAATTAAGTAAGTTTTCTATATATGAAAATTTAATAAAATTCTTGCAAAGTTTTCTGAAAAACCGCAAACTTGTTGTGAAGCTGGAATAAGTCACTTATAAAATCATAATTGATGATTCCTCAGGTATTCCTAAGAAACTCAATGTGTACCGTTTTATTCTCACTTTTTTAAATAATTTGTCACAGCATCTCAAACATACAAATGTCCTTTGTTTGCTGATGATGTCATCTACTTGAGAGTTAAATTCACGGTTTCATCTACCTGTGTAAATTCAGTAGTTTGCGCCTCAAAATAGATATAGTCATATAGATTACATTAGATACGTCGAAAGCCTATTCCATTCTGGAATTTAAGAAAAGAAATTCACAGAATTTTAAGGATCTCTTGGCTCTTAAATCACTGTACACAGCTCTAGTTGAGAGTCTCCTGAATTATGCTTCAATAATTTTTAGCCCTTACTACGAGAATCGTTTGAATCACATTGAAATGATTCAAAAATACTTTATAAGATTTGCTCTCCGGTAAATATACGGTACCAATGGTGTTCCTTCATATCCAGGCAGACGTAAATTATTCGGTCCGGCAATCCCTCAGTGAGCAGAGAACATTCCTTTGTGTCAGGTTCGCAAGATCAGGTGCCCTGATTTATAAAATTTTTTCAGTGCTGTAGAGATCCGTCGGTCTTTGAGGCATAATTGTTTTTTTTTTGGTCACAATTTTTGTTTCCTTGTTCACTCCTCTCTGGAGCATAGGTCCCCCACAAATGTGTTGGTTACGTTAATCGGTTTTGTTGTTCTGCCCGGGTAGGTGATGGCCCTGCCGCAGGTAGTCCTGAGTGATGGGGCTGCCATCTAACGCCGCTTAGGAACGTCGCCCTGTCATTTCGAGCTACCGCTCGTAGCGCCATCTGTTGTGTGAGGAAGTTACAGCAGAATGGTTGGGGGCCTCGCTAGATCATTTTTGGTGCGCTGTTTTCGCTATTGTCCGCTTTCCATTGCAGGCGTCGCTGGTGCACCGAGTAGCTGTATATTTGTTTTCTTTTTACAGCCGCACAACGCATAATTGCGCGTACTATTGCGCGGGAGTGAGTGGGATAGCAGGAACTTGGGTTGGGAATCATTGAACTTGGGTATGTTGCAGGGTTAGGAGAATTTTTAAAAAGAGGAAAAATCGGAAACGTTGGTTGGAAAATTGCGGGGACCATTGAACGAACTATTGGTCAAATGTATATACACTATGATCAATAAGTACCGGGACTGTGTCAAAAAAACAAAATTGTTTTATTCTTCTGGTAAATTTATTTTATCCCCTTCAAAATAAGCCCCATCTGAAGCAATACACATATGCCAACGCTTAATCCAATCGTCCATGCACTTCTGGTAAGCCGAAGCAGGTATGGCCTTCAGCTCTCGCGTCGCATTTTCTTTTATGACCTCTATGGACTCAAATCTCTTTCCACGAAGCGGTAACTTGAGTCGGGAGAACAGGAAAAAGTCACATGGTTCATAGACCCATGTCTCATCACCAGTAATTATACGTTTCATGAACGTTGGGTCCTTCTTAGCTTCGGAAATCATGTCTTCAGCCACTTGCTTTCGATGATCTTTTTGGACGAAATTCAAGTCTTGAGGAACAAGCCGTGCGGCGACGCGTTTCATGCGCAAAATATCGCCAACAATGTGTTGTGCGCTTCCATAAGAGATGTTAAGATCGTTAGAAATGCATTGGCATAAGAAATTTCGTTCTTAAGACAAAATTTCAAACAAATACGTTGATCAACAAAATTATCCATTGTAAAATGCGACGAAGTACAAAAAGTTGACTGACGCTAACAGCTGCCAAACAAAAACTAATGAAGCAATCCCGTTCAAAATTTGACACAGATGTCAGTTAAGGTCCTACCGACCTAAAAAAAATTTTTTTACCTGCATCGGGCAACGGCGGAAAATTTAAAATACAACAGTCCCGGTACTTATTGATCATAGTGTACATCAAGTGTACGTACAGCCCACATCTAGATTTTAGTGCAAACGAATATAGCTTCAGATTTAGCCTTATTTCAGCCTTATTTAGTATTTTGAATTAATTACACTGTGCGTGAAATTTGCCCTCAAAAATTTAGATATGGGGGGGACCTACTGGGTGAGTTTTCTATAGGTATACTGAGTTGAGATCCACCAGCCGTTTGGTAAGATTGGCTCTAGTTTATGAGAAATCCGACTTTGAAGTTTGTCGAGTTCGTCGCTTAAGTCTTCGAACGTTTAAATTCTAATAGGTCCTAAATCATTCCGAATATCGCTTTACTGTCTTCGGCAAGTTTGTAGATATTTTAACGACCAACAAATTTGCTTAAGACACCAATCCAAACAAAGTACATTTAAACTGTGTAATTGCGATATGTGCATTTTTGAGCGCAGCGCAACGTGGCGTATGAGTGTCAATTATATGAGTGTTAATTATAATTAAATGACACTCATACGCCACGTAGCGCTGCGCAAAAAAATGCACATATCGCAATTACACAGTTTAAATGTACTTTTTTGGATTGGTGTCTTAAGCAAATTTGTTGGTCGTTAAAATATCTACAAACTTGCCGAAGACAGTAATGCGATATTCGAAACGATTTAGGACTTACTTAAGCGACAAACTGGACTAACATGAGCAAACTTCAAAATTTTGAAGTCCTTTTAAAAGGACAAAGGATGTAGAAATGAAAAACTGAGTACGCAGTATTACTATGTTTGGTCTCTAGTTTCACGCCTATATGGATTTTTTCTGGTGTGAAAATTTTTTTTAATTTTTGTCGCACGGTGTAATATGTTTTTTTTTTGTTTAATTTAAATAATTAAAGGTTATTATTGCCAATTTGAGCTACTTATTGTGTCATTATCGCTTAAGACCGCATACACAAACAACATTTGCATTTGCACACATCGTAGGCTGTGACCACACTTTGTGCTTGACATTACAATCAAAATAGGGCAAATTGCTTAGCAGTGACTAACTTTGAAAGTGGTTTCTGAGTCAAAAAAAAGCAATGAGAAATTACTACACAACCAACTATTAATATGATTTAAAATATCACGTCTTTTATAGCTAAGAAAAAAGTAGACAAATTCGATCAAATTTTAAGGCAACAACCACATTTATTGAATGAATGTAATTAAATAAGCAAAGCACATTTATTGATTAATTTAAATGCGTAAGAAAATAGCCCCAACTTGCCCTATGCTAGAGAAATTTTAACGTTTTCACTGAGAATCACTGTTAGCCAATCAATATTTTAACTTGCAATAAAAATGTTCAATAAGATTTAATGCAATGAGACGTTCCTGTTTCAGGCAACACTCAGTTCAGCTGTACTGTTGCCACTTCAAAAACGCCAACGCGCGCGTCTCACCAGAATTTCGCCCAGAAAGCACAAACAACCCAGACCATCGCCAATGAACAGCAACAGCACTGCGCCGTACAGCTCGTGCAGCCGCATCATTGGCGGCTCCTCGCTGCCCCTGCTGCGCCCTCTGCGCTTGAGCGCATCGTTCTCGTCCAGCGGCTCCATCCAGTCCACCAGGCCAGCGCTGAAATACTCGAGTATGTGCCTGTTGAAGCGGCCCAACATCATCGAATTGCTGCGCATGTAGAAGCTCAGCTGCTGCGTCAGCAGCTGCTCCTGCATCACGTGAAAGTCGGCCGCTGTCTGCACGTGCGTGCGCTTGTAGTGCTCGAAGTACTCGTGCGACGTCAGTATGGCCAACTTGGTCTCGGGCTGCAGCAGCAACTCGAAATCGTTCAGCACCGAGCCGTTCAGCAGCTGTGCCTGGGCGTGCAGGTGCGCCAGCTGCGGCAGCGCATTCAACACTGCGGCGCTCATGTGTACCTCATAGTGCTGCTGCAGCAGCTGGTCGATGCTCCGCGGCGGCGGCACGCCCACGTTCGCCTTGACAAAGTGGTACATGAAGGCCTGGTAGGCGCAGCGCAGCACCATGGTTTGCAGCAGCCACATAACGAGCAGAAAGCGCGCAAAGTTGCGGTGCGGTCGTCGCGGCACGGTGCCGCCCAGCGCCACCACGAACATGTTGTAGACGGGCGCATCGTTGCGATGGCCAGCAACGAAGCGGTACGCGGCGCTGCTGCTGAACATGGCGCCGAAGCAGACAGCGGCGCCGCTCAGCAACATGAACAGCACCAGTGTCCATGTGGTGGGTAGAAATGGCAGCAGGAGCTTGCGGAATGGCGTGTAGGGAAAGGAGTTGGAGCTGACAATGAAGTACAGATTGCTGAGGTAGTAGGGCGTGGTGGGCGTGTAGGGGTCCAGCGGGCCGGCGGGCTTATAGGGCAAGGGGCCCATCACAAAGTCCACTTCGGCGCTGAAAATCTAGTGGCAAGGAATACTTAAAACGATTTGTCAAATATGCCATAGCGGGCAGCCACGAACCTCCTTGAATACGGCGTCGTCATTCTTTAGCGTGCGCTCGATTTCCTCGTCGTTCAGCCAACGAAACGCCAGCGTAAAGTTCATCTTCAGCGACAGATACTCGAGCAAGTTGCCCACGATGCCCGTAAACTCGTAGTGTCGAACGCGCTCCCGCGCAGAGTTGTCGTGGTCTATTAGTTCGAAATACGGCTGCTCCTGCCATGTGGCACAGGTCAGCGGGCAGCCGTGCAAATCGGTCAGTCGATCGGGATAGAAGTCGATGTGCTGCCAGCGCCGATCGATGTATTTATTCTGTATGGTCGGCGAGAGGCCCTTGCAGTGGAAGCGACTAAAGGGCGCAATGCTGTACATCAGAATCAGATTCGGCAGCGCGTAGACCAGCACATTGACGTTGATGACCTCCAGTTTCCAGTTCAACTCGAATATCTTGAAGAGCTTGTCGTAGTAGTGCTCGGACTCGAAGATGTGCAGCAGAATTACGAAATAGCCGTTGGAGTACAGATGGTACTGGGCGTAGAGTGTGTAGAGTGCTCTGTAAGGAATGAATTTACTGTCGCTTGCAAACCAAATCACAGCAGAAGGCGCTCACTCCAACGATCTGGCCGAATCCACCAGCATGACGCTGTAGTGTCGCTCGTCGTCGCCCGGCATGTAGGCGTCCATGCCCACGCGTACACTCATAGTTGAACGCATTCGCTTCAGTGCATGGTCCATGATGTCGCCGAAGAAAGATTTCCGCTTCTCGTTCAGCCCGTAGCTATAGAAATTGTAGACGCGCCTCTTCTGCTTCAAAAATGCAGTGTGGAATATGTCCAGCAGTGCGTCCGATAGATTATTCGCCACTTCCAAAGTCAAGTCGCTATCGTATGTGGGTACTGTGGCATCGTACCTGATGGCCAATGCATGGCCGAATATGGCAAACAGCAAAGCACAGCACAGCGACCGCATTGCAATGTGTGTCCGTATGAGTTGCTGCAATGCTGAACACTGAACGCTGAATGGCCGTGAGCAGCAGCAACTTGTGAGTTGAGTTCACCCTTTAACCCTTTAGCGAACTCTCAAACCACTACCGGCGCAACCGCTAAAATAATGCTTGAACAATTCAATGAAGCGCTTGCGAGATTCGTTCTATCGCTCCCGGGGAAGGACTGCATAGTCAACAGAGCCAGATGGACATCACTGATTCGGTTAAATGCAGGAAATGTAAAGGAAATGTTGCCAAGGAAACCCTGGAGCCCATTATTTGCTTCTGTACGGCTATCTCAAGACTACACCTTATCTACTTAGGGGCCCCGTTCTTCTCAGCGTTAGATGGAGTCCCTAAGCATGACATCAAGACGCTGGTAAACTTTTATATCGATCACTTTTAAGTCGATTCGCAACACTAAGGAGCTCCCACTGGTACTGCTGGGGATACAATACTTACCTAAACTCTCAAAACAATTACAAAGAATATTCAACTAACAAGCACTCTACATTTGGTTTTAAGTTGTCAAATGGTTTTTTAATAATGCTCCACCAAATACTCAAGGAATATTTTTAAACGAGTTTTTATTTAGTTTAAGAATTCTTAAGGCTTCAATCTTTTCTTCAAACTACTGAATCAACACAAAATCGAATCTTTGCTTTGATTTGTCGCAGCTTTGATGATTTGTTGAAGCTTCGGTGCGGTTAAGCCACCCACTTTCTTTCCTATTGAGACTTGGCAACTTTTTCTCTCACTGCTGTGAAAGATTCAGTTCCAACCTTCCACCAATTCTAACCTCAACAAAACATTTAAATTCAAGCACGAATAGTTCTCAAGACTTGGACTGAATGAAATCAAATATTCATAAAATTTAATTTAATTTTTGTATTCAAAAATACAACTCGACGCGTACAACTCTTGAGCTCAATTCCGTTTGCAACCATATTTTGCACCCACCATTTTGGGGGGGTTTGAACCTCCACTCCCCCTCCTGTGTGCTCCTCTGATGGATGAACTGAAGTCAACATACTCGCAAATTCTTTGGACATTATTTTGTGCAATTTTATCACTATTTTTCTTTCAAAATAAATCACTTCACACTGAGGGCAATGTGAATGGTAGGTAAAGTCGATTTTGAATGGATCTACTGATTTGAAATATATAACAGTGCATCAGAATGCAATTATAGTACACTGCTCTACCCACAAAATAAGTTCAATTTGACAATTAATTAGTCAGCAAATGTTATGTTTCAAACATACATATTTGATCAAACATTCCTGGGCAGTAAGCCACGAAAAGTACATTTACAAATGCATTTTGATGGGTTAAAACGAAGCTTTCAAAAAATTAACATATTGAACCTGCAATTTTTTCCACTCTCCCATCTCACCCATAAATGCGACCCAGTAATTTTGTATGCGTTGAGTGCAAACGTTCTTAATGAAATTATTATCAACGCACTTATTTCATTGCATTGTACATTAGAACACAAACCATGCAATCAAATCAATTATAGTAAAACGATTTTGTACACTGGGCGGTCACTCAGTGCTCACAAATTTTTTGTAAAAATATCTTTTACCTACCTTTGGTTTTAAGCTGCTTCAGCTAAATTACAAACATGTTTGGATTCAAATATAAAATTTGTCTATACTCAGCTCGCAGGATTTGGAAACGTTTGGACATCAATTCCAAGTTGACCATCCAAGTAAATAATAAATGTTGCCTGCAGCGCGATAGGTTCAAAATTTGACAGTCATCCTGCATAACGGTCTTGATGTAGTCCTCAATCGACAGGATTTTGAAGACAGAATTTGTGTGGTTTTTGAGTAAATCAAATTTCCTATGAAAAGGCTACTATATACTTACCAGCATAAGCATTTTCTTGACGAAAAGGGATCCATTTCACCGTGCGACAAAAATTAAAAAAATTTTTCACACCGGAAAAAATCCATATGGGCGTGAAACTAGAGACCAAACATAGTAATACTGCGTACTCAGTTTTTCATTTCTACATCCTTTGGACTCCAAAATTTTGAAGGGGATAAAAAATAAAAAAAATATAAAAAATACTTAACCTCCCTAAAAGATAGCGAGATGTATATCAAATGAAAGAGGAAAGGCTCAAGAATTTAAATAAAATTGATTGTTTATCTATTTGTAAAACAAGGATATGAAAAAGGTCCTTTGAAAATTTTAATCCTTTATATCCTTGAAATTTTATGTAGAATTTTCTTGAAAAGTAAGTATGTAAAAACCCAAAATCTCCTTGATCACGTGCCAAAATTTCATTATTCTCGCTTCATTGGTTTTGTATCTATTTATTATTTAAAATACTGATACTCAAATAAATTAGAATTTTTGTACTTCATTAGACTTGCAGCTTTCGCCTTTTTTTAATAACTTTCGAACCAATAAAGTTAGAGTAATGAAATTTTGACAAGTGATCAAGGAGATTTCGGATTTTTACATACTTACTTTTCAAGAAAATTATATATAAATTTTCAAGGATATAAAGGATTAAAATTTGCAAAGGACCTTTTTCATATCCTTTTTTATAAATAGATAAAAACTCAATTTTATTTAAATTCTTGAGCCTTTCCTCTTTCATTTGATATACATATCGCCATATTCTAACGAGGTTAAGTATTTTTTATATTTTTTTTATTGTTTATCTCTTTCAAAATTTTGAAGGCCTTTTAAAAGGACAAAGGATGTAGAAATGAAAAACTGAGTACGCAGTTTTACTATATTTGGTCTCTTGTTTCACGTACATATGGATTTTTCCCGGTGTGAAAAATGCTGTCGCACGGTGTTATATGATCCGATACGGCACATTCCCCATCAAAAGATGGTTTGAGAGAAAAAGAATTCGAAGTATTCAACCTCTCCATAAAAAACTGAAAATATGAAGAATATGAATCAATCCTTCCTATTCATTCATTCAGAAACAAATTAGAATCAAAGAACACTTGGTAACAACTTTTGCGCCACCCTGTATAAAGTCACAAGCATGTTAAAAAAATCGATGTGGTTATATAGGGTTTTCCAACAAGAGGTGTTATTTTGAATGACCCGGTATTTCGGTAGCTGTCACTTTTGAAGCTTTTATTCTTTGACATTTGACAAGTAGAAACTACGCCATTACTAAAAATGGAACGATACATGCTTCAACAACGCATTGAAATTATTAAAATTCACTACAAAAATGGTGAAAATCTTGCAGTCACAGTTCGCAAAACTAAAGCATTTTTGGGTCGTCGTGAAGCACCTTGTCGGACCGCAATATAGAAATTGGTGGAAAAATTCGAGCTGTTGGGACAAGTTAGTGATGTGAAGAATAAGATAAGATAAGTGATGTCAAGAACAACTGAGAATATTGCTGCTGTAGCCCAAAGTGTTGAAGAAAACCCAGGTTTGTCGATTCCTCGTCGTTCTTTGGAATTAAGCATTCCAAAAACGTCATTACACCGTATTTTGCATAAAGACTTGGGTCTTAAGGCTTATAAAGTTCAGTTAACACAAGAACTCAAGCCGACCGATCATCAACAACGTCGTGTCTTTGCTGATTGGGTCCTTGAAATGCATGAAAATGATCCGGAAGTTCAGTTAACACAAGAACTCAAGCCGACCGATCATCAACAACGTCGTGTCTTTGCTGATTGGGTCCTTGAAATGCATGAAAATGATCCGGAATTCCATCGAAAAATCATTTTGACTGATGAGGCCCATTTCCACCTCGGTGGCTACGTCAACAAGCAAAATTGTCGCATCTGGGGCTCGGAAAACCCAAGAGTTATTGTTGAGAAGCCTCTCCATCCTCAACGTGTGACTGGTTGGTGCGGTTTATGGTCCGGCGGGGTCATTGGACCTTACTTTTTCGAAAATGAGGTTGGATCAACAGTTACGGTGAATGGATTGCGCTATCGAGAGATGATTAATGATTTTTTATGGTCGGAGTTGGATGGTATTGATCTGGACAACGTTTACTTTCAACAAGACGGCGCTACGTGCCACACAAGCAACGAAACCATTGCTCTTTTACGGGAAAAGTTTCCGGACCGTGTTATCTCTGGGAGAGGTGATCACAATTGGCCACCGAGATCTTGTGATTTAACACCTTGCGACTTCTTCCTTTGGGGCCACGTGAAAGATAAGGTGTACGCCAACAGCCCAGCGTCGATTCAAGACCTCAAAGATAGAATTCGTGAGGCTATCGAGGACATAGGGCAGCCACTTTGCGATTTGGTTATGGAAAATTTCATGAAAAGGATATGGTCCTGTAAGCGTGGTCGTGGTAGCCATTTGGCTGATGTTGTTTTTCATTATCAACGGCATACCTTCCTCTTTATTATGAAATAAACATCCGATCATTTATCTCAAAAAATTTCATTTTTCTTTGAATACCAAAATAACACCTCTTGTTGGAAAACCCTGTAGTTGTATATGAAAAAAAAAACGGAAGAGCAACTTTAGAACATAAAAGCTTTATTACTGATTACTGATTTTACTGATTACTGATTACTGCTTACTGAGCTTTCTGATTTTATTTTATTAGATGCACTAGCGATATTCACACACTAGCAAGATTCACACTTCATCGGCTGCGCTTCCTTCCCACGAGCAGCTCCACGAGAAAGACCATTAATGCCAGCAGCAGCAACACTCCGCAAATGTAATAAATGCCACTCAATTCTTGCTGGCCGAAATATTTCTTGCTCTGCATGTGGGTGCTGTGGAAATATCGCAAGTCCAGCTCCACACGTAGCCAACACTCCATCAGACCGACCGCTTGTATCCACAACAACAGCTCGTTCAGCTGATCGATCGCAAAGGAGTGCTTGCTCACGTAGATGGCCAACTGCTGGTGTATGGCCGCTTCCGGCAGTATGTAGAACATGCCCGCCTTGTGACGCTTGAGCCCATAGTTGAGCAGACCGTCCCTGGCGCCAATGGCTGCCAAATTGCGGCCCGACGCTGCTTGCCGCTCCAAGTACTCAAATGCCGAAGATTCCTTTGACGATTCGAGAATCTTCATAGCCAGATTCTGTCGGCTGAATAGCGCAATACCCTTCAAGCCCCAGTAAACGTCCCGATTGACCACCACGCTGAAATTTTGCTGCAACAGGCCAGCTATCGAATCGGGCGGCTGGCGGTACAAGTGCTTGCAGAAGAGGTCGTAGAGCACCGCTATGTAAACGCTGCGCAACACGAAGGTGGCCAGCGTCCAGTTCAGGTAGGCGATGCGTTTGTGATGCGCACCGGGCGGCCGTGTAGTGGGCAAACCCAAAGCGATGGCTATCAAGTCGAGTTGATGCTTGGTGGCGCTTCGAGCTGCGCGCAGGCGAGCGGCAATGAGGCCGCACAGCAGCAACAGCAACAGCAGACGCCAGATGGGTTTGCGAAAGGGAAAGCCGAGTATCTCCAGCGAGCTGTACTGCTGCGCGCTGCGCAGCACACAGATCACCTGCACCACCTGATAGTGGCCGTGCAGCGAGCTGAGCATCTGGTTGCGGTAGCTGTTCGCGCGCACATAGCCCAAGGTGATGTCGGCCGTGCGCTCCTTCAGCTGCGTGAGTACAATCGATTGCCAACAGTTGAGTTATTTTTGCATGCAGCACTCACCTTCATAAAGGCACTCTTGATTAGCATTGTGATCGTCACTTGCTCACCGTTCGCTGAGGCATTCGGATCGATGGCATCCACAAGTCGAATGGAGAAGTTCAAGTGCAGCGCCATGGCCTGCAACAGGCGCGCCTCGAAGCCAGACATGATCACCTCACCGTCCGGCGTCTCGGCCAGCCGCACAAACGGCGGATTGCTCCAAGTCATGACACGCAGCGGACACTGATGCATGTTGCGCAGTTTCTGTGGAAAAATGGGCGCGTGCAGCATGCGACCGCGCACGAACTCGTTCACCAGCTGCACCTCGACGCGCCCGCAGTGCTGCGATGTAAACGGAAAGTAGGTGTAGACCAGGAGCTGGCCCTGTGCGGTCTGCACCTGCACGTTGCAGTTGATGAGCTGGCGCGTCCAGCAGTAGTTCAGTATGCCGTCGATGCTCTGCGGCAGCAGTGCGTCGAACTCCTGCAGAAAGATGTAGTAGTACTCGTTGGTGTTGTAGTGGGCCACATAGCGCACGGGGTCAATGTCACTGCAAGCACAAATAACTATTTACGATGCACTGTCGAACGTCTGCACCTGAGCCGTTCACAAGTCAAGCCAATTTCATTTTGTCTATGCAATATTTTTATACAGTCACTGACTACTGTAGTCAATTGGTTTGAAGCGTGAACGACTCATTGGTTCATGTCAATGCTCATATTCACAGAAATGCCTGCAACGAATCGACCAAATACAAATTATGATGTCGCTCGCCCGCCACAAATGCCGGCTGGCCTTTCCGCACGACCACCAATTGTAATGCAACTTCTGGCATGTCTTGCAACAAATGCGCCAAGATGAGTCTAAAGTAGTTGTAACGGCGCTCAACGCGACAGGAAACGGTCATCGTAAGCGTGGCGCTAGCCTTGAGAAAGAAATGCGTTATGACAAATTGTAGGGATCGCACAATGGCCACGTTAACTCCATTGGGTTGGTACTCCAGGTAATAGTTGACGTCACTGCGTAGAAATGACAGAAGAAGACTCATGAAAATCTCAATTAACCCTTTCGACCCCAAAGTTGCCTGAGAGCAACTTCACCTATTTGTCATCTTATAGCAAAAGCTACGATTGATTTATGGGTTTTATTTAAGTAGGCACCAACAAATTAATATTTTTAGAAGTGAATTCAGAGAAATTACAAAAATTTTACTGCTATCCCTAAAATAATTTCCAATAATTTGCAGCGATATCAGGGAAAGTTTTTGCTCTAAGTGAAGTCTACGAATTGGGCGCGTTTGATCAGAACCCTGTTTCTTTAATTATGGTTACATAATAATAATTAATAATAATAATTTTGTATTTTTGCATAAATATTAACTAATTTTTCTGTAATTAAAAAATATTGATACAAAATTTATTTAACCCGTTTTAAGCTAAAATGGTTCAAAAGTAAACTAGCTCAGAACTCTAACAAAAAGGCGTGGCGACTGCAAATGTCGTGTGCACACAAAAAGTAATATCGAGACACAGGGTAAAATTCGGGATCGAAAGGGTTAAAAAGCACAAAATTCGACATTTTTTTATATTATTATAGTTGGCTGAAGGGTAACACTACTCTAGGAGTTTTTTGGCTTAAACAATATTTTAGGATCATACAAAAACGTCTGGTTGGTGCCATAGTGAAAAATAGTATCAGCAGGTTCAATGCTCGCAAAACTTTAAACGTGTTTTTCTTGAAAACACTTTCTGAGTTAGAAGAGGTTCCCAAGCATGATACGTCTTTACTGAAAAAAAACCTAACCTAATCATATATCACTCAAAGCACGGGTAGCGTGGAGAGAAAAAAAACCATCTCGAAAACACTTTTTGCAAACTGGATGAACCCATAACTCGAACACCGTTTCATGGTTCAACTTGAAATTTTTACAGTAATTTTACAGCATTTTGATTTAATGGAACATTTTTCTATTATAAACAGTTTACTTAAAATGTTCAATTTGAAAATGACACATTTGTTTCATAGATGCATAATTTCTACAAAATTTAATTGAAATATTAAAACCCATCTTTACTCTCACAGGCAAAGGAACATTAATTATAAAATATTTGGGGCCTTTGGTTTCCAAGTTCTACATTGTACGAAAGCTAAAAAAAAGAGAAAGTTTACGATAGTTAAAAAAAAGGCCATAATGCTTCCACGGTCATTTTAGAAATAAGGAGTGTCCACGAAAAAACTGATCCCTCAAAAAAATATGTATATTTTTGGAAGTATTCACGCAAAATGGAAAATTTTTGGTATGAAGATGCCTCTAAGTATTAGTAATAGGATACAATGCAAAAAAAAGCAAACTGATTATTTTCTATAAAAGGCCCGAACCTTTCACTTTACTCCTTCCATCAAGTCTTGCACAGTTGATTCTGCGATCTTTTCAGCGGACTCCTTCCACTTTCTTGATTCTTTCTTGATTTTCATTTTTGACAACATTTTTTGTTTTTTAAGGTTCCACTTTACTATTGCCCAATACCTTTCAATGGGACGTAATTCTGGACAATTTGGTGGGTTGCATTCTTTGGGTACAATATTGACATTATTGTCATTATACCAGTTCAAGACTGCTCTTGAATAGTGGGATGCGAGTAAATTTGTCCAAAAAGAAGTAAAAACATTGTGTCTTCGTAAAAATGGCAAAAGCCGTTTCTTCAAGCATTCCTTGATGTCAATTTCTTGGTTGATTGAGACTGCTGTAACAAAAATTTCGCTTATTCTTCCACAGGTACAAATTGCCTGCCATAAAAGGAACTTTTTTGGGAATTTGGAAATTTTTTGTGTTTTAAATTTTTTCCTTTAGCTGTGGCAACGTAAAACTGCTGCCCGGGCAATTGTTGGAAGTCGCCTTTAACGTATGTTTCATCGTCCATGACGCAGCGCTCAAATTTTGTAAGGAACTGCTCATAAAACTTTCTAGCTCGCTTTTTGGCTTGATTTTCCTTGTCATCGCTTCTATCCGGAACTTTCTGCACTCTATATGATTTGAGTTGAGCATTATTTTTAGTTTATTGGACAAAACTTTTTGATACTCCCACTATGGATGCTGTACCACGGACGGATGCATTCGGGTTTTTCATAAAATGCGCCTTCACTGCATTGGAAAAATTTTCGTTGGCAGGACCAGCCTTTCTCCTAGAACCTGAAGCCCTCTTAACAGAGAGGTGTTGCAACACCGACACCCACATGTTTTGCTACCCTTTTTCGGGTCCATGTAGGATTTTCATTCAAAGTGTGCACAATTTTGTTCCGCTGCTGAATTTCGTTCGCTGCCATTTCGCTCGAGAGTTAAAATCAAAATGAAGCTAAATGCAATTAGTTTTTGTGAAGTTTAAACTTTCTGAAAAAGCAAAGCCTACTGTTGAGGTGCGCTCCCAAAAATGTAAAAAATCAAAGAAGAGAGATCAGTTTTTTTCCTGGACACTCCTTAATATTAAAATAGTTTTTACATGCTTTCATGTGTACTCTATAAACCCTATGAAACCCTAAACGATATCAAAATTGGACCCTTTTTTCAGCCGCTAGAGTGGTGCTGCCCTCCAGGCCAACTGGTGCTTCCAAACTTCGTTCGCTATTAATAAATCTCCCAAGAAATGCTCATTTGCAAA
The DNA here is from genome assembly GCA_964056695.1 of Melieria picta. NCBI lineage: Eukaryota > Metazoa > Arthropoda > Insecta > Diptera > Ulidiidae > Melieria > Melieria picta. The sequence goes on from OZ057398.1 coordinate 39,520,573, forward strand.
ACTTACGTTAGATGAAAGTTGCTTGCGTTGATCATTTTCCAATGTCAGATAATTTTCTTACGTGCGTCAACAAAAAATATCACCAACTTGAAACTTCACTTTCGAAAGCAAACAAAACTCTTTGAGCAAACTTCTTCGGGTTTTATTTCGGCGGCCAAAACATTGTCGCCGCATTTCGACCAAGTCACTGTCATTGCAAGTCATCGCTCGACTCATTATAGTCGAAAATTTCGTGTTGTACGGAATTGTCCATTGGTCACGCATTGTCCACGATGAAAGCTGCTACTCAACTGCAATGACAAATCGAACAAGCAGCACAACAATGAGTGCGACTTTTTGGCCGCCGCCTTCAAGCACATTGTACAGAAGTATGTACTGGGTGCGACGGGTCCTCCTCATCTTCTTTCAGAACGTAGTAAAGAAAGGGTTGCGCCATTCCAATGTGATATAACAGCAATCCATTTCTTTGTACTCAAAAGCGCTGCTTTTCAGCCGCCACTCTAACCTAACCTAACCTCGCTTATTTGTCCTCTGTTCACTTGGAAACTACTGAACCAATTTACCTTCATTTTCTACGCAATATAGGCTTTTTTTAGGAGGAAGGTTTCTGTATGTGTTTTGTTTTTCATTGGTAAAAGGACATCTTCCCACACAACTCAAATCTTAAAAAAAAAGCAGACCAGGAAAAGCTGCAGAATTGTAAGTCGGACAGCATTGAAATTTGGTACAGGTTAGTTGTTTTCTACTGATAAAATGTCATGGGCGTTGAGCAAGAGGCGTGTCACTTTTTTGTCTAACCAAATTGTCTGCATAACTGTGAAACTATAAATCACACATCAATGGTGTTTGGAACAAACATACAACTTGAATAGTTAGAAAACCTGAGTGCATAAAACTTCAGATGATTCCAGGGGCTCATTGAACCTGTTGTGTTGCAGTGCCATTCCATAATCATTGCATTACATTTTTATTTAGTTGTGTACATATACATGTACATGGTACATAAATGAAATTTCTTATACATTTATTGTATGAGCAACGAATTTAAAAAAATGCATTGTTATTAACAATGAATATTATCTTAGGTCACAAAAGTTACGTTCGTATTATTTGTATTTCAATATAAATATTTTTATAAACGTTTACATATGTAGATAAAATGCGCTCATTTCAAAAGCAATCGAAATTAAAAATTAGACAAATTGCTCCAAAGCTGCTCAGATGTTGCTCTTAGAGGATTAAAATCTATGAATGACCCCACTAATTTTTGCTCCTGAATAATTTATTCCAACATACTTGCCACCTATCGTCAACTCTTAATGAGGCCCCCATACAAAATCATGGTTTTTATAAAATCGACTCCTACTGCTCCCAAGTGCCGCACAGATGCATCAAATGTAAGACGGACTCCCATTTATTTTCCTTTACAAATATTTTCCCCATACATACCTACCCGCTATCTACAACTTTTAAGGGGGCTGCCGTACAAAATTAGTCGTTTTCAATGAAATTGGCTCCCCACTTGAAGTAAAGTAAGCGAGAAACTTGCTTATGTGTCTCAGGAACTAATGAACCGATTTGAATGATTTATCCAACAATCGGCAACTTTCTTCAGTGCAAAAAATACAAAATTAACTATTTCAGTCACAATGTCCAATATATTGGACTACAGCCCATACAATTCATACAGAACGGGTTTATTTTCATGTCGGAAAGGGTTAATAACAGTTCAAAAATTCAGCACCAGAGGGCACCTTCCATACAAACCTTCCATACAAACGAACTTGTGAGGTTGTCAACTTTTCGGTTTCTATGAAGCAAAAATCAAAATGTACTGTCGAAAGTCCATTAACCTCCCGGTCTCGAATATAATTGTAATCGTTATTGATTTTCCGAAGCTATCTTTAACACATTTTTCCACGAACAACAAAACATTAATTGGCTGATTGCTTTTGGCATTTAATCAAACGTTCAAAATATCGCAAATTTGCTTCACTGAAAAATCCCCATAACTTGTATTGAAGCAGCAACATTTTGATCTTACCAGACCTAAATTATATGAAACTTACGACAGCAATAAGTTTGAGGGACTCAAGGACTAAGTTTATTTTGAAATATTGAACCCCAAAGCAAAAATTTGCTTTTTGTAGGTACACAATTTTTTTCAATGCTGTAAGAGCGTATTTTAAGAGCTTATAACTTCTATGTTATCTAATATTTATTCTGAAAACTTGGGATTTCTTTTAATTGAAGTTTTTCCAACAAAACTTCATACTCAGATTATTATGGTTCTAACATTTCATTTTGAAATTAATTTTCTTTAGTCGTCGCTCGCTGGTCATCATAACACATAAAGTAGCTCGCCGCACATTTGACTTACCCCGACGACCTATGTTAGCTCGTCTTCTTCACGGTATTAAATTAAATTAAACGACACGGAATTGTTTTCACAGCCACTCAAATCTGCCGAACTTTTCTTGTAGTCAATTTGCCTTAAAAGAATGGCTGATCGAAATAAATATTTGCAAAATGCAATTAAATTCGATTCATTATTCCAGTGTTGTTTGACTTATAAGTGCGAAACTATTTCATATGAGAAATTTTAGTTGTTTGGGCGGTGCCACACCCCTTTCTTCAATACTCACCTCATTGTTTCAGTTGTTGTTAAATCGTAAGATCGGACCAAGCTTCATTTTTGTGAGACTTATGGAGTCAAAGTCACGCGAAAGATTTGGGTCCCAAAATAAGTGCCACGACCCTCGTCCAACGATTGTCAAATTCCAAATGTTTAATGTTTTAAACCACCCCTGATTCAAGGTAAACAAAACCAAAACAATTTTTCAAATCGATTCAGCGGTTTTCGAGATTTAGCGAGACTAACATACGCAGCCGCCGTGGCTCAGTTGGTTAGTGCGTTGGACCGCGAGTCGAAGGCAGCGACCCAGGTTCAAATACTGCCTGTAATAACACCTAAAAAAAATAACGGGAAAACTCGTTTTCTCTTTCGGTGGCTGTCCTCTCAGCTGGAAATGGCAAACCTCTGAGAGTAAAAATTGCTTATGAAAGAGCTCCCAACCTGCCGTTCGGAACCGGCATAAAACTGTAGGTCCCTTCCACCCGCGTACAAATTCACACGCACAACACGGGTGGTTGCAGGAAGCTAGGCCTTAGTCTCGCGTAAGCGGGCTGTCGTGCCAGTAAATTATTATTATTATTAACATACGGTAAATGATTATTATATATATTGAATATTGGTTTTATGAAGTCGTTACGCTTCTGAATATATCCTGAAGTGGTGTGCATTTTCAACTCTATTCAGCATGTAAGTAGATTATAAACGCGCAGTTGGTTACTAAATATTTTTACTAACTATTCTACAAGCAAGCAATCCGCTGTTCCGAAAAAGTCACCGTAAAACAAGATTTTTGATTCTTTTTTCCATGCTGCATTGGTCTCTAACTCAACTTTGTATGCCAACCATCTAGCAGCCGCTTCAACCAGCCCAACTTTAGCGACAAACACTCAACGACAAAGAGCAAAGACGCCACAATCCACACTGCAATAAGCATTCCGAAAACACTTTTCATCTGCGACATGGTTAGCTCATTTAAGTTGGGATCGGGCCACACTGAGCGTGTGTTCAAATTGCCAACCATTCGGGCACGCGCCAATGTATGCAAATCTATAAAGTCGTTGCGCAACTTGTTCACAATGCCAAAGCTTTGCAGGTGCCGCAACCGCCGATTGAATGGCACCACCAGGAACGACGGACGCGTAAAGTAGAAGCACAGCATGTCAACGACCACATTTTCCGGCGCCATGTACAAGCTGGGCGCCATATTCGGCCTTTTCTGCAGATAGTAGGCCAAGTATTCCTGCTTGGTGAGGGCGCCGAGTTTGCGGAGCTTGTTGCACTGCAACAACGCGTACGTCTCATCCGGCTCCATCTCATACTTCACATGGAAATCGCGCGCGTCTTCAATGATGTACATGAACGAGGCGCTGACAAAGTCCACAATGAGCGTGTAACCCTGTTCGCGGAACTCGGAGTAGCTGCTCGGCACTGGCTTCAATGGTCGACTGCTCAGGTAGTTGAAGTAGAAACTCTCGTAGCCAATGCGATAGAAAAAGACAATGATGAGCCACATGGCGATCATGAAGCGCTTGAAGGTGCAGGACACAGCGGGCAGACGTGGTGCCAGCAGCTTGAGTGCCCAACGCACCGCAAGGATGCCGATCGTGGCGTACCAGCCGCTGCGCTTGATGGGGTAGAAGAGCACCTCGAGCGAGGTGTACGTGGCGCCCAGATTGGCCACAATGTTTACGTAGCTCTGGTAGTGGGTGTCGCTGGCGGTTAGCAGCATCATGCGATGCGGATAGCAGGCAAAGTCGCCGAATGTGATGTTTGCGCCCCTCTCGTGCAGCTAAATAGTTTCGAGCATAAGGCATTGTAAATGAATTTTGAAAGATGCACTTACGATCTTGAAGGCGCCAGTGGCGGTGCCGTTGGGATATACGGTGCCACCAAAGTCGCTGCCCATATCGACGAGATCGAGCGTAAAGTTGGCGTTGATGGCAATCGCTTTGAATAGCTCACCCTCAATGCCGCTAATGGCTTCGTAGCCCGGCCGTTCCGGATGCAGCACAACAAATGGCGGCTCATTCGCGGTGACTACACGCAGCGGACAGCCATGAAAGTTGACATACTTGGGCGGATACAAAGTTCTTCTGAAATCAGTAAGCACGGCCTTGCGTCCACTGTGCACGTGCAACAGTACGGGACGCGTTGAACTGCAGTCGCCGGGGGAGTGCGGAAAATAGGTGTAAATCCGTACAATGTCATTGGGAAAGGGCACTGCAATGTCGGCGTTGAGAATTTGTCTGCTTAGGAGCAGCTTAAAAATTGCACTCATGGCAGCGAGCGGCGGCGCAACGCTCAACTTGATGGGCACATAGGCGATCAAGTATTGGAGTGTACGCTCCACCATCATTTTGTTTGTGATATGCTTGACTAGTTCGCTGGAGAAAGGAGAGTGAAAGGAAGCTGTGAGAGTTTAATTTTGCCAAATCAATCTTGAAGTGAAGTATTAGCAATTTGCATAACTTGAAAACAGATCATAACAGATCAGATTACACAGTGCAGCTGATTAGCTAAGAATGATTGAAGCAACACTTTTTTTCGCTTACGCAAAAGTCTCCACCGTATCCACCAGAAGGAAGTTCACATGAAATGTGGTCGCTTTTCGAATGTAGTTGGCCTCGCCAATGTGCACCGGCACCTGTTCAATGCGTTGCAGCATTTCGTTGGCAATGGTCTGCAGACGATAGTGCGAAGCTTGGCTTTGACCCCTGAATTTCAGGAAGTAGTTAATAGGGCTGACCCGAGAAGTGGCCAACATTATGGCCACGAAATAGTCTGTCATTGATCGATACGCTTCCAGCTCGTCGGCAGTAAAACGCTCCAACCGTTCCACCGACGCATCTGAAGTGTGAACCAACTCCGACATTGAATGAATCCAATAAAGAAGCAACCAAAATGCACTCCAGCGCAGCAGCAACATTTTTGCGCACTGCACACAACCGCACTGAACCGACTGATAGAAATGTTTCATCTGAACGTGCAAATGTCGCTATGAACTCACATTTCAATTAATCGAACTGTAGGTTGTGGCCCCAGGGATCAGAATTACTCTCTAATAAAAAATTATTCTATAATTATTGTGCACAAATGTACTGTTATATGCAAAAAGTATGAATTTGTTTGAAAAACGATTGTGCAACACTGGTTGCAAAGCATTTTTTCATTGTTGGTGTGATTTGAATTAAAGAAAATTAAATATTGACTAAAGTTCGAGATTTTGAAGTGTTACCACTTATTTAGTATTTTATTTCATTTATTTTATTTTATTTATTTTATTTTATTTTATATTACTTTATTTTATTTTATTATATTTTATATTATTTTATTTCATTTCATTTCATTTCATTTTATTTTATTTTATTTTAATTTATTTCATTTTATTTTATTTTATTTTATTTTATTATTTTATTATTATTTTATTTTTTCTTTTCTTTCATTCTATTTTATTTTATTTTATTTTATTTTATTTTATTTTATTTTATTTTATTTTATTTTATATTATTTTATTTTTTTTATTTTATTTTATTTTATATCCACGATTTATTGGGCTCCTTAAGGGTTACATATTATATATCGGTTGTTTAACAACAAGATACATAAAACTATTGCAGGTACATGATATTATTTTAAACATATATACAATTTAACTTTCAATACTTAAAAACGAACGAACAATTGACGCTGTTGACAATATAACAGATTTTTGTATAGTCAAAAATTTGTCCGCTAATTGAAGCCTCCCCAGTGTCGTCATTAATGTTTTGGGCACTACCCCTGTCGATGAAATGATGATTGGCACAATCACTACCTTGTCAAGTTGCCACATCTGTTTCAGTTCTTGGGCCAGTTGCTGATATTTCCTGCTTTTTTCCGCGATACAGTCCTGGAGGTTGTGTGTGTTGGGAACTCCGATGTCAATTAGATGTGCGTTATTTGTCAACTTTTCGAGCAGGATAACATCTGGTCTGTTGTGCGGAACGCTCCTATCCGTCAATACTGTGCGATCCCAGTAAATCTTGAACTCGTCATTTTCTAGCACTGTACTGGGCGTATATTTATAATATGGTAGTTCGTCTGTTAGCAGCTTGGTGCGTATTGCAAGGCTTTGGTGCACAATTTTTGCAACGTTATTATGGCGCGTCAAGTATTCAGTGGCCGCTAACATTACACATGCTCCAGTGATATGTTGTATCGTTTCCGGTTGTTGTTGGCATTTCCGGCATTTGTCGTTGTTAATGTCAGCGCGTGCAATATATTTTAAATAATTTCTGGTTGCAATAACCTGGTCCTGGATCGCGAGCATGAGTCCTTCTGTTTCCGCATAAATGCCCGCTTGTTTAAGCCACAAATTTGAGGCGGGGGCATCGATATCGGCTTGACTTAACATATGTGGATGTCTGCCGTGCAACGCTTTCATCTTCCATTCTTCTAATAACTTGTCAATGCGCATGATGTCTGTTACTTCGTCTTGGGTCGTCGCATTTTTTAGGTTCAGTGGCGTATATTTGTCATCGGCTTTGCATACCGCTTTGTGTAACGCAGTGTCCTGTTGTAGAAAATATCGGCGCAAGTTTGAGATTTGTTTTTTGCAAAGGTGCTGAATGTCTATTAATCCACGGCCTCCCAAGCTTCTGGGTAGGTTTATTCGCTCGATTGCTGACTTTGGGTGATGTGCTCCATACTTTGTAAGCAAAGTGCGCGTCGCTCTCTTGACGCTTTCCAGTTCCGTGTCGGACCATTTCAATATACCGAACGTATATGTTAGCACCGGAACAGCATACGTGTTTATTGCTTTGAACAAGTTTTTCCCGTTAAGGCACGATTTTAAGAGAGCCTTGGTTCTGTTCAGAAAGCAGTCCGTAACATTCCGTATCATGGTATTATGATGGATTCTCCTTGTTTGCATGATGCCTAAATATTTGTAGGCATCATCGGCATCCATTGCGTTTATAGTTTCGTTACTTGCTAACGGAAACTCACGCAGGACGACTTTTCCGCTTTCAACACTAAACCGTTTGCATTTGTCCAGTCCAAATGACATACCTATGTCTCGGGAAAAATCTTCTGTAATTTGAAGCAGTTCATTTATGTGACGTTCAGATCCTGCATACAATTTGATGTCATCCATATAAAGGAGGTGTGTGATTTTGTAAGAGTCAACACTTTTCACATTAAACCCGAGCTTAGTTGCATTAAGAAGAGAAGAAAGCGGGTTAAGTGCAAGACAAAACCATAAGGGACTTAGGCTATCACCTTGCAGGATGCCTCTTCTAATACATATTGGGGAAGACTTCAGAAGACCCTTGTTAGTTCTTAAATTTAGTGTTATTTCCCAAGTATTCGCTAAATATCGTAAAATATTTATAATATTTGGTGCTACTTTATAGATCTTTAACACTTCTAGGAGCCATGAATGCGGTACACTATCATAAGCTTTTTTGTAGTCAATATACGCTGTAAATATATTCCTTTGCTTATGATAAGCTTGCTCCATTACAACCGAGTCTATTAGCAGCTGTTCTTTACACCCTTGTGAGTGCTTTACGCAACCTTTTTGCTCGATCGCCAAGATTTTATGCGCCTCTAAGTGCCGATACAGTTTACTTGCTATGCACGATGTCAATAATTTATAAAGCGTACACAAACACGTAATAGGTCGATATTTTGCTGGGTCTTTAGTGTTATTTTTGTCCTTCGGTAGCAGGTATGTTTGTCCTTTGGTTAAAAACTTCGGTACTTGTGAGGTATCTTGAAGAAATATTGTGTAGAACCTTGCCAAATGTGCATGAGTGCAAGTAAGTTTTTTGATCCAGAAGTTATGGATATTGTCAGGGCCTGTGGCTTTCCAGTTGTGTGCCTTCTTGATGGCATCACTTACATCTTTCTCTACTAGTGTGATATTTTCCATCACATTAATTTTTTCCGCTTCTTTATATTGATTGTTAATCCAGGCTGCGTTTGCCGCATGCTCACCAGCTTGACCCCATATTGCTTTCCAGAAGCTTTCGATGTGCTTTATCTCAGGCACTTCATCGATAACGCCTGTATCTTCTTTCCGCAGTCGTCTATAGAAATTCTTTTCACTCCTCTGAAAGGTTGTATTAGCTTCCCTGCGTCTTTCAGACAAAGTGTATCTACGCAGCCGATTTGCCTTTAATTGCAGTTTTTGTCGCAATGTATCCCGTAGGAGCTCAGCAGTGTTGTTTGGTGGGTCATGTTTCGAGTGAAATTTGTATTTCACTTTGATTTCCTCAAACCACTTGACCACTCTTGCACTCCTGTTTCCTGCAATATATTGAGTCAGCCGCCCAAGGTGGGCCCGGAGCTCTTCGACTTGGCGCATGAGTCTTTGTTTCCAAGCTGGTGCAGCGTTCCATGTGCGTGAGGTGGATGTATTCTGTGGCTTAATCTTCCCACCTACAGAACGTACAATTGCAACAGCTGCAGCATAAATCGATGTTTGTAGTTTGTCAAAAGTATTGACATTTGCTTCGAGATATACTGGCAGTATTTGGCTATTCATACAATTAGCTGCTATTGCTATTGCTCTTGTTGAGCTCTGTTTCGGGACAGGTGGCCGAAGTAGTGGATCAGTTCCATCAAATTCATTTATTGCAGCTTGAAACTCGAAGTTAAGCTTTGTATATAGTTCGTTGGTGTCAGTTTGATTATTCTGTGTTTGTCCATTTTGTAACTCAGGTTGTCGATTGTCTAGTGTCTCATTTTGTCTTTCACTTGCTCTGGTTGATGCTAAGCTGTCATTGGAATTATTTTGATTTTCATTTTCTTGTTGATACACACGTTCCCGTTCTATATCTTTAGCCACTTCTTGCTTTATTTCCGCCAGTCTGCGCGCCGGTATATACTTATTTCTAATAATTGCGCTTCGCTGGTCGCCTATTCGTTGCACATTGACCTTTATAGTTGGGAATGCTTGTTGAAAGGCTTCAAGTAGTCGTGGTCTATATCCGCTAGTTTTCGTCTCATTTTGGGTTATCTTGTAGTAGCTCCGCATGATAAATTCATTCATTTCTACTGTCCATTTCATGCGTTGCGTGGGGGATACAGCTCTGGTGGTTAATGGCTCAACCATTAAAACACTTGTTGCTGTTTGAGAATTTGCCAAATTAGTTGCATTTTCGTCAGTGAATTGATCAGGCTGCAGTGTCCCGCGCCGTCCCTGACCGTTACGACGCTCGTCCGAGGCTTCCTGTGTCGTGATAGGAACCGTTTTGCACTCAGAAGGGTGGTTAGCCCTGTCTGAGGTATTGGCTGTGATTCGCGTGTTTGCCGAGCACGAAAAGAGTTCATTCTTCTCACTGCGATTCCAGTTTTGGTCCGCGGGTGGTATTTTATTTCCCACCTACCCTGTATATCTACCGAGCATTCCCCTATCCGCCACCTGGGGACGCGTCCGATGGGAGACTGGAAAACTCCGCACGGAGGAAAACTCCGCACGGAGTTTTATATTAATTTATTTTATTTTATATTATTTTATTTTATATTAATTTATTTCATTTCATTTTATTTTATTTTATTATATTTTTTTATATTAATTTATTTTATTTTATATTATTTTATTTTATTTTATATTAATTTATTTTATTTTATTTTATTTTATTTTATATTATTTTATATTCATTTATTTTATATTATATTGTTTTATTTTATTTTATTTTATTTTATTTTATTTTATTTTATTTTATTTTATTTCCCACGGCCTCTCTCCCCCCACATACCGCGCGAGGTGGGGTCCATTACAACTGAATATAGCGGCAGTAAGCGAACCGCAAGCCACTTCAGCACTATTGTGTTTGTTTTCTGTTAGTAATTTATCACAGATATGGATATTATTTACTTTTTATTTTATTTTATTTTATTTTATTTTATTTTAATTTAATTTATTTTATTTCATTTTATTTTCTTTTCTTTTATTTTGTTTTGTTTTATTTTATTTTATTTCATTTTGTTTTTTTTAATTTAATTTTATTTTATTTGTCTAAAACTTTTGCTGAGATATATATGTATGTATGTATTAAATGTCTATGTTGAACGTAATTATTCGCATAATGTTTCAATTGCATATTGAAATTTTCATGCACTGACTGCTGCCGGCATCACCTTTTCGCCTCGCGGACGCCGCCTGCTCCACAACAACTCGGCGAGAAAGACGAGCGTTGCCATCAGCCACAAGTAGAACTGTATGTGATAGATGCCATACAGCTGCTCCATGGAGAGTGGGGCATGCGCACTGCGTTCCCTCAAGCTCCAACGCAATTTTTCCTGATTGATGAAGTGCGCCGCCCAATGATTGATTAGCCCGAAGCTGCGCAAGCCCTGCAGAATCGCATCGATGGGTGCAGTCAAGTACGAGTGTTTCGTATAGTAGATGCAGAGCTGGTGCGAGAACACGGTCTCTTGGAGCACATGAAAGATGCCATAGCGCCGATTGCTGTTCGCGTAATGCGTTAGAAAGTCGCGCGGAGTCACGGTGGCAAAAGGCTGCTCGGCGTTCTGCTCCATTATGACAAAGCCGCCGGTATCGGTAATGTTCATCACGAGCAGGTCGAGCTTCTTATGCTGTATAAGCGGCACACTGGACAGGGTATCGTTGGTGGCCACGTTGACGATAAGCTGGTAGCCCAGCTGCGCCAGCTGCTGCAACGTGCTGGGCGGCGCTACGGTCTTGCGCGTTTGCAGAAAGTGAAAGAGCAGTCCCTGATAGGAGGAGCGCAGCACAAACGTTACCAGCAGCCACATGGTGAGCACGAAGCGAGCAAAATTCCAAACCGGTTCGGGCCGCGCGACTTGGCCCAGCCCGACGGCGCTCCAATTCAAAATCAGCAGCGCATAGTGCGAGAAACCGTAAATGAAGTGAAAGATCGCTGGCAGCAGACAGTGCAACGGCACGCCGGACAATGTGGGCAGCACAAACAGGCCAACCAGTGCAGTCCACACGTAAATATCGAATGGATAGGTTAGAATTTCGTAGGTGGTCCAAGGCTCACGCTTGGCCAGCACGGTGAGCACTTGCATTGTCTGATAGAAGCTGATCGATGTACTCAGCGTGGTCGAGCGTTGCGGTGTGCAGCGAAAGCAGCCCAGACTCAGATCGCCGCGTCTCTGCTGCAGCTGCAGATTAAAAGTGTTGAGCACTATTGACCGATAAATAGTTTAAGGCATATAAGAAAGGCTAGAAAAAGACACATTTGCGACCTCAGCGCTTATGGCGCACAGTTCAATGCTCTTTGTGAGCAACTCACCTAATCGAATCTAACCTAACTTAACCTAGAATGTTTCTTTGGTGAAAGGCAAACCTTAAGAACGCACATGACTTTCACTGAGTTCAATGTCTTTGTTACAGACAAAACGTTCTTAAATTGTTGCCTCTCACTTGATTCAACATGGCCTGATGTCACTGTGGACGTACCATGTTCACCGCGCCGGTTAGAGTGCCGTTGGACAGGATCAGGCCGCGCTGCTCGTTGCGCGCCGGCGTTACATACGCAATGGAAAAGTTCAGAACGTCGGCCAAAACGTGCAGCAATCGCCCCTCCAGGCCGTCGAAAAACAGCGACGCATTCACATGAGAAGACAGCCACAGAAAGGGCGGCACATTCCACAGCACTGCGGTCAGTGCGCAGTTGTGCAGATTGCCGAGCTTCTCGGGGAATAGCGCGCTGCCGGGTAAGTTTCTTATGACATCGCCAGTCGCCACAACTCTCGGCACGGCCCGATGGCAGTGTGTTGCCGAGAAGGGGTAGTAGGTGTAAAGCGTGAGCTGCGCATCAAAGCTCTCCACCAGCAGCGCCACATTGACAATGTAGTAACGCCAACAGTAAGCGAAAATCTGCTCAATTTCGCGTATGGCATCCTTCTCGGAGCTTGGCGCCGCTCGCAGTATGATCAGATAATACTCGCTGAAATCATGCTGGACCGAATAGCGACCCACCTCGATGGTGCTTCAAAGTGAAAACAATAAGCTAGCAATTTGGTTTATCTCTACTAAGTTCATTGACGCACCTGAATGCGGCGTATGAATCCGTCATGACAATGTTGAAATGGTCAAAGTTCTTTGTGCCGTATGCGCTGCGATTGAGCTCGAATTTGATCTTTGGATTGGAGCGCGCGTGCATAATTTCGTCGATTAGGTCTGCAAAGTAGAATTCGGTTTCGCTGCAATTGACGCGCACAGTGAGCGCTAACGTTGTTGTTTCGGGTGCGAAAAATACCTCGGTGAAGTGTAGCACCGCAGCAGCCATAGACGAGGCGTGCCAAAGCGGCGCTTCCACGCCGCTGCCAACGCTGCTCCCGCGTATCAGCAGAGATAACAGCAACGGCGATAGCTGCCACGAAATCACAGACCACATTAAGCAACGCATTGAGTGTAAGAAATGAGATAACTGTGGCCTGAAAACCGTGCAGACGCACTAACCGCACAAATGTGCACAAGAAGAGCTTCACGCAATTAAGCGTCTTCCATTACGCTGTGGGCGGCATTGCATTAATTAAATGTCGACATTAGCCAAACGGTGATAATGGATTTGGTTAATCAAAATTAAAACGCAGAGCTACAATAGGCTATTTACACTGATGAACAAGTATTTTGAACGTGGAGAACTGTTGGCGGTACTTTGCTCCCAATCAAAAGTCGATGCAATTTGACTGATAGAACATGAAAGGAACTTTACGTGACTAGAAAAACATTAAGTCAGGAACTAAAAGCATATTTGATGCTCAAAATGATTTCAAATCATAGTGAAAACAGTGCAACAATAAGTAATCGCCAGACTAATACTTACGTCTGGCAGTCTATAACCGACCTACAAATATAGAGTTCTCAATGAAAAACAAATGTGTGCCAATTCCTAGAACTTTTTATAGACAAATCTTCTTCTCAGAAAACAAATATCACATATGCCATTAAATTATATAACACAAACAACATTTGTTTATTCAGTCGACGTAATACATATATACGTTCGATCCGAATTTAGCTATTAGCTACTACAAAGAAAAATTATTTTTGTATACTGTTTGCCAAGGCGACTTAGTAAACATTGATTAGTAAATAGTACCCAACTCTATTATCAATTAATATTGTCACTTGATAGTCATTAATAAAATTCGGCTCAACGAAAAAGCCATCATTTGTCTCATAGTGAATGTGAGTGTTCATGTGTGCATGTGTGTATTAATTAGTGTCCGACCGAAACCACTTTTTTGGGCCGAAACCGAAACCGAAACCGAATATTCGGTTTTTTTTTAATATTCGGCCGAAACCGAAACCGAAACCGAAACTTTCTAGTTGAAATAAAAATCACCATATCAAGCACTTTTTTCAACAAACGAATTTTACATTAAGTAAATAGAGAACAAACAAACAAACATAGCATAAATAAATAAATACTTATTCAAAAAAAAACAATTTATTCATTTTTTAAAAACGTAAACATAAAAAAATCATCCTTTCGTACCTTACCCGCTAATATACAAAATTACATAATTTAATATTATATGCTAAAAAAAGAAGTTTATTTACATTGGTGGCATCTAAATTATTCCTCCTTTCATTATATATCTGCTACACAATAAAATGTAAAAAATATTCTAGAAAGTTTCGGTTTCGGCTATTCGGCCATTTTTTGGCCGAAACTGAAACCGAAACCGAAACCACTTATTTGGGCCGAAACCGAAACCGAAACCGAATATTCGGTCGGACACTAGTATTAATACATAATTATGTCACCTTATTTGTGGCACGTGGGACCACTGATGCCTTGAACCATGCACATAATTTTTACATAATTCACCCTTTTAGCCTTAAAACTTTTATAGCTCAGAGCTAACCAAAGTTTTGTATACTCATTTTGAATTACAAGCTTAAGCATTTGAAAATATTTACACACTAGCAGAGCCCCGCGGCCCACATTGGGGTAAACATGCCAAAAACCCGCGCATTACGGCTGAACTTAAAGTTACGGGCCTAACTTTTTTTTTTATTGTTTCGTAATCTGCATGCATGTAGTAGTCAGAAAACCTTTTTTGCATGGAAATTGGACCGGAGCTGGCTGCTGTATAGCCATTCAAAGTTGGGTGTTTTTATACTAAATTTCATTTTGTCGATGCTACTTTTTTGATGGTGATGCTGAAATGTCAATTAAATCGTTATTTATAAATGTAATCAAATAATTGTTAGTACATATAATAAGCATATTTCTACAATTAATTTGACATATAATTCTTTTACATGGCACATTTTCTTGTAAAGATATAAGTTCTCAAAATTTGGGCAAAAACGACGATTTTTTTGGAAAATGTCCTACTTTCGTGGTCTATAACTTTTTTGGTTCATCATGGATCATCGAAAGTCTTGAGTAATAGTAAGTAACAACCTTAACAAAAAACATTATACCCAACTTGTCTGCGGAAAGCTGCGGAATGGTTAGATTTTAGGACTTTTATTCACTTCTCCCGGTAAGAAAATAAATATATTAGAACCGAAAACTGGTTAACGCGCGTATGGGTCGGTACGTTTATAACACTTGGTGCATATATATATTATTAAAAAAAAATAAATTAAGTAAAAATAGCTGTGATTTACCACCTGAATTAAAAAATATGCTAAAATAAAATATTTCTTATACATTTTTTCGGCTGGTACGCAGGATGATTTTCGAAAGAGGCAATATATTTCAATAAAACTTTGTAAAGAATTTACAAGTGGTCTAACTAAACTCTGACGTGAAAATAGGCATGGTTCGCCCACTTCTAAGTAGGGTTGCCATATAAGCGTATTTTGTTAAATAGGAAAATTGATATACTAACCAATGTCATCTGCCCTTTTGTGGTTATTTATAACGGTAAGTGGGCGTGGTACTCCCCATTAACCCGTTATGAGCCGTATCAACCCATTTTTCCTTATTTAATGGTTTGTTTTTAAATACATAATCATAAACATAATTTTAAATATTTATGTATTTTATGTGAACAATAGAAAGGAGGCGAAAAACGGGGCGTGACTACAATCCAGAGTATTCATGAGTCAGTTTGGGTCGATTTAAATACTATAACTTTGGTTTTGTTTTTACTAAAGAAGATTTTAAAAATGCCTAATTGCCGACTGTAGGGGGCCGGTGAACGGTACAGTAAATAAAATAAAATTATGGTGGACAAATCTCTGAAGAGTCCTGAGGGAGATGTCCAAATTTGAGGTATTTATCTTTAACCGTATAGATACTACAGCATAAAATAGGTAATGCGCGGGTTTTTGGCATGTTTACCCCATTGTGCGGCCTTGCACGCAAGCTTGGAGTCAATGGGCCCAATAAATCAAGTTTCTTCATACTACACTCTATGGGCGATGCCACGCCTCTTTTATGTAATGCCCAATCCATTCCTCCAGTCGAAGGGTGTGACCCTGATTGATTTACAGACATGTATCGTAGCTTTTTGACACCCATATTGCTAAGACAAATATATCATGGCTGATTTTTCATTGTAGTGGCCGTGGCGGGAAAACGTATAAAGTGGGCGTGGTCAATCTTATATAGCCTATGTTTACCCCTATGAAACACAGAATCATTTTACATCAACATTGATTTACAGACATTTGCCGTAGCTTTGTTTTGTTAATTTAGGGGGCGTGGCCGATTATATTATAGCCTATGTTTGCCGCAATTACTTGCTGAATCGTTTGACACCCATATTGCCTAACAAAAGCATACCATAGATGAGTTTTGTTACCATAGTGGGCGTAAAAAGGGGGCGTGGTCAATCTCATATAGACTATGTACAACTCCCCAACATAGAAAAATTTTTGGTGCCTATTTCATCTAAATCGGTTCAGTGGTTTTTGCCTGATTGTGGTTCAAAAAAGCAATGTCACATTTGTTTTTATATAATCAGTATAGATGTATATTCCATAACATTTCACATTTTAACATGATACATAAATATGGCTGCAACAATAAAAAACCTACACTTTTACGTCTCATTTTCGACATTTTTCCTTACCGCTACAGTTGTGGCCGCTGCACATAGTATAAAAGTAAATGCATATCTGGTTGAGTGACACACGTGAACGTTTACAATTTCTGCACCAAGATCGACGAGGCGCCACCACCGCCATTGCAAATGGATGCGCAACCGTACTCGCCGGGCTTCAGCGAATGCGACAGATGCGTGATCAAGCGAGCGCCGGACATGCCAATCGGATGGCCAACAGAGACCGCGCCGCCATGTATGTTCACCTTAGCGGGATCAATGTCCAGTTTCTTTATATTGGCCAGCACCACCAGCGCGAAGGCTTCGTTGATTTCCCACATGGCCACGTCCTGCTTCTTGACACCAGCACGCTCCAGCAGTTTCGGAATAGCCAGCGCTGGTGCAATGGGAAAATCAATGGGATCGGTTTCTGCATCCTGAAATGCTACAATGCGCGCCAGTGGCTTCAGCTTGAGACGCTCGGCCGCATCAGCGTTCATTAGCACCAGTGCTGCACCGCCGTCATTTAAGGTTGATGCATTGCCAGCAGTCACGGTGCCATTCTCCTTCTGGAACACGGTCGCCAGTTGGCCGAACTTGTCGAAATTAACGCGCTTGAATTCCTCATCTTCGGCAATCACCACTTCCGGTTTGCGTTTCTGCTGGATTTTCACGGGTGCCAACTCAGCGTCAAATGCCTTATCGGCCCAGGCCTTGGCTGAGCGCTTGTACGACAGTATGGCAAAGTCGTCCTGCTCTTGACGGCTGATGCCCATATTCTTGGCCGTGTTCTCTGCGCAGTTGCCCATGTGGAACTTGTTGTAGACGTCGGTGAGACCATCAAAGACGATTCCATCGATCAGCTTGATGCCGCCGTACGGTGTTGCTCCACGCTTTAGATAGTACGGCACATTGGACATGGACTCCATGCCTCCCGCGACGACTATCTCCGACACGCCGAGCATCAGCGACTGGGAGCCCAGCATTACCGCCTTCATGCCAGACGAACATACCTTGTTCACTGTTGTGCAGCAAACGTTCTTCGGCAGGCCGGCGAAGATGGCGGCCTGACGCGCGGGCGCCTGACCCAAACCGGCCGACACCACGTTGCCCATGTACACCTCCTGCACATCATTCTTGCCTGCGAAAGAGGTTAGGTTATGCATTTGTTAGTTCGATCAGACCGTAAAAATTAGATTAAACTGTGCTCACCAACTCCAGAGCGTTGTACGGCTGCATCTACGGCTATTGCGCCCAACTGAGTGGCTGATAAGGGAGCCAACTGACTCTGAAAGCTTCCGATGGGGGTGCGAGCTGCCGACACAATCACCACATCGTGAATTTTAGAACTGTAGCGGCGCGCCTGAGCGCACAGTGAGCGCGATGCCTGAAGGAAGCTGGCCATATTTGCAAGAATTCTGGAAGACGGTATGGCTTTGCCTGCCTAATAAAGATTGAGCAAAGTGGAAGTGGTCCAACCTGTCGAGCTGAAGAGCAACAAGTACCGTACGATATTTGCCACTGTCAAGTTTGCATAACAAACCTCAATCGCCCTGCCGATACGTTCTAGGGGAGCCACAAAAACGGCTGCTGATGGAAACAGTGTTGAATTTTTTAATAATCTGCAAGCCATAATTTTGCTAAATTTGTTTAACTGAAATTGCATTAACATACCTCAAACTGTATTGAAATACTTTATAACTACTTGCATTGATTAAAAAGCACTTGAGTTACAATCGACTTCAACATTTATTGAATCGAATTAGAAGTAATTAAAAATTATCCAATAAGAAATTGAATTCCATTTTCAACAAGTGTGGCAACTCACTCTACTGCAGGCGCACGCACTGGCAGTCATTTTCAACTCTGACAATTGTTAATTGTGACTGCAAGCCAAGAAGAAGCAGCGTAGCCACACAAATTTTGCTAATTCACGCAGTCGGGAAAACAGCGAAAATTGTCACAAATATTCGAATATCTTTTAAAGTACCAAACAGTGCCAGACTCAACAGTTGAAAATGACCACCGGAAGTGTACCTGCCGAGGGTGTACGCGAAAAAGCGCTTTCAGAATACAGGAAAAAGTTGTTGGAGCACAAAGAAGTTGAATCGCGCCTTAAAGAAAGTAAGCTGCTAGGAAAGATCTCTAAGCTTAATCAAGTCGTAATATGTTCTACTTGGTATCCTTACTAGAACGCGAAGAGATCAAGGAACTCACCAAACAGTACGACAAATCGGAGAATGACTTGAAAGCTTTGCAGAGTGTGGGACAGATTGTTGGCGAGGTCCTAAAGCAATTGACCGAAGATAAATGTAGGTCTTTAGCTAATCATCCCTACAACCATACGTAACCCCATTCATTTCTCTTTTCTCTCAGTCATTGTAAAGGCCACCAATGGCCCTCGCTATGTGGTTGGCTGCCGTCGTCAATTGGACAAGACTAAACTGAAATCGGGCACACGCGTTGCACTTGATATGACCACCCTAACCATCATGCGCTACTTGCCACGCGAAGTAGACCCGCTAGTGTACAACATGTCGCACGAGGATCCCGGCGAGGTCAAGTACTCGGCCATTGGCGGTCTCTCCGAGCAGATACGGGAGCTGCGCGAGGTTATAGAACTGCCGCTGTTGAATCCGGAACTGTTTCTGCGCGTGGGCATAACACCGCCCAAGGGTTGCCTGCTGTACGGACCGCCCGGCACAGGCAAGACTTTGCTGGCGCGCGCCGTCGCCTCGCAGTTGGACGCCAACTTCCTTAAGGTGGTGTCGTCGGCCATTGTGGACAAGTACATCGGCGAGAGCGCACGTCTCATTCGCGAGATGTTCAACTATGCACGCGACCATCAGCCCTGCATCATTTTCATGGACGAAATCGATGCTATAGGTGGTCGCCGTTTCTCCGAGGGTACTTCGGCTGATCGCGAGATCCAGCGCACACTCATGGAGCTGCTCAACCAAATGGACGGCTTCGATTCGCTGGGTCAGGTGAAGATGATTATGGCCACAAACCGACCAGATACACTCGATCCGGCTCTTTTGCGTCCTGGTCGTTTGGATCGTAAAATCGAAATTCCACTGCCCAACGAGCAAGCACGGTAAGGATTGATTTGATCTACTTTAGAGATTTTGAATATGAATTGGTTGCTTTCCAGCTTGGAAATTCTAAAGATTCATGCTGCGATAATTGCCAAGCACGGCGAAATTGACTACGAGGCGATTGTGAAGCTGTCGGACAACTTTAATGGCGCTGATCTGCGTAACGTCTGCACCGAGGCAGGTCTCTTTGCCATAAGGTGAGTGAAAATTATGTGCTGTGTGGGCAATTGAGGCGTTAAATTTGAATTTTATTCCCACAGAGCCGAACGTGAGTACGTGGTGCAAGAGGACTTCATGAAGGCCGTGCGCAAGGTTGCGGACAATAAGAAACTGGAAAGCAAACTAGACTACAAACCTGTCTAAACAATTGCGCAGCATAAAAACAATTCATTCGTTTTCTACAATATTCAAACTGATACAAAATACATTTTATTTAATATAAACACAAAATGCACCTCAAGCTTAATGACAACTAGCTCCGATGTAATCAACTACTTTTGTTTCTCCTCGATGCGTCGTTTTTTGCGCTCTAAATACTCGCTGACGTTGTCGTAGCGCTTTTTGAACCACGTCGAAATGTCCTCCGGCTTCCAGACATCCGCCTCGAAATACTTCTCCACCATTTCCAGCCAGTTTTCCGGCACAGGTTTGGCATCATCGGTCAGCGCTGTCACTTTCAGCGTCAAGTGCTCATCCACGATACCGGCAACATAAAGTCGTTGCTCAGCAAAGCAAAAACTGCTCGCTATGACACCGGGGAACTGCAGCACCTCGCGCTCCACAATTTGCCAGCTACCCTCGGCATCTCTACTCAATTCGTACATGCCCACACTTTCGTCAGGTTGATAAAGCAGCACCGCTGCCTGGAATTTGTGTTCACCCAGTGAACGCACGGCCAATCGAAGTGCGGGAGCAGGAAGTTCACTGTTGTTCACTTCCTTACCACTTTCAAAGTTCCACAGGCGCAACGTTTTATCGCCTGACACGGAAGCGATTACTCTGTCGTCCAAAAGTGCCAGCCCGGACACAAATTCCTTGTGACCCAAACAATAGCCGTATATATCGTGCGTAGCCGGGTAGTTCGTGACACGTATCTTATCGTCGCGATCGCAGGTAATGATGTACTTTGAATTTGCTGTCCACAGCACATCGTAGACTACGCTTAGATGACCGAGCAGCAG
Source organism: Melieria picta (assembly GCA_964056695.1). Taxonomy (NCBI): domain Eukaryota; kingdom Metazoa; phylum Arthropoda; class Insecta; order Diptera; family Ulidiidae; genus Melieria; species Melieria picta. The sequence continues at coordinate 39,541,479 of OZ057398.1, forward strand.
TCGCGGAGGCGCCTCCAAATCTACACAATCGTAGAGGAAGCAGTCGCCCGATTTGTCCGTCACAAGCAGTGTTTTACTATCGCTGTTGAAGGCTAACGCACTAGAGGTACGCGCAAGCCCACGCACCGACACCAGCTTCGCATGCTCCGGTCGGCAATGGTACAACAAAAGAGCTTTCTGTCCAGCTGTGGTCACAGCTAGCATGAGGCTAGTGGGAGACAGCGCCACGTGCTGCACTGAGACCGCTTCAGGCGCCTCTGGTGCCTTTTCTGCTTTCTTCTTCTTCTTTGGCTGCTTTTCAGCGGTGTCAGCAGTGGCTGCGTCTTCACTGTTTGGTGGTTTTAGGCCACATTTGGCCAAATCGTCAGGTACCTCGACTTCTTTGAATATTTGCAAATCGTTAGGGTTTATGAAAATAATTTTCCTATTAAGCGCAATAACTAGCTCTGGCTCCGCGTAAAAAATTGTCGTCATTCTGTAGTTGTTCTTTCGATCAATGCAAGTAATTGGGGGGCGTGAAAAACAAAATCCACCGCAACTGTTGATGAGTCAAAGTGAATCTGCTTCTTCACAATAGACCCAAAAGCCGCTCGAAGTTGGTAAATGTACGAACAGCTGATTGTGCCACCACGCAGCGCACTCTTCTTCATGCAAATCCTCCCTTCGGCATTCACAATAAGCGCGGCGAGTGTAATCAATTCACGCTGATAACAACATTGCAAATTGCAAACCAATTGTCTAGACAGGATTATGCCGACTGCAGATAAACACAGAACCCAACTCGAGCGGCACCCAGTTTATGTGGTTCTGGGTTCAGGTGGGCACACCGGCGAGATGTGCATTATAAATCAAGCGCTTCTGGCGTCCAGCAAAGGCAGGGAGATCTACTCGCCGCTGCGCTATGTGCTGGCCAAAAGTGACACGAGCTCACGCACAAAAATCACCAAAGCAATGGCGGAAGTGGGCGTAATAGTGCAGGAGAGCGCATTCATTGAAGTGCCACGCAGCCGCGAAGTGGGCCAGAGCTACATCAGCAGCATTTTCACCACGCTCTGGGCGTTGCTGTGGAGCTGCTGGCTTGTGTGGCGTGATCGGCCGCGTCTGATACTTTGCAACGGGCCGAGCACTTGTGTGCCTTTCTGCGTGACGGCCTATGTGTGGCGTTTGCTGCGACGACTGTCGCCCAAGACGAGAATTGTATACGTCGAGAGCTTTTGTCGCGTGAAAACCCTGTCGCTAAGCGGCCGATTGCTGCTACCTATTGTGGACGCACTGGTGGTGCAGTGGCCGGCACTAGCCGAAAGATACAAACATAAATCAAATATTCAGTATTTTGGTAGCATCATGTAGTTTATATTTGATGTCAGATCCAGACAGCCTCAGAGAATCAAGTTGAGCATGCAAGCATCAGTTTGTAAAACGTGCGCTGCTAACTTTAGTTGTAATACTTATTGTTTATATTTTGTTCAATCTATAATTTCTATATAAAACATAACTCAATTATCAAAAAAAAAAACAGCGTATTTTAAATAGCAAACCAGAAAAAAACCTAATTCTAAAAAGGAATTCGAGTGGACACGCATTCGCTTACAAATTCGCATACTAGTGTTAAACTGTTAACATAAATAAAATTGTTAAATTAAGTTCAAGTTAAGGAAATGAAACAATGGAAATCCTCATTAAAGAGTAAAGCGTAGACTAATCTGTGAGGCAGTCGTCCAAGTGTTCATTGATTTCGCTTTGTTCCACTTCGTGCGCACACTTCGGACACTGTATGGTCGTTTTCCAGATATTTCTTTGGCGATGTCGCCTCGTATTTTCATCCTCCGGGCTTACTTCGACAACTGTAGAGTTGGCAATTGGTGGTGGGGGCGAAGTGTTCAAATTGCCGCTGGTTAGCGACAACTCATCCTCTTCGGCGCTGCTCATCGAAGCGACATTTGCCAAGTCCTGCTCCGTGTAGCCGGCCTTGCGCAAAATCTCTTTGGCACTTGACCGCGACGGACGCGATCTGCGCGGCTTTACCTCACGTGACGTGCTCGACAGCTTCTTGAGCGCGTGCTTGGGTGGCGCAATCTTGATGGCAATGCCCGTGCAGCCGTCCAAATGTTCAGACAGGACACTCCGCTTCATCTTGCCTTGACAGATGGGACATGTGATGATGTCGTCGGCTGGTTTAGGCGTGTGGCGTGAGCCCGACGGCATCACATCGTTCTCACGCTTAAAGTCCTTCAGCAGCGTGTCATCGCCGAAAAATTCATCTATCACAGATGTGTCGGCCAGTTCAGCAGCGGCCGATAGATTCAGGTCGTCGACAAAGTCGTCATTGTAATCATCGTCGATGAGTATGATGTCTGCCTCGTCGCCCATATCGGTGGTGTCCTCGAGAATTTCCTGCTTGATGGCCTTCTGCCGTTCATCGCCAGTCAGTGGTTTTCTGGGCCTAGAGGGAACTTCGTCGTTGTCCATATCATCGGTGTCGTCATCCGATAGAATGGCAATAGTCTCGGACGGCTGCTCGCGCAGCATTATTTCGTCATCCAACACCACCCAATCTTTGCTTCTGGGCTCGTCGACAATGTAGACCGCTGCACCAGTGTCGGTGGCTGCGTCGTCCGAAATGCGCCGACGTTTTGTGTCACCTGGAAACAAAAGAACGTTGTTTATAGATCTGCGGGCCAACACAAATTAATTTGGTTTACATAGTGTAACAAGTTATCGAAACATAGGGTTAACCGTTGAAAAACGTTAAAAACGTGAGCAGTTCTTAAACGTCCTAATATCTCATAGAAATACTGCCTTCTACTAAATTTTTTAAGAGGCTGTCTTTATCAGCCAAGCTTTGTGTTCAATTGCAATCTCTACTTTACTAGCCGAGCACCACAAACCTTGAAATCACCTTTACTGGCGCTACTCTAACTGCTAAAATGGATAAGACTACGTTCAGAAAGCGACCACTTGTTGCACGGTTCTGTACGACCAGTAGTCCGCTCACCTGTTGGTGTTCCTCTGTCAACATCGAAAGTACGCGCTTGCTTACGATTAACTGATGGCAACCTCTCGTCAGCAGAACCCCCACCACCGCCACAACCAGCACCGTCATTACTACCGAATCGCTTCAACCAGACATCGCGCAAGTGTCGCCGATCGACTATGCGTTCATCGCTGCGCATGTTGGTGTTATTCTGGCCGGCTGGCGCGCTCAACTGACTGCCAGTGCCGGTGAAGCCAGCAAAGCCGACACTGCTGCTACGGCCCCTCGCACTACCAGTCAGGTCGGCAAAACCAACTACATTGCGCAAATTTCCGCCGGCAGTGAGTGATGTTGGCGACTTAATGGCGCTGCCCTTTTGCGGACGCTCGACATTGAATGGGTCGGTGGAGAGTCCCGGATAGGAAGTGGGTGGAAAAGCAGTGGCGATCGACGGCTGCCCACCGGGGCTGGTGGTGGGTGGCGTATTGGCAGTGGTGGTGGTCGACGGGCGTTTAGTCTTAGGATTCAGCAGCATTGTGCCGCCGCCATTCGCCTTAACGGGCCCTACAAAATGCGAGGAGTGTAAAACGAACACCACCAATTAGAGCAAGGAAGACCAACCTTTGAGAGCACTGGCGCCCTTGCCTGTGTTCGATAAGCTATTAATCGTGGCGCCAAAATTTGCAGCCGGACTTGTGTTCCCAAGTTTACCTGTGGTGGGAAAGAATTTGCGCAGATCTCCGCCAGCGACCGGTTTAGTAGACTTGCGTTTCTTGGGTTTCTCGGGCTCCTTGATCTTCATGAAGGTGCCACCGCACGACTCCTGATGCGCCATCCACCACTGGTCGTTGGGACCAGGTGCGCGGTTCGAAGTACGCTTCACGTAACCGAAAAACGGGGAGCGGTTTTGGCAGCTGCCATTGCAGCGCCACCAGTGTTGCTTGTAGATATCAACCTCGTCGTGGAACGTGTGATACACCTGCAAGTGTACAATTCATGCTCACAACTTGTTTATACAAAAAAGGGCTATAAGCCGTTTACCGTTATATTCGTACCCGCCACCTTGTTGATGCCGTACATGATCTTCTTGAAATTGGGACCATGACCGCCGTTGCCCTCACGTATGTTCAACACGAAGCAGTAGGCGTGTATCATCTCGTGCAGCATTGTCTCGACCAGGTCTTTGCGCGGCCGAAGCTTCAGCAGCGGTTCGCTCAACCTAATAGTGATTGCCAAGCCAAGTCGATTGCGATGCGAGTAGCAGATGCCCGCACAGCTGTACATACGCTTGCTCCACTCCAGCGTCACACATTTGAGTCGGCCCTGGAAGAACTTCTCGTCAAAAGCACCGAACATCGAGAATACGTCCGGTGTGGGGTCCAGCATTTCCCACTGCGGGTGCACCAGGTTCTGCGTACGATTGAGGTAGTCCTCGTCGAGATTCGAACGTGGGTTGCTGCGTTTGATTTTCAGCGGTTGCTTCGATGGCGCTGGCATCTTGAAGCTCACTATTTCGGGCTCCTTGTTAAGAAGAGAGAAAAGTGCTATATCAAATTGTTTCCAGGAGTTGAAAATCATGCATTTACACTGCTACTGCCATCGTCGCCATGCTCAGCGTTCCAGCGCTCCTGCATCTCCAGCGCGTACAAATAGTCCGCATCTTCAGACATGATGTGTGCGCAATGAACATTCAAATGAACAAAAAAGTGCCAATAAACACCACATTAAACGCGCTGGTAAAACAGAAAAAGTTCCGCGGCGCCAGAAAAACACAACAAATGTGCAAGAAAACGTCAAACTTACAGCTTCTTCTTGCATTACCATTCACGGTAGATAGATAAATAGTAGTGGGATATGCCTAAGCGACCAATATCGATCTGTTGTGGCTCCTACTTGCTACTACAGGATGCCCGCTCGATTCATTTCACTAATGAAACGTAGCAGTTCTCAAGTCCCTGATTGCTAGTTTGTATAGGCCCCGGTATCGTCTCCTGCCGTGAAGTGCAACATCGCATTCGAGGAAGATATGTTTTTGCGGGTCCACCGCTCCTTCACATAACCAACAAATTATTCCTTGTTCTAATCCAAGAGTGGACATGCGTTTCCTGAGTCTGATATAACCTGTTAAGAAGCCGGGGACCTTTCGCAGCAGGTGTTTGTCGTGGACAAGACACAAAGAGCTTCGGCGAAGTATATGCTACTTACTTACTTTACTTTAGCTCCGGTTTGAAATCCCTTAGGTAAATCTTTGGATGCCTCAGTCTCGGAGTGTCAGCCCATTATTATGAATTCTTTACTGGTTTCTCCAGTCTTAAGGGGTTATATACGTTTTCATGAGTCAAAAAATCGAAAAAAAATTTTATGATTTATTTCGAACAAACATACTTTCAAGAGTTTATGTTCAAAATTTCAAGTCAATCCGAGCAGTAGATCGTAAGTAGCAACTCGATTTGTAGCGCGCTATCTGCCTTGCTATCTCGCCCGGTGCCTATCACTTTAAACGTGATTTTCTCCAAATGATGTTTTTTGAAAAATGCCTTTGCGGTGACCACGATATCTGAAAAACTACTTGACCAATTCATCTAATTTTTTTTATTCTTTTCCTAGTTACAATACGGAGTACTTGAACGATCATTTTTTCATTTGCAGTATTTGTCTTAACTAATAATTTTTTTAAATACATTTTCGAGACTCAAAAAATCGCATTTTTTTTGCATTACGGTTTCCGTATGAAAAAAAAGTTTTTTTTCGAAATTTTTCGTTCAAGTACTCGGCGCTGTAGTAAACAACTGTAAATTTTTTGTCTTTTTGATTACAGTTGAGTTGTTGGCATTGAAACGTGGTCACCGCAGAAAAAACGCGCATCAGGACAAGAGCTACAACTTTTACAATTTTCAATATTTTTTCATATTCGACCACTTTTTTTTCGTAAGAATATGTACTATGTATACCTGTTATGCGAGTTTCTAATAAATTATTTCAAATAGCCCAAAAAATACACAAATATGCCCTAAGTTTCCTGTACCAAAACGTATATAACCCCTTAAAGCCTGCTATTCTATGATTGCCCACCTACCCATCTGTCTGCCTCTTCATTGCCTTCAATCTACCGAGTTCATGGAGCCACGGTACATTCGCAACGATTGTTGGATCGATTATATATGTAGAATTTAGATGCTGACGATTTTGAAAATCTTGTGTATTACTTTTTAAGTTATTTTAATTTATTGATTTATTTACTTGCAAAGGCACTTGTAAGACTATCTTTTTACTAAGCGCACATCGCCATGTATAACGCAGATATACATATTAACAAAACAGAGAAGCGCTAAAGTAGTAAATAGAAAAAATAAATGAAATTAAAATAGAGAAGAAAGAAAATTCCATTAAGTATTGGGAAAGTATTAAAAAAGTTTGTATTTGAAATTGATGGCGTTGATCTCACTTTTGTTTGAAACCGAGGCGACAGAAAAATATCGATCAGTTTTTAAGTACTTGTGCCTGGGAAGTTTGAGCTGAAAGGATCTGGTTGTGGTGCCGAAGCACAATTTATGAATAAAAATGAGAAGAAACAATGTAAATTTTATCAATATTACGTTGTATGTTTGCAAAGAACTCGTAATTCTAAGCGTCAAACATTTTATATTTTTTATTCATCTGGCAATACCATCAAACCAGTGATTGCAAGAAATGTCGGCAAACGAACAGGTCTGTCATTGATCTCGGCCAAGCTGTCAGATTCATTTTATTTTTGATTAACCAACAAAACGCATGAAGTTAGTCAAGCAGCTCCAATAAATTAATACATTTTCGCTCTAAATAATGGAAGGACTGGTTAACTATAGCAGTGAGGACGAGCAGGATGAGCCCAGCCAACAAACAGCGGTAAATATATATGTATTAATATGATGGTATACTATGCAGCGGCCATGTTTTGCCTTGAAAATGAGGAACACAAAAAAAGAATGACAAAAATGGCGACGTTGAGAATATGATGCCTTACTTTTTTCGGAAAGTGTGTATACATAATTTTCGTGTAGTTATTTTAGTATAATGTAAATAGATTTCCTAAGCTTTTGTATCTTCATTTAGTTTTATGAAAATAACACAGTTTGCTGTTTCTGAATAGTTGCGAAATTCCTTTAGGCTGACCGCGGCGGAAGTGCGAGCAGCGGCGGCAGCAGCGCCAGCCCAGGCCGCAGCAATGGCAAGTCGACATTGGTCAGGGGTAGCGGCAATGGGCGCTCCTCTGGCGCGACATTAGAAGGTGGCGGCGGTGGCACATGCACTGCACGCAACAGCAATAGCAGCGGAGGCAGCTACAAAGGAGACGAGGTGAATACATTTTTCTATATATATAATTTGTTTTTGCAATGCGCACTGACAGTCATTGTTTCGTTCCTTTTCGTGTTGTTGTGGTCGAGTATTTGGCGTTAATTATGGATTTTCGTGAATTCATTTTTTCTTCCATGCGTTGGTGAGCATCAGCAGTGCTCTAATAGGTGATTGGTGGGTGAGGAGAGCAAAGTGTAGAGAGGTTGCTTGGAAAGCGGATTGGGGGTTGGCCGCTGCCAGCGAAAGCATTCAATTGGCAGAAAAGCGCAGTGGGGGAAACCGAATTCAATAACGTCATCGCAATGTGTTGAGATCGAACTCGCACATTGATTTCGCACTACACTAAAAATTTATCGTTGGCTAATTGAAAGATCGATTTCTAGGGACTATTTTTGATTATAGTTAGTTGCTGTTTAATAGATAAATAAGAGAACTAGTTGGGGTTCATCGGGAATTACCCAAATCTCCGCGTCGATTGTAGTGGATTTGTGTTGTCGATTGTTTTATTCGAAATCCAAAACTCTGCTCTGTTTACTACTACTCTGTTTAACCGTAGACCTACGTTGGGGTCGTTTTCGACCAATTTTTTTTTGTATTTTTAATATTTCTTAAATTTGTTATTATTTTTAGCTGGTTTTTCATGACTTTCTTACTTGGAAAATTATCTATCGAAATCAAACCGTTTCATATTTGAAAAACTAAGTTGGCTAGCATTTTTTGTAATTTGTGTAATTTTTGTCAATCCGGGTCGTTTTCGACCCGTTATATATCGAAGCGTTTTGTATTAGAATTTCATCGTGATTTCATAGCAAACGCAAATAAAAGTGTAAAATATTATTTATTTTATTTTAAATAAAAAAGTTAATTGTGATAAAATGTCAAATTGCGGATGCCTAAAAAATATCTGCAAAAATAAGCGAAACCGCAATGTGTATATAAAATGCCTTGAAAGCGTTTAAAAACTACAATTAAATATTTCCATTGTATTTTATTTTAAGTTTTTGAATAAACCTTACCAAAAAGTTTTTTTTTTTTTTAATAAACGTTCATTTTTGTACAAACTTCTATATATGTATGAGGGTCGAAAACGACCCTAACGTAAGATTAGTCGTTTTTTTAACGTAGGTCTACGGTTAAATAAAACTACGTTTACATTGAGCCCAAATGATTTGGGCAAAAATTCTCAAATGCGAAGCCAAATCACGCATTTCCCCATACAAATTCAAATCTACGAAATGACTCATTTCAACAAAACGACGAAGCAAATGCGATAAAACATGGCCAATTTTATCGAACGCGTCACAAAATGAAAGCGCTTTCAAAAGCTCCAAAAGCTTTTGTTCTTTTTGACAGTTCAAAATCAAAACAAACGAAAATTATCAAAATGGAAAATTTGAATTGAAATTTTCGTCTGCTTTAAATATGTAGGATATTCTTAGCATGTAAGATGTGTAATATACATGTATTCAAATATCGCAGTGTGTAGAACATAGAGGCAGCAAAAACGAAACAAATGATTTAGTCAGAAGCCGGAAAAGAGCTGATCTATGAGCTGCGGCAAGAGGACATGAGCATTGAGCATTTGACATTAGCTGCCAAACAAAATAAAATGCAATGCAAATGAGGCAATGTAAACACTTTGAAATGACTCATTTGAAACTACGCATTTGGGTTCAATGTAAACGTAGTATTAAGCTTTTAGTCTCGAGTCTTCTGTCCAATTCAATAAATAATCTTTTATACACTATTTGTACTATTAGAAGTTGAGCATTGATCGAATAGTTGGACTGTTTGAACTGCTTCAAGATTCCGTAATTAATTAAGCAAACTATTTCCAATAAATTGGAAGTAGATGAATCATTTTATAACATTCTCTGCCTTCACTACAGTTTACGATTTTTGCTAATTTCATTCCCCTCTAACACTGGAACAAAAAAATTAAAATATGTATATAACATTTATTTGATTGTTCTCTTAATACAATTTAAAATATGTTTGTGCCCGAAGTTCTTCCTCCTTGTTTTTGCATAATTTCCTTTCTTCGATGAACTCTTTCAATTCACAATTCATCGTGGTTGAGCTTTTTTTGTCAGTGTTGTCAGATGTGTCTCCTCAAAACATAGGCAACACTCTGCCTTTAGAGTTTAATTTACAACCAGAATAGACTGCATGTCCCGCCGGAACACGGGCATTCTGGATGCGCGGCTGCGACGCCAGTTAGAGCGTTGCTCTTCCCCCTTCATGTTGCACTATGTACGCCCTTTGTGTTAGGTTTCGCCTCTGTGTAGATTATCTTTTGAATGCATTTTACTTGTTTCTTGTACAATTTTACATTTTTTATTAATAAAATATCCACTTTTGTTGTTATTGTTGTTATATATACACCACCACAAAAAGTTCAAAACTTAGAAATCTGCAACTCTGCGCGTACGTTAAGTACGAAAAGTCAGTTACGAACAACACAGTCCGTAGATCAGGCCCGCTGTAGCGCCGGGCGGCCCGAGCGGAGCACACACAAAACGCTAATAAAATTCCAATTATAACCCGCCAAAAAGCAAATCCCAAAAGATTTTTGTAGACTTGCGCCAAAAGTGCGAAGGAGCTTTTTCAGTCAGTGTGTGTTCCCCCAAAACTTAACCTTACTGTGTGTAGGAGTTGAGCCGTGTCTGCACGTGAGTATACCAATTAACCAACCACAAACATTTCAGTTCTTTTCAGCCACAAGACGCGACTTATCCCCGGCTTTGGCGCAGTTGATGCCACAGTTTGGCTTAGCTAGCTACTAGTTTAGTTTTTTGCCTTTACCGCAGACACTCGAAGCGCAGCCTATTAATATTATAGTGTTTTCGTACTAACTCTTTTCTTGCAGGAACCGCAGCGGCACAAGGCACCCACATCCAGTTCTGGCGGCCGATCTGGATCTTCGGCGTACTATGGCCGCGATAGCCGCGACGCGAGAGAAAGCAAATTTGCGAAAGACAACCGATACGACCACAAGGCGGTAAAGCAATGCACCGAACAAAACTCTTTGCATGCACTTTCATTAATTCTACGATGTTGTATTTTGCAGAACGAACGTAGCCGTCCTAAGGATTACAAATGCGATAACAAACGAGGGCGCGATGGATATCACGACGGGCGGCGCATGCCGCGCGAGGATGAACGCAACCGCTACTCGTCTTCGTCGTCGTTCCATCGATTCAGCGGTGGCGGTGGCGCCCGTGACGAACGCTCCCGTTACAGCAGCGGCTCTAATGATACCTTCAACTCGTCATCTTCCTCCGCAACACATCGCCACTACGCGCCGCATCAGTATCAGTCGCACCATCAGTACCGTGCGCACGATGGTCGAGCAGAGCAGCGTTCCACGTCTGAATATTATGGTCGCGCAGAACGCACAACGGGCAGCCGTCAGCGGCATCGTAGTGAGTCGCGCTCGCCGTCACCCGCACAGCATCACTACAGCAAACGTACGTCACGCCCTGACAAGCCACAGCATCACTCCCGCCATCGTGGTCGTGGCTCGCATTCGCGATCTCGCTCGCCCATCTCACGCTCTCAGTCGCGTGAACGTGTGCAGCAGCCTCTCGAGCAGGCGCGTCTCTCCGCGTTGGAAATGGAGCGCAAAATACAGCAAGCAGACGCCGCTCAAGGCCCAGGCGACTACAAAACGTCGCAGCCACACGAGACCTGCACGCCTCCAGTGTCCGCTGCGCGAACCAACGAGGCGCTGTTGGCGCTACCGCTCAGCGACACTGCGCCCAAACAACCAAATGTCATCGCGGTGGCGTCCTCTGCTTCGGCGGCGAATAATGGCGAACCGGCGGTCATTCAGCTGCCCAGTTACTACAATCCGAGCGTCATAAATCCCAACAAGTACGCCGAGCAGGTACAGAAGCGTAAGCTGCTGTGGGGCGCCAAGAAGGCCGAGGACACCGCCGCCAAGTGGGGTAATGCACAGTTCTCGCAGGACTCGGACGGCAAGGTGGCCTCGAAGTTTATGCGCCTGATGGGCATTAAAGGCGCACCGCAGCCAAAGAGCGAAGCGCCAGAAGGCGCGAAGCCGCCTGTTCCAGCAGCGGCACCCGACGTGAAGTCGCGCGAGGTCATGTTCTCGAACATGGAGCAGCAGTACGAGGTGGCGCGGCAGGCGACGCACACCATGCGCGGTGTCGGCCTCGGCTTCAGCTCACAATCTCGTCCGTTTTAGGTGATAAAGAGCCACATGAGCGGGACATCCTATTCTAATTGGTCAGTTGAAGTTGGATTCATTTCTCTTTTGCTACGAAGAATAAATGAATAATCTTGTTTAGCTGATAACTTGATATCTGAAGAAACTAATTTAAAATGTTAACCTGAACTAATTATTAAAGTACCGTGTTTATGAAGACCAAATAAATTTGTGTACATTAAATGTGTTTTGCAGTAGGCAGAGTATGTCGATATTTCGGGTAAAGATTTTGAAAATTGTGCAGTTTATCTGAGCTGTATTTAAAATTGCTGTAAATCTCGAACGAATTTTGCTCAGTGTGGAATTCTCAACCATCTTGATTTGTCATTGACACAAAGCGAACAGAACTATGACGGTCGATTGGCACAGCTGTTTTTGACAGCTCACACACCAATCCAATAACAAAAACATAACACACGAAAAAGCCAACTTTTTGCCAACTTGTCATCGACGAAACGCAAATAAATAAATAAATTAACAATTTGAAACGTAAAACGAAGTTTAGAGTTGGAAACTCGGTGAACGTCGCTCCGAAACGATTGTGTACCACTTTGTCGCACCAGCAACAACATGTCGTGGCTCAACAACAGCCTCAACACCATTAAAGGTCAACTGACGACGCTGGCACAGGAGGTGCTGGCCGAAACGGCAGGTCCCGGGGATGCTGAGTACGTCGGGCCGCCCGTCGATCAGCGCACAGCGCTAGAACTGCTGGCCGACACGCAGACGCAGAAGGAGGAGCTCGATAAAATGTGCAGCGAAAAAGAGAATGAAGTGAGTGGCGGGCGGGCTGGCGGGCTGGCGAAGACGGGGCAGCTGTGTGTGGCAGATTTCACAATAAAGTCTCGAACTAGAGACACTCGCCCAACGATAACAAAAGCAAACTTAAAAAAAAACATCGTAATAACATTCAAAGGGGTCTGGAACGCAAATTGTTGCACTACAAATTTGCTCTTAATTTGGTCACATATGTATGTACTAAAATATGTACATATGTATGTCGTTAAGTTAATTGCTTCACTAGGCATTTGTAAACATTTTTTTGGCTTGGTACAGGCAAAAACATTCGTTGTTGTTTGAAAGTATTGATAGACCCTTTGTGTGCCTGAGGCCTTGATCAACGTTAGTTAGATGTTGGTCTTCACATTTTCCTGTGCTAAATTTGTTAAATAATGTTTTTTAAAAAAGTGTGATGAAAATTGAAAAATCGAAATTGAAAATGTTTTCAACATCCTCTGTGGCATAATGGTATTGTTTAGCACGTTTAAGCCAATTGTATTGCCATATTTAAACTTTTAGAATATATTGATTAATTCTTTCTTGATACTAAAAGATAAATCCTTTGAAAACAGAATAATTCTAGTGGTTCCTTGCATTATTTTCTTACCTTACTTCATTCTATTTTGTTGTATTCTATTGCATTGTATTCACTAACTTGAGCAAACAATATTTAAATCAGTTCTTAAAAAATATTCAAAAATATTTTTACATCAATTAAACTAATGAAAGAAATTAGTACTAATGTAAAATAGTTCTTTAAGTTTAAAAGCTAAACAATTTTATTAAAAATTAGATTTGAATTGTGTATAGTTTGCCTTGGCCAGGAAGCTATTCGTAGGGTCACTTTTCTGGTGGACCTGGCAAGTCAGTCAACCACCGACATTAACAGCATCGCCCGCTTCCTAAGAGAGGCATCCCAATTTCACGTGACGGGGTGCGTAGTCTAGGGTTCCTTCCTTTTTTCTGTGGCAATAAAACAAGTCGAGTCTAGTCTATGTGTCACCCTAACCTAACCTAAGCGAAGAAAAAGCTGTTGGTACTTTTTATTTGTTAAATATTGTATATGCTAATCTTAGGGAGTACTTCTGATCACTGTAAAATAAACCTTTAACTGATAGCAATGATAGGTCTACTAAGACGACACGGCTGAACGGCTGAATTTAAGTCTAACTTTCAACAACTCTTGCAAATTATGCCTGAAGAAAAAACACATCTCTGCATGTGGCCAAAGCCACATTTAATTAAATTTATTTTGGTGTATATCCAGAAGATAGAGCTCAGAGAAGAACTTTCAATTTTTAATGGGGCACCATAAATCTTAAAGACCACAGTGCACTTACCCCACATAAACAGAATATAATAGAATTTGATGGGTTTTGTTGCACTGATACCAGAAGTGATGTATTGTGCCCCTAAAAGTTGTTAGAGAATATCTCCTAGACCCACTGACCTAATGAAGCTTAGTAACTCACGGCGATTAAGGTGCTTGATGTTCTCTCCTGGCCCAGGTAACGCATCCTGCAACGACATGCCGCATCGCAGTATAGTATGTGTTCGGGAGTCTCCTCGGTTGTTCCGCAGAGTCTACAGACGCTAACCTGTTCTATCCCGATTGTATGCATATGTTTCCTCAGTCTGCAGAGCCCAGTTAGAAGGCTGGTAACCTGGTTTTCTTTAGTTTGAAGCATTCTTCACTCCATAGCTGCTTGACTATCGGAGCAGATAACGATGTCCTGCTCCCTCGAGGTTGACAAACATAAATATAATAGTGGAGTTCACTGCTTACAGCATTTTAGGTGTAAAGTTGCTATCGCAGCAATCTGTCGCTACAACGGCTTTAAAAAACATTGCGAAAATTCAAGAATTGCTACGATAGCAACTTTACACCTAAAATGCTACGAAAAGTGAGTACCGCTAATACAACACAATTTTAAACCTGATTTTCGTGAATTTTCGAACGCCACGCTTTCCAAAAAGCGATTTTTGTACACGGTAGACGGAAAGTTTCTGCATACATCGTTTCAATCGTAATATACTTAAGATTCTGATTGCATGTTTAATTTGAAAACGAAATGGGGAAATCCCCAATAATGTGATGGTTTAAAAATCCTAAGCAGTGCCCTCATAGATCTACAGCGATTTTAATGCAGGACGGTGCGCGATGTCATATGGCGAAACAGCCAATAAGTGTTGCTAAAAGTCTAGTTAAGCTAGTATGGGAAGACTGGCCGGGAAATTCGCCACATTTTAATCCTATTGAACATATCTGGTCCAGGATTCAAGATTCAGTATTTCGGAGTCCAAAACCTGCCAATAGACTTCAACTCATTGAGAGAGTAAAACAAGAGTGGGATGCCATATCATTGGCCGAAACGTCGGTCTTGTGCGAAAGTTTTCGAAAGCAAGTCCTGGAGTGCTACGAAAAAATGGCACACATACACAATATTAATGATGAATTGAATTTTGCTGGGATATGATTTAGTGGTTTAAATAAAAAAATTTGAAAAACAATACAAATGAGCCTTAATGGTGTTTTTTTTGTATGCAGAAACTTTCCGTCCACCGTGTATATGGTTTAGAATATTTGTAGAACTTAATAATTTTTAATATTAAGTCAATTCATTACAACTTTCGTTTAAACTAGTCTTTATTTTTCCTTTGTCTTGAATTGTCCAAATGATAAAGAAGCAGTACCAAGCTTTTGTCTAAATTAGGAATTGCTAGCTTATGTGCCAAAACACATTTACTGTCCATTTTCGTTGAAAAGTTTTTTCTAAAAAATTAATGTTTTCTTTTTTTAGATTGCAATGCTGCGCAAGCAGATCATGGAATTGCAAAACAAAATTAGCGACAGCGGCGGTGGCGGTGGCGGTGGCAATGCTGCAGCTAGCAGCGGAACAACATCAAAGTCGGTAAGTCGGCAAAAGACGAGAAAAATCTTATGACGACTGCAACGAGCAGAGCAATGTTGAAAGTAAAAATATCCCAAGTAAATGAATCCAATCCAATTCAATGTAAATGTAAAGCGAGCATGAAGAAAGTGTGCCCACTTAGGAAATCAGTGTAGAAATATTGTCTACATTTACATGTCTGATTGGGTATATTACACATTTGTATGTACCTACCCAGTACATACATGTAGCTTGTATATATGTATGTACAACATTTGTTGTATTTTTGCCTCAAGTTTTTATTATTGTTGTTGTAGCTGTGGCGCGACTTGGACGTTACATATACGCATAGCCTCAAGTCAATATTTGCATTATGATATCGAGCATTTAATTCGACTTCCATTTTGGCAGCCATGGTGGTGGATTGTGCGGTATATGCGCGCTGTGCAATTGCCGCTTATCTGCCTGAATCAATACGACACAAAGTGAAAATCCGGCGCGATAACATTTCACCGCTGCGTTACCGCTGCTCACCCTTAACCTCTGCATTGTGCCTCACGCACGCAGGTACGAACGGCTAAATGCTGGTGAGCAGTGCTCCCCTTGGAGCTGCCGCTTGCGCCGGCTGCGCATACGCCTACACTATCTATGTGCAACCACTGTAGCCAGCTTTCCCGTGAACTCGTTTCTGCTGATAAGCGCCGCGAATGGACTTTGTTTGCACACCGTTTGTGTGAAATTAGAAACACAACGTTCGTGCTTCATGTACCGCTTCCCGGTGACAGGGCAGGTGAACGCAACTGGCGAGCGCTGAATTTGCTGGGGCACTGTTAGACTGGCTTTATGGCGTTGGCGCAGGCAAACTTGTGCGCGCGACTGGAACTGGGTGCTTTGGTGTTGGAGCAAAGGCTCATTGAAAAATATTTCCTATAAGCCTCGACTGTGGCCATGTTGGATGGACTATGTGGGCTCTTATCTTTTGTGTGCTCTCTTTTTTCTATGCTTTAACATTGTTTTTTTGTTGCTCATGTGCCAATGTTCTGTGCTGAGTGTATATCTGTCATGATGTTTGCTTGGCCATAAAGTAGGCTGCGACGGGGTTTGGTCCGTATGTTGTTAAATTCAGTGAATCGTTTGATTACATTCACCTATCGGAGGTGTAATGCGTTATGGGCGCAACTGTACATTTATGACTGGTGATGAGGAAATTAGTTTTAATATATTGAATCGGTTCAGATGTAATTAATGAATTTTATATCTTTGTTATTGAAGTCCAACAAATATTCAGTTTTTATTACGTTG
Organism: Melieria picta; assembly: GCA_964056695.1. NCBI lineage: Eukaryota > Metazoa > Arthropoda > Insecta > Diptera > Ulidiidae > Melieria > Melieria picta. The sequence goes on from OZ057398.1 coordinate 39,557,992, forward strand.
TAGGTGAAGTTAATTTTTAATTTATTTTCGAAAGTAAGTGTTTAATTACATCTAAGTTTGATGTATATATGCACAGGATCACATGTTTATCAGACCTATTAGTGAAGTATTACTTCAATTCGAACATTGATATGATGTAATTATTCTTGTCTGCAGTGCTTGGTATGCCAAACACTTTAATGAAATTAGGTAAAATTATGAGTTGTTAATGTGTAAAGTTTAAGGCAGTGAAAATACGAGTTTTAGTCCAAAGAAATGTTTGATTTATTTCAATCTTACTTACTTAACCCTTTCGCTACAGGTTTTTACTGGGGAAAGTTACAATTTTAAATTTTACGTTTTATGCTTCTATGTGGTTATATTAGCAACATTCCAAAAGAAATTTTAAATTTGTATACTCGGACCCTGTATTTTAGAGTGTTTTTCTATGAGAGCAACCACATCGTTGTGGCTGTAATAATTACTTAAACATAAAACTTTTTCCGCATAACGAAATTTTGAATATTTCTTCATTTGCATTAAGCCGAATTTAAAAAAAAAAGTATCTAAATTGAAAGAAAACGTCAAACTAAAAAGTTATCTAAAGTTTTCTGCTTCTTCTTCCTTTGCTATGTCAAGATATACCATTAAAATAACGTGTATACTTCTCTTCTTTTAACTTTAATATTCAGTTTTTTAATTTCGTATTTTTCCTAAAACTTCAAACTATTCTAAGGAACAACAAAAAATGTATTCTTGAAACCACAGAGGGTTCAGACGTCCACAAAGTAGCAATGTGCCATATGGCAACAAAATAGCGAAAGGGTTAACTGGGCATAACCTCCCGTGACTGGGTTGCGGTCTGCCGCAAAAGCTCTCTTTAGGCGCCTCTATTACTTTGTGTTGGATTAAGATAGATTTTATAGTTCAAGTCTGATTTCTATTAATTCACTTTAGTTTGCTATGAGTTTTACACTTTTTATTGCTCGTAAAATCCAATAAAGAAAAGGCTCGTTTTTGCAGCGTACAGAGATGAGAAGAACATATCCCCATTGGAACTGTACCTCACCAGTGTTTTCAGTTTTTAATATTGAATGCGTCCAGATTGTGGAACATACTTCAGTGGTTCCTTTTAACACATTGGAAGCCTAAATTGTTGTCCATTTAGAACAAGTTCTTCAAACTTTTTTCTATCTTTTTACTATCTTTTCGCTTTAAAGTTTGTGTTTGATCTTTTTATCGTTCGCTTAAATAAAAGCAATACAGCATAGCTTGCCTTGATGCATTTGTCGCTAAATGGTATCTCATTACCGTAGCTCCCATTGACCCATAAAATATAAATGGTAACGAAAATGTCTTACAAGCCGATCCAATAATATCAATAAATCAAGGATTGAAGCTGTTGCTGAACCATATTTATTCGGTTAAAGTTTGGTATCGGCCTCGATAGCTCAGCGGGTAGCGCGCTGGCTTCTCATACCGAGCGCCCCGGGTTCGATTCCTGGCTTGGGCTGGAAAAAACACGCATCTACTTCTGTCGCTATCCACATGAAGGGAATGAGAATTACAAGAATCGCACAAGTGCGCTCTTGGCAGGCAATGGCAAAACCTCCAAGTGTGAAAGAAAAACTGCCCATTGCCGTTCGGATTCGGCGTTAAACTGTAGGTCCGCTTCCCTCCCCTCCCTTTCCCCATCCGTTTGAAATGTGTGGTGTATCACATGTTGAAAAAAACAGTGTTGCATACGCATTTCAAACGGGTGGAATCTGTGGTATCACAACGGGCCCATTAAGAGGCCTAAGTGTGTCTCATACAGAGGCAGCCACCTCAACCTAACCTAACCTTGGATTAAATAAAAACACTGCAATGATGAGAGAAGATTCATTACCTAATAAACTTTTCATTCCACTTATAAATCTTCTGAATGTTAACTTTAGGAATCGGCCTTGGTTTTAGATGATTCGAGATCAGTTGGAAACACATTAAAGCCTTTATAAAAAGTTATTTACTCATGAATCATGATTATTATTGGTATTACGGTACTATTTGAATTCAAACCTTCCTCAGTCGTTGATGCCAGGAATCGGGTTGTGTTGCCAATGCTCTGCAAATTTCTATTCCCAAGCTTTAGGCGGCTTCATTGACCATGTCCAACCATCCAGGGGTGTAACCAGAACTTGTTCGGAGGGGGGAGGGAAGATGGTTAAATATGTTTTTGTGCAAATTTAGTATTACGTGCGTTCTACAGGAAACAAGACTTTTGAAATAGGGAATTTTCTGGTTGTGCCACCTATATGTGACTTATTGCGTTGGAAATGTAAATTTTGTTCCGATTTTCAGTTGAAATTTCATTATATTTGGTCCACTGTAAGTGAAGTTATTGCGTGACTGCATGTTTGTGTCATCGGTCCAAAAATGAGCATTTAACAAAGACAATATAAATTTTTGTTTTTAACTTGGTACAACTTTACAACTAACCCAAAGATTTCACTTGATGAACCGAGTTAATGGTGATGATTGTTTACCCCTTGGCAGAGTTCATAAGTTCTACAGGCCATTTAAAAATGGTCTTAGGAATATAAATGACGACCAACATGTTGGCCAACTAAAATCCACAATCGCAGAGTCCTTAAAAACATTAAAAATGTGCACTTGTGACTTGTGATTTTTTGACTAAAAATGGCATTTAATCAAGAACGATTCCTGGTACTCGAATTATTTTTCACTGTGCGACTTTCATCTTTTCCTAAAAATGGTTTGGCTGGTAATTATTAAATGAAAGGAATGCTTTTTGAGTACCTAGAAGCCATTCAAAAGGCTTGTACCGACATTCTGAAGGACATTCCTGACGATCTAAAACACTCATTCAACATGCTTTTAGACCGTGGAAATCGCTGTATTTAGTTCTAAGGGAACTATTTCAAATAAAACTAATCGGTTTTTCAAAAAAAGCTTAGTTTTTTAACTTGTTTAAAAGGTTGAAATCCCTTTTTTTTGCTAGTGTGGTAATGCATATAGCATGCATAGTATTTGACAATATTTATTAATGACAGGCTATGGTGGCTATACCCCCCCTACCCTTTGCTATGCCCCTGCAACCATCTGCTTCTCAGACCGTCTAAGAAGAAGGTACCAAGGATTTTCCCCTGCAACTATCTGCTTCTCAGATCATCTGAGAAGGAGGTCCCAAAAAATTTCCCGATAAAGTTTTTCTTCACTATTTCTTTAGAATCTATTCGCGAAAAATTACCAGCCATAATAATATTTTAATAACTGAAATGTTAAAAAGAAGTGAGCGACTTCAATGCAAATCTGCATTGTGATTCTTATAAGAATTTATAAGATTTTTGGACAAGCAAATTGATCATTAATGTATTTTCGAGTTTGTATTTTGAATTGCCTCATACTACGTGTTTCGACTCTCATTGAACATAATTAGATATATGTATGTATATTTTTTATGCGATTTTATTGCGCCATTTAATTTAATTTAAACGATGCTAGAACTTTCATACCACGCCTAGTGTTCCGAGACTAAATATGGAGCCATGTGGTCTGCCCTTCCTTGCTGATGAATTGAACTTGCGCTAGCAGCAACTAATAGAACCAAAGTGTTAATATTGTACGGAATTTTACATACACTCATAAAATGGATCGATAAGGAATAATTGTGATGTGTAATTGTGGGTTTTCCAAGCGATTATATAGTTTTATAATCCTAGCATAATATGATCAGATAAATGATTGATCAAATAAATAATTACCATATTAGTTTTCAGGCTTATCTAAGCTTCAAAACGAATTGATGTAACAACAATTTGTATCAATTTATTATGTATGTCTTTTTGTTGCTATTAAACAGTTTAAGAAACATACAGACAAGTAGAAAATAAACAATTTATGGTTATTTCATCACAAACATACAATCTTCTGTCATTCTTCTGGCTACCTACCTTCAAAGTATACCCTTCCTGCTCCATATTTCGTTCAATTTGCTTTGACACATTTTTATTGATTTGTCATATCGACAACACATCACCATTTCCGTCGTTTATCATCAACGGCCAACTCTTCACTTTGGCAACGAGATAAGCCACCCCCAGCACCAACCACCACCAGCCGACATCTGCAGCGCCCCTACAGCACCGGCCATGGTGTAGCGGTTTTCGTATGCAAAACATGTCCTATCAACTGGCGATAGCGGTTCGCTATCAGCGCCCAGCGTCGATCCTATCGCGTTGCCGCTGCACTCCACTCCACTCCACGCAACGCCTCGCGCCTGCACTCCTTTCGCGGGGGTGGGTTGCGCATGCTGGTGCAGCGTGGCTATAAAAGGTGAACCACCTGCTGGATGCCTTTCATTTCGGTGATTAATTCAGTGCGTCGTCGATTCGCCCAGCAGTGCGCCGCCCGCATAAAGTGTCAATTTTCGAGGGCATTCCAGTGCGGCTGCAGTCGCTCACAAATACCAATTCTCATCGGGTGCACATGGGTTGACTTCTTATTGTTGCACGCACGCACACAGCGCACACCAGCCGTTTTTGGCCTAAAAAGACGAAACGCAATTTACATTTTAAATTGTGTGGAATTTTCTGTATTGGCTGCAATTTTCTCCACGGTCGCAAATATTTGTTGAGCTGTGCTGTGCGACTAATTGCGAGCGGAAATTGTGGCCGCGTATGTGTGTGTGTGTGTGTGTGTGTGATAACTTACCTAATTGTGCTACGGTGAAACTGCTGCCATCAAAGTATTTGCCCAGTGACACATTGGCATTTGCGGCCCAAAGGTAAGTTGGAGTGCTTTTTGTAAATACGAGAAATTCTTACAAGATCGGTAGCCTATTTACAACTCATGTCCAACGACTGTTCCCTTGCACATTCGTTTGTTCGTTTACTCTAAGCTTGACTGCGCTTTTTGTTGTACAAGTATTTCAATTGTTTTTAGCATTTCTACAATATTACAGTGCTGAAGTATTCAGGTTGTACAGGGGAATTTTTTTATGGGTCATAGACAGCTATTACTCACTCTGATTTGAATTCTATGCAATTAAAAAATTAGAACATAACCCTGAATAGAGAATAACACTGAATCAATTTTGACATGCAGATATTTGAACCAGGACCTTACAATAGAAAAAGAAGGAGTTTCTGGCTTGTAATATATCTGACATTCTGATGAAAATTCTACAGAGACTTGGAGAACAGCATCAAAACAGATATAAAGGCCGAGGCCAGGTGGAGGAACGTAAGAATTTGACAAACTACAAAAGTAATGCAAAAATCATTGAACTGCAGATATTTTGTGGTGCGGGCCAGAAACGAACTTTCTCTGTAGTGGGTTGGAATATCGCTTCAATGTGAAGTGCATGGGCGCCAGTGTTCTGATGGCATCAGATGGTTCATGTGCTCTGAACAATTACCGAGAAGGTATCTGTAAAAGAAGGCCACGCATGCCTCGTTGCGACGATGTTCCAAGGAGTCAATAGAGCTGGGTGCCCTGCTGTTCCCTATAAACTTAATCGCACGGTCCACGAGCTCCAAATAGGTTTTTGAAGCATCCGCTCACAGGTTCGAGTTAAACTCCATTTTTGGTCGAATATAGGTGTTGCAAATTATGAAGAGATCAGACGGAGTGAAATATTTTTTGTACCGCTTTAGAAAGCCGAGGCCATTGTCTGTTTCTTTCGACACGCCAAAAATATGATCCATCCATGCTATCACAGATAGTTCTTCAGTGCAGAGCATCCAGAGTTTCCGATTCCGTAAAATTTACATCTCCTATAACCGGAGATTTGTTAGGATGTGGGGAGACTCGTCGGTGGGATAACAGACAACATTGGGTCTTGCGAGCATTAAAATCGGTCCATTTTCTTCGACCCCACTTGGAGATTATTTGTAGGTCGCTGTTATCATTCATACGGTGCCGTTCTCTCTCAATCTGCACAGAGTTGTGGCGCTTTGTGAAGGAATATGAATGCAAATGGTGCTGTCATGCGCAAACGAGTTTATGGAATTCTTTGTCGACGACAACAGGTCGTTGATAAAGATAAAGGTTGGAGAGAGAACCGAACCCTGCGCCACTCCCGCTCTAAGGGAATGCTTTTCCGAATTTATACCACCTATAAAAACACGGCAGCCGCCGTAGCTCAGTTGGTTAGTGCGTTGGACCGCGAGTCGAAGGCAGCGACCCAGGTTCAAATACTGCCTGCAATAACACCTAAAAAAAAACGGGAAAACTCGTTTTCTCTTTCGGTGGCTGTCCTCTCAGCTGGAAATGGCAAACCTCTGAGAGTAAAAATTGCTTATGAAAGAGCTCCCAACCTGCCGTTCGGAACCGGCATAAAACTGTAGGTCCCTTCCACCCGCGTACAAATTCACACGCACAACACGGGTGGTTGCGGGAAGCTAGGCCTTAGTCTCGCGTAAGCGGGCTGTAGTGCCAGCCAATTATTATTAATTATTATTATTATTATAAAAACACGAATAGAGCAATCATAGAGGAAGCTCGTAATCCAACGAGAGAAGACTCTTCCAACGCCATTTGATTTATTGAATTTTTTATTTTCCTAATTCTAAAATTTCCTCCCAAAAATTTAAAAAATCTCCTAAACATTTTATTTTAAATAATTTTTCTCATTTTAAACTAATTTCCTACACTTTCTCCTAAACAATTCTTCCTTCTAAAAATTCTCCTAAAAGGCCAGGTAGGTAGGTAGGTGGTGGTGGCAGCTCTCATATGAGAGCTCACTTAGGCCAAGCTAGGCCCATTGTGGTACCACAGGATCTCTAACCCCTTTTTTTGTTGTTAGGATGTCTCAAACCAGCCCGAACAGGTGATGAAGCGTATTAGGGCCTTGGCGTCAACCTCCGATAAGTCCGCGAGGTTGGCTGTATGGTAAAACCCTAAATGTTTTTTCCGTTTCCTGCAAAGAGCGGGACAAGTACAAAGTAGGTGGAGAATTGTTTCTTCCTCCTCTATGTCTCTGCAGCTTCTGCAGAAGTCGTTGGCCAGGTGGCCCAGCCCTAATCTAATAGCGTGGCTACCAAGGATACAGTGACCAGTGATGACTCCGACAACAACCCTGAGCGTGCCCCTATTGAGGTTTAGCAGACTTTTGTCCAGTCCAGCTTTGGCCAGATCTGTTGCGCTGTCTTACCTGTCTTTGAGGCCGGCCATGCATTGTTAGCGGCTTTTGTCATCGCTTCCTCTATCACCAGCTTGCAGGTACTCAATGGAATACCTAAGCCGGCGAGTTCTGAGGATAGCTCCTTGGTCGTTCCGTGTCTAGCCAGTTCGTCTGCCCTGCAGTTCCCTGGGATATCTCTGTGACCAGGCACCCATATGAGGTGGATTTTAAGCTGCTCAGCCATCTCATAAAGAGATTTGCGGCAGCTGATCACTGTTTTGGAAGTCAGAACATGAGACTCTAGGGCCCTGATAGCCGCTTGGCTGTCAGAGAGAATGCTAATATCTCGCCTAGAGACACTGCCCTCTTTGATCCAATTCAGGGCAGCTTCAATCGCTGAAACCTCTGCATGGAATACGCTACAGTGGTCCGGCAGTCTAAAGGAGTAATTTATACTAAGTGAGTCTGAGAAGACGCCTCCACCAACAGCTCCGTTTAACTTGGAGCCGTCGGTGTAGATCTGGTGTGAGTTCCCTATTAAGGATGCTGAGCTTTCCTCCCAGTTGTTCCTGTCTGGAATGGTGCTAGTGAACTTTTTGTTAAATTGGAATTGGGGGGGTGAAAAATCCAGTTCCTCGAACTCCTTTAAGAGAGTAAGTATCCTGGCATGACCCCTGTTAGACTCCGAGCATTGGCCGGCAGCCCGTAGTCTATAGCTTGTTATAGCCGCTAATTTCCTACAGTGTAGATCTAGCGGAATAAGGTGAAGCAGGGCTTCTAAAGCTGAAGTTGGTGTTGTCCTAAAAGGCCAAGAATCTCTTAAATCTAGTAGACAATCTCCTGATCTGGCAACACTGAGTTGGAGTCACGTTGGAGTCGAGTACACAGTTTTGTGCTGATTTCAAAGAGTTAGTTGAGGGGTTTTCCATTGAAAATTTTAGACTCAGCGGTTAGGTTTTCACCGGTAAAGGTTCAAACTAAGAGTGTAGCGTCGCCTTGGCACAAACCAACTATGACGCTGGCGCATGAATTGCTCGAACAATTTAGCCAACACTGATTTTAAAATTTAACAACGACAGTTTTAACAAATTTGTACCTTTTTTTGGCTGGCATTATTACATATGAATAGCTGCGAGAATTGAATATTTACTTAAATGAACACAGCACTGTGGCCAACACGATTCCGAGTGTATTTGAAATAATTAAATTGTAATTTCAATCATAACGAACGATGCATGTAAAAACGTTTGAAACACTCGCCACACACACAAAATACGAAAATGAAAAAATGTTAAAAATATCCATACAAAATATATAATAATCCAATTTGGCGATGATGATTGGACGCAATAGTGCGAGCGCGAACGGGCGCTGCGCCGATGTGTCGCGCGGATGTGCACTTACATGGCGTTGATAATGGCTGCCGATGTTTGATGATCAGCTAAGCATATATGTACATAAATTTACTCGTATGTAGGCGAGCGGCAGCGACAGTGCTGGCGTGCATTTAGCCGTGAACTAAATGCGGGCGGCAACGTTGCAAGTGTCGCGCTCGTCATGTGAGCAGACTAAACGTGATCGGTGCGCCCGTGCCGGAAGTACGCCATGATGGCGCTGTCGAACCAAATTTCGATTTTTACTCAACAATTTTAAACGACCACGAACAGCCGCAACTAAGAAATGTATACATATATATTTACATACATACATAAGTATATAAATATAAACTATTGGTGCTGGTTGCTGAGTGGCGCGTTGTCACACGATCCCACACAATTTGGTCAATGCGATGGCGTTGTGTTTAATTGAGAATGCAATCAGATTAGGATATTCGAAAAAAATCATCAACATGGGAACGAAAAATCAGAGCGAATGCGCTGCGCTCCGCTGTTCGCGCTTCAAGTGCGATCAAGCGGCCGATCGCTGTCGCTGATTGTGTGAACGCACCATTACCACTCGACACATTATTTAATTCGATCAAATTGCTTTGAAAATAAAACAAAAATCAACAACAACAATGGGACGATCACAACTGGTGATTATAATGTCGAAAAAAAGAAGAAGAAGAGAAACAGAGGCTGCAGCAATTCCCATTTCTATGTGCGAATGGTGACACACTTTGTGGCAGCTGGCTGCGCATTGTGGCGGCCGCTACCGCCGCTGGGCAGCGCACGCATGCGCAAATTGCCGTGCGCCGGCAGCCTTGTGCCCATTGCTGGCGGCCCTTGCCCGCCCCCGCCGAAGCCTTTCTTCTTTGGCGAATCGTTGTCGTGTGGCCAAGTGTTCTGGAAGTTTTTCAGAGCCGAACAAAACAATGTCAGGCCGCCCGCACAAGTGGACAATCATTTTAGCAATTCATTTGCTTGCCGTTGTTGTTGTTGTTTTTGTTTTTCATGCATGCACGTCGCCCAGCGCGCGTTTCGGCACATGCATTTTTGTCAGACGTAGTTACAGCCATAATTATTTTTGTAATTTTCCATAAACTGCAACAGCAACAACAACAACAACAACAATCGTAACAAATGCAACAGCCAACTGTTGACGGTTGTTGTTGTTGTTGCTAATGGCCAACAGCGAGAGCAGCAAAAATTACAGCCACAATTGCGGCCAGCGGAAAAAATCACATTTCCACAATAATCACAATTGTGAAAATCGAAATAAAAACGAAACAATAAACAATTTTGCAAAAGAGGGAAATATGAATACACACACACACACACACACTCGCACACCAATCAGCCACGTTTGCAGTGAAAAATGGCAAATGAAAAATATAATTATAAACACTCCAATTGTAATGTGGTTGAGCAGTTGCTTTGTTGTTGCTTTTATTGTCAATGCTGTTCTTGTAGTTGTTGTTGTTCTGGTTGCTGCAGCTACTTGCCAGAGCTGTAGATGTCGCTTGTGGCCTGCATTTCCGTTTTGGGCACTTAAAACCGAAGTGAAACTAACCAGCCAACTCATCGCCACTTGTTTTCATCTGTTAAACCTAACAATTTGCCTTAAGTGCCATAAGGCGCAAATTGACTTGAGCGAAAATTTCTTGTTGTTTGCAGTTGACTTTATTATTTTTTTTGGTTTAATTACCAATGCGCGCCACTGTCAGCCGTGTGACATAATTTCCATGCGACCTCAAGTCGGACTGCTTACTGCAGGCATGTGTCAAGCTTTGATATATTCGACATTGTGAGAAATGCACCAACAATGCGCTAATAGTTTTCTGTTTGTGAGGGTTAAGTACTCGAAAAATTTTTTAGAAATACGTGTGAGATACATTTTTGTTGCGTTTTCTTAGACTTGAACAGACTACAGAGACCATTGTGCAGGTTATACATTGTTCAGATTGTACAGTTTTCAGATTACCGATCGTTCTGTTAGCTAAAGGCAGGGAATTGCCAGATCGTTGTGGGCTTGAATCTCTACTCAAGCAACATCAAACAAGGAAGACTTGTCTTTGAACGAAAGCCCATTCCGCCATTAAAGCAACTTGAAACTGAAGACTCAACTAGAAACTGAAGCTTCAACCAGGAATTGAAGCAACTAAAACTGAAGCTTCAACCAGAAACTGAAGCGACTAAAACTGAATCTTCAACCAGAAACTGAAGCGACTAAAGAATCCTTAGAAAGATTCTGATGCGACTAAAAATGAATCTTCAACCAAAATCTGAAGCTGACAGAAACTGGATCTTCAACCGGAAACTAAAGTTTCAATCAGATATTGAAGCAACTAAAACTGAAGCTAAACTGAAATAACTAAAGTTTAAACCAGAAATTGAAGCCCTTGAAGCTGAAGCTTAAACCAGAAATCGAAGCAACACTTAGCCTAGGCGTATACGGAGACGCAGGCCGCACACGCAGCACAACTCAACGCAGTTTAGTTTTTTGTAAATAACTCAGTACCGTATAACGGCGTATACAGCGACATAGCCGCGTGCGGCGGAGAGACGTGCCTGCGCACAACTGCGTCGCGTTGTAGTTGAAATACAGTTTCCTACGCGCAGCCGACACGTTAGCTTGCAAAAATTGAAGAACTAATTGAAAAAGTGCGTGAACACCCGATATTACACCCATATTATATTATATAGGTTCTATTTCAAAGTCTAATTCAGACAAATAACTCGTATTGCTGGGTTTATGGAATGAATACGGAACACGTGTGCTGGTTTTACGAGATTCGTATACGCAGTTCACATTTTTTCTGCCTCACAAAGTTTAATTTTCGCTGCGCTGTCTTGTGCTGTTTTGCGCGGCCTGCGTCTCCGTATACGCCTAGGCTTAATCCGTTTTTTGAGCTGTGGCACCAATTGCAATACAGACTTTGTTTCTAGATCTGACTAAGATACGAACAAAAACCATGACTAATGTAAATATTTCAGAAATATCTCTTGTAACTTGTACAAAACAATTTTCTTCGAAATATATTCAAACCATTCCTTCCAGTTAAATTTTTTTGTCATTTTCTTGGCTGTCATTTGTGAAATGTTTTCAAAAGAATGATTAACCAACCATTGCTGTGAAAAGACAAAAGTAATCGAAAAGTGGAAAAGTTCTTTGAACTTATAAAACAGCTGTGTACACCCACATTCTCGACTGGTTAATGAAACAATCTGGTGTCGTTGCCAAAAGGCAGCTTTCATCTGAGTTCAGCTGTCGATAAACAATTTTCAAATTGTTTCACTTATAAAAAGTTAAATGATTATTTAAATGCAGTTTTTATTAATATTTTTATTTAACGGCCCATAACTCGTTACCGCTTTATGGCCTACCGGAAGCGTTCTCTCTTTATGCTTCTGGTGTGCGCGTGACTTCTCCAGTTGGTCAGCGTAAAAGGTGTGGATTTCCTCAACTTAGTCCTTCTATCGTTTTGCAACAGTTTAAGTAAATCAGTGGTTAAAGTTGAAGCTGAAAGTTTAATCCAATAGCGAGGTAAAACGATAAGCCATGCAATACTCAATGGTTGTAAGGTACAGTGTTGTTTGTTGTTTCATAGACGAGTCCCTTTGTATACGGTCGGTATGGAATCTGAAGGTTTTGATGTTTTCGATGGTCTTGAATGATACGATAGAATATTCAGTGTGTCGAAAGAAGCAACAAGTTTCTACCTCGAATTTTTGAAACGGTGCTAGAAATACTTCATTCCATCTAATCTCCGGCTGATTTACATACATCACCTATGTTTCCCTCAAAAAAGAGCTCAGTTCGCACTTGTGTGCAGGAGCATCACGAACTCAATTGGAGCTGCCGGACCGTCTTCTGAAATGTGCAATAAAGTTTATAGTATTCAGCTCTATTGACTCGTTAGACATTGTTAATATGTTGCATATATATAATTTGTCTATGGCTATTTAAACGGTAGATGCTCGGTTGAAATGAGCAAACCAATGTCCAGCTCACCAAACCTAAAGCGTGGGTTCGATTCTCAGTTGTTCGGGGCACTTGCGAAATAGTCTTCCTACGGACAATTTCCCTGATGTTTATTATCCGATTAAATTCAAGCGGAGTTCTCCTAAGTTTCTCCTCCTGCTATCAATATCTCCTTAATCTCTCTTCATCTCCATCTCTCTAAAACCAACAGAATGTTACACAAAAATGAAGGCTTTTAACCCTTTCGCTACAGGTTTTTACCGGGGAAAGTTAAAATTTTATATTTTACGCCTTAGGCTTCTATGTGGTTATATTAGCAACATTCCATAAGAAATTTTTTAATTTGTATACTCGGACCCTGTATTTTAGAGTATTTTTCTACGAGAGCAACCACATCGTTGTGGCTGTAATAATTACTTAAACATAAAACTTTTTACGCATAACGAAAATTTTAATATTTCTTCATTTACTTCAGCCAAAATTAAAAAAAATAAAGTATCTAAAATGTAAGAAAACGTCAAATTAAAAAGTTATCTCAAATTTTCTGCTTCTTTCTTTACTATGTTAAGATATACCATTAAAAAACGTGTATACTTCTCTTCTTTAAACTTAAATATTCAGTTTGTTAATCTCGTATTTTTGCTAAAACTTCAAACTATTCTAAGGACCAATAAAAAAATGTATTCCTGGAACCATAGAGGGTTCAGACGTCCACAAAGTAGCATGTGCCATATGGCAACAAAATAGCGAAAGGGTTAATTTACATTTCATTGCCGCTAAGTTAAGTTTGTAATAGTGAAAAAGATTTCATAAATTTTATTGTTAGTGGTTTTAGTGAAAATGTTCCTAATTTGATGGAATCTAATAAATTTTTTTTAAATGTTTCATAACTTTTTGGACTCACTGTATTCTTAGTGGGAATGCTCACATATTGGAATAACCGCTGAGTATTTTAATGTATCAAAATTTTAATCAAAAGTGAATTTTGATATATTTTCTTTTGTTTGTTCTACAAAATAGTAAACAAAACATTCCTTAACTTGTTTTTTAAAATGAACTGTCAATCAACATTTGAACGCCAAATTGATGCGATCTATTTTTAAAACATTTATAATGTGTAGATAATTTATAAAAAAAAATATATCTGAAAATATCAAATATATTTTGTTAACAAAAAACAACAGGCTGGGTAAACAATTTCACGTCGGGCAGACGGCTGAAAGTCCCAACATGTGCCAGCACAAGCCGTCAACAATGTCTGTGCCCTGCAGCGAAATACTAACGATGCAAGTCAATAATCACAGACGACTATTAAATAAAACGTTACCTCAAATTTCACATTTTTAGAACTACAAAACATGTTTTTTGTTGTAGTTTATTTTGTATGTTTCTGGTTTTCAAGCTACGAGTATTTCCGCCTAAATGTCCGTAATTTCAGGGAAGAAACTGGAGTGATGATGTTTGCGCCAAGCAAACTTGTGCTGTCAAACGGAAGTGGTCTAAAAATGTGTGAAATTAAGCCTAAATGTGTTGTGGACATGTACGCCACATGACAACAACTACAGCTACACTGTAAGAACTTTGAAAAAACTAAAGGCACGTCCACACTCCCGGCCAGCGCTTCTCATGCACAACTAGCAAACTTTAGTTTCTAACAGCTGCCAGCGATTGATGACTGAATGATGTTGTGACAAATTTCGTTGACGTTGCATTTCCCCACAAGCAGCTACACACACACACACATAGCAACACATTCAGAGAAATTATATATAGAATTTGTAACTAAAGTAAAACGTCACCTGAGCGTTGCTGTTGTTGTGTCGCTGTCGCTGTTGCCGCCGTCTGTGTGCTAACAAAAATAAATAAACACTACTTAGGTGGAAGAAAAAAGTTTGCTAGTGTCGCAGCGAAAAAAAGTCCACTTATAAATAAATAAAAGTCCCGCCCTGCATGCACGAAGCGCTGACTAAGCCACTACACGTTCATTCAACCGCTGCGAATTAGAATTTGCTCCCGTTGCCAGCTCGGTCAGATCTTTGCGCGACTCTAGCTTCCGCCGTCTCGGCCGTCAGCGCCCTTTGCACCTTTTCGCCCGCACGTCCGTGCGTCAGCAATCGACCGTCGCCGAGATGCTAATTTGCCACCTGCCTGTGACGGTGCGATCTGTGGCCGAGCGGCCAGTCTGATCCGAGTCTATTTGTGCTGGCCGTCCACTTGACTGTTTCGGTTTTCGTCGGGACTTTGGCAACTTGTCGATCGAGCTGAGTCGCTTCTAACAACTCGAGGCTGCCAGCAATTTTGTAATAAATGTTTTCCTTTTTTTTTCGTATGTTTCATGTTTTCGATTTGCTCCAATCTCTGCGCGATTTCGACATTTCTGTCTGCGCTTTAGTGTTTCTACTTTTTTTTGTTTCTTAACAACAAAGTGTTAAATGAATTTTTTGTAGCATCGTGACGTCCTGTACTTTACACTTGTGTGTGTTGTTTTTGCTTTCTGTTTGCCTCTGCAGCTTCTCCGCGCCGCGCACACAACTGCGCGCATACATCAACATGGCATTTACTCCAGTTGCGCTGCGTCCATCGATCGGTCAGCGAGTGGCGGTGCCGTGCCTGCCGTTTGCCACTTTGGACTTTAATTTGTAACTTGGTGTTTGATATTTATTCAGCGCGATCGTCGCAACACGGCCACACTGGCATCGTTCGTGTGTTGATCGAACGTGTGCAAATACGGGCATCCAAAGAAATGAAAAGAAGAACAGCGCCGAGCAGAAATTAAATATTTATTATCATTGCAGTTCGTTAGCATCTCTCGCCTTTGTATCGGGCATCTATTGGGGGAAAAAGAAATCGTCCACCCGTTGCCCCCGTGCAGTCTGAGCCATCAGCGCGCACCGTTCAGTGCAAATATTTGTACTTGTAATCCATATGCCGTACTCTCTAATGCCAATCGTTTTCCCATGTTAAATTGCTAGGAATTGTGGTGTTGTTGTACCATAGCTGGTACATATTTTAAAATACGACCAGCAGCAATGTGACAATATGAAATTTAAACGTTGAACTACAATTGACGTCCAGAAAGTGAAATCGATTTCTAAACTCTTTCACATTTTTGACAGTCTAAAGGGGTACACGAATTTTTAAACAAATACAATTATGTTGGAATTTATCCCTTTAGTTCTAAAATTTGTTTTATTAAAAAATCTATTTCAAGTACATTTCATGTTTGGAAGCAATGTTTGCTCGAATGTCAATAGGAAGTGCGCAAAGAGGTGCAAGAGGTGGCGGGCCTAGAAGACTGCCTGAAATTAAAGAAATGCTATTTTTGTAGTTTGTTATCTATATCCCAGAGACCTAAAATAATTATTATCCATATTTTTGGGAATACAAAAATTTCCCTAATTTAATAAATTCCTATAATTATTGCTTTATAATAATTATTCCCAATAAGCAATTTTTTATGTCGCCTATAACTATTATCATGTAATAAATATTTTTGAGTTGCATAATAACTCTTATAAGTAACAAGTATATTTTTCGTTGTCGATAATTATTATTTTGGGATTTTTATTTTTTACATTGCTTCATAAGTTTTATTTATGACTTTTTTCATTTTCGTTACCGATAACTATTATTTTGAGAAAATTTTTTTTTACGTTTCTTCATAACTTTTATTTATGATTTTTTTTCATTTACGTTGCCGATAACTATTATTTTGAAAAAAAAATTTTGTACGTTGAATTACCATATTTTGGGTATGAATTGATTTTTAATTGTTTTAAATTGACAAACGCAAATTTACTGCAGAAACCTAATTTCCACCATCAACTAAATAATTAAAAATCAATTCATACTCAAAATATGAATTGATGTTTAATTGTTTTAAATTGACAAACGCAAATTAACTGCAGAAACCTAATTTCTACCAACAACTAAACAATTAAAAATCAATTCATACTCAAAATGTGGTAAGGCAACGTAAAAAGAAATTCTTTCATAAAAGTTATGAAGCAACGTAAACAAAATTTTCTTTCAAATAATAGTTATCAGCAACGTAAATAACAAAAAGCCAGACATAAAAGTTATGAAGCAACGTAAAAAAAAAAGTTCTCAAAATAATAGTTATCGGTAACGTAAATAAAAAATGTCAAAAAGTTATGAAGCAACATAAACAAAAAAAATCCCAAAATAATAATTATCGAGAACGGAACAAAAATTTGTTATTACGCAACGTAAAAATTAATTGTCGCAAATAATAATTATAATCAACATATAAAATTTATGTTGCATTGTAATAGTTACATTGCAATTATTTTCTTTAAAAACTTATAATTGTTAAGTCCCTGCTATATCCATTATTTTTTGTTAAAGCTTAAAAAGAATTTATATACATATAAGAATTTATTTATTTTTCATTTATGCAAAAACTGCCCCCAAATACAAAAATTGCTGGTACAAAATATGGTTTCAAATAGTATTGGGCTCAGAAGTTGTTTTGAGATCTTCCTATGGTTGCCTAGAGTTGTTAAAACAAAAACATTAAATTAAATTAAATAAAAAAATGCTCCCACTTTTTTTACTTACGTAACTGGCCATAACCACCTGTTACCGGGTTACAGTGTGCCGCAAAAGTTCTCTCCAGGTGTCTCTGTCTTCTCCAGTTCATCACACCAATAGATGATAGAGTATCCCTAACTTAGTCCTTGCACCGGAGAGACACCGTTTCCCTCTTTACCTCAACACCCACTACAACTCTTCATTATATCTAACTTTCATGAGATCCCTGTATCGGATTACAGAAATCCTGCCGCAAAATCCACGTTTAAGGCGTCTTTGCTACTCTCATACATTCCCCTTTTAGTTACTAGAATAGATTCTTCCTTTTCTTTCCACTTGTTTCCAACCTGAGCAACATTACATCCACGGTTGCCATATTTGGTTATTTTTAACCGAAATAGTTAATTTTTTTTGGGCTTAGTTACTTGGTTACTTTTATTAATGTTTGATAACTTTTTGTAAGGGAATTCTAGTGCACATATTTTTTTTAAATAAAGTGACATGTGAATAACTTTTTATTGCTCGTAGGTTTTTTCAGATGAGGAAAGGAAGAATGGCAGAAATTGCATTTTTTTTTTAAATATTTTTGGTAACTTTTCTAGAAAAATCTGGTTAACATTTTGATCAAATGGCAACCATGCCACTGACCTACAACTACCGCCTACCCATTTCTACTGGTCTCTAGTCGTCTATCTGAGTGAATTGTCCATTCTAAATTTCCATGCGCTGCGATATGTCTTTGAATGTCATTAAATTGTTCGAACAACTCTTACTTAGTTCATTAGTGCTTAATAGTTGCCTTTAGAAATACTTAGAACCGAATCTCTAAGTACCCTTCTCCTAAACACCCCAAGGGTCGGTATTACTTTTACATGCTTTGTGGCAGTAAGTCATTGCTTTCAATAATTGCTGGCCAAAAGAGAAGTCAATGCAAAACTGAACCTAAAACTGAGCTAAAAATTCTCCTCAACTGTTGCAGTTCGCTTGAAATTTTCAATGTTTGTGGTAAGCTAATTTTTTTGGAACTGAGTTCTTGAGTGTCTAACTCGTCTCTAAGAAAACTTAAACTTAATAAGTTTATTAATAATATTTTCAATAAGTTTAAATCTTTTCTGAAGCATATCACTATATATTTTTACAAATAATTGAATGAAGTAGTAGTAAGTTTTATAATAGTAAGTAAAAACTGAATGAAAATATTAAAAAAAAAAAATGAAGTTAATAATAAATTGATTTATAGAAAATTATATAAATTTAAATCTCAAAGTTTAATAAATTAAATTCATTCTTGTCAGTTATAAACATTTTAATTATCACTTTTAAAATTCAATTCGCAATCAAGAACTGACGACTGTAATGTAATGGAGTTTCCATTCCACGATTCAGAGTTTGATTATTTCAATTTATTTACATGATGATCCGATTTACTTATAATATACTAGGTATGTAGTAGGGATTGCAATCCTGGTCCAGTTTTAGAATCGCAATCCCAGGATTCCGGGTTTTTTTCGGAATAGAATATATTGTTGTGAGGAACTTAATCAGACGTCTTTTTCAATCAAATAATTTTTTCCGTATTAAATACTGTGTTCTTATCTTAAAACTAAGAACAAAATATTCGTGACAAATAACATAAAATTAATAATATAAAGATTCATTTAATTCCCAAACCACCTGGCAAACCTGGTGACAAAAAGCATATCTCTGGTTCAATACTAATCTGTGAAATCATATGTAATTCTTCGTATACTATTTGGAAGTTTTGGTCACGGTTGCCGCCGTGAATTGAAGCTATTGGCAAATTTTTACTGGAAAAGTACCCAAACTGAGCTAGAAAACAAAAACATCACAGGCAGTAT
The DNA here is from genome assembly GCA_964056695.1 of Melieria picta. Classification (NCBI taxonomy): domain Eukaryota; kingdom Metazoa; phylum Arthropoda; class Insecta; order Diptera; family Ulidiidae; genus Melieria; species Melieria picta. The sequence continues at coordinate 39,576,874 of OZ057398.1, forward strand.
ATGTACAATTTATTTTTTATACTAAATAAGATGGTTTGCCTTTTTCGAAATTAAGTTGATAAAAGCAAAAACTACTAATTTTGTGTTTTGATCCAGGGATCAGACTTTGTCAATCCCGGGATTTTTCGCGACTAAAATCGTCCAGGATTGGGGATCCCGGTATTGCAATACCTACTAGGTAGGTAATAGGACGCCTCTAGGGAGTAACTTAGATCCATTGTGTTACCACGTTACCAGAGGACTTTACCTCTAGGTGAACATTTCCAGTTGATAAAAGCCACTTGGTGACTCTAATGAGTTTGTAGATGTTGCTTGGGGGTATCTTCTCCAGCTGTGCTAAACAGCAAAGGAACTGCTGACCCAAGTATCAGAAGCGCATTCGCGCTAACGTTGGACAAGTGCAGAGGAGGTGCTCAACAGTTTCCTCGCAGTCTTTTTCCCTGCAGCTTCTACAGAACGAAAGAATGACTTAATTGTACATCAGACCCAGTCTGTTGGCCCACGAAAATCCCTATAGAGGGTTTGTTAAGTAGGATCGCCTGGTTGGTCGTAAGCGAGATCTGTCTTGCCGTGATGCGTGTTTGTTCGTTGAGCCACCTAGTGTTTGCTCTATTTATGTAGGTATGCGGCTTTGGGATGTAGTTTACTTATGGTTAGCAGGATTCCCACTTCCTCTGTGGCGTTGATGAGTTGTAGCTCCGAGCCTGCTTTTGTCAGCTCATCAGTTATACAGTTTCTTTCCATGTCCTTGTGCCCGGGCCAGCAGAGGTACACTTTGTACTGTTCGGAAGTCTCTTTTAGATCTCCGACAGTGAAAGCTGTCTTCGAACGGAGATGAGTTTTTACGTATGATGATGTTTTTGAGTTTTTTATAGTAGAGTTTGTATTGCAGCCTGACTGTCAACGTAAACGGTGAAGACTCTGTGGGAGATCGCATTTGTTTTGAGTTGTATTTGGCCAATAACAACTCTAATAATGTTCTTGAATTATAGCTGAAACATTGGCGTGAGCTTTGTTTTTAACATAGCCCTAACGAAACAAGTATAGTGTGATTATTGTTTGATCTCGATAGCCAATTAAAGACTAAATTTCCAGAAATCGAACATTCAGCAAATTTTACAAGCTATAGAATTATGGTGTCGTTTTGTTGAAAACAATTTCATCCATATTCGTAAAAAAAATTTCAGGCTAAAAAACATCAGTCAATATTATTCGGTAAAGCGTTCCCATTGGTGGTCGAACCAGCAATAAAAAAATCTCCTCCTCCATTCTTATTTGAGCCATCTCTTCTGAATATAGTTTCGAGTTCAAAGTTCCATTAAGAATTCAAAGTTCTTCTTTGAGTCCTATCTCCTGAATGTAGCTCACAATGAGTGTTAACTCTAGGGATTTCATATCGTCAGCAGTGCGTTGGAAGGTCTTCAAGTGTTTTCTCTTTCTTCTACAGATAGAATCTGTTGTCTAAGTGTCTAGTATAAAATCAATTTAGAGTTTTCTATAAGCGGATCTATAATTATTCTCAAATTGTTCTTAGAAAGCGTGATGAGTGTTTTGAAATTTTTTAGATTATATGACCCAAAAGATACTTAAATTTCCTTAGTTTAAAAACCCTCACAATGTGTTTTCCTATAGTAAGACTGGGCTCATTGAGTTTAACACTAGAAAGACCGCAAGTTTCCCCATACCTACAAAGTCTATTGTATCCGTCTATATGGTATCCGCTGATATCTCGAAAAGTACACATCGGATTTGGCTAATTGTAACTGTAGAACCCTAATTGTAGAACTAATTGTAGAACGCGTTAAAAAATTATATAACTAAAGCAAAAGTTGATTGAAATAAAAAAACAAATACAGATACTTAAAAATGAAAAACCGTCAAAATGACCGCAATGGTCTTTTAAGTGTTAAGCAGAATAGATATAACGCGCTTTCCTACCCCGTAAAAGGGTAAAACAGTAAACGATTGAGAATACTCCTACAGTTCATTCAATCATTTATAATTCATACAAATAAATAAAGTATTGATTCAATTTATAATACAATTTGCTGTCAGAGGTTAGTTGAAGTGTTCTGTCCTAAGTAAGAGAAGATACTTCTCGGGACAGAGTAACTTAAACCAATAAAAATAAGATACGAATTTTTATAAAGCATGTGCATGTCTAGTAATGTTGCCAAAGTACTCGTAAAATTTCTTAATTTATTTTTTAATTAATCGCATTGTGCCCACAAAATTCGCAGCCGGCGTCAAGGAAACCTAACCCAATGCTGGTTTTGTGCTCTCAAAAAATTAGACTCGAGTTAAAATGTCAGAATTTGTTACAAATTCAAGCTGCAATAAAAAACGCAAAAATTGAAATACAAAAAAAATATATAAATGACTTGGAGTTCAATTAACGCCTCGCATGCACAACTACGCGTACTCTGTGAGTGGATGTGTGTGTGTGTGCATTCAGTGCAGATGTGTTTGAGTATCCTGTTATCTGCTAATTAAACACAAACACCCATACAGCTATCGAATTCAATGTGTGTGTGTTTGTGTAAGAATGTGTCGGTGTGTGTGTGTGTGTGTGTGTGTGAGCGAGCAGCGGGTGCCTGCTACATGCGTACGTGGCGACCTGTTGCGGTCTTGAGTTATGTTGGCTGAATTCGTTGTAGTTGCGGCCGCTGTTGCTGGCAACGCAACACAACTCAACCAACACTTTTTCTGATAACACCGAAAGCATTTGGACGTCACACTTTTGTCGTTGCAGCTATGAAACGTTGTATTTCAATTCAATTTTGCTCAAACGCACACCATTGACCAAGCCCGCACACACACACACACACACACGGCCGATCCTATACCAACAAACAGCAAAAAGATAAAAGAGCCGTGGAGGTAGCAACGATTGGGCCCGTATTTGTATGTGCTAAAAAGGCACTTATTGTGCGGCGGCGCGGTGCGCTCTGCCGGTCGGCATACACCTGAGACTGCGACTGTGACTGGGGACCGCGGCCTCAAGTACTCGTCGCCGTCGCTTAGCTCAGCTCAGCTCAGCATTGCGGCCAACGGGCAATGCTGATCGCGCCAACCAGCACAAACTGCGGGCCAACAGCGCAGCGTAGAGTAAACAAATGAGCGAAGCGAAATGGGTAAACAAAGAGAGCGAGCGCGGCTCATGGAGTGTAAGAACTGAAAATGAAAAGTTCACAAAAAGAACTAAGGAAAACAACGTGAAAATAAATACACACGAGCACAAACACACAACGGAGCGGAGAGTGTTTTTAATAATGTTGGGGCCAACAAAAAAAGTATTAAATGGAAAACCTTTTTATTGGCCTTGTTGTTGTTGTTGTTGGAATATGCGCATACAAGTGCAAATAATAAAGTTGTATTGTTGTTTTTGTCATTGTTGGTGTTATTGTTGTTATCGCTGTTGTTCTATTAGCCATAAGTATGGGGTCGCAAGTATGCGTGGCGTTACCACCCTATGAAATTACGTATTCGAATTATATAAGTTATTGAAAATAATTTTGTAGAGAATTTGTGGAAGTTGCAATCGCAGTCGATTAACCCTTCGTTGCAGGGTTTAATTTCCGTAGATAAAAAATGGTTCGTCTAATTATTTATTCTTGTTACTTCTTGAGTTTTGATGGTAAAAATTAAATTTTGTTAAATTCCTGTATCTATGGAATAAGTTATGTGGAAATTTGCTATATCCATCATGTCACCAAGGCCATCAATAAACATAATTATTTTGTCAAATCAAATCAAACAAACCTTAAATGTTAGCAAATATCTGCTGTTGGTTCGAAACTTTTGCACATAACTTTAACTTTTTTACAAAATTCCGTTAGAAATCAAATGCTTTAACATAGAAGACACAACTGAAGAATGAATGCCTGTAAAATGCTTAATAAGTAGTTCCCAGATCTACAAGAAATTAACATTGCATATATACTACTGTGTCCAAAAAATAAGGTGACATTGTATTTATTTTGAAAATTCTTTATTTATTCTTCCAAATCAATTTCATCCCCTTCAAAGTAATCCCCTCCCGATGCAATGCACTTATGCCAAGATTTTCCAATCTTCGAAACACTGATTGTAGTCACTTTCCGGGATGGCCTTCAGTTCCGTCTTCGCTGCGGCTTGAATCTCCTCTATCGTATCAAAACGGTGTCCCCGGAGCGGTCTTTTGAGCTTGCTGAACAGCCAGAAGTCGCACGGCGCCAGATCAGGTGAATACGGTGGTTGCGGAACGATATGAGTTGAGTTTTTGGCGAAATGGTCACGAATTACGAGTGCAGTATGGGATGGTGCATTATCGTGGTGTAAAAACCACGAATTGTCTTTCCACAATTCCGGCCTTTTTAGGCGGATAGCGTTACGCAAACGACGCATAACGTTCAAATAATATTCCTTGTTGACTGTTGACTAAAAAAAAAATAATTCTCCAAATCCTTCGACGCGCGCAGTTTAAATTCAAATGTCACCTTATTTTTTGGACACATTAGTAAGTGAAGTGAACTTCAATAGTCAAATTTGTTGATTTTTCTAAAATCTTTTGTTTTAATTTAAACTTTATAAAATCAACACGTTGTCGGTTTATGGGCTGCCGTGAAATTTGTCTCCATGCAAATTTCCTGAATTGCCTTAGCAATGAAAATAAATCAAAGATGCACGGACTTTTAGTAAAGTTGGGTCATACACAGAGAAAATGTTCTGTGTTGTCTACCTCCTCCGGATCCTCGATGATCTTACCTGGTAGCCCCGCACATTGAATCCAATCCAACAATGCGCAAGTTTCATACTCGATGGTGTCCTATTCGGATGGTGTCCTATTCGGATTCACAATGGGTCTTTTAAGGGCTTTTAAGTCCTCCGAGTGTACTTGCTGAGAAACTAGAAAACTTGTCGCTAACGAACCTTTTTGAACCTTCGAGTACCTTTTTCGCCAAAGCTTCATCATACTTAAGCTATGAAGGCAGTTTTTACCAGAGCACGAATTGTTTAGTTCGTATTATTTAGTTAATGCTTTATAGGAATAGAAACATAGTCAAGGTGGCCCATACTTTTTGGACTTCCGAGCCTGGATTTTCAATCCACGGCACTATTCTCCTTAAACCCTCAATCACCCGCCCCTTCTCTTAAAAAAAAAACAGTACCGAAAGAATAATGGTTTTCAATTTATCATTGCTGCCATCACCTATCGATCTTCTTAGTCACGCAACATTTTCACGATTCGTCAGTCCGCTATTTGTTCAAGTTATCAGCAATGCCTCAAGTGACATTTTGTGTGATCAGCTGCAATTTTTTTTCGTATACACAGCGCCTAGCCAAGTGCCATAAACCTAACAAGATCCTTAACTCGGCAGCGCCGAAAATGCCCGCAAGGTGGCAATGACACAAAATATTACACACACGCGTGGCGTAGAGGCGTTTTCGTTCTCTGTTGGCTGATCGTTGCGGCGATCGTGCGGTGCCATATTCATTTATGCACCATCAACAGTACAACAACAACAACAACAAGAGCACTGTACTCCAATAGCAACACGCTGATTGTTAACATTTTGCCGCTACTTGGACGCGACAGTTGTGTGCGGCGTGACGGCGATGGGCCGGTTCACGGCGCTACCCGATGGGCCGCGTCTGTCATTCGTCGATCAGTTGCGGTAACGATAGCACCGACCGTCGGCACAGTGCCGCCAACACACAAACCGCCGAAAACTGCGCCGCCTTCAGCGCAACAGTCGACAAGTGCAGCCGCAGTCGGGCGATTTTGCCGCTTCCGTCGCCGCCGTCAGTGCTCTGGCAAGCGCCGATCGCATTTCAAAGTGCAACGCGGAACTTTCGCCAAACAATAAAGAACCGAACTGTGCGCACACAAAAAACCAAAGCACAAACAATTTCGATCAGCAGAAAAAGGGCGGATTTCAGTGTGATTTACCGCAAATGGCCGTCGCACTTTGCGGTTAATACGACACCGCGTCGTCGCAATATTTGGAAGCTGCTGCGTTAACGTTTTCGCTATTTTTTGTCATGAGCGCAAAACTACGGCACACACACATACACACACACAAACCTAAATTCTGTATGAAAAAATGATTCAATAGCTGCAACGTTACGCGCGACAGCAAATACGTGCAAACAGAAAGCGGTGCAAAACTTCTGTTTATATCGATTTGCGCCAGTTGTGAACGACGTTCGAAATTCTGCGAACACAAACTGAACTGAGCTGTTACGTAAAACAGAAACAGAAACAAATAAAATACAAACATTGAGCAGACACCGCAATGTGGCAGTGAGATGAGTACAGCCAACATTTATTTGTTTCACAATTGCAGTATCCAAGTGTCAAAAATTGTCAACGCTGACTAGTACAAACTCGAACGTTGAAGGTTTCTCGCCAAAGGACTCAATTGAACGTTACCTACGATTGTGTTTTGTGCGATCAGATTAGAACGTTTCGCAAGTTGTTGTGGTGTGTGTGTGTGTGTGTGTGTGCCTGTGGACGGAAAGTTCACATACGCTCACTCACACACGTTTGTACAGTAAAAATGGTGTGCGTAAGGCGTGGTCGGGAAGTCGAAAATACGGCTTCAGTGTCATACCAAAGTAACAACGTTGTTGAAAGGTAAGCTTAAGATTTATTGTCAAAAACTCATAAAACTTGTTGGATCTAAGGGAACAGTGTAGGACTTGAAATTGAATTGAGTTGAGTTGGACATTGGGCGAAAAAGACAAGAGGAAGCTACTTGAACCTTTGAAAGAAAAATTAAAAAAAAAAATATTTGGTGTAGTCAGAATTGTGCACAGTGAATGGAGAATAAGATGGAGTGATGAAATGGAGCTACTAATTCAGGACGAAAATGTAGTAAACAACGATTAAGATGGTTGGGCCTTGTTATGAGAATGGACAGCTCAAGAGCCCAAAGGAAGGTACTGGGGACAAAAGCATACAACAAAAAAGCAAGAGGAAGACCATGATCGCGGTGAATAGATGATGTGAAAGAAGATGAAGAAAGAAGTTCAAGAGCACCTAAAACTAAAGAACTGGAAGGAGGCAGCAATGGGCCTAGCAGCATGGAGTCGTATTGTCCAGCAGGGCAAATCTCACAAAGTTCTGTAGCGCCAAGCCATGACCGCATCATCGGTCTAAATCGTATTTTATGGCCAAAAATGTCAATTGTCAGCAAAAAGGCTGTCTACATATTTATTCCTGGACTGCAGTTTAAATTCGATTTTTGACTGAAAAAATGAATCAAATTTAATCGTTAAATCAATATCAATTGTCAGTAAAAAGACTAAGTTATAGTCTAATCTTGGAATTACATTGAATTCAGTGTTGAGTAAGATTGTGTTTTGAATCATATTTGATGGCTAAAAATGTTAATTGTCAGCAAAAAGACTATACTACTGTCTACTTATTTATTCCTGGACTGCAGTTTAAATTCGATTTTTGACTAACGATTTGACGATTAAAAAATGAATCAAATTTGGAATATAAATCAATATCAATTGTCAGTAAAAAGACTAAGTTATAGTCTAATCTTGGAATTACATTGAATTCAGTGTTGAGTAAGATTGTGTTTTGAATCATATTTGATGGCCAAAAATGTTAATTGTCAGCAAAAAGACTATACTACTGTCTACTTATTTATTCCTGGACTGCAGTTTAAATTCGATTTTTGTCTAACGATTTGACGATTAAAAAATGAATCAAATTTGGAATTTAAATCAATATCAATTGTCAGTAAAAAGACAATTTTATAGTCTAAACTTGGAATTAAATTGAATTCAGTGTTGAGTAAGATTGTGTTTTGAATCATATTTGATGTCAAAAGATGCCAGTTGCCAGCAAACATGCTAAAATATTCTAAATTTCCAAAAAAAATTTACTTGAAACATTGTTTGGCTCATCCAGCCGACTATACTAGCCTTCAATTCTGTGACGAGATGTGTAACATTGAATGTGAAATTTTTTGACCGTCAACTCTTCACTACTAGCAGAAGAATTAATTTTTTTTAATTATGTTTTAATGTCGTTTTTATTGTAACTGTTGAACTCATTTCAAAGAAGTAATTTAGAAAACAATTTTACTCTGTGAGAAATTTTTTACTGAGAGAAAATTCAGTAAATAAAATTTTTTTTTTTTGGTTCGAATCTCACATCATTTGTCGCTTAATTCAATACTGAGCCACTATCCTTGGACAAAAGTTCTCTGGCCATTCCAGCTTCATAACTACTAGAAATTTTCAAATTTGTTTAAAAAAGTTTTCGTTTTTCGTATTACTTCATCTCAATTTGAATTCAACTGATTGAACTGATTTTCTTATACATTTTCTTCAACAATTCAGACCTAAAATAGTGTTCTCTGCTGAACTATGAAGTATGAAAATAAATTTCAGGTCATCTGAGCACTCAAGAACTTATAAACTAAAAAAAAAACTATATTTCTGAAATATTTTTTGGAACTGCTTTCGGGACTAGTTTAAGGCATGTAGATAAAGTTACTTGTTAAAATTGTTGTAAAAGAAAGAGTTTATGTCTCTAAACTTTTTCTTCGATATCTAGTCAGTTCATTTTCAGTTTCTAAAAAGTTAAAGCAGGTTTAGCGATTCAGTTGAACCTCTGGATAAATGTATTCGATTCGAAAGTTCTTCATTTATAGATAAAGAAGAAAAAGGCTTCGAGAACAACTTCTAGTTCTTGGCTTTGTTCTAGGACCTTCAAAAAATAAGAAGATAAAGCTGGATTAGCAAATCAGTCTAACCTCTGGATAAAGCGTATTCGATTCAAAATCTGTACAGTTATAGATACGGAAGAAGATGGCTTCGAGAAGTTCTTGGGTTTGTTCTTTGCAATCAGTTTCCAAAAAGTTAAAGCTGGATTAGCGAATCAATTCAAACTCTGGATAAAACGTATTCGATTCGAAAGGTCTACAGTTATAGGTACAGAAGAAGAAGACTTCAAGAAGTTCTTGGGTTTGTTCTAGGACCTTCAATAAATAAGAAGTTAAAGCTGGATTAGCGAAGCAATTCAACCTCTGAATAAAGCAAATTCGATTCGAAAGCTCTACAGTTATGGGTACAGACGAAGAAGGCTTCGAGAAGTTGTTGACTTTATTGTATGGCCTTCGGCTTCTAAGAATTTCTTGGCTTTGTTCTATGGCCTTTAGTTTCTAAGAAGTTAAAGCTGGATTAGCGAATCAATTCAACCTCTAAATAAAGCAAATTCGATTCGAAATCTCTACAGAAGAAGAAGGCTTCGAGTTGTTGACTTTGTTTTATGGCTTCAATAAATAAGAAGTTAAAGCTGGATTCGAATGTGTGTCGTACATAGCGAACCAATTCGTTCAGCCGTGTAAAGTTGAGAGTTTTGACAAAAATAGAGTTTTGGTTACTGTTCTCTATTGCCTTCAATTCCTAAAATGTTTGATTAGAATATGTGCAGTAATAGTCTAAATAATTCATTGTGAATCCCCGCATCTCTATGCAGAACACATCAATTAAGTCTTTTTCCGAAGCGAACCAATTCGATCCGTGAACAACGCGCAGTAAATCGACAATGTGCCTTTATGGCCTAAGCGAGCTCCGGTCAGAGAAGCCACTTTTAGAGAAGTTAGTTATATATTATTTATGAAGACGAGACTGCATAAAATTCTTGATTAATTCTTTCTAATTGAATAACGTAGTTCAACAGTACAATTGTGAGTCGCTGGCAAATACAACAATATGTAGGTATCATAATTAATAAAACAAATTACATTTTCTTCGCCCTTATTTTCAGCACGTGCCTGGAATAGATTCGTTTTAGCAAAAAACTTCCCAAGTCAATCTGCCACTGCATTTATTTGTCCTCATATATGTACGTTATACTTTTATGTCAATATGAACAATATATATATATAAAGATATAGATACTTTTAGGTCTGTCTTTCTTAGATATATGCCTATATCGGCATCTAGTATATTATATATCTGTATTTCATAAATATGCATACTAGCCGCATACTGGTTTGCGCTCTCAGTCCCAACTGGTTAGGTGTCATTAATATGCAAGCAGCTTTTCGAAATTGATTATAGTTGATTGTATTAGGTTGCGGTAATACCTTTCCTCATAATTGAGTTAAGTTTCGTTACTCAGAGAGTGTAAATTGCATGCTTAAGTTAATTATTTTCCGTATTTAAAAAAAAATGCAAATTGCAAAAGCTGTGTCTTCGCTGTGGGCTTCTCATCCGTACGAGGTGATTTTTCAGCTGTCGCCAATTTTCGCCACATGTTAGCCGAGGCTAATGAATCAAAAACATGTCTCTTGCAATTGCAAGACACACACACAATGCAAATAAATTAATGGGAAATCAAATCGCATAATTACTTGGTGCCCAGCACAGCTCAGCCGTTCGCTTCAAAAATGGTTGAAATTCTGTGTAAAATAACTTTAATACGGCGCCCATTCGTAGAAAAGCATGAAATCGTGTTGACGCAGTGCGCCCCACTTATATTTTTAGCCCTAAAATGCGAGTAATTTCCCGGCACCACACATATGGGCCGCCCCAGAGTCGGTCGGCGGCCGGTGCAACTGGCTGGGTTCCTTTGTCATTTGTCACACACGAGCGCGGTGCGCTTATCTATGTTGGATTTTTGATAAACATTAGTTAATGCCACATAATCACGTAATTATTTCCCCATGAACGACGATGGTGTTGCGCACTTTCGACCCCCTCTCACCCCACTCTCGCGGTGCTATAATATTTTGGCACCTTGAGCGACACAGTCCAGTTCAGTACAAAGAATTATTTGTAAAATTTAAAAACAACAAAAAACTTGGTAGAATCGGAAAGTATTTATTTACAAAATTTATTTATTTATTATGTATAATTTCTCGTATTAAATGGTTCGCTTGTGGGGCTTTGGCAATGTGCCGTAAGGTGTAGCCGAGTCGACGAGGCGCGCCGTTTCGAATTTTTGATAGCAGTCGTGTTGTTTGGAAATTTGTTCAATTTATTTTGGACTAAAGATAAGTTGTCGTTGTCTGTCGTCTGCGATAAGATAAGAACTTAATGTATTTGGATATTTTGCTTTTATGAGACGGAACGAGTGCAGACATTAATTTCGGGCTCGCTAGCAGTGTGCGTTGTATCGATAAATCAACATTTTATTTGGCAGCTTCAAGCACATTGAAAATGAGTCAATTCATAACAAAGCAGTGAGTTGTAAAATATTTTCCAATTATAATGAAACTCATTCAAGTATTAGTTAACTGCGTTTTGGGTGCTAAAAACATATTAAAAGTTCTTTCATGTAATCAAGTTGAAAGAATTTAAAGGGGATTGCAAAATAATTTTATGTCAAAGCAAAGTTTGCTTATAGATTGACAGAAACACGAGATAAATTACAGTGATTTCGTGAAGGGAAATAAGAGAAACTAAGCTTTTATAAGGCAATTCTTCACATTCTCAGGCTTGGGAGTTAATTGTAGTTAAAGCTCAAGAGAAATTATGACAGCAGAGCCTTCTCTGCTAGGAGATTCAATAAACTGAGAAAAATAAAGATTAGGTGTGAAAGGAAAAGGCTTCACGTTCTCTTATGCAAATTTCTTGGACTTTCCATGAGCATTCCTTCACGGCAATGAGTCGGCCAGAGTGGTTGGGGTTTGCTATGGACTCACTACTAGAGCGCGTGGCGTCGCTTTTAAGTGCAAAGCCAAGACAGATATAGGATTACTCCTTGCGAATAGCGAACAGTAGATGGCAAAATTTCTTCAGCTGCAAAGAAGCTCGACAGATTTGGCCACGTTACAACTCACATAGAAGAAATGATCAAAATTCTCGTAGGAATACCTCTGCGTTGGTGGCAGTGATCACGGATCAGTGGCCAATTAGTCTACGCGCAGCAAGATTGGGCATCTCCCACAATTCTTTTTGCAGAAGCTGCAGGAAGGAAAACTTGAATTTGGTTAGGTTAGGTTGGCTGACCTCAGGGGTTCTCACATAGACCAAATTAATGGTGCATAGTGTTGCCAAATCGTGGAGCGAAGACCTAGAATCTGTTTTTAATAAATTTCTTAGCAAATCTGAGCAGGTCACCACTTCTTTGCTTCGCAATACATTCCAAGGAAGAAAACGACGCGAATCCAAGGCAGCTGACCCTTGATCTATATAGAGCAAGACAGTGACACAGCAAGGTCTCCAGGGTACCCTTAGCATTGTCTTTATTCCACCTCGTGCAGCGTCACTTGGTACCAAGTCAAGTTTGACAGCATGAGACAGTATGAGAGACAGTGTCCCGCGAGGACCCCAACTGGTAGATTGCAATCCCCTCTTCGGAGTGATTGTACAAACTCTGCATTTTTGTTGTTATGCCTGCGAAGCCTGATTTTTGCGGTCCCAATCTCTCACATGGACGCCGTCTCGTGAATCATTGCTGTTTTATACGTAGAGAGGCACTCAGCACTCTCATTTCCCTCAATACCTTTATGACCCGGTACCCAAAAAATATTGGCTAGTCTGTCGAGGCAGAGTTCGCCTAATCTGGTTCTGCATTTCTGTTTCCCACTGCTGCAGCCTTCATGGCCGCTTGTCTGTCAATATAGATGTTGATTCGAAAGTTAAGAGGAGTGCGTTCCATTGCCAGCTCTGCCGCTCTCGTGGCAGCATATATCTCGCCTTGGAAGATACGAGTACTGCAGTAATCTGGGTCCCTGAAAGATTGTTTAAGGTCGAGCTCCGGGCAGAAAGCTGCAGATCCGACACCCTCTGACATCTTGGATCCATCCGTGAAGAAGTTGTAGGATTGATAGCTGGATTCAAGACCCTTCCGCCACCCATGTAACCACGTGGGTCTAGTGTTAAAGTAGTGTTGAAGTTAGCTTGAGGTATAGCGTAGTCTGATCTATCACTCAGGGGGTGAGACACTCAAACACTTCTTATGCAGCTGTCCTGTCTTAGCGTTGAAAAGACTAATTTCCCTGGGGATAGTCTAATAGGCTCCCTTTAAGTCTGAGATGTATCAAGTTCTATCTTGACAATGTGGTTTGGCTCTAATGCCTAGTTTTCTCTCCCATGTAGGGAAGACATAGGAAACCACATCGAAACGGTGCACTAATTTAGTGCTATTTGAGCGAGTTCCGGACAGCTCGCAGTGGCGGCAACCTACCGAATCTTCGAAGACCACAAATGCCAATAAAACAAACTTAAACTATACCTTTGAGAGTCCTACTATATATATACTATATACTATACTTAAAAAATGCTTTCTACTTTCTCTCTCCTCTAAGTTGTATTTACAATGATGACTGGATTCTGTGCCGTTATTATTCCGACCATTCCTTATTTTTCTCTGCCATCTTGTTCAGACTAGTCACAGTTCACTTGTGATTTCTTAATATTGTTTCTATTAACCCTTTCCTTCCCGAATTATGAAATAGCCATAGCAACAAATTGGAAGTTGGTTATTTGAAACGGGAGAAGTATTTAAAAGTATTTTGCATCATATTTAAAATGGTTTCGACTTTCCAGTGGGTGTTGCAAGGGGGTGGTAGCCATACTACACTGGACTACACTGGGCTTTTATGAAGCAAAATTACAACATATTTTATATGAAAACAAAATTTCCCTTTATTTACAAGTTTTTAGAGTTATTTGTTAGAATTTTAGAGTTATTTGGTGTCCTTTATTAAACATAGAGCAATATTACATTTTTGGCATTTAATTCTGCTGCCCTGTCGAGCGGGAGCCGTTGCACAAATGTTAACAATTTTCAATGTTTCAAAAAACAAACTACATATCTGAAAAAGCTCAGAACAATGTTTCTTTTAAGCGACACAATTCATAGAATGGGGAAAAATCGAAAATTATACATCGAAATTCCAAATTTGAATTTGGTAGCCATATGGAAGGAAAGGGATAAGTACCAAATCAATTAGCATGACAAATACGTTTATATGATCGCCCAGAATAAACTATAAAAATAAGAATTCCATATTTATGAAAGTTTTTTGAGTTTGTTATATTATTTCGTCACTTTCTGTTTTTGTATTATTTAAGTTGATCGCCAATAAATACTCACTATATTTCTATACATGCAAAGTGAAAAACAAAATCCAAGTAGCGCTCACAAAATTCGTGAACCAATCCCATTTCAGTGCTCTTTTCAACTGACTGTAAACTGAAATATTTGTTATTTGATTCGTTCTGATGTTATTTTAAGTTATGACTAGTAATGCATTTTTCTTATCTGTGTGTAAATATTTGCAATTTTTTTGCGAATCAGTATTGCAGATAAAAATACTTTCATTAGCGTGGAATTGGCTTCTTCCTATTTGAAAAATATTATTCAACTCAAACTTGTAACTTCAACTGGCAATAGTGATGTGGTTTTAGCAGGTTTTACAAGTATTTTAAATCAAAGTAAGAGTCAATTTCTTTTTCTTCTAGACCCACTTTGGTCCACAGTTGGTGCCACTTTACTTACTAATCAAATCTGCTCTGCTATCGAACGCTCAAGTTCTACTGACTTGACTGCTTCGACGTTCGTATTTAAATTTTTCTAGAAATTCACTATTCCCACCTGTCGTCGTCGCTGCAATCGCCTGCCCGTTTAATCTTATCTAAACCGCACAATAATTAAGAATATGATTTTAAGTATTATTGCTTCGTGATAAAGGTTCAAGTGCTCCAGTTGGCAATAACCGCCTGTATGCAAAACCTGTCAGTCACTGCTCTCGTTTGGCCGATGTGAAGTGAACATTTGGCGGCAAATCGGCTCTGGCACAGGTGCAGCGCATTCGAGCGACACTTAATTGCCCCCCGGTCGATGGTTAGGCGGCGCAATTAAAATGCAATAAGATGCTGTGAAGGTGTGCTCCGGCAGTTCGCACATGCGCGATAATTAGCTAATTGTCCGATTATTACTTCTTCAATATTGAAATAAACGAAAACTTTCCGCACTCGCACATCGGAGCGTGCGAATTAAACGCTGCCCAACGCCGCTGTCATGTTGACAAATTGTTGCGCTCCGGTGTGTGGCTGCATTGTCTGATCGAACTCGAACCGCCAGTCGCCGTTGGATTTCTGTACAAGTTGCTGGCATTGTTTAAAACTTTAGACTGCGCCAATGACGCTGCAGTCATTGTTGTGGTGGCCACTGTGCAGCGCCAGTCGACGGCAGTGACCCAGAAAGTGAATCCGAGCCATGCAGTTGGCCATAATTGCCGGCTGCACTTGACAGCTCGCAGTCTCGCATATCGATTGGACCGCAGTGGGGACAAACAATTAAACTTCCTCTTTAGTTTCTGACAGTTTAATAGTTTTGCTTTGTTGCCAACGCTGTATGGCATTTCATTTTATTGGTGTTATTGTCATTGTTAGCTAAAGCTTAAGTACGAGTGCTTTATTTCAATTGACCAAGTTAAGCATTGAGTGTAAATAGTTGTTAGATGTGGAGTATATAGCGGCGTTATATATCGGTGTCGCACAGTGCAACGACTATGGACAAAATACCATATTTGCAAAGTCGAAAATGTCCAGGTACGAGGTTCCACATTCAATAGACTGGCTTAGACTAATCTCAGATATTGTACAAAAATATATATAACTAAAAGAGTTATGAGTGCTCAAAGTTAACCTTTCTTTGACTTCAATTTCATTTAATTTGAAGCGTATTTGGTACTTTAGCTTTGAAATTTGATAACTTTGACCACAGTTGATAACTTTCTCGAAAGTGTTTGTAATTAGAACAATGTTTAATTGTTTTTACAAATTGTCAATACCCCAACCGGAGTTAAATAGTTTGACATTTGCGTTTTTGTCGTTAAAAAACGGACCGCAAAATTTTAATTGTAATAAAGTGTCAAGCTCAGAATTTCGAAGACACTTCTTATAGCTCTTTTCTTTTTCTGATATTTCGTGCAAGCAAATGTTTATATTTCCAGGTATACATTTCAGCTGCTTTTGCTTGTAATTTTTAAAATTTGACAACTTTTTCTGTGACTACTCGAGTTCGAATTCGAAGAGTCTGACTGCAAGCAAAATAAAAAAAAAAGCTGAGTTTATTTGTAGACTATGTCAAAACGGGATACGGTACATCAAATGATAGCAATATTGCCTGATGTTTCTTTGAAAATATTGATATATCGCCTGAAATAACCAATATTGATCACAATCTATATATATGAAAATTAATGTATGTTTGTTTGTTGGTCACACGACACAAAAACTTAAAAACTTGACTTCCGATTAAGCTGAATTTTTCACGAAATGTTCGTCTTGACTAAATCTCGGTAAACCACTGAGTGCGAATACGACGCGACAGGTGGGCGTGGCACCCCCCATACAACCTAAATTTTTAATATGGAATATCTTCGCAATTATAGGTTGGACAGCATTGAAATTTGCTACAGGGCCACCGTTTAGGTATGTCGTTTCATTGGTAAAATTTAATAAGCTTTGGACAAGGGGCGTGGCAGTTTTCAATTGTTTTTTCAATAACTTTGGAACTACAATTCATACATCAATGACTTTTGGCAAATACTTACGATTTAGACGGGCCCCCGACAAGTCGAATGGGAAAAGTGTTGGGCGAGGGGGCATGACGCCGCCCATACAACCCAAATTTTTAATATGGAATATCTTCGAAATTATAAGTCGGACAGCATTGATATTATTATTATTTATTAAAAAATTATTATTAATTACAGCATTGATATTTTGTATACCGTAGTTTCATAGGTATGTCATTCTACTGGTAAAATTTGATCAACGTTGGACAGGGGGCGTTGCACATTTTTTGTGACTCAAATTTTCCGCGTAACTTTGGAATTGTAAGTCGCCCATCACTGAAACTGGGTCGCACGCTTCGACTGGAAGAATGGGTTGCGCATTGCATACAACTCAAATCTATATACACAAAATTGTTTGCCCTGACTGACTGATTGATCACCGCCCAACCAAAACCGCTAAAGCTACAAACATGAAATTGTTACTGTAGGTACATTTAATACAATAAACTTTCGCTAACTTGGGATTTTTTTTAAATTCGGGGTCTAAAGAGGCAAGCATGGATTAAAGTGTAGTATGAAGAAACTTGATTTATTAGGCCCGCGGGTTTAATAAATTTTAATAAATTTTTTTTAAATAATTTTTTTTTATAAATTTCAACGTTATTATATTTTTTCTTTTTATTTTCTCTTTAAATTGTTATATGACGGGTGGGCATAAAATTGAACCGATTTGAAAGAAATTTCGTTTGAATGGTATTTTAAAAGAAAACATCATGTGCACCAAATTTCAATGTTCTGCATTAATATTAGCGGCTTTCACAGAGGTTTATAATTTCGGATTATATGGGAAGTAGGTGTGGTTCTTGTTCGATTTCATATAGTTTTGCAAAAAAAATGTAGGATAACTATTTCCACTTTTGACCAATCGTTATATGAACTCATTACACAGTGCGTCGTTTGCAAATTGTGATTCTTTTTCATGCCCAGGCAAAACTGCAAACAGTGACATTGGAAGTGATTATTAGTGTCTTTGAAAGGAGTCTAGCTGAAAGTGACATGCGGTTTTATACGGTTTCATAAATCCAATATTACTGTTAGATCTTTTGCCCATATAAAGTAGTAAACTCAGACATGAAATTTATTTAAAAAAAAAATTATTTTCTATTTTATTTTTTATTATAATTTTGTTTGAATTTTTTATTTTTTTATTATTTCATTAATTGTTTTATTGTTTATCTAATTTTGTTTTTTTTTGCAAGACCCATACTCTGTGGACGAAACAGGCAAAACTGCAAACAGTGACATTCGAAGTGATTATAAGTGTCTTTGAAAGAAGTCTAGTTGCAAGTAACCTGCGATTTTATACGGTTTCATAAATTCTATATTGCTTCTAGACCATATAAAATAGTAAACTCAGACATGAAATTTACTAAAAACAAAATTATTTTATTTTGTATTATAATTTTTTTGTTGAATTTTTATGTTTTTATTTTTTTTTTTATTGTTTATTTAATTTTTTTTTGCAAGATCCACACTCAGTGGATGAACCTATACATGCGCGAAATTTTTTTTATTTGAATACGCATCACAGTTAGCTGGGCCATGCTGTGAGAAAATAGTCAAAGCAATCACCGAAGGTCTCAATCAAATTACGCATTTTAAAGTGTTCCAATGCTTAAACTTGACATACTTAAAACCAAAATAGCAACAAATGAATTCATCATTCGACCAACACGCAAAGCGATTTTATCCCGATCGCCAATCAAATGTGCATCCGCCGAGTACACAGAAAAACACGAACAAGCTCAATTACCCATTACAAATGGCATTACGTGCATAGTCAGCGACACGTGCATCGCGTTAGCTGGTCGCTGCCAATGTGTGGACGCAAAACAATATGGAAACTGCACACAACTGTGCGACTGTGCGACTGTACAGCGAAAAAGTGCAACACTAGGCAAATGAAATTGCCATCAGCACATCAAAAAAGCACTCACACTCACACATGCACACACATACATGTTGAACTAAATGAAATCGAGTTGAAAGGCTCAAACATTTCTCTCTTAAATGATAACGTGAATAGTGTCCATTGTTATTGTTGTTATTTTTTATCATAAAAAAAACTTTCATTATGATAGCACAGAACAAAAATGTAATCAAAATGTTCGCTGAAAGCGTTGATATCATTGTTCTGTAATCCAATTTTTTTCCCCCTTTCACCATTAGGTGACTTCATTTCGTTTATGATTGCACTCGACAAAATATAATATTTGATATAAAGTATTTGTTATAACTATTCGCGATAAGGACGAATCACCACAAATCAACTTTAATTACTTTGACAAACAGCGCAGCTGCGCACCTAAAAGCAATGCCAACAATTTGGCGCCAAACTGCTTAGCACTTCACGCATCGCACTACGCACACAGTCGCCGGGGCGTGCAGCAAACACGAGTTTGCATGGGTGTGCGTCGTGGCGACGCGTGTGTATGTGTGAGTGAGTGAGCAATATTTTTCCCTACATTAAAAACATAATTGAAACATTTCTGGTTGGTTTGCATTCGACTTGGGCCAAATTAGCCGTGCGTTGCTATGCATACATACAATGAAACATACATATATACATACCACACATACTAGTATATACAAACAACTAAGCCAACTATCTGCCAGCTAACCTAAGCTAATATCTCGGCACACAAGTCTCATTCACAGTTGTGTTTAGTTGTTGCTTCGTTGGTTTCTCAACACTTGTGTGAAAAATGTGTCTTTGTGTGGCCTGTTGTATCGGTGCAAATACATATGTACACATGTGTGTGTGTATTGTATGTAGGTATATTTACTTTAGCGCAAGTGTTTTGCTGCAAATTAGTAAATATGAGTACATATTTCACTTCGTACCCAGTGCCTCGTTCAGCTTTTTAGACAATTTATGCAGGTGTTTCTGCTGCCAACTTCTCACATGTTCCCAGTGACGACAGCTAGAAGCGCTGCAAAGGGCTGCCTTATATAGAAAGTGGTTGAGTAAACAAAATAACATTCTTCCATTTTATACTTTTTATGATAAAATGCTTCAATTTTTAACTGGCCGCATGCAGATCGGTGGCATTGTGTCACCATTCAGTAAGACGCAAGTGTTTTCTGCACTCGACTACATGGAATTAATGGCTATAGCCGAAGCAAAAGCCAAAGAAGTATAAAAGAATTTCTTAATTTTGGTGGTTTGTGTCTTAAAGCTTCATTTTTCTGGGTTTTCCTAGCGGAAGTAGTCGCTCAAATGTCGCTTCCGCTTAGCAGCAAACACAGACCATATTCACAGAATGAGCTGCATGCTTTTAAGCTTCTGCAAAAATCATTAGAGAAAAAAATCCCAACACCAAAATATAGAAAAAATATATAGAAATGGTAAACCTCGAAAGTAAAATTGGACTATAAAAAAACCTTCAACTCGTTCGAATTCGGCATCAAACTGCAAGTCCCTTCGGTAAGGCGGTCCATAACTGCAAAAATTTACACACACAACACTTATGGGTGCTGGAATTTAGTCGTGTAATTGGATCATCGTCTAAGTTATGTTTGAGTGTAAATTGAAAAAGGTCCACTATTTATAATATATACTAAAAATTGGTTTACCTTTTAAACCTATCAACTCAGCTCTTTCAATCACTTGGACTGCAACGGTATATCAACCAACTGTCCTTTCTCCAACTCATTCTTGAGTATTCCGTGATAAGGTCGGTTGTGACTAGTTGGTCGTTGATAAGACAATACTTTTTCTTAAGAGCCCAATTGTTGTCCTCATGAAGACAATCCATAATTTTAATTGTTTTTGGAGGAAATCTAATTACTTCAGTCTGATTTCGAAAATTCAAGTGGTAATAATTTTTTTTAATACTTAAACTAACTGTGCTGTATGAGGTTTTATAAATTTTTCCCCAAATAAAACTATGAATATTTTAGTCTTATTTATAACGGTTTCAAAATCCCTCGATTTTTGTATAAGCTGCATAGAAGTAGAAGATAAAGAAACCATCCTTCATTTATTTTGAATCGAAGAAAATATTTAGGGTTTTACCATTCTGCGAACTTCACTGACATATCAGAGGCTGTCATCAAAGGCCTGAAACCCTCATAACTTGTTCAGCCTGTGAAACCTGAAAGACTTGAGACCCTAAGGAAATAGTAAAACGTGATTCCGAAGTACCTTAATGAGCTAAAGTTGATTCGAGAGAGGTAGCAACCTTCAGCTACATAGTTGGTTGGTTTCAATGGCCATGTTCCGACATCCAGTTTGCGCTTTGACAACATTTAGACACCCCTATTCCCGGTAGATGCTATATGATATATGTACTTGTGTGTTGTCTTTTGGACTATATTGCCTCTATACTTTTCTCTGGCTACATATTTTGCTTGCTTACTTAACTGACCACACCAGCTCGTTACCATATTTCAGCCTTTGCTCGCATATCCTGCCCTCTCCTTATCTTCACATGAAGCGTTGACAGGGCTTTGTCTACTTGGTCCTTTCATTGGTGACATTATTTCTCGCATTACGAAACAGATGATATATATTTATGGTCAACTTTCATACTATATACTTTATATCTTTATACTTTAAATTGCACCATCTGAATTTTACGCTGCCCACTGCTCATGGCAAATATTGAAACCTGTTGATGATGTAAAGCCTTGTCGACAATATGTCACAAGTAAATAAAGTTCCCTGCAGATAAACGACTACAAGCTGTCTTCAACAAAAGTGTCAAAAGATAACCGAAAAGCGGCAATGCCTTTGCAACCTTTGAAGTGCGTGAAGTGAAGTGTCTTGTCTCGTGACTTTCTTTGTATTGATGACCACACCGCAGCGAAGCAATGATGCATCATAGATCACCTTTAAAGTATTAAGTATTAACTTAACTTTCAATTCGATATCTCCCTATGTTTTAAAGCAAATCAAGCCAAAGTGACCATTTCGGCGCCAATCAATTCGCAATTCGTCGCAAATCAAATCGAATTTTTAAAAATCGAGCAATAACTGCAAATTTCTGTTCTCTATGTTCAAATGCATCGAAGCGACCGTCTTCCAATACCATCGACAACACCTCACCGATATTTACATATAAAACGTTTTGCAGTTAATATTTAATAAGTGTTTGCACATTTTTACAACGTGACACGCTGACATCGCCGCGCGCCGCTCGCCGCTTGCCAACAATTTCTGTGCGACAGTTTGAGTAATGAGACGACGAATTCTGCCACCTTTTTTCGCCGTACTAATTTCAATTATCGTTTTTGCGATATAATTTTTTATGCGATTTTCGTTGTTATCGCATAAATGATGCCATTGCTCGGTGTTGCTTCTCGGTTTGTTTGTTACTGTTGTTGCTTTTTTTTGTGGCGGCTGTTCTTATTGTTTTACATTTAGTCAGCACACCGTAAATGTTTACAATAGCATTTGCTATAAATTGTCGACTTTATGGCGAACGCCAACGGCACAGCAACATGAACAGCACCAACAAGCGGCATGCACCGGCGGCGGCAACAATTGTCGCCAACAGCTTGGCAACCCACTGTTGTTGTGTCCAATAATAATAAATAAGTAAATATGATATTTTTGTTTGACAAAGGAAACTTTTTGGTTTTACGTCTGCCTTGTAAATATTTACAATTCCAGAAGAATAATGACGCAGGCTCGCACTTGCATAAAAAACGAAAATGTGGCAACCCATAAATGTGGCGAAGCTTCATTGCACTGCAACATACATTGCGCACTGCACAGTGTGACGAGACGTGCAATTAAGTGAAATTAATTCTGACATTTGTACACTAATGAAGTGTTGAAAATTCGATTTTTCATCAAACGATAAAGAAATTTGTGCACAATTTTATGTAATCGTTGTGTGTAAGGTTTAATATTAAAAAAAGTACAAACATTTTATAACACATTTTTTTAATTAATTTCAATTATAAAATTGGTACAAAAAATAAAAATATTAAAATACTTATTCGCACTTGAAAATACAATGAAAGGACATTTTGAGTAGGGTAGACTAGATTAGACTAGACTAGACTAGACTAGACTAGACTAGACTAGACTAGACTAGACTAGACTAGACTAGACTAGACTAGACTAGACTAGACTAGACTAGACTAGACTAGACTAGACTAGACTAGACTAGACTAGACTAGACTAGACTAGACTAGATAAGACTAGACTAGACTAGATTAGACTAAACTAGAGTATAGTAGAGTAGAGTAGTGGGAAAGCACATTTTGGCTATTTTTATGAATTTGTTTTGTGGGAAACCGAATTTTTTTTTTGTTACGAGTTAATGTCGATGCGAATTTGTTTAGCCATACGAAACAAAGATGGTCATTCATGCTTTTAAACAACCTGCATCAATAACTTATCTACCAAAGGATGAGTTTTGTTTGAATTAAGCACTGTTCCAGTTGAATTTTCAGTTAACCCATTTTCGGCCGCTACCAGAAATAGCCAATATTTTTTTAATTCCTTTTAAGGACTTACATTTAGGACCTTAATCAAGAATATTTTTGGATTTTTTTGTGTTTTTTTTTTAAATTATTTTTTTTATAAATTAATAAAAATTTAATTTCAAATAAAAACAAATATATATGTATATAATTTTGGTCAAATAATAATCAAGCATGAAAACAAACAATTGTTGGCTTACATATGTACATATATGACGACTTCTGGCCAATGGTCGATTTTTCGACCACTGAAAAGTACGCGGTGCTGAGAGGTAAAAATATTTTCATAATCTTATGGATATCAATTGATTGTGGTAATTTGGTCTTTAGGCTTCGTAAATAATCAATAATAAATCAATAATTTGAAAAGGTTATATATTTTTCAGAATATTCAAAATATGACTAAAAAAATGCTTTTTTTCGTGCCTTCGCCAACATCTCTAAATTTATCTTTTTTAAAAAAATTATTATTTCGAGGGGTTACCAAAAGACCAAAGCTATTTTATGCATCAAAAGTTCAAAGATATAATGTCTAAGTGCAGAGCTACTCTCCTTCAAAGTGGCTGGTCGAAAAATCGACCAGCGGCCGAAAATGGGTTAAAACGCCTTCGAAGTAGACTTACGGATTTAGTTATTTTTTATTTGTAAGCGACATTTTCAAATTTATAATCTTTCTGATGCAGAAAACAAATTGAGTTTTGTTTAATTTACAACTAAATACATCCCTAAGCTTATTATTACTAAATAATAATATTAATAAATTATAATATTAATAATATTAAATTAATTAATATTTAACTAAGAAACTTTCTTATAACAAACATTCCCAAATGTGCCCGAACGAACCCTATTTTCGATTGGGTTCTTTAGTTCTTCTTTAAGAAGGCCCATCTCTTCAAAGCTTTTGCTAGACATGGTCGCGTGAAGAAAATTTTCTTTTTGTTTGATTTTTACTGGGCAGAGACTTGATCACTTGGATAGTTCCAACCTGTTACACCAGAACACAAATATTTGTGTTAGCAGAGTAATGGAAATCCGTTCGATGAGGTAATACTCACTGACAGTTCCGGGATCACAGGTTGGAGACATGGGGAGGTTTTTAGTCGACAAGAGTTCGAACACAGGTTCAGTTGTGTATTTTAAAGATTTTAGAACCGTCTCCGAGAAAAAAAAGCACTAATGGCAGCACGGCAGCCGCCGTGTCTCAGTTGGTTAGTGCGTTGGACCGCGAGTCGAAGGCAGCAACCTCAGGTTCAAATACTGCCTGTAATAACACCTAAAAAAATAACGGGAAAACTCGTTTTCTCTTTCGGTGGCTGTCCTCTCAGCTGGAAATGGCAAACCTCTGAGAGTAAAAATTGCTTATGAAAAAGCTCCCAACCTGCCGTTCGGAACCGGCATAAAACTGTAGGTCCCTTCCACCCGCGTACAAATTCACACGCACAACACGGGTGGTTGCGGGAAGCTAGGCCTTAGTCTCGCGTAAGCGGGCTGTCGTGCCAGTCAATTAAAAAAATTAATGGTGTTTGTAACAATCCACCAATCTTCCACACGTAGTCCCGTCGATCGTATCGTATTTTTGTTTGCTTTGTTGCCTCTCCGGGATTTGATTTCATGCCTCTCCAACTGACTACTGAACGCACCAAATACAGCCTGTACAGGCAAAACTGTGTCATTCGCCGAAGGTAATTTATCTGATGGCTTAATGAGCACATCGGCACCACTGTTTCCCGGGCAATCAGTGTTGACCTGCTTTTGGTCGGCGAAATCCGCACACACATGCGACCGTCGACGGTCGCACACGCGCGAATTCGCATGCTATAAAATGTCACATAATTACCCAGACTTGGCTGAGCTTCGGCGCAAGCGTGGCGGTTGACCCGTTCGGCGCTGTCCCGCCCAGCGCAGCGAATGCTGGCCCAACTTTCGCATGTCGCAGCGGTTTCCGCAGCGCAATGCTTAAGCACGCCGGCGTCACTTGAGCCGCAGCGGCGCTATCCAGCCGTTTCGGCCACGTGTGCGTGCGTGTGCGTGTGCGTGTATGGGAGAGAAATTATTCTGCACAATGGCGTATGACGAGCCAAATTGCATTTGCCCCTGGCAGCGGTGGGCATTTGGTGCCATGGCTGCTGTCGTTTGTGGCCGCTGCCATAGCTGCCGTTCATGACTTGTCATCTGTTGTTGTTGTTGTTGCTGTTGTCGTTTGACTTGTGGTGCTGTGTTGCTTGCCGTCGTCTACATTCGGCATCGCTTGAATGGATTTGAAAAATAGCAGAACGACACAAAAACGAGCAAAGAAATTAAAAGCAACAACAAATTAAAACACACGCCAGCAATCCGTAATGCATTCGCACGCGCTGCACATTCTACATAAATACAAATGTACGCATGCGCGACAGCCACAGCGATAGCGGCCGATTCGGGCCTCGGCACCAGCATCGCCACAGCGGCCGGCAATGAAGCGAAAATGTTTGTAAAACTTGCCCGAAAAGACCTTAGCCGCTGCTGCCGACAGTTGGCCCTCGCCGCCCCCGCAACCTAACCCATTTTGAGGTTAGGTTATGAGCGCTGTGGCTGCTTTTGCGAAATTGATTTTGCACTTGTGCCGCCGCATTCGTTTAGCAAAAGTTTATTAGTTGTGTAGCTGTTTTTACAACTGTTTGGTGCCGTTTTCGCGTTTAAAAGCCACGCCACATTTTTCACAGTTTGAGGCGCGACACTTTAGTGCCCAAGTTTTCAAGCAACTTTTTTACAACCAGCGAAATTTTACAATTGATTTTTATTATTTTGCATGGGCAGAATCACTCAGATAAAATTGTGCACATTATGCCAAAACATGCCAGCAAACATGTCACTTTATGGCATTCCGTTGGTTGGCGCTTAACTCGCAGTCAATGTTGGACTGCATAACCATGTTGCATCAGTTTACGAATTTACTTGACTACTTTTAGTGTCAGATTATGAAAACTGCTTACATGATGAAAGATTTGAATTAAATGTATGAAATCTAATTAATTATTTATCTCCTCTTCTCTCGCTTCTTGTCCGTTTAGCCCACCGGTAGCAGTGTCGTGCTCGAGGACAGCTGGTGCTGGGAGCCGGACAATGCCAAACAAACAGACAACGACCACTCGTCGGACTCCTCGAGCGGCAATGGCAACGAAATGGTCAACATCACACTGGAGGAAGTGCCGTTGGGCGCGTCCGCTAAAACGCGCACTAAGCGCGCACAGCAATTCGGCGGCGCCAAACAGTCGCCGGAGCTGCGGCAGCGCGTGCAGCAGCTGGAGGCGGAGAATAAACAGCTGAACTTGGCCCTGGAAGAGCTGGACGGTCAACACAACCTTGCAATGCAAAATGTGCTTGAGCTGAAGACAGACCTGCAGGACAAGCTGGCGTCAGTTACCGCCAGCTATGAGGCACTGAAGAAAGAGCACGCCGAGAAGTTCATCAGCGGTGAGCTGGAGCTGGGCCGTCTCAGGAAGCAGCTGGAATTGCTGGAGAAGGCGCATACGCAGGCAGAGCTGGAGAAGCAGACCAGGCAGCAGCAGCTCGACGAGTATGCTGGCGAGTTGAAAAAGGTTGCCGGGGAGATGGCCGACTTACAGCTGCTGCTGGATAAGAAGACGCAGGATAATGTAGAGCTGATTGAGAAGGTGAAGGCGGCCGGGCGTGTGGCCGATGCTGCCGAAGAAGAGCGCAACGAACTGCAGCAGAAGGTGGAGCAGCTCACGAAAGAGGTGGAGGAGGCGCAAAAGTTAAAAGAGAAGAAGACATCAGAATCGTCAACCAGCTCGACCGGCAAACAAAGCGAGGACGAGTTCATTGTGGTGCGTGAAGGTGACGCCAATTCATCGGGACCCGCCACACCGCCCACCAAGGAAGAGCTGAAAGACAAAATAGTGCAATTGGAGAACCGTGTTTCCGAGCTGACATTGGAGAATGGCAGCCTGGCATTGAAGCTGCAGGATCGCGAGATGGAGAAGGAATTGGCAACGAATGTGTTGCGCGACAATGTTCAAGCGTTGCAAGCGCAATGCGAGGAAACCGAACAGTCGCTGAATGCGGCCAAGGAGCAGTTGGAAGAACAGCGCGAAACGTTGGAAGCGTTTAAGGAGAAGGCCGCTGAAGCTGTCATAGCGCAGAAGCAGTTGCAGGCACTGTCCGAGGAAAAGGAGAAGATTCAGCTGGAAATTGATAAAATGAAAGAGAGCGTGAAAAGCGTGATTGAGCTAGAGAAGCGTTTGCTCTTCTCCGAGCAGGAAAAGGAGGCATTGCAGGTCGAATTGCAAGGACTGCGTGCGGTGCAGGAGCGTGTCGTCGAACTGGAGGGCCGAGTGCAAAACCTGATTTTGGAGAATCAACAGCTGCGCTTGAATGCTGAGGCTGAAACCGAATCGCTGAACAACAGCGCTGAGTTGGAAGATAAAGTGAAATCGCTGGCGGAGGAGAACGAGAGTTTGCGTTCCGAGCTGGAGGCAATAGCGCAGGCGAAATTCCGCCAGGCCATTGCCGAGGAGAAACAAGAGGTCACCGACTTGGATGAAGACGACGAGGAGCCCTTCAGCATGGAAAAGCTGCGTGAGCTGCTCAGTGCTTACAACAAGCCAGAAGTGGGCGAAAGTGTGGACAAGGCTACGGAGCGCGCTTGCAAGACGCTACACGAGCGTTTGTGGAAAACAAATTCGCTGGAAAAAAGTTTGTCGCAAATGTCCGAAGAGATAATGGACTTGCAGCACAGCAAACTGGTGTGGGATCATGAGAAGAAGACACTGGAAGCGGACATATCACAGTACATACTGCAGTGCGACGAGCTGATGAAGAACAACGAAATACTGCTAAACGAATTGGAGAACTACAAACGCAACAAACTTGAGACCATACACGAGCACAACGAGGAGAGCATTTTGCACTTGGAGACTCAGCTGGAGGAATGCATCAAACTGAATCAGAGCTTGGAGCAGGAGTATGCGGAGTTGAATAAGAAAAACGAGGAGCTCGAGCGTGAGAAACAGGAGCTGACGGAACATTTGCGGGCCACGCAGCAATCCAACGACAATTGGACAACGATAGAGAAGGATTACAAACTGCAGTTGGAAACGTTGGAGCTGGAGAAGTGCAATATGCTTTTTGAGCTGAACGAGTTGAAGTCGGGTGGCAACAAGGAGGCAGAGATGACCGAAGTACTGAAGCGCGAGGAAGAAAAGACACTGTCTCTGGAGAGTCAGCTGGCCAGATTGAGTAAGGATCATGCTGACTTGGTAGCAGCCATGCAAGCACAAAAGGCGGCGCTTATGGAAGCCAACAAGAAGCGCGAGGAGACCGAAAAGGCTCTGAGAGAACAAGAGTTGATGATAGCGCGCATGAGAGGCGAAGTGCAGCAGCACGAAGGTCAGCACGTGCAGCTAGACGAGCTGACAGCGCAGAATCACAGCCTCAACGAGGAACTGTTGGCAAAGAACATTGTGACAGACAGTTTGCAGGGCGAACTGCAAACACTGCAGCAACGCGTAATAGACTTTGAGGCATTGGTGCAGAACAAGGCGGCGCTGGAAATTGAGCTGGAGGAAAGTAAGAACTTAATCACCCAATTACAACACGACTTGCAGAAAAAGTCCACCAAAACAGATGCCCTACAAGCTGAGCTGAAAGGGCAAAGTACCTACGCTGGCCAATGCGAGCAGCTGCAACTGCAGAAAGAAACACTTGAACGTGAATACGACGAGCTGAAACAGCGCTACGAAACACAAACAGCAGAATGCTGCGCTCTGAAAGAAACGACAACTACCATCAGCGATAGCGCTGCACTGGCACGCATTGCCCAACTGGAAGCGGAACTGCTAGCCACGGCCGATCTGCAAAAGACCCTGGACGCGCTCAACTACGAGAAGAACGAAATGATCAAGGCGCTGCAGCAGAAGCATGCCGAGAATATGCAATACTACACGGAAATACAGCGCCTCATGCCCATTGTGCAGCAGCTGCAACAGCAAGTGGCCGCCGCCGAGCAGAAGACCTGCAACCATTGCACCGAGCTGGAAATGACGCTGGGCGAGGTGCGCAAGGAGCTGGAGAAACAGCAGGACCAAATCAAATTCCTGAAGGAGAAATCGGACATACTCACCACGAATCTCCTCACCGAGCAGACAAATCAGAAGCTGGTGCAGCAGGAGAAGGCCGAAGTGGAGGAGCAGAATGCGGCAATACGCAAAGACCTGGAGCGGCTGCGTGAGCATCTGCTGGAAATTGAGGATTTGCATACGCAGGAAACGGTGGAGATGCAGCGCGAGCTGAACGAGACAAGAACGAATATGGCGGCGCTGCAGCAGCAAGTGGCCCAATCGAGTAATGCCTACACATCGGCCAGGTGAGTAAGGCAAGCTTTGGGCGAGTGAACGGTGGCTGGCTTGAAAAGAACACTAGGCAGCAGCTGGGGAAGATTGTGATGTGATTGTGGAAATGTTTTTGTTTGGTGGTCAAGTTTGTTGATAGAGATCTTGTTTTAACTCATACAAAGCAATGCGTCCAGTTGAATGTGATGCGTAGCATCTTGTCTTAGGTTGAACCTATCTGCGGGGTTTCGAGGTTTCTTTTTGCAATTTTTATATTATACGTGGGAAGACTTTACGTCTTCGAATTTTAGATTAAACCTTCATTTACACTTCTATTATCACAGTGAGCCATCCCTTTGGGCATAGGTGAGCGTTTTTAGGAGAAGGCTGCCACTTCAACCTAACCTAACCTAACTTACACTCCCATTGGTGTGTGAGATCGGCACGCACACACACATTTTTATGTTTCATAGAGGAATAAGGAATTGAAAAAATAATTGCTGTGCACATTCCACTTAACAAAATAGGTTAAACGCTTTAAAATATCAAAAATCTGTTTCGAAATCAAAATTTATATATCCAGTCTCAGGTGGAGTTGTGTGTGTAGCAGAAGGTTAAAAAAAGAAATTGGCCCCAATTGTTTTTTCTCGCAACACCTGAAGTCAGCATTAGCTTAGTTTGAATAATCACTCTTAGGGGGCCGCTCCCCCCCTCAACCACAACTGCAAGCAAGGCTCATACTTCAGTACGAATGCATGCACATGTAAAGTCGGTTGACTGGCGAACGTCATTAGGCAACGTCGAAGAAAGCATTATCGCTTAATTACCGACGAACAATGAATGCGAGTTGGCGCTCAGCGGGGGGTGTGGGAACAGCGAGCACGCCATGTTGGCGACGGCAGCCATATTAAATTGGTTTGCCGTCGGGCGTTCAGCAGCACAGGCGCAAAAGACGTTGTCGGCCTTTTGTTTCGCCTCATAAACAGCGCAGCACGCAAAGCCATTCGGTAGCGGCACCAACACAACTGTACTTGGCGCGCGTACGTGGCGCACTGTTATCGCGTTTTAAGCCTTTCGTTAAGCTTCGTCACGACCGCAAATGGGCCCGCGATAGCTGGCCACACGACAACGGTGCTGCACTGTTACGTCGCTTAATAAGTGCAACAAATGCGCATTCGTAATGCCGCATCGAAATTGGAACAGTCGCCCGATACGAGCCACTCACCACAACGCTCGCAAGTTGGCAATAAAAACTGCTTTTATGATTGTTTTTTTCATATTTTTAATTTTATTATATTTTACTGTGTTCTGTGTGCGGCACTTGGTTTGGTGAATTTTTCACAGTATTCGCGCCAATCAGCACGCCGAGACGTTGCAGGCGCAGTACGCGCTGGTTCTGCAGCAGCGCGACGAGTTAGTCAACAAGCTGAGCTCGGCCGAGGATCGGGAGTCGAAAAATCAAGCGGCGCTCTGCAATCTACAGTGCGCACTCGAACAGTTTCAAAATGGTAAGCGAACCGTGGGGAGGGGGGGAATATATCGGTGGTTGTGCATTAATCGAAAATGTTTCACTTCGCCCGCAGACAAGCAGAACGACATCCAGGCGGCCACGCAGCGCATACGCAAGGAGCTGCAGCTGGAGCAGGCCAAGGAGACGCAGCTGCAGAGCGAAATCGCTGCGCTGAATCAGCAGCTGCGCGAGGCCAATCAGGGCCTGCGCGCTGCGTCGCGCCTGTCCGACCAGCTGGAGACGTGCCAGCAGACTATAGGCGCGCTGCGCGAAGAAGGTAAATATCTGTAGACCTTTGCGCTGCTCGTATTGTAAATAAACAAACTGGGCCTAACCGGTAACCAAGCTCCACTATTCCATATTGCAAGAAACAATTTTGTGAACTAACCAAACGAATTGAAGATTCTAATACTGCACAAAGCATTTCAACTACTAACACAAACCGTACGCGGCACGAGAAAAGGGAAATTGGTTATAACATTTTGGAAGTGGCATTTGGCATGTAATTTTGTATTTTCTGGAAGAGTTTTAGTTTTCATTTGACTTGATTGGAAATTGTTGATTTAATTAGTTTTTGGAATGGCTTCGAACTGATCGAATCGAATGTTAAGAAAAATTAAATCGAGATAAGTATTCCCCTTCTTTCCACGCTGATTGATTCTTAAAGGTAAATATCAGCTGGTAATTCTGGGATTTTTTCAAATTGCTATCACTCGGAATTTCAGTTGGTATCCACTTTTACGAATTAAATTTAGACACCGCAAAGAAAAAAGTAAAAAACGCAATTGTCATCACCACCACCACAACCACCATCGCCATACCAACACTGTACCATTGCCACAATCATCAACTGCATCATTACCACCACCACCGTCACCACCAACACCACCACCGTCACCAACGTCTCATCAACGCCAGCCCAGCGCTGCTCTTTAGTTGTCGACGAGCTTAATGAATGGTTGGTTGGTTGTTAAACTTGCAAAACGCAAAATGGGCGCTAAAGTGTTTCACACAACAAAAAAATAAAATAATTAGCCTTTTTAAAAATCTTTATCTCTTAAATGAAATAGAAAAAGCCATTTTGTTTTCCACTTCTGTAAGGTTTTTGGTTTTTATTACTTTGGCTTGAGTTGATTTGTCTTTGAGTTGGACTTTACTATCTTTGGTTTGCCTAAATGTAGCACTAACACCTAACTTGGATTAGTAATTTATGTATTTGTGTGCCTAATTGCTGTACTATCGCTTGATTTCTATGTTTTAAGCGTTGCAATATAAAGTTTAAACAATGTTTGTATGAACACGGACTGGCACACTGGCGCCAGTGACACGTTTTGCATACAATTATCACTTTTTAACAATTTTTATTACATAAACACAGACACTACTCTAAACATTACTACAAAAGAAATGAAATCTTAAATATTTGTGCACAATTCCTTTGTTATTTATTGTAGTTGCTAGGCATTTGTAGTAAAAAATACTTTTAAAAGTTATTTGTATTTCTGGCTCTGCTATGGGTCATACAAAAGTTCGCAGTGTCGAACAAGGAAAGCGATTTTGAATAGTTTTTGTGTTTTTTCACAGGCACAAAAGAATGTTTTTATAGGATTTTTTCACAAGCTCAAAGAAAAATATTTCGTTACATTCTATTAAGTGAAGTTTCAGCGTGATTTATTGTGCTTAATAGATTCATTTGGCGTTTTTGGTAAAATAATCTAGTAGGATACAATTGTCATAATTCTAAAAGGGTGAAAAGAACCAAGAACTAGAATACATATATGATGGGTGCTCTATTAGAAACAAGAGCTTGAAAATTTTTTGTAGAAAAGCAAATGGATCGATACTGTACATAGTACATTAAAGCCACGCCCATTTTTAGTTGTTAAACATACATGGAAGGGAATATTATGTGGTAGAATACTCAAAGACACACAAGTCCATTACACCCATTTGATTCTGAATTTGAAAGCCCAATTTCAATGCTAAATCTTCTCTCCGTTTTGATTTATTTGAGCGTTGCAATCTGAAGTCAGACTGGGTCATGAAATGATTGTTATTGAAATTAATTACAAACATTGACTATGAAAGTATAAAATCTCTCTTCCTCCTGATTGTTCCTCGTATTGGAAAAGGTACAGAAAACCGACATAATCAAATTAGATATATGTCAATTCTATTGAATTATTTTACAACTTTTGGCCAAAGTATAGCAAAAAAGGTCTGCCTCCCTCTTGAATATTTCTCATATAGAGAAAACTACAAACAACTAAAGGAATATATTAGATCAATGTTTCTTCTATTTAAATATTTTTCAAATAATTTCTGAATGTTTTTATATCAAGAAAACTACAAAACACTGGAGAAAAAGTTTCATCAATGTGATTTTTGTTCAATTATTTCACAAATATTAGCAGAGAGACTATA
Organism: Melieria picta; assembly: GCA_964056695.1. Classification (NCBI taxonomy): domain Eukaryota; kingdom Metazoa; phylum Arthropoda; class Insecta; order Diptera; family Ulidiidae; genus Melieria; species Melieria picta. Next base: position 39,610,125 of record OZ057398.1, read on the forward strand.
AATAATTTGCAAAGAAGGAGCTTCCTTCCTTCAAATATTCCACATACTTTGAAAAGTTCAGGACACTGATGTGAATAAAGTGAGATCAATGTTAATTTTGTTCAATTATTTTACAAATATTGACAAATAAACTGTAAATATTGCACAAAGAAGGAGCTGCCTTCTTCCTAAATATTCCACATACTTCGAAAACTACAAAAAACTGACAGAAAAAAATTAGATAATGGTAATTCTGTTTAAATATTTTACAAAAATTGGCAAAAGAACTATACATATTTTGCATAGAAGGAGCTGCCTTCTTCCTTAGTATTTCACATACTTCGAAAGCTACAGAAAACTGACAGAAAAAAATTAGATGAGTGGTAATTCTATTTAAATATTTTACAAAAATTGGCAAAAGAACTTTAAATATTTTGCAAAGAAGGAGCCGCCTTCCTCCTTCGAACGCTGCAGAAAACGGAATAAAAATATTAGAAAAATTTTAATTCTATTCAATTACTTCATAAATATTGACCACAAAAGTATAAATATTTTGTAAAGAAAGATCTCCATTCCCTCTGAATAGTCCAAATAGGTTTGACTTAAAAAAATTAAAAAGAACTAAAGAGAAAAACCATAAGTTGCCCCATTTTAGTTCGTTTTTCGATTAGTGACACTATTAACTTTTAGTAAATACAACTAACTTCCACTAGTTACATCTTCTTTACACCCACGAAGATTGATTCGTTGGTTTGATTTTTAGTTATTTACCACACACCGTCACCTGAAGTAACTCTACACAGAACACACTTTTCTCAGATCTATGTTCGGCTTGCTTAGATTTAGTTTTACGTAATTTTAGTTTAGTTTGTCTTGATTTAATTTAATTTGATTTTGAGCCTCAAGTGTACGATGCAAAATTGGGAAATCTCAATTTGTAACTGTGAGCCAAATCGATATCCTGAACTCACGTTGCATCTGGAGATTGCCCGAGGTTGTATCTGTGTCTACATTTTTTTTGTTTCGTTTCGATTTTATTTCATTTTACCTTCATTTAATTTAACTTCCTTTGCATTTTGTTGCTCATAATAATTTTGGTTATTTTGCGAGTATCGAAAACTTTTAGTTCAAATTGTGCAGTTGAAATTTTCTCCCATAGTTGCTATAATTTTGCATGCTCTCGCCTGCGGCAGAGAGATAGAGAGACAGAGCGATAGCAAGACTGTGTATGCGAATGATTGAAAACGTAAACGCTCGTTACACTACAGCTGCCTGCTCAGCTCGCTCTAACCCCCCTCAGCCCCTCTAACCAGCTATGCCAATGCGCCCGTTGCGCGCGCGCGCTCGGTGGTTGCGTCTGCGCTGCCTGAACCATCGAACCGTTGCCGCACTAACTGCGCCCAGCCGGTTGAGTATTACATCAGGTACTGGTGTGCCACTGCGTGCGAAACTTACCAGTACTTATGTCATACTGTCCCGGCTGCGGCGCCCCGTACTGCATGCCCCGTAACCAGTAACTGCAACGTTGGACTAAAGTCGAGTATAAACACGCATTGCCACAATTATATCTATTCGAACTATTTCCCGATTTCCATATCCAGTTTAATGCTCTTTGCATGTGCAGACTTGGCCTACTTTGATTTAATATTGCCCTCTCCATCTCTACCCCACGCACAGTTGAAACGCTGAAGCAGCAAAACGGCTCCCTCTCCGAGAAGCTCAGCACCAGCGAGTCCAGTCAGACGGACAAGATCGACAAGAACCTCATCAAGAGTCTGCTGATTGGCTACGTGGTCAGCGGCCATCCGAACGACAAGAATCAGGTGCTGCGAATGATTTCCTCGGTGCTGGACTTCACCGCCAGCGAAGCGGATCGCGTGGGCCTCAACAAGCAGCAGTCCAGCTGGCTGGGCGCCATACTCGGCGGCGGCGGCGGCAGCAATGGCGGTCAAGGTACACTCAATAATTGCCGCAATTATGGGCGCACTTTTACTAATCTATCTATTATGTGTGTGTTTAGGTGCACATTCAAAGGACAATCTGCTGCAGGCCTTTGTGCAGTTCCTCGAGCAGGAGTCGCAGCCGCAGGCTAATCCCAACAGCATGCCAAATCTGCTGAATATCACACAAACGCCCGCGGCCAGTGCACAGCCGGCTGGCAGCGGCGCCGTTCGCCGCACCTCTTCGGCCAGCAACAGCGGCAGTGCCGAGGCTAGCCCGGGCAGTCCCATACCCCTACAGCCGCTGCTTATGAACTCCAATGTGCTGAATGAATTTGCGCCGACGCGCAATTCCAGTTCCATACTGAAGGACATTCTAAGTGATTCTTGATTATTGTAAAGAGCCGAAGAAGCAGAAATGGCATTGATATTTTTAAGTAGTTGCTAATATTTTGTGCTTTCAAGTTGTTTGTAATTCGTCGTCTTCATTCAATTGTGCAATGAGAGCATTTGTCGCTGCTGCTTAGTACATACTTCATATATATATATTTCGTATGTTTTGTCAAGTCCAATTTTATGTGTATTGTCCCAATGTAAATATCCGAGACCCTGTCCCGATTCCAAAATATCTATCTATTTGTAAAGCATACTCTGTAATGTGATTGTAAACGAAATGCAAATGTAAACAACATACAAAATGTTTAAAAACCAGATGTTATAGAACCTTAGCATCGACATGAAAATCATATTAAAATATACAAGTAAGTTTAATAAAGAATGTTTTAACACAACCTGAGCACGTTTTTTGTCTAAAGCACAACCGAGTGGTAAATACTTGAAATAGTGAGCCCTTGACGTCTTGAAGAGAATCTGCTTGCCGAATGCAGTGACTGTGTTTATACGAAAGCGAATTTTGGCCTTTTCATAAGCCAAACGAAGTGAGAACTTTGTAAGATTAGTGAAATAAAAAATATTCAAATGAAAATAATTCGACAATGAATACTTTGAATGAGCTGTCTTGCTTAACCCGGGACTACTGGGACAATACGTCCCACCTAGATTTTAATACTCCTTAAAATAATTATGAATAATTAATTTAATTGACTGGCACGACAGCCCGCTTACGCGAGACTAAGGCCTAGCTTCCCTCAACCACCCGTATTGTGCGTGTGAATTTGTACGCGGGTGGAAGAGACCTACAGTTTTATGCCGGTTCCGAACGGCGAGTTGGGAGCTTTTTCATAAGCAATTTTTACTCTCAGAGGTTTGCCATTTCCAGCTGAGAGGATAGCCACCGAAAGAGAAAACAAGTTTTCCCGTTATTTTTTTTTTTTTAGGTGTTATTACAGGCAGTATTTGAACCTGCGGTTGCTGCCTTCGAATCGCGGTCCAACGCGCCAAAAATACGCCAAAATAATTATGACCCATGCAAAATATTTGTTCGAATTATATATTCCCTGATAAAAGTATAATTTTAAAATTTGTGAATATGCAATATAATTTTCTAGCCCCAACTTTCTTAGCATGAGAACACACGTATCTACCAAAAGTATTTTGGTTTTCAAAATTAAACTCCGTCCCGAAAGGGTTAAAGTTTCTGTTTGGTCACTGGACTTCACCAAAAGGCATACTTTGGTCTCACATTGGCGCATTGTGATATCACAAGGAAGAGGAAGTGCTGTAATTCCTATATGAATCCTTGCAAAACTCTCACAGTGAGTGAGCGGAGGTCAAGGAGGGTCGACTCAGAGCTTTTTATCTCCATGTAAAGAAAGCCGTGGCAGTGGAGTTGATTTATAATCTCCTCTCCTTTTGGGCAACTGGGGCAGTTGTCAACTACTTCGAATTAATTGAATTAGTAATACATAAAATATTTAATGCAACTAAATAAATTAAATGAATTTGTAACTATTTTTATGTTTTCAAAACATTTTTAAATATTTAAGGAGGTTTTATAAATCAAATATTAATGCATTAATATCTTAAGATAACATATTATATATATATATATATATTATATATTTCATTTTTAAATATTTGTATTTTCTTTAGTATTTCTATCAACTTTTGCTTTGATGACTTTTATTTGTTTATCGGGTTCTACAATTAGGGTTCTACAATCACAATTAGCCAAATCCGATGTGTACTTTTCGAGATATCAGCGGATACAATATGTAGTATTTGTAGGTATGGAAAACTTGCGGTCTTTCTAGTGTTAAAGAGTGATCTGTTAGGCTTCTACAATATATACAACAAAAATGATGCTAACCCACTCTTCCTCATCAGCATCGCTGCCTGAAATCCCAACCACGCCTGCGCGCCAACTTTTTTAGTTCTTGACCAGTGCTTTCAATTTTTCCAACTTCAATCGAGTTGACCAGCCCACGATGGACCGACCTTGTCCATCTCTCGCGAGGCCTACCGGGCTGTCTCTCTTTGCTGGCTAGTGGACTCCACTCCATAATCTTTTCAGCAATGCAGCCCTGTTATTTGCTGAGTGTGTGGCCTAACCATTTGCTTTTCTGCCATCGAATCCATATATTTAGCGACTCAATTTCGTTTGCTACTCCTCGTTTCTTATAAACTACATGAAACCAACTCTTACATAAATTAAACTAACATAACCTAAACTAATCAAGATTAACCCAATCGAAATCTACACAATTTTGTTGTTGGCCATTGAAAAGATTTTAACTTTGTAAATATTATCATTATTAGCAACCAATGTGGCAACACTGATTTGCCAGTCACAAAATGTTGTTGAAGTTGAGACTCTGCGCTGACAGCGCCAGTCACAAAGCCAGCCACACGCTGTGGTGAGTAAGCGATGTGTCAGCGCAAACAGATGACTGGTTGCGACACGAATTGTGATTGTTTCTTCTCAAAATGAGTAACAGTAAGTAATTTGCTGATTTTTACATTAATTTTAAATAAACAAATAAATAATTTCGCATTTTGTGCAGAGAGTTCGTTGCAGCGTTCGACAAAAGAGCAAATCGTGTGCTATTTGGACTTTGTGAAGCAATATCCCGAACTGAAGCTGACCACCAAACTCGAGCCAGCAGACATGAAGCGCAACGATTTGCTCTGGACCGAGTTGACTGCGAAACTCAATGCGCTCAAAGGGCCAAAACGAAGCCGCGAGAAATGGCGACAGGTGAGACCCACACATGACGCATGATGCACTAATCTGCAAGTTGAATCTTTAGAGTTTGACGCACTGGAGAAATCAAATACGTTCGCGAGCGCGCAAAGAGAAGGCCGCCAATGGCGGCATCGCCTGCCGAAAACGATATGCACCACGAGCTGAGGATGAATCATTCGAAACTGAGTTGCGGAATATTGCATTGGTTGTATGTGAAGTTTAACCCTCTCCCGAGCATGGGTCAAAATGCATTTTATGATACTTTTTCGAGACTGAAAGTGTGTCATCGTGAGTAAAAATTGCATGTGTGCCATTTGTGTTCCATTGGTCGGGAAAGGGTCAATGTAGAAATGCAGAGCTCACATCATACTCATAACTTGTTGTTGTTGCAGCAAAACGAAATCGTTAAAATAGAGACTGTGTCGGACGACGAGCAACAGGTAGCAGTTGTTTCCGAACCAATTAGTGATACAGAAATGCGATTGCCAACATTAGCCGCTGTCGAAATGCCACCCGCCCACAGAGCTGCAACGAAACGCCACGAGATACTCGAGACGTTGATTGGCATTATGCGCGATAACGAGGAGCGCGACAAACGATTGCACGAGCAGACCATGAATTGCTTTAAAGCAGCTACGGACTCAATCAACAATTTGACCAACGCTGTCACTGCCTTAACAGAAGCCGTCATAAACCGCAAAATTTAGTATTAGTAAGTTTTTGTTTGTTTTTACTTTTGTACTTATTTTAGTAAAACAGAATGACTGATATCTGATAGCTGATATCTAAAGAATTTAGTGGACGATTGCATAATTTTTTCTAAGTGTTCTCTAACGAATATTGCTTCAACCTGAAGAATTAATGCATATTTTGTGAAAAATAAAATGAAAATGTTTAGACGTTTAAATTGTTTAGACGGCTAAATAGAAATGTTTCGGTAAATAGAAATATTTATATGAGTCAAAATAAATTGATTAAAAAAATTACTTAATAATACGAAGATTTAAATGAGTGCTTCTTACACTGATTAGGGTACAACTACGAGTACTCAGTGTTAAGATAGAAAAAGGCAAAGTATTCCTTTTGCAAAGTCTCGTCTGTAGAGACAAAGTTTTATTACAAAGTATAAATCGGATTTAAGGGGCCTTGAAGCTTGAATTTCGGCCTCTTTTTTACGATTTTTTTTAATGAATAAGAAATCGAGCTATTGAAAAAAGGCTTTTAGTTATCTTTTTATTATACATTCAAGTTTTACAAAAAAATTTTTTTAAGTAGAAAATCAATAAACAAACACTGAATTCAGACCGTTTTAAGGGACCACTTGCGTCATGTGAGTCCGGGTGGTGTACACGATTTCGGCTAACTGGTGTGACCTACAACAAAAATCCAATATATTTATAAATTATTGATAGATTAACTGTGGAAGTACGTAGGATTTTTGAAAAATATTAATTTTTGTGAATTTGACACTCGTTTGAACAAAAAACGTAACATTTATGCTCAAAAATCTTGCATTAAATGAGTTCCCGAAAAAAAACTAACAGTTCAATTAAAAAATGGCCACGTACTTCCATGGAAAAGTCTATTGAGAGAAGAAAAAATTTTATTTCAAGTGAATCTGATAAAAATTGTGGGAGTTCTGATGTACACCAGTTTGAAAAAAGGTGTTTTTCAGAAATCAAGTTTGAAGTTTTGGATTGATCTCCACGCGCATAGAAGCTACGTATAAATATGGCTATTTTCAACATGAAAAAGGTCTTCACCGACTAAATGTTCATGGAATTATATTCTGTATACATAAAAGTGTAATTTAAGCAAAAAAAAAAAAGCAATTTTTCGGACCCTCAAAGGTGTTATTCCCCCTTAAGCAGAAAACTAGGCAATTTTAAAATGACTTGCTGACTGCAGGAATTTGATAGATGGCTTCTATACGAGTATTCTCAGTAAATAAAGTATACTAAATATTATGATGCAATACTTGGACTAAGTTAAACCTCTGCTACTGACGTGCTTTAGTTTTAACTGATGTGGTAGTCTGACGGACACCCCGAAACAAACTGAATTATTGTTATGAAGTTCTGGATTTTAATGTATTAGGCTTTTATTATTTATAAGAAAAAATAGGTTACAATCCAATGTAAGGTTAAAATTTGACGATTGTTTGAAATTATGTGGTTTATTTCAATTGTCACAAGTTTGAAATTTACGAAGCAATTCACCAAGTATTGTTTGCGGTGTCTGTCAGACTACTACATCAGCTGCAGAGTCACTTAGTGGTCACTTAGTCCGAGATAGGATTTTCATTGAGCTATGCACCGTTTGGGCGTTTGAGAGGGTCTATCCAGATTTTCTAATATAGATAGCAATACTGCTTATATTGATTGTCGTCCCCTGTCGCAGGGCGCCCCTAAAAGACGAAGTTTTCTAGCTCAAGTGAACACTTAACTTTTTATACGCCATTTCAAAGTAGTTGGAAATTCTTTGCGCATGTCTGCCGGTGTCCAGTGGCTTTAGTACCACTTTGAAATTTTATGAAGCAAAACCTAATCATTCTAAACTATAAAACATTTGCTACAAATTGTAGGCTACAACAACAATGATCCAATGCTGTTTTATAGAGTAGAACGTCCTTTATAATTTTCGATATTCTACAGTAGTAAGATTAGGGAACGTCACATAAACTTCTAAAAATTTTTTAGTTTTCTCTGATGTTGATTTTCAAACACTGAAAAACATGCTGTGAATTATTACTGACTTTGAGTATTTTTTCCAAGTCTAAAGTCAATGAATCCAATCAATCATGTTTCTCTTAACTCTTTGTTGACCCTGCCAGATTTCAATGAAAAATACTTGTCTAATAATTTCTCATTTGAAATACTTTTTCCATATTTGAAATCAACTGGCCCATTAAATATTTCCCTATACAAACTGTTCACCAACTGTTGATTCTGTTAGATTTTGATTTACACAAAAGTGAAAAACAATTGTCGATTTATTTCTCACTGAGAGTTCTTTCACCAAGTTTGAAGGCAATAGGGCCATTGATTCTTGATTTTTCACCATTTCTCCATACAAACTTTTTAACCGTCGCTGACCCCGTCAGATTTTGAATTTCGAAGAAATAAAAAACACGTCAAATTATTTATCATTATTTCTGAATTTATTTTTCTAATTTTGATGTTAACCAACTTTTCGTTATAACAAAATAGCGTTAATTGTCATTGACTGATTTACCTTCACCGGATCAACTAACTAACAAATTGCCTTGATGAAAGACAGAAGACGCTTTCAAAGGCACTCATCACTATATATTTGATCATTAAACGTATTCATCCTGCTATCCATGTTCATCACTTTTTTATAAATGGATGGTTCTTGCTGCGAATTTTTTAGGCATTTCTGCAAAACAGTTTCGTTCACTTTTGCTTCTGATACCATTTTTAACGAAACTATGAATCTTATTCTAATGAAGTTCGATAGTTTTGTAATTAACCCGGTAGCTCCAAGCGTGACCATATGGTCACACTAAACAGGCACTCAAAAAATTTTATGTTTCAATAATGTTTTATGCTAAATCGCTCAAAAAGTGTTTTCGCAAAATTCAAAAGAAAAAATTGACACACTATTATTTGCAAATCAGCATCTTTAAATTTCTAACCTCTAAACGTTATACACTTCCAATCTTTACATCTTGCAGCCTTTACATATCCAACGTTTACATCTTCCAGCCAGTGGCGCACACAGGATTTCATTTGGGGGCCCAAAAGTTGTACGCAACTCGATTCCAATTGAAACCATATTTTGCTGTTGAGATAACCAAAATTCTGGGAAATTTTTCACTGTGTATATTCCTTCTGTTCTCCTTAGAAGTTAAATTTATTTGTTCAAATTTGGCATGGTACATTTTTTTCACTCCTGAAAATAAACTCGTCCTGTACACACATACATACTTACATGTGTATGTATGCATTTTGTTCCACTGCACAATTAAGTCAATTTCCAATATTTGAACCAGCCATCTTTGTATTTGGGAGGGACGGTTTGAACCCCCAAAACCCCCTGCGTGCTCCACTGCTTCCAGTCTTTGCTTATAACTTATTCTCTAAACGAAAAAGCACTCAATTAAGTTATTTCTTTTTCAATAATCTAGGAGATCTATCCGATAAGACTAATTAACATTAGCCAATGGAATTTTTACACAGTCTGCTTAAGGTGCCGTCGAACTAAGCAAGTAAAGTACTTTCTGGAAGCATTTCAAATTCAGAAAGTTAAACTTGCACGTGTACTACCAAAAAATTACTATCAGCAGAACTTTTCGGCTTTGTTGAATGTACTTTCGAAAGCAGAACTTGCATAGTGTGATTGCACTTTCTTGAAAGCATCTTTAGTACCGTTGGAAGATTTAATTCTATATAATAATGAATTATTGTGGCTTCACTTGGGTCTTTGAGGACCGACAAAGTTTGCCACGGAGCAACCACTTTTCTACCCACCTACTTCTCAATCCAATCTAATCGTGGACTTTTCGTTGGCATTCTCTGCAATCCATAGTTGTCATCTAATTCCGTTTTGCTACATCACACGATTTTGTGCCTCAATAACAACCAGAATTTAAGCAACACTTGTAAGTATAATTTGTGACTTCTCATTCCTCTGCTTTACTTCAAAGTTGCTCGCCTTCCATGATTATCGAATCGCAACTGAATAAAGCAGTCGTTGGAAAATTTCCTCTAAAAAAATTACATTTACATAAACCGATTATGAGTTGCTGACAGTGCCGTGGCCAGATGCGTGATTATTACACAACCCTCGTCTCATAATCGCCGCAGCACACAAACTGCAGTGGGCGTCAAGGCGAAATGTCAATGCTAATCGCTTTCAATTCCAGCGAACTGCGGACTGTTTCGCCTTCTTCTTCTCCTACTTACCGCTTTCAAGTGTTAGTTTCTTTCATGACTGCGATGGTGAAAAATAAAATGCGCGGCCTTTCGAGTGACATTTAGACATGAATTTCTGCTTTTTATTTTTCGTTATGTTTTCGTAATGTTTCTGTTTTCATGTTAATTTAAGGTTTTGTTGTAACACTTCTCTTGCATCTGCATGTAAATAGTATAATTCTAACAACATCTCGCACACAATTCATTCGCCTAAATATACATAAATTACAAGTAAAACTAAAACTAAAATTAAGGACTGAACAATTCGAAACGAATTTCAACATTTAGGTATCATAAATACACACAGATTGTACGATTTTGTGGTGATACAACAAAACAAACAAACAAACAAATGTCAGTACAAAAATTAATGTGCAATAATATTTGTATACTTTTAGGAAATCTGTACAAGTACTTAATATGGGACTGTGTGCACAGTGATTTACACAAATGCATCAAAACCAGGCTTTAGGCGGATGCATGTGTGTGGCCATCCTGTCGCTCTGTGTCTGTGTGTGTGTGTGTGTATTGCATTATGCAGTAAAGTTAACAATTTGGCTACGCTCGTACTCATAGAATTCGTCTACAATCTAATTGCAATGGAATTAATAATAATAATAATCATAATAGTTATGTTTGTATGCGTGTAGCAATGGTACAGTAATGTGAAAAACACACGCATGCAGTTACATATAAAAATTTTTCAGCTTGCTAACAATAATTACTAATAATAATTTAAGGAGGGTTTGTGTGTGTTTATGTGTGCGCGCGCGCTATTCGTACATAACAATGCGATTTTGCAAATCGCTCTTTCGTTCGTTTCATGCGCGCCAAGACTGCATGGGGGGCGCTTGTGCTTTGTTCGCTTTCAGCCTGCAGCAACTTTTACAAAAATATACATAGGTACACTTTACAACTAATCATACAATAGTTGGCTTTTATAAATAGTCAATGAATAGAAAATACTCGATAGTTACACAATAGTGAATTAATGGCTTAAATTAGTGGTTGATTTTTTTGTGATTTTTTATTCACTTTTCATAGAAACGTACAAATATTTATGCGCTTTAGTACTTCATAGTAAAAACTTTATCATAGTTAAAAAAAGAGCTGCTACAAAATGACTACTAATGGGAAAACTTGTAGAGCAGAAAATTGTACAATACAAAAGTCACAGTGGATGATAGAAGTGGGAAGGTGCGGTGAGAAACATTCAATGTTACACAGATTGCGCAAATATTTCAATCAGACGTGATCGTTTTTCCCGTAGTGTAAACAATATAAAAGACAACGCCTGAAAGTATGCCACGCATGATTTGGCAACAATATGGCAACAATTTGGCAACATTGGCAACGGAATTCCCGTTATTAGTTTTGTACGCAAACTTATTCTGCACCGTTTTGTGGGGGCTCCCTCAGCCGTCGCCGCCCCGGGCCCCGGAGCACCTTAAGCCGCCACTGCTGGCGCTGGTTCAATTTCGTAGGAAACAACAATAAAAAAACAGGCGTTTATTTATCAAGTTCGTATTTTGTGCGCCATGAATTTCTTGTAAAGATTGTAGTAGTGGTAGAGTTCAAACACTGTCGGAAATGGAAAAATTTACAGAATTTGGAAGTAAACAAATTACATTCAACGCCGACATTCAAATGCCTACAGCAGCATTACATTTAGTACCATGTTAGACATTTTGCGTCTAGAGCTCGCATATGTTCATAATCTAGTCACCAACAACATCACGGTAACAATGCACAGACGTTAGGAACGTCAACTATGTGCCGTTCGACCCTAATGCTATTTCGCGTAGAATGCAATTAATCTGATTCGACGAAAGTACAGACACCTGACCACATTCTATACCGAGCCATTCAATTGAATTTCTATTGAACTGGTGAGTAAAACATTTCGCTTTGCGGTCCAACTCGCGCACTGACAACTTGACTACACTGTAACTTTGGCTATAAAGTTCTATGCAAATGTAAGTGTAACTTACAATACTATAAAAAAGTAATATTTGCATGAAATACAAAAGTGTCGATCCCTTAGTGTATCTAATGAATTTGCTATCTGAATGTTCATAGTGAGTATGATTGCTAGAAAAAAAAGTGCTCTATGTTTGGGTTCAATTCACAAGTGCTGATTTTTTAAGAAAAATGCAAACTTTTGCGCCTATTTGCGTTGAAATGCTACACTCACATGCCAGCAAAAGACACTTGTGCGACGAGCAAAACTTAATGGACTTTTGTGCGGCAATATTCAAAGCACAGCGTTCAACTATGTTGCTGCAAATTAAGCCAATTTCTATTCGATTCACAATGATGTTGAATTATGTGTTTTCAAATATGTTCAATGCGAGAATTTTGCTACAAATTTTCTTTATATTCAGTACAACTATTGTCTACAACACATGTACGCGTACTATTTGTTGCTATGCACGTTGTATTGGTTGAAACGAAGAGCTTGTGTCACTTGCAGCAATCGGCTACACAAGAAGCTAAAACACATTCCATGGCCAGACATTCTGACATGCAACAAAATAGCCCAAATAACAGCACGAAATCGGACAAATCGATTGTTTCGGTTTTTTACATATTTTAAAAAATAACTTCTCATAGGTTAAATATCATTTGTGTTTGAAAATATTGATTGTTTCATAAATATTTGACTTTATCATTTACGTATAATCCCTTGTTTTGTGTGTAACAAATATATTGTATGTGTATATATATATATATATATATATTTATATATGCATGTAGTTGATTTAAACTGCTATAACTTTAACATTTAAAGCCACATTGAAATATGTTCTGCAATAGCTTTGCTTGTGTGCGCCCGCTCGATTACCCGTTTAGTCATTGTTAGTTGCCTTAAAATCACTTTTCCTCGTTTCAGCTGAGCTCAACTTCGTTTCATTCTCCTTTCGATCACACATTTTGCCATTCTTTCAAACTGTTCTTTTACCTTCCCCATCACCGTCTCGCCTCCTACACAGCTAATATCACATGTTGCGTCAACAATATCCACAATTATTGCCTCGTCCGCCCACTGCTGCCACACTCACATTTTCCTTAAATGCAGTTTTGAAACCATTCCGCGTCCTACTCATTTTCCCTTTATCCTCTACATACATACATACGTATGTATATTTTTGTGTATTTCTTTTTGCATTCAAAAAGTTTCTGATTGTTCTAAAGTGTTGAAAAATCCACCAACTGCCTTCCTTTCTTCGTGCGTCTTCGTACGGGCGCTCGTGGCAAGCAGCTCTCTGCACTTGGGCCAAATATTGCATGCAAACTTAATACTCAAAGCCTCTACACAGTAGTCCTGACTGTCCAGGTCAACAACATCACAGCCCTTGAATTTCATAAAACGAAATTCGCTCCAACGAATTTCTCGCAGCGCAATTAATTGTCCATTCATTGCATTCGCGCTCGCAGGTCGTCTAGGTGCCTTCCTTGCTCAGCTGCCCGGCCGTTTCCATTACAGCTTCGCCATTCGGCTCTTTGACACTCTCTGTCGCCTTGTTCATAATAGCCATCCCAGTTCCATTACCCACTAGTCCGCCGTTCGCCTCCTTCTCCCCGTCCTCATTCTTACACTTCGTAAACAAGTAAACTTCCATGTGATCTTTGCCCTTCACGTAGACACTGCCGCGCGGCTCGAACTCGTAGCGTTCCTCTAAGAAGGGCAGACAGTCCTTGCCCACCTGTATGCGATTGGGTACGCCCGTCGAGTCCATGCGCGACGCCACGTTCACCGCATCGCCCCAAATGTCGTAGTGCAGTTTGCTGGTGCCAATCACGCCCGCCGTCACATCGCCAATGTTGAGCCCAATGCGCAAAATCAGATTGAATTCCAGCAAGTCCTTGTTGAAGGCGTCGACCACGCCCTGCATGGCTATGGAGAACTCCATCAGTGCGTAGATGTGCTCGTTCTTCTGGCCGCGACGCGACGGATCCAGTCCGCTGGCTGCCATAAAAGTCGAACCAATCGTCTTAATCTTCTCCACGCAACGAAACTCGGGTCGCGACAACAGCTCGTCAAAGTCGCCTATGAGCTCGTTTAGCACGCGCAGGTACTCCTTGCCGCCCAGGTAGCTCTCGTCGTACATCTCGTTGAAGTTCACTATGGAGGCAAAGATGATGGCCACGTTGTGGTGGTTCTCCGAGTACTTGGCGGTGTTTTTCAGGTGCTCGGCCACGTGCTTCGGTATGATGTTGTGCAGCAGCATGTCCGCCTGGTTCTTCATGTTTTGCACGCGTATCTTGTCTTCGTTGGCCACCGCGTTGCCGTAGAACGTCAGCCTGTAGCCGATCTCGAATTCGCGATTCAAAAACCACACCAGCACCAGTATGAGAAGCAGATCCAGATAGATCTCGACGTGGTAGTCCTGAAACCATTTGATCTCCTCGATGAGGTAGTTGGCACCCTCGCTGGCCATATACGGCAGCCGCGAGGCATTCTGCGCCGCAGCCGCCGCTGCCTCCGCGGCATCGGTGCGATTCGAGTAGACCGTCAGCTGGCTGACCGCAATGCCCACGAAACACAGCGCCGCCAGAAACGCCAAAATGTTGCGCATCCAACAGTTGAGCTGCGTAAAGTTGCAAAAGTGCACAATGCAGACAAAGATCAGGAAGCCGTAGTGGTATTCGAAGGCCTCCAGCAGGTTGAGATCCAGCAGCAGGAAGTTGGCAATGATCAGCATGACGGGCATGGCCATCAGTATGGCCAGGCAGATGTGCCACGGGTACCAGCTGGAGATGGCCTCGAAGATGCGGTCCGCACACGACTCGGTGTCGTTGATTTTGGAGCGCGCCTGCGTGCTGTGGCGGCGGCACATCTGCCGTGTGAACAGGAACAGCGCAAATATCTGTATGGCTGTGAAGACGGTGAAGAGCGAGACCCAGAGCCGGAAGCTCGGCGTCACGGTGTTCGGCGTCATCAGGAAGAGCGACACGGAGATGCAGAGGTAGACGGCAATGCCGATGAATATGTCAATGTAGGTGTTGTAGCGCGGTGTGGCCAGCGTGGGCGGTCCTTCGGTCTCGTTCTCGGTGCCGAAGCGGTGCGCCTTCGAGCGAAAGTCGCGCTCCATGTGGCGCGACTTGAAGTAGAGGCTGAAGCGATGCAGCGGCGGCTTCACCAGATAGCTGCGCTGTGACTTGGCGTTGTCGCGCACGCAGCGAATCAGCTGCAGGTCGGACTGTTTGCGCAGCTGCTGCAGGCACGCGGCCAGCGGGTCGGCGACTTGTGGCGTGGGCTGCGGTATCGGTGGGAGGGGCACGTGCGGCAGGTTGCTGACATCGCCTATATTCGATATGCTCGACGTTGAACTGGTGAAGTAGCCGGACACGCGGTGCGTGCTTATCGCCGACTGATTGAGTGCGTAGATCTGTTGCTGTATCGAGGAGCGGCGCGAGTTGCTCTTGATGCCGGAGTCCTTGCGCGACGTGGCCGAGGGACATATGCTGAGGCCGTCGGGCCAGATGCTGGAGTTGCGCGAGTGGGTGGGCTGATGATTGGCGGTTGCAGCCGTCAGACCGGAGGCTGTCGTCGTTGCTGGCGGCATTGCGGCGCCACCAATGAGTGGTTGAGTCGCCGGTCCGTCGGTTGGGCCTGCTGTTAGTGTGGCAGCGCGCGGCCGTGACACGGGCGACGTCTCCGACTTGCCGCTGCGGCCGCACTGCGAACGGTAGCTGCCGGAGCGGCCGAATGGCGAAATATCGCTGCGCGATTGACTGATGTAGGAACGTATGTCGATGATGTCGTCGTACATGGAGTATTGGCCGGGCGAGTAGCAGCTGCCGTCGGGCGATTTGGCGCTGTGTTGATGCGAAATGCCTGTGGAAGTGGCAGCATGGTGAAGTGTTGGCTTCTGTGGTACTTCGAGAGTGTGCGTTGTGTGTGTTGTGGCCGTTGGCCGCGTTGCCTCTATGACCACCGGCAGCTGCAGATAGCCATTCGACTCGATGAAGGCGACCGTCTCGTCGGCGTGTGTCGACGACGCACTGCCCGCTGTTGACTTTATGCCGATGTTGAGGTCGGTGTTGGTGGATTTTTCATGGTGCTTGGCAATATCTTCGATCTTCTTGAGGAAACGCGGCACCTTCCACACTTTCAACTTGATCTTTGGCCGTCCGCTGTCCTCGGTGGGGTGCGCCTTGACGCCGTTGGTGGCGCGGCAGCAGCCGTCGTCCACTTGGTCCTGCTCGTCCGAGTCCAGGCTGCCCGGCAGGCTTTTGGTGGTTATAATAATCTTTGGTCGTTCGCGCACCACAATCACCGACGGTACGCCCGTTGCCTCGGGATGGATGACGCCGCGCTCGATGTCGCGCTCGCGGCTCTGCGACTTCTTGCGCAGCTTCATGCTCAGCGAAGTCAGTCGTGGGCGTATGGAAAGCACTGGTGAGGGGTTGAGGGAGGAGGACAGCTGACCCACGGGCGAGGCAGGCGGCACATTCGGATGGATGACGGAAATGTTGGTGGCGCTCTGCGAAAGCGATGTGGCTTGGCCGGGCACGCCGGGCAGCAGCAGGTTGCTGCCGTCCGAATTGGCACGCATGCTGGGGCTGAGGCTGTTGGCACGCGAAATGTCTTTTCGTCGGCCAACAACGAAATAGGTGCGATGACCTGAAATGTAACAAACACATATTATTGTTGGTGTAACTCGAGAGAACCGTTGAACAAATCTCACCGAACACTTCTTCGCCCTCTTCCAGAAAATATGCATCGCCCAGGAAACTGGAAGTTTCCTCGGAAATGTGCACTTGTTCCGGCTTGCCCGACGACTCCATTCTGAAAATGTTCAACTTTAGATGCTTTTCGACTCTAACCTAACATTCGCGTTACTTACTTGTTTGCCAGCGTGACGTCATTGCTCCACACGTCGAATTTGACGCGTCGCGTACCCACAATGCCGCACAGCACAGTGCCCGTGTGCACGCCGACGCGCATCTTGACGCCCTCGTGCCGCTGTGCGTCGAAGCAGCGCATGGCGTCAATCATGCCCAGCCCCATTTCCACGCAGCAGATGGCGTGGTCGGCGCGCGGCTCCGGACAGCCCGACACGCAGTAGTAGCAGTCGCCCAGCGTCGATATCTTCTCGCAGCCGTTCAGGGTGCACAGATCATCGAAGCGCTCGAAGAGGTCGTTCAGTATCTCCACCAGCTGCTCGGCCGTCTTCGTCGAGGACATGCGCGTGAAGCCCACAATGTCGGCGAACAGAATGCTCACATTGTCCATGCTGTGCATGTGAAATGGACGAAACAGCGACTTGACATCGTTGGAGGTGCGCGGACGCACGTAGTGTCGCTCGCGATTCACGGCGCCTTCACTCGCATCAATGCAGCCGCCGCCTCCGCCGCCGCTGCTCTCGTTCAGCAGCATATCGGCCACCTTGGGCGGCATCACCGAGTGTATCATCTTCTCCTTGAGTTGCTTTTCCATTTCCAGCTGACGGCGCACCAGCAGATTCTGGCCCACCTTCATGAAGGTGCCGCGCATGCGCACCACATTCATCACCAGCACATGCAGACCCACCAGGTGCACGCTGAAGTGCAGCAATATGCGCAGCAGCAGAATCTTGTGGTTGAACTCCGTGGCGGTGCCGTGCACGGCACTGTTGCCGACGACAATGTGCGACGCGACCTCGAACAGTATCGAGTAGGTGACTGCAATAGCGGCGCTCATCCACAGCGGCATCGGCAGCGCCGTGTAGATGAGCAGCACAATTTCGAGGCACATGGCAAAGTGGCCCAGCGGACTGAAGGCGCGGTCCGTGTACGTGAGGAAGGTCAGCGAGGCGGCACAAAGCACAATGGCCGTGGCGGCCGAGGTGGTGACGCGGTAGGCGCGGTACGTGCCCCAGTGAGTGAAGCACATGGCCAAGATGGTGACGAGCGACAGTGTCGAGAAGCTGCTCGATACGGGGCGCCAATAGTCCTCGGAGCCGCCGTCAATTAGAAAATATAGGAACCAAGACAGCGAACAGAGCAGAATGTAGGAGAGCGCAAATCTGCAAATGGAAACCAAATAAATGCATTAATTGGGAGGGGGAATTGTTTAAAAGCAGCGAAATATTAGTTTATTGCAAAAGTTTTACAATAAATTTAATCCTAAGTGTGTGCCACAAGTTGTGGTCGGTGTCAAATGCAGCGATTGCTAAAAAATACATTTTGCGTTGCATACTTTTTGGTATAATGTGAACGCTGAATCGTTTAAACTCAAAGTCTCTGGCTTCTGTCATTATAGTGAGCGTATCAGGTGGGCGTGGTCAATCATATTTAACTTAGGTTTATCTCAATAAGACACAAAATAATTTGATGCCAATATTGATAAGACGGATATATGTATGTATATTGTTGCTTCGTTTTGTTAGTTAAATGGGCGCGGAAAGTAGGCGTGGCCAACTCTATATAGCTTATATTTGCCATAGTGGTAAGCTGAATCGTTTGATATCCATATTGTCTTGCAAAAATACACCATAGCTGACGTCTGTCATTATAGTGGGCCTATTAGGTGGGCGTGGTCAACCTTGTATATCCTATGTTCCTCTTCTAAAACACAGAATCATTTCATATCAATATTGATTTACAGACATGCATTGTTGCTTCCTTTTGTTAGTTTAGAATGTAGAGAAAGCGGGCGTGACCAATTCTATATAACCTATATTTGCCACAGTAGATAATACACTGAATTGTTTAACACCCATATCGCCATACAAAAGTATACTATCGTTGAAAATTTTTATCATAGTGGGCGTAAGAAGTGGGCGTGGTCAGTCTTATATAGCCTATAAACTTAGTGAATCTAAATCGGTTTATCGGGTTTTGCGTGTTTGTGGCTCACAAAAACAAAGTCACATTGGTTTTTATATAATAAGTTTAGATATAGAAGTATAGATTTGAGCTAAAATGTCCTGCTGTACAGTGACTTGTAGTAAAATTTTACGTAAAACATTTTTTTCATACACATTAACCCTTTAAACTACAATTTTGTAGGGCCTTTTCACATCAATTCTGAATAAGTACGAAATGTTTCTTTAAGCACATCTTCAGTTTTGACTTATTTCTGGCGTTCAAATTAAATTTTAAACTTTGGTGTATTTAAAAACCTATAGTCGAATTTTAGGGCGATTATTTCTTCCTTGGAAGTCCTGCTTCAAAGGACATTTTTGGTATTGTAGGAAAAAAGGTTCAAATAGACCCATAAAAATAGGAGTTAGAGGGTCAAAATGTTCTACAAAAATGTTCCTCCTAGTATTTTCCATAAAATTGCTGAACACATCCCATACCTAAAATTTAAAGTCACAAGGTTTTCGTAAGCCGATTCACCATAAGAATGTCCAAGAGGGACAGACTCCTAAAAAATAATTCAGACTCCTAAAAAAATAATTTAGACGTAAACCTTCAAAGCGCCGATAGGTGTAACAGTTTTTTTGTCTTTTCTTCCAGAATCCTTTGTAAGAAACTTGTTATTCATTTCAGAGCAATTTACAATTCTGTTTTCAGAAAATAATCACACTTCTCTTTGCGTTCCAATAATGCTTTCATTAAAGTTTCTTAACTAATCTGTTGTTTCCCTATAAAAAAAATCACAAAACTAGCCAAAACTAACTTTCGGCAGAAATTTCTTAAGTTTTAGGAACTTTTGCTAGACTAAAATATTTTCTATGCACCTTAGACCTTTGTACATATTTAAATTGTAAACAAAACATAATTGCTTATTAAATATTCAGAATAACTTTTGTATTCTTTGCAACTTGTTTGCAATAAACTGCGGTCAAGCATGAAAATGCTTTCAGGAGTTACGGCGAAATATTTATGTGTGTGTGTGTGCTTTCATTGTTTCAGCGCAATGACAACAGCCAAGTTTTGCTATTCTCAGCGCCCACAGCTCGGGAAGCTGTGCGTCGAACATAAAAAATGCAGCGCAAGTGTCAGTCGACTGTTTACTGATGCTCGGAAAACACTGACAACAAGTTGCGAGTGACCAGAAGGGGAAATGGACATGCGGCGCAAATGCCAGCGGCTGACCATGAAATGAAACAAATTGGATGCCAGCTGCCAGTGAGTGAACTCGCCCACTCGGCGGCTTACTCCACAGTGACCGAGTGACTTGGTTTACTTAATTTTTCATGGTCAATTTGTGTGGCGCAGCATATTTGACGGTAATTAAGCGCCCGATGCCATTAAATTGCATGCATTCCATTGTAGCCGCTCAAACGGCTGCCTCTCGGAACAATTCGTCAATTAAACAGAACTATAAATGAATCGCAAAGTACGCGAGGAAACGTTGGCCGGTGCTCAGTCAGCTGCCAGTTTCAATTTCGTCGGAAACATTGTAGACTGTGGTCTGTATGTGGATGTGTGTGGGTGTGTGGGGACGAGAGGACAGTCTGGCAAACATACAAACGATATTCTCAGACATACTCGTACATATATATTTGTGTTGTATGAATGCATCCAATAAAATGCCAATGTTGCTGTTGCTGATGCCGTCGCTCTAATGACAAATTCGTGTCACGTAATTAACGGTAATTTATTGCGAATGCGCGCACGCACACACTTGGAAACTCACTTACACACAGACACACACAAACGCGTGCACTGTGCTAGCCGCACGTAAACACATTCCTAACAGTACTTAGCTTCTGTCTTCTGCTTTTGCGCCTTCACGTCTGCTTCTCGTTTTCTACGTATTCCATGAGTTGCTTTGTTATGGCGTTCGCGGCTGCTGCGGTTTAACAGCGATTTTATTTTAATTTGTATCTTTGTTTTAAATGTAACACGCACTTGTCGACGAGTAATTTGATAGCAACCGCCCAGCAACAATTGTGATAACATATGATGTCTTAAGTAGTCGTGAAACTGAGCTGTTGTCATATGTTGGTACCAATTGTTACGAAAATTAGTTCTGCTACCTAAGTCAGTCGTAGTTCATTTCACTGGATTGTGCTCAAAAATAAAAAAAAACACTAAAATTCGCTTAAACGCAGTTCTAAAATAGTAGTAACTTTATTTACAATTTTACACTCTACTGTTTCTACACTTGTTACTCATTTCTTTATCTGTGCTACTCCGTGTTGCACCTTTTCTTGTCAAAACCAAACTCTCCCCCCTGCACTGTACCCGGCTGCCTTTTATACTTGTTTGAGTGTTGCCGAGAGCCCATAACGTGTCGTATTGTCACAGCGCTCAGCATTTTGGCATCACTGGAACACCTTGCGGCGCATTTTGAAGAATGATTTGAATCACTATGATTTGCATTTATTTCCATATAAAGTGGTATAAAGTTCAATTGGATCAAAGAATATTGCCAACGGTCGTCCACGTTAACTCTGAACCTGATTGTTGTAAGAATTTTGGTGACCGACGCGGCCCATTTCACATTCTCTGGCGCTGCTAGCAAGCTAAATTTCCGCATGTGAGGAGCAGAAAATCCACACGAGATCCATGAAACTCCATTATTTACTACCTCGTTGGTTCATATACGAATACGGATACGAACAGGGCCGAAGATTTTGAAACTCCATTGCATGACCAAAAATTGACTGCTTGGGCCGACATTTCATCCGCCAAAATCATCATTGGGCCATTTTCCTTCAGAGAAGACCAAACAGTCGATGGGAATCGATATCAGTGGATGTTGGCTCATTATATTTGTAAGAAAAAGGCACAAATGTAAGAAAAAGGTCTGGTTAATATTATCAAATTTTCAGACTGTGTCCAGTGTCACTCTGCAGATCAAACAATGCAGTTTCTGCAACGAGAATTCCCTGGACGTGTGGTGTCAAAAAAATTGACTGGCCCACCAAAATCTCCCAGATTTGATCTGTCTGGACTTCTTTTTGTGGGGTTATTTGAAAAACAAAGTGTACGTCAGCCAGCTTCAGACATTGATGAACCCAATGCAAACATTGCTATACCGCCCGAGATGCTCGAAAAAGTTATGGAAATCACAGCGAAAAGGGCATATTTTGCGGCCATTTGATTGATGTTGTCTTCAAAAACTAGTCCAAATAAATTGTAAAGGATCACATTTTATTTAAATTACCTTTTTCATAGCCTTAGTGTGCCTCAAGCAGCCACTTTATCTGTAACACCGTGCGACAAAAATTAAAAACACTTTTCACACCGGAAAAAATCCATTTGGGCGTTAAACTAGAGACCAAACATAGTAATACTGCGTACTCAGTTTTTGATTTATACATCCTTTGTCCTTTTAAAAGTACTTCAAAATTTTGAAGGGGATAAAAAATTAAAAAAATATAAAAATACTTAACCTCGTTAGAACATGGCGATATGTATATCAAATGAAAGAGGAAAGGCTCAAGAATTGAAATAAAATTGACTTTTGTATCTATTTGTAAAAAAATAATATCAAAAGGTCCTTTGAAAATTTTAATCCTTTATATCCTTGAAATTTTATGTAGAATTTTCTTGAAAAGTAAGTATGTAAAAACCCAAAATCTCCTTGATCACGTGTCAAAATTTCATTATTCTCGCTTCATTGATTTTGTATCTATTTATTATTTAAAATAATGATACTCAAATAAATTATAATTTTTGTCTTCATTAGACTTGCAGCTTCCGCCTTTTTTTTTAATAACTTTCGAAAATGGTGTCAGCGAATACACCTCACATAGACACATAGGCCCATAGTACTACCGCATACGTTTAACCATTTCCTCATTCCTGGACTAACTCCATTGTTATTGCATTAGTCTTATCCCCAAAAGTCCTTCAAAGGGGTTCCTACCAAACCGTGTAAAGAACCCAAAAAGGCGCTACCCAAAATTTGCATCCTGCGTCTTGCTAAAGCTGGGCAAGCTGGGAAGTGTTCTATTGTTTCTTCTTTCTCGGGGTCCGCACAGTGCTTAGAGATGTTTGACCCAGTCAGTCCTAGCCTCTAGGCATGTGTGCCTAGTCCTGTTGTCATACCTACCAGCACTCGTGTGGACCTTCGAGAGAGGCTGAAAATAGAACTAGATTGATTTATTTTGGGAGAATTTGAGCCAAACGATTTTACTAATCCTACAAGCACTCAATTCTTTCCACTTCTTTAACCCTTTCGCTACAGTTTTTACTGGGGAAAGTTAAAATTTTAAATTTTACGTCTTAGGCTTCTATGTGGTTATATTAGCAATATTCCATAAGAAATTTTTTTTAATTTTTATACTCGGACCCTGTATTTTAGAGTGTTTTTCTATGAGAGCAACCACATCGTTGTGGCTGTAATAATTACTTAAACATTAAACTTTGTACGTGTAACGAAAATTTGAATATTTCTTCATTTACTTCAGCCAAAATTAAAAAAAAAGTATCTAAATTGAAAGAAAACGTTAAATTAAAAAGTTCTCTAATTTTTTCTCCTTCTTCTTCCTTTACTATGTCAAGATATACCATTAAAAAAAGTGCATACTTCTCTTCTTTAAACTTAAATATTCAGTTTATTAATTTCGTATTTTTCCTAAAACTTCAAACTATTCTAAGACTAACAAAGAAATGTATTCTTGCAACCATAGAGGATGCAGACGTCCACAAAGTAGCATGTTGCCATATGGCAACAAAATTGCGAAAGGGTTAACGCAATAGCCGGAAATTTATTTTCATAAATAAACATATTTCTACCGAATGCTGTTAGTGACATCATAACAGAAGAAAATAGAAGGTTTTTTCGCAGGTTGGACCACATGAAGGAATCAATCGCCCAGAACCGGCCAGTTTTGGCCAATAGGAGAGGAACTGCGTTCCCTCAAGGCAACGCCAGGTCACACACCTCAATAGTGACTCGACAGAAGCTTCGGGTTCTTAGTTCTTTTGCATCCAGAAGAATGCCTGGATGTACAGAATTTCATGTGCTCTTTTGGCAGCCAGTATAACCTAACCTAACTTGTTACTTCTTAAATTTACTTTTTAATTTCACCTTTCAAGTCTACAATATGGTCGGAATATTTTTGAAATTTTCTACTGGGATAACACAAACACACACACACACACTGAATGACCACTAATGACCACGCAACATGTTGTGTGCACACCACAAAAAGTCGACTTGATGCCTGCTGCGCCTTTCTTTCTCTTTCTCGCTGGCGTTGTACATTTCACATACTTCACTAATTTCGCTTGATTTTTATTCACGCTCCTACTTGTTCCCAATTTCGCGTTGCTAATGCACTTAACTAAAAATAGACTTTTGATGAAAAGAATCGCAAGCGCAGAGGTCGTTAATTTCGGCATAGAGCATAAATTACGTTGCGGCCAGCAATGAACAAGAAACGCAACACGCCAACAACGACGACACGCACCGATGTGAAAAGCTAGTTTCAAGATAATTTCCCATGCCACTGTGAAAGGAAAGTGAGATGTTGGCGCAAGTTTGATACTCTGATTTGACATGTTTTTGCCTTTTTTAGTGACTTGACCGCACAGCAAAAGAAGCCAAATGATTAATTATGAACGTGTCTCTGGTGTCCCTAAAGGCACATGTTCTGATTCGAATTGTTGTTGTTGCTGTTGTCGCAATGCGTGCACGTGTAAGGCCCACATGTGTGTGCGTGTGTGTGTGTGTGTTGGGTTTGTACAGCTGCTTGCTTGTGCCCGTCAATGGGGCAATTAAGAACAGCGGCAGTATTTAATGTTGCTATGCGCTTCTGTGTGTTTGTGTGCGTGTGTGTGTGTTGGTTTGTGCGTGGTTGGACATCCTGCTGGCACAGGTGTGCGTTTAGTCATAAAAAAGGTTTCTTTTTAATAGGCCTTTTGGCATATGGAGCACTTAGCGCTGATGGCCTGTTGGCGCTTAACTGGCGTTTAATTGCCGCCTGAATTGGTCGGGCATACTTTTAGGGGCCGCTGCAGCAGTATACACACGTAAATCAAATAACAACAAAACAATCGAATGATGAATGTGACAGCGCTAAGTAGCAGTGAGCCGAGCAAAAGAAGCACATAACAAATGAAACAAAATGAGCGAAGATTGAAAAAAATACGACGAAGAAAATGAAAAGCACAACATTGAATGGCCCACGTTGCACAAAAGACTTCAAAAGATCCTTCGGTAATGTTGCACTGGCCGTGCACAGCGGCGGAAAATTACCAAAAGCAGCATAAAGCCACAAAAAAATCACAAAAGCAAATTAAAATGAAATCCTTAAAAATATCAACTAAAGAAGATTGCAGTTGATGTGTTTATTGTTGAAAAGTGTATACGGTGTCCAAGTGTGTACATACATATGTGTGTGTGAGTGTGTGAGTGGGTGTACATTTGTCTGTGTATATGGTATTTGATTTTAGTGTGGAGTGACCAGCAGACTTTAATATGCTCGCCCAGAAGATGTGATTATGCAGAATGACGCTGAGCGCCACTGTGAACTGAATTAGGATTGAGAAGGAACTTTTGAACCGTTTGATACTAAACAATGTTGATTTCGTTGTGTGCTTCTTGTGTAATACCCTGCGAAGAGAATTATTGCTGTCGTCAAATTGAACTAAACCGATGACAAGGATAATGTCGACCTAAGTAGCGGCACAACTTCGAAAAGTTAGTGATTGAAGTGGCAAATGGGGGAAAGACCAAAAGTGTTCACTAAACACACAAAGAGGCTTTGGTTAATAAACAACTCGTCACCGTTAATTGGAGCTGAAAGCCCTGTTAACTGCTGCTCTTGGTTTCAATTTCATCTATAAGGGTTGTATTCTTATAATAAACTTAAACAATACAAATTGGTTTGGGTTTGTAGTACTTTGTCTATTTTCTCTTTAAATCTTTACATCTCTTTACTAGGAAATGTTAAAATTCAAAATTCATTGGTTTAGTCCTTTATATCCCTCGATCGATTTAGTTCTACTTTTTGTGTTAACATTGAAGAAAGTACATACATACTTTGCTATTTTAAACTTAGGCACTTACTTTTTTTATTCTTATTCTTAAGACTTCAAAATATTCTTCAAACCATTGACGGCTCAGATGTTCATAGGTTGCAAGTTGCAAGATATTTTGACTCCAAATTATTCCAACGACAAAATCGAAATTATTTTCTGAAACTATTGAAGACTCAGTCGTCCACAAATGGCAAATAGTACTTAAATTTGCAATTGGACTTAAAACTATTTTAACGATCAAACAAAAAATTGTGGAACCATTGAGGACTCAGTTGTCCACAAATTTAAATGTTGCAAAATACTCTTAACACTTTAAATTATATTAAAGGCAACAAATTTTTACTTGGAACCATTGTGGGCTCACAAAGTTGTACGTTGTCATATGACAATAACGAGATTATTTACTGGAACCATTGAGGACTCAGTCGTCCACAATTTGCATGTAGGAAAATACTCTTACGACTTAAAACTATTCTAACGATCAAATAAAGAAATGTTTCTTGGGACTATTGAAGATTCAGTAGTCCACAAAATTGTAAATTTAAAAATACTGTTAAAACTATACTAACGACCAAATTAAGAATTATTTCTTGGAGAAATTGAAGACTCAGTCGCCTCAAAATTGCATGTTGTAAGCTACTTTTATTTAAGACTTTAAACTATTCTAACCACCAAATAAAGAATTATTTTCGGGAACATTTTCGCCCAAAAGTTTGCATTTTGGAAACTACTTTTAAGACTTTAAGCTATTCTAACGACCAAATAAGAATTGTTGCCTTGAATCATTGAAGGCTCTGAAGTCTAAAAATTTGCATGTTTGAAAATATTCGTATGTATTTAAGCTATTCGAACGACCAAATAAATAATTATTCTTGGAAGAAGAAGACTCAGTCGACCACAAACTTGCATGTCGGAAACTACTTTTAAGGCTTTAAACTATTCTAATGACCAAATAAAGAATTGTTTCCTGGAAGAAGAAGATTGAGTCATCTAAAAATTTGCAAATGGGAAAATACTCTTAAGAATTTAAACTATTCTAACGACCCAATAAAGAATTGTTTCCTGTTTTCAGTCGTCCACAGGTTTGCTTGATGGAAAATACTCTTAACACTTGGAACCATTAAAGAATCAATCCAAGTGACAAACAAAATTCTTGCAATCATTGTGGGATCACAAAATTTCATGCAAATCCTACTTTTCCTGAGATATAAACAAAAACTATTTACATGGTGGAGATTACGTTGGCCTTTTGTGAACACCCATGAGAAAGGTTCGAGGCCATTTCAAAGAAATTTGAGTCTTTTTAGTATATTTGAGAATTGTTCTCAATGAAAAAAAGAAGCCAAAAGATCTATGGATTTATAGTAACAGTGACATGAATATATTGAAGCGCATTTTGTATATAATAAATTGCAAATCAAAATTAAAAATATTTAAAAAAACTTAAGGAACATGAGCCTTCAGCTGAAGCGCATCAAAATGGTGTAAAAGTATTCGAAAAAGCTCATATAAGGAAAGTACCCACAAATACCCACAAATACCCACAATTGAACAGCGTGAAAGTTGAACACTCTTCTTCCTTGGAAATGCTTCTTCTAAAATTGCAATCTGTTCACACTCGAAATCTTCTAATGACGCCAGCAAGCAAAGTAAAGAAACCGATATTCCAAAAATCGAAATAACAAAATTGCGTTAATTGAGAATTCAGATTTTATAAATATTGCCGAAAATGCAGAACATTGTGCGACGTCCCAACTTGTACCTGTGGTCACCTCAATCAGTCGACATACATACATATGTACATACATACGTGCGAGTACAAAGCTGTGCATGTGTCTGTGAATGTTTGTGTCGGTGCGCACATTTTGCTGGTCAATTTGGCGTTTCATTTCTATACTCAACAATGTTATTGTTGTTGTGGCTGCTGTAACCGTTAAGGATATAATGTGTGCTTGTTTGCCGCTTTCATTGTCTGTTCATTTTATTTCTTTGTTATTATGTTTTGTCGCTTTTATTTGTCGGCATTGTTGTTTCGCCTCGTTGGCAGCAGATATTAAGTTAAGTTGAGCTTTTCTCTTGCAACGACAAGGTCGGTTAGTCTTCATTATGTTACACATTAGTATTTCAAAGAAAGGTCAGACACGCTGGTTGCGTGCGGTATGCGTTTGTTGCTTTGTGCAGCTGCAGCGATGTCTTACTGAGGCCATTTGTCCGTCTATCTGCCATACAGTCCTACAGTGGCGCACAGAAGATTTCATTTTGGGTGGGAAAGAAGGTTCTGTATACAACTTTTGAACTCAATACTTGATAAAAGCATTTTTCCACCCAACATTTTTGCAACATGCAGGTATTTGAAACAGGGACTTAACTATTATACGTTTTTTAAGAAATTAATTGCAATGTAACTATTACAATGCAACATAAATTTTATTTGTTAATTATAATTATTATTTGCGACAATTAATTTTTACGTTGCATAATAACTGAGAAATAAATACTTTTTCATTCTGGATAATTATTATTTTGGGATTTTTTTTGTTTACGTTGCATCATAACTTTTATTTATGACTTTTTTTATTTACGTTACCGATAACTATTATTTTGAGAACATTTTTTTTACGTTGCTTCATAACTTTTATTTATTTTTTTTATTTACGTTACCGATAACTATTATTTGAAAGAAATTTTTTTTACGTTGCCTAATAACTTTTATGAAAGAAATTTTTTTTATTTACGTAGTCCTACCACATTTTGGTATGAATTAATTTTTAATTGTTTAGTTGTTGGTGGAAATAAGGTTTCTGCAGTTAATTTGCGTTTGTCAATTTAAAACAATTAAAAATTAATTCATATACAAAATGTAGTAATTCAACGTAAAAAATTTTGTTTTCAAAATAATAGTTATCGGCAACGTAAATGAAAAAAAATCATAAATAAAAGTTATGAAGCAAGGTAAAAAAAAATTTCTCAAAATAATATTTATCGGTAACGAAAATTAAAAAAGTCATAAATAAAAGTTATGAAGCAATGTAAAAAAACAAAAATCCCAAAATAATAATTATCGACAACGAAAAAATATTTATTTCTCATAACAGTTATTATGCAATTCAAAAATATTTATTGCATGATAATAGGCGACGTAAAAAATGTCTTATTGGGAATAATTATTATAAAACAATAATTATAGAAATTTCTTAAATTAGGGCAATTTTTTCTTTCCCAAAAATATGGATAATAATTATTTTAGGTCTCTGATTTGAAAGGAGGCTGAACCCCCAAAACCCCCTTTGCGTGCACCACTGCATTTGCATGTAATTGTTTGCATGTCAGCATACGTTTTTATGTTGGCAGCTGGTTTTATTATTTATTGTTGTGTTAGTTGCTTCTTCAACCATTTAAAGAGTTAACTAGCTTAGAAGTGCGTTTCTGAAAAGTCACTGCCTGCTGTTGACATGTCAGAGTCAGGTCAGTTGGTTAAGTGGCGGTGATAAACACTTATGGGACAAAGTGCCCGAACTATCGAAACTCTAAGATAACCATAAATCTTGCAGATGAACATGGGGCTTGTTTAATATCGTTTATTGAAGTCGAGAAGATATAATTGTATGTGGAGTCTTTTCAGGAGCCTCCAATCATTTTTCTTCTGCCCCTCCTACCCTCTACCTTCTGCACGTTTTCCAGCCATTCTTCCCACTTCCCACATTCTTCTTCATCAAATTATTAAAATTTTCCAGGACTTTTTGCTATCATCAAAAAGAAATCTGCTAAAATGGCACAACAAAACAGAAATCTGTTTTGGCAGTAAAGTATTCGAATACAAAAAAATTTAAGGTTTTGATTTATTTCTGGCATTTAAAATAATTTCTACGCTTTGGTGTATTCAGAGACCTGTAATAGAATTGTATGGCATATATTTTTGTGGTACATTTCCTCCTTAAAAGTCCTGTTTGAGAGGACATTTATGGTCTTTTATGAAAAAAGGGTAAAATTTACCCATAAAAATAGGAGTTAGAGGGTTAAAATGTTCCACAAAAATATTTATCGTAGTATTTTCCATAAAATTGCTGAACACATCGCATACCTAAAATTTAAAGTCGCAAGGTTTTCGTTAGCCGATTCACTATAAGAATGTGCAAAAGGGGGAAGCTCTAACCACTCCTAAAAAGAATTCAGAAGCAAACTTTTCAAAATGCTGATACACGTGTAGCTTTTTTTGGTCCCCTCTATCAGAAACCGTTGTCAGAACCTTGTTAACTTTTTTGGTGTTTAGTTAATCAGGTTTTAATTGCGTTGCTTCTACAAGATCAACAGTGGTTTTCCTCTAAGATTTTTGAGTTGTGACTCTTTTGTTTTTAGTGTGCAATATGTTGTTGAGAGTCTTCAAGGACTCAGGTACATAGCTATTGCCTACCGCCTTGACTAACAACCGCCCGGACCCGCAACTACTTCGATTGGACCTGGAAAGTCCAACTGCTGTGTGATTCTGTGGCCTTCAATAGGCAGTCCTTGACATCAGATTTCCCCAGAGACTCTGCATCTCATTTAGCCAGTCCGTCTCTTTTGTATAGCAAAGAATATTCGACAACTCGAGTTCCAGCCGCTCAGTCGCAGTGTTTCTTTTGCAGACTGCCACTCATGGCGGCCTTGTGCTTTGCCAGACTGTACAGAAAACAACCAATAAATGCTCGAGCTTCTTATTTTTTAAACCCAACATGTGTCCACCTTTCGGCACAGTCATCGAACCTACATAACCTGCAATGATTTTCAATTATCAACTTTCTTTTGTATTCAATCACAGTTGGGGCATTAAGTGTATTAGAATTGTGCACGTGTTCAGCTCGCTCCATTTGCAAGTCATTGTCGAACTCAATTCAATTCGAGCTGTAAGCGAACTGAACCAGCAGCCGGTCATGACAAGTTCGCCTGCAGAGGTATTAAATTGCACAGTGCACGTGCTCAATGCAACAATAACAACAACAGCGGCAAGAGCGCAATACAACAAAGCAACTTGTATCAGCAAGCAATTTTCCTGGGTTGAGTTTAATTTCATTTGGCTGCAGACGTGGCGAGTCTCGCCATATGTCCATCGTCAGGTAATGGCTTAACTTTTTTTAACTGACATCTTCATAAGGCATTAGCAATTTAATAGTTGCGACAGTTGGGTGCGTGTGTGAGTGTGTAAATGTGTGTGTGAGAACGTACGTGCTCAACGAAGCGATTCAGTGGCTATTGCCGTATCTGTCGATATTTATTTACTGGCACGTGAGGGCGCTTTAGACTTTTAATGTCTTTGTTTAAGTTGCTTGAAAACTTGGCAAAAAGTTGATGATTGGTGCACAAAGTTGAAAAATTAAAGCACCACGTATAAGAAACAATGATAAATGTTCACGTCAAATTGTCAAACTTTTTGACTTGAAATACGTACAGAAATGACGTTATTAAATTTTTTTGTTTGAATCAGTTTTATTCAGGTCCCTTTATAACTTAGCAACTTGATTGAATTTTTGTTCATTTTTTGTAATTTTTGGCTGTTTTGAAGTGAATTGCGGCGTCAAATCAGTCAGTAAGCTTGGCAGATTATCAGCACACTGAATGTTACGTATACGATCCGTGGGTTCATTGTGTCAATGCTTTGAAGGCACTGGCACGAAAGTGAAAATCCAATTACTCACACACCAGTCGACTAACGCGCCTCTTCAACGCATGCAGCTTTTAGTTTTTCCAAACTCTCACGCACACGCACACGCACACACACACACACACACACACACACACGCGCTATGTTGCCAGTTCATAAAGTGGCAGCAGGTAAGGCGCACGTCAAATTTACACTCGCACACACATATATATATACACACACACACACACATTTAATGTCCGTACGCATTTCAGCGTAAAATTGTAAAATCGCTCATACGCCTCGTTGTGCGCACATTCACGCCCAGCGCGGCGTATGAGTAACAGTGGCAATTAAACACACAAATCTCCATTAAATGTGCGTTCATCAGCCGGAAAATAATGACAAACACTGTGGCTGGCGCAACCGTTGGGCATAAAATCGTTCGGCGGCTCGCTGAGGCACACAACGCGCTGATTGTAATCAGCGAATTGGGCTGCATGACAACCATTGCTTTCTACTATTTGTGCGTTGTGTGGTCAAATTTACAATTGAATTGTTTATTAGTGGCTTTGATGCGCCACTGTGTCAGCTAAATAATGATTTGTGTGCGTAAGTGAGAAAATAATGGCGCAATTTGCATGCGTGTAGCTTTAAGTGGCAGCCGAGTGCAGATGGAACAAATCGATTTTGCTTTGAAATTGTATTTGGCGCTTGTGATCGAACATATTTAGGTTTTTAATTGATTTTAGGTTTGGCAATTCCTGCGCCTTCAATATGCCACACTTGCAAGTTGGTGTAATTTATTGCAGTTGTAGTGCAAAGAATTATAGTGTGAGTGAGTTAGAGAAATGATTCACTTAAAAGCGATGGAATGAATTAACAATTTTTTTAAGTTTTAAAATTTTCTAATCCTTTTAAATTTTAACCCAGTTGTGGTTTTTTGTAAACTGAAAACATGCCTTAACATATTTTTGCTTTAGAGTAGTTTCTGAGTTTGAAGTCAAAATAAAGTTTCTCTTTATCGTTTGTTGACTGCGTCAGAGTCTAAAAAATATAAGAAATACCCTAACTTTATCCCTTTTGATGTGCTTTCCCTAAGTTTGACGTCAATAGATTTGAAGTTAATTGAATTAAAATCAGTAAATTGTGTGTTTTTAATTCGAACTCTTAAACCATTGTAAGCTTCACCAGATTTTAATTTTAGCAATACTAAAACTTTATAACTATTTTTGAATTGCTTTCATTAGTTT
The DNA here is from genome assembly GCA_964056695.1 of Melieria picta. Lineage (NCBI taxonomy): Eukaryota > Metazoa > Arthropoda > Insecta > Diptera > Ulidiidae > Melieria > Melieria picta. The sequence goes on from OZ057398.1 coordinate 39,642,878, forward strand.
AGTTTGAAGTCGACAGGCCCATTGTCCATTGTGTGTTTTTAAATTTTCTATATACAAACCTTTAACCCATTGTTGACACGTGTCGAAAAATTTCTTATTTCAATTGCTTCACCAAGTTCAAAATCAATAGGCCCATAATTTCATACAAATCCCATCCTTGGCCCAGTCAGATTTTGATTTTCAAAAGACTAAAAAATTTGTATTTAAGTATTTTTGAAACTAAATCACACTGCTTTATGTAAAAATTAGATTTTAAATTTCAAAAAGTAATATTTTAGCAAAGACTGATTTATGATTTGAATGATTGCATCAATCAAAATAAATCAAATCTTATGTTTACAATAGGTCTGTTTGGCAGATAATAATTTGTACGAATTTGTACAAATTTGTACAAATTTTTACTGGATCCTGTTTGTTGACGCCAAATCTCCAGTAACGAGAGAGAAACTGAGAGCGTAAAGTGACAATTCATTTCGTGAGAACTTACAAGTTTTTACTGGAGAAATTTTGTCCAGTAACTTTTTGCCAGTAAGAAGAAGAACAAGAAAAACATGACTGGTTGCCATATGATCGACTGCAGAAAAATAAATTTTGTAAACATTTGGAGGAAAATGCATCCGGCAAAGAAATTGTGCGTTCGCGAGTCTGCTGACCAACAACCGTCTTGCTCAGCTTTACTTGCTGCAGCTGGAAGAGAAGAATCGCATTTGCCTTTTGCATAAAATGTCTGATTTAACTTAAGTTTCCCTACAGCTTCAAATCTGAAACGAAACTTTTAAATCAGCTGTTTCTTTCCTTAACCCTCCTGTTTACACCCTTTTTACTGTGTATTGTGGGTGTGCGAAGTACCACTGGTGTACCCAAGAGTTAAAACTTGCAATTGCTGTTTGTTCACATTTTTGGATAGTTTCATTTTTGGGAGCGTAAGCTCGCTTACTCTCCTGATATTTTTTACTGGATAATTTTTACTGGAAATCTGGCCAAACAGACCTAATTTCAGCGGTTTGGGTGATGATGAATCAGTCAGTCCGTCGGTCAAAATAAATAGTTATATGTATATAGATTTATTATTAATTTACATTTATGTTTTATTGCATTATCCAGGCTGGCCAGAGATCAAACGGAGAATAACTCTTGCCAACATGTGCTACTTTGGATGGAGAGCGAGCGCTCTCTCAACGAACAAAACTTATGGCCAACAAGGCACTTATCATCCCCGTCTTCTTATATGGTGCACATGCGTATATGCCGATATATGCACCGATCTTGATAGGAAGGCAATTAAGCGCACCAATAACCAATGCAGCATTCAGACTGACTGGAAGATTTGGCGAGCGTCATGGCCGAAATTGAATCAAAAGAGATCCATGTGTCTTTATGAATTACCAAAGCGACACTTTTCACCTGATGGCTGGCCCCATTGGGACTACTGTCGTAGCTGTGAGAATGAGGAGGAAATAGAATCTGTATGGCATCTCCTATACAAGTGCACACAAACATATTCAATCGACGCTCAGGTTGGTTTCAGACGACACCGAAAACATGGTGACAGGTGCTTGCCTATGCTTCGGCCATAACAATGGTCCTTCAAGACTTCCGAGTGTACTTGCTGAGAAATCAATAGAGCCATCTGCCTAAACCGACCTATCCTTGAATGTTGTTGACCACCGATGAAAGTACTTTGAGGGTGTTCGAGAGAAAGATACATCGCAAGATCTGTGATCCTTTTCGCGTGAAAGATGATTACAGTATTTGTTACATCGAATGAGCTCTACGAGGTGGAATGAGCTATATAGGGACATGAACATCGGTTGAGCTGGTTTGGCCATGTTGCCATATTGTTTCAATAGTAATTAGGTTGGCCACGCTGTTAGGTTCCTAACGATACCAGTTAGGAGTCCTTAGTGTTTCTATACGACGTAAAAGAGATTGGTGATTTGATTGGGTGTTCCTAATAAAGTTTAGCAGCGAATTAATGTCATACTTGGGGACTCCATTTAACTTAAAAAAGAACAGGGCCCTAAGTGAGTGCGGCGCAGTCTTGCGATGGCCGGACAGAAGCAAAGGATGTGCTACAAGGTTTCCTTCACAGTATTTTCTTTGCTTTGATCTGATTTGAGTAGATTTGTACTTAGTTGAATTGATTTTTTAAAACGGATTTGAATTTTGAAAATTATAAAAAATTATAAAAAATTTCTAGAATTCATCAGTGCAAATTTTCAACATGACCAAACATCACCTCCCCAAAAGAACACTGATCTATATACTCTTTCACTGTTTTTAATTGTTTATCTTGACTGACTGACTGATCGATTCATGATCGCCCAGCGCAAACCGCTAAGCCTGAACATGAAATTTGAGCTGTAGGTACATTAAAGAAAATGAACCTCCGTTAAAGCGGAAATTCGGGGTCTTAAGGGGCAAAACATGGGTTAAGATGTTCTTTGTATGAAGAAACGTGATTTAATGGACCTATTGATTTCAAACTTGGTGAAAATAATCTAAATCAAATATAATTCGACACGTGTTTTTTAGTTTTTTTAAATTACAATTTGGCGGGGTCAACAATGGGTTAAGGGTAAGGACTACGAAATAAAACATGGATGATGAAGAGAATTGACAAAGTAATTAGACACGCTTATTTTGAAAATCAAAATTTAAAGGTGTATATGTTCAAAGGGTTAAAAGTTTGTAAAGAGTAACAAGAGTTTTTGGCCTTTTGTCTTCAAATTTGGCGAAAGTACTTGAAATGCAAAACATTTTGATACATGTTTCTTATTTTTTCGGTTTTCTTTTTGAGGTTTTGTATGAAGCAACTGTGAAAAACATGATTAAATGGGCCTATTGACTTCAAAATTGGCTAAAACACTTAAAATCAAATAATATTAGAGACGTGTTTTTAATTTTTTTAAAATCAAACTTTGACGGGGACAACATTGGGTTAACAGTTTGTATGAAAGAAAAGATTCATTAATGAGCCAACTAAGTATGAGCCACATGAGAAATAATTCGACGCGTGTTTTATTTATATTTAATTTTTTTATTTTTATTTTATATTTTATTTTTATTTTATTTTATTTTTATATATTTTTTACTTTTTTAAAAATCCAAAGGCGGAAACATGATTTTTTTTTAAAGCACCGAAAATTTGTTTCCAATTTTTTTCATCAAAATCTGACAGGGACAGTAAAAGGTTAAGATGAATTTGATATATCGGGCCCCTTCTAATCTTATATATCACCTAGTTAAAATGCAGCGTTTTTATAAATTTCAAGTTTTCATTCAGAGATTTGTTGCAGAAAAGCAAACTCTATACATGAACTCATTCGGCGCTTAATGCGCATCGTAATTTCTCAAGCAAGATATGCTCGGACGCGTTGTAATGCGGCACAAAAGTTACTCAACTTAGCTGGAAATATAAAAATTTTAATTGCTTTTTCACATGTACGACGCAAAATGCGGCGCGCTGCGCAAAAATACTTTTACATTCGTCTGCCATTGATATGAAGAGAGGTGAGAAGGTGCCTGGTGTTGTCGCTGTTGTTGTTGTGATTGTTATTGTAATGCTGATATGCTGTGTGCGCTTTAATTTCCACAGTTAATGAGCGTGAATTTGCGGCGTTGCTAAGCGGCAAAGATGAATCCCTGAACGTTGAATAATTAAGTTTATGTGCAAAAAAGCGGCAACGCGCCGCAGCAGCAACAGAACTGCCGCAAAATTACTAAAAAAATACTAAATAGGGTTGCCTAGTCAGTGAGGCAGTTTTGAAAATTACAAACAGGTGGCAACACTGTACATTGAAAATAGATTGCCAAGTTTAAGCTGCACAAATAAAGACTAATTTTTTTCCAAATTAAAATAATGCATTTGATTTCTGTGGCCAGCGACAACTGGGGCGTATGAGCGACTAACAATTCAACGAAAATGTGTAAAAGTTGTATTAGCATTTTTTTCGTTCACAGAATGACCGCGTTTTCAATTTTGTGCGCTTTTCAGCACGCCAGCGGGCAACACAATTATACGCTAAGTAAATTTTCACTTTTTCCATTTGGCGACGTAAATTGCGCGTGTACGCAGCGTAAATCCAATTTGCGTCCCAAAACAACACAACGCAACCAGTGACGGCTGCTGCTGCTGCTTACCTGTAACGCATACGGATGTGCGGAAAGACGCTGGTCTGGAACTGGCCCTCCAACACGGCCGAATCGAATTTGGGGTCCAGCCAGGACTTGGAGGCAGCCCGCTCGAACGCCACCGGCAACATGACGCTGCAGCACGAGTGGCGGCGTCCCGTCTGGCTCAGGTAGGTTTGTATGTGCGGCGCGAGCGCGATTTGTATGTCGTCGCTGGAGTTGGTGCGGCTGTCGTTGACTAGAACGCCCGGAGGCATGGCGGTGAAGCTGACCGATTGGCGACGTGACTGCAAAGTACACAAAACGAAACAGGAAATCAGTAAATAATGAACACAGCTTAAATACAACAAAAAACAAGTGTTTCAATAGCAACAACAAGCAATAAAGTCAATGTGAAAGAAACGAAAGTGAGTGCGGCAGTCACACAGCGCAAAGTTAAATGGAGTCGCCGGCGTCAGGAAATGTTGGCGACAAACGGTACGGAAACTTTAATTAAACCAAGTGCAGATGACGATGCAGTAGTCAGACGGTTGGGAGGTGGAGCTGAGCGCTGTAATTAGGTTAAGTTTTGATGAGTTGGCGGTTGGCAGTTGAGTGCAGCAGCCGGCGCGTTTGAGTAGTGTGCCTCAAAAATTGTTGGCACATTTTGATTTAACGGCAATTGAAGCATTTGCTTTCGAAATGCCGCTGCGCACAAACCTTGTGGCTTGGTGCAGTATTGGTGCGGCGCGACGAGGCGCCGATCGCATTGCAGCTGGCGTGCGGAAATTTTTGTGGTAAATTAATTTAAATGACTGTCGGCAATTTTAATACTTTACGACTTGCTTTTTGTACAAAAAGTTGAGTAATGTTATTTCAATAGAAGCAAAATGCCATCAAATTGAACTAAGTGGGCAGTATTTGGTAATGACTTGGCGGTCTGTGGTGAAATGACTCGTTCCAAGTGGTAAACAAGAAAAGAAAGAGTCAATAGAAAGGGCAAATTAAACGGAACAGCGGAGCACTCAAAAGTATATCAATTAGTATAAAAAAGATATCAAAGTTGGCAGTGCGCAAGTTTGCCCAACTTGTTTGTAGTTCAAACAATTTGAAATAACTAATTATAACCTTTTTTGCTTTGGTCAAAATGTCAAGAGTCGTTTATAGAAAGCACCTTCAGTACGATATCTGTTTTGATTTGCCAGCTGTGAGTTCTTCATAGGCAGTTTTACTCTCAGAGTTTTGCCATTTCCTGCTAAGAGTGCAGACGCCGAAAATGTATTGTTTTCCCTATGTTTCGGCGGAGAATTGGTGCTGTGACCACTCATCAGCCATCAAACATTAAGTGTCCAAGGTTGCTAAAAACCTTATCATTTTTCTAAGGAATAGCATTCGGAAAGTATCGCTGAGTGACTTAACGAAGAGTAGATATGTTGTCAAGACGACAGAATAATTTCCAAATTCCATCTAAACTTCAGTATAGACAGAAAAAAGTAGTTCAAATAATTCCCAATAAGAAATTGTAATCATCTTTTGGCTTCGATCTGAATCAATAAATCAACATGACTTTTTAATGAAATTAAATTTCATTTAATTTCAACAACGGCTTCCGTGCTCGGACTAAACTGAAACCTACAATCAACAATGAGATGGGTTGCTACTGGACAGTGGCACAAAATTAGGAGTGGTCTGCTCCTAAACAAATTTTGTAAGCTAGTTAATTATGGTCTGTTGAATTGAAATCTCTATTTTGATTTTTTAAAACTTTTGTAGCTTGACAATGCCTGAGACTTAAATTTGTCCTTTTCGTCATATCTGGTAAGCTATAGCAACAAGTATGTTATGTTAAATTTTTTCAGATTTTACATTTAATCAGTTACATCAACATTGATAATTGCAAAGAGTAAACAAAATTGTATTGAAACACTTTAGTTTTGCAATAAAAATGATAACAATAGATTTATATTTTGCATTTGTGCCGTTTTCTTTTTCATTTTTTATGTTGATTGCATACTTTCAGGGATAAATAAAAAATATTTTGTCGAAAAATAGGTGTTTACTTCACTTTTCAAATTGAATTATGAGTTCGGAAGATATCGGAGCATATATTTACATTATTCGGCGAAGAAAGAATGATTCTTAAAATACACAAAAATCCAAGAAGATACTTTCACATACTTTTTAGATATTTGCAAAATTTCAGATTTTTAGTTTTGAAAAATTTTTTGAATTAAATGTGCAGTAGAAGCCTCAACTTAGCAAATTAAAAAAACAAAAACATTAAAAGCAAAAATGGCCACAGCAATTCTTAATTTTTATTAAAAGTTTTGGTAAATTCTAGCTAACTCTGAATTTTTACGATTTTTTTTAACTTAATAGACTAAAAACCAGAAAACATGTGTTAAAATTTTTTGTGAAAAGAGTTTCGACTTTGAGGAGGCGGATTGTACACGCACTAATTAATTTTTTGCACAGATTTTTTGTGGTTTTCTTAGTTGTTAGTTTAGTTGATTCGTTAAATTCTGAGACTATACATGTTTTGAATTTTGTCTGACAATTTTGTTTGACAAAGTAACCGGATTCCAGCCATTACACCGTGCGACAGCATTTTTCACACCGGGAAAAATCCATATGTGCGGGAAACTAGAGACCAAATATAGTAATACTGCGTACTTAGTTTTTCAATTCTACATCCTTTGTCCTTTTTAAAGGACTTCAAAATTTAGAAGGGGATACAAAATATAAAAAATATTTAAAATACTTAACCTCCTTAGAATATGGCGATATGTATATCAAATGAAAGAGGAAAGCTCAGGAATTTAAATAAAATTGATTTTTATCTATTTGTAAAAAGATATGAAAAAGGTCCTTTGAAAATTTTAATTTTTTATATCCTTGAAAATTTACATAGAATTTTCTTGACAAGTAAGTATGTTAAAACCCCAAATCTCCCTGATCACGTGTCAAAATTTCATTATTTTCGCTTCATTGCTTTTGTACCTTTTTATTATTTAAAATACTGATACTAAAATAAATTAGAATTTTTGTACTTCATTAGAATTACAGCTTCCGCCTGTTTTTTTAATAACTTTCAAACCAATAAAGTCTAACTTTATTGGTTCGAAAGTTTTGGTTTTTAGCCCCTTCAAAATTTGGAAGTCCTTTTAAAAGGACAAAGGATGTAGAAATTAAAAACTGAGTATGCAGTATTACTATGTTTGGTCTCTAGTTTCACGCCCATATGGATTTTTTCCGATGTGAAATTTTTTTTAATTTTTGTCGCACGGTGTTATAACCTAACCCATAAAAACTCACGTCCACTCGTTCTGGTTACTTAAAACAGCAGAAAAAAATATTGAAATTTAATTTCCGGCCAATTATTTTGGGTTGTTTAGGTCAATGCCAACACCACAATAACAAAGAAGAGCAGCAAAAGAAAAAATGCCAAAATGTGGAACGAAAACTGAACACAAACCAGCAGCAATTTTTGCAGAAGAGTTTATACACTTAATTTTACTTAAATTTAGGGTTACTTTGGTGTCACTTGGAGGGTAGCAAATGTTATGAAAACAAAAAGTATTACAAAAACACAAAACCTAAACAAGCATCTAAGCAACAATTGCGCAATGACAAAACAGTGATAAAAGTGACAAACTCTGCGTTCTCTTGGGGCGATTTTTCCTCGGTCTCTACTCTATATTCGCATTGAGATTTTAAACACCGGAGCATTAGGAAAGATAAAAGCTTCGGCCACTTGTCACTTCTGCTCTGGCAGAAGTGAGAATGCCATGTCCACTCGAGCTGTCGAGTGCTTAGCCACTGCTGCAATTCACTTATGCCGCACGTAAGCTAATGCGACTTTGAGTTGTTGTTCTTGTAGTCACTTTTCAGTGCAACTTGCACTACATTCAGCTTTTGTTGTGTTCTGCTTTTCCGTTTTTAATGCCTTGCTTCCTTGCTGAGGAAGCAAAGCAAAAAAAAACCCACAACAGCATTTTGAAGACTCGCTGTGCCCTTCCACATTTTCTCTCTTTACACATTTGGTTTCTAGGCGCCTGCTGCATTCATGCCATGTTTTCCTCAACCTCTTTCTTCGTATTTTTTAGACGCTTTACATGCGTTGCTGCTCAAACAAGTGCGTGCGCGTGCCTCAGAAGTTCCGCCGGCTCGGCTGCATTTTGAATTGCGGTAATTAATTTTTATATTAATGCAACTTTGTGTTCACATTTTTGCATGCATGCAATTTTCGCTTGACTGCTTATGTTAGCTGCAACATTAGGAATTTCATTAAGATGGCGTTGCCATTGCTGCGTACTGGACTTTAGCTGGTGGCCGCACGCGGCGTATGAGTGATGTCAAATTTAATTGGAATGTTCAAAGTCATGCAAGGACACTGCAGGCGCTAAAAACTTTTCTTAAATTCCATTTTCAAAACAATGTTTCCTCCCTCCTTCCCCTCGTCCACTGTCATCTCCCACTGTGGGCGTTGCTTTGTCGTTGCTTAAAAGTCACCAATTTCTGCGCTGCACTGGGCAGCCTTCAACTTTAACTTTTCACATCTCATTAGTGATTTTTCGCTGTTTATGTGTGCGCCATTTACATGGCAGCTGTCGCACGTGTGCTGCGCTGAAAATTGTCCCCAAATGCTGCAGCAATTGCGTTGGCTGCTGCTAACTGGGTCAATGCAAAATTGCAGCGCACCGAAAACAAGCCAACGAAAATCAGCCAACCAGTCAACCGTCAACAGCAGCCAACACACCACCAAAGCAAATCAAGTTGACAACGCGGCGCCACCAGTCAATGCGCCGTTGTTGTGCATTGAACTCAAATTACGCGCGACCCTGTCGCACGTATTGTGTGACGCGGCAATGGTTCATGCTGCCGGCACTTGGCATTAGTGCCGTTGGCTGTTGCCGTTGTTTATGCCAACCAATCGACCACAAATTGTGGCACAAACACAGCGCGGATATAAAATGCAAAGGAACAGCGCAAGTTGCACTTTAACGCTCGAAAAATTGCCGCACGGCCAACAATGGCCGACGCCAGCAGCAACACAAAGCCGCACAGACGACGAAAAAAGTCAATCAGTGCTTAGCACGTTTCCATGTTTGGCTAGAAGTAAATTATGCATTAATTTTCGAACATGCCATAGGCACATCAGCAGCAGCGATGAAGACGCTCGCAATTGCAACGAAGTTTGTGGTATGTTGTTGCATGTTGCATGCAAAAGGCGTATAAATTATGCACAAGGCAGAATGTTGCTGTAAACTTATACATAATGCCAAGGGCGTGCATACTAGTCAGCAACAAATTGAGTACTTTTCTGCTCTCGAATTACAGCAACGGGGACATGGTAGCGGCAAGCATCGAGCTCGATTCGAGGAAGCTCTGGATCGTCTCGGCCTACTTGGCACATGACCATCAATCCCTTCCAGAAGACGGCCTATCCAGGTTAGTACATTATGCTGCTATTGATAGCGTAGATTTGGTGATAGGTTGTGACGCCAACGCGCATCATGAAGTGTGGGGTAGCTCAAATACTAATTTAAGAGGTGAAACTCTTTTCGATTTTATCCTCTCTAATAATCTGCATATATGTAATAGGGGTAAGGAGCCTACCTTTATTACTAGAAACAGGCAAGAAGTTCTCGATCTTACTCTTGTCTCTCAGAATGTATCAAACCGAGTGAGTAAGTGGAGGGTCTCCAAGGATCACTCTTTTTCGGATCATAGATACTTACAGTGGGAGATCTCGGACAAAGCTCCAAGTCAACCCCTCTTTAGAAATCTAAAAAAGGCCAACTGGCCTCTCTATCATGATACGGTCCAGTGCCTTCTCCCAGCTGACATTCCAGGACCGCTCGACAGTAAGGATGCACTTGATAAGTCAGTTGAGTCATTCACGTCGATGCTGAATGCGGCCCTTGACATTGCTTGCCCTCTGAGGAAGCTGTCCACGCGGAAAAGATTCAGACCCCCGTGGTGGTGTGCTGAAATCAGTGAGCTCCGCAGAACAGCCAGGAAGTTATTCAATAAAGCTAGACGGTCATGTACTGATGAAGTCTGGCTAGAATACAAGCTGGCTCTCAAAGCCTATAAAAATAGGCTAAGGAAAGCTAAGAGAGATTCCTGGAGAGACTTCTGTAGTAACATTGAGCTTGCTACCGAAGCCTCTAGGCTCAGGAAAATAATCTCCAAATGCCCAACTAACACCTGCTATCTCCAAAAGGAAGACGGGTCATGGGCCTCTAGTAGTGAAGAATCACTTGATATTCTGCTAGACACACACTTCCCGGGTGGCTCTAAGGACTTGGTGGGCCCCTCCTGGCTGAGAAACCACTTACCGGTCCCAGATGCCGACCTAATTGTGACTAGGCAGAAATTGTTATGGGCCGTAGACAGTTTTGAACCCTACAAAGCGCCGGGACCGGACGGCGTCGCCCCGATAGAGATTCAGGTCACTAAGAACCTGATTCTTCCATGGTTACAGGAGATCATGAGGAGCTGCCTGGTCCTGAATCACATACCCAGTACCTGGAGGCATGTGAAGGTAGTTTTTATACCTAAGGCTGGCAAAAGCTCACATGTTCATCCAAAAGACCTCAGACCGATTAGCCTCTCCTCTTTCCTACTCAAAATCTTGGAAAGGTTAGTGGATACACATATTAGGCAGTTGTTGGTCGATCGACCAATCTCGCCCTCACAACATGCGTACTGCAGAGGTAAATCTGTAGATACCGCTCTGCATTGCTTAATCCATACCATAGAGAAATCACTTGAGTGCAAGGAGTTTACTATGGTAGCTTTTACGGATATTGAAGGAGCCTTTAACAACATCAGATCGGAAGCCATTACCGACGCGCTTGCAGACCTGGGTGTAGGTGTGCCGCTAGTAGCACTGATTGAGCAGCTACTTCATAGCCGCATCATCAATGCAAGTCTTGGCACCGCATCTGCACAAAGATCTGTAAATAGGGGGACACCCCAGGGAGGGGTCCTCTCGCCTCTTCTTTGGAATTTAGCGGTGAACACACTGCTAATGCGTCTGGAGAGGGCGGGGTGCAGGGTAGTCGCCTACGCAGATGATGTTGCTATTGCAGTCTCCGGAAAGTTTCCTTTAATTATCAGGGATGTGTTACAACATGGCTTGAACATCCTAACAAGTTGGGCCATTGAATGTGGTCTTAGCGTCAACCCACATAAAACGGAGCTAGTTCTCTTCACAAACAAACATAAAATACCTGAGATTGATCCCCCGCGACTGCAAGGGATCGCTCTGAATTTCTCGGATACTGCTAAATATCTGGGACTTGTGTTAGACAGGAAACTTAACTGGAAACCCAACGTCCTGGAGAGAGCCAAGAAAGCCAGTATTGCCCTTTATACTTGTAAAAGGATGATAGGCAATGTATGGGGTACAAGACCACATATCGTACACTGGCTGTATACCGCCGTTGTTCGGCCTCTTCTGTTATATGGGATAGTAGTCTGGTGGCCTTCATTGGCCAAAAGGTCTCACTCCCAATTACTTTCCAAAATTCAAAGGTCCGCAGAGTTATGTATAAGTGGGGCCCTGCGGACTACTCCCACTAATGCTTTGGATGTTGTGCTTCACCTAATCCCATTGGATATCCTGGGAAGGCAATTGGCCGCCAATGCTGCCATCAGGATGCGCGCTTCCGCGCAATGGAGAGTTGGGCGTTACGGGCACTCCTCTATTCTAAATTATTTCAAAGGCATACCTCAGAATGTTGACTACATGACACCCAGCCTGTCCTTTGATAAGGACTATCAGGTTGTTATCCCATCTAGGGCCGAATGGGAGCTGGGTGTTCCCCCTGCCAGCGGTGATGTCCATATCTATACAGATGGATCGAAACTGCTTGGTCAGGTGGGCTGTGGCATCTACTCAGAAGGATTAAACCTTAACTTAAAGCTCAGGCTGCCAGATTACTGTAGTGTCTTCCAGGCTGAGGTCACAGCAATCTGCGCAGCCTCCGATTGGCTCAGGGTAAACAGGATATCGGCTACTGGTATCCTGATACTATCGGACAGCCAATCAGCTCTTAGAGCTCTGGATGCGGTCAAAATAACATCTAAGACTGTTCTCAGCTGCAGCAAATCTCTCAACGAGACTGCCAAGCAGCTTTATATTCGCCTATGCTGGGTTCCAGGTCATAGGGATATTCCAGGGAACTGTAGAGCGGACGAGCTCGCGAGACAGGGTACTACTGAGCAGTTAGGCCATGAGTTGACCACGCTCGGTGTCCCTCTTTTAACATGTAAGCTTCGTACCCATGCGAGCTCTATACACGATACGAATTTAAGATGGGTTGAGGGCAACACAAGCCTCCTTGCGCGCCAACTTTGGCCAACCTTAAATCTTCGTCGTTCTAAAGAACTCCTCTCATTAAATAGAGCCCAGATCAGAACCATGATCGGTGTCCTTACGGGTCACTGCCTCATCGGCACCCACGCAAAAAGGATGGGGCTGTTTTCGAACGACTTCTGTCGCAGCTGCTTGGACGAGGAGGAAGAAGAAAATATTCCTCACTTACTATGTAACTGTCCTGCTTTATCCAGAAGAAGGCTGACCTACTTAGGCAACTTCTTCTTCGGAAGTCTAGATGATCTAGCTGACAAGACCATACGCCGTCTACTAAGCTTCGTTAATAGCTCAAACTGGTTTAACGAGTGAGCGACACGATGCTCGATCTCATGTGGTATCACAATGGGCCGCCTGGCCTAAGTGTGCTCCTCGGAGCAGCCACACACTACCTACCTACCTACCTATACATAATGCAGTACATAGAAGTGGTAACGCTCGGAATTCTTCTGTAAGCTTTGTACTTGTAAAAAGAACATGCAATACAAGTTCAACTCATTGAAGGTGAACTGAAGGAAATAAAGGTTTTATAACGCGAAGAGTTTGGCCAATCCTAAATCTTTGTCCTTCTAGAGAACTTCTCTCACGGTAAAGGAACCAGCTGAGATGATGGTTAATGGTTGGGTCACTGTCCGGTAGGTACCCACGAATAAAGGTAGGTACTGATTTCTAAAATTTTTTGAAGGAGTTGAGTGGTTGATTTAGAAGGAGGATTCACTTTGGAAACATCTTCAAAAATATAAGAGACCTTGCTAGAATTATTTACATTGTACATAACCCTTTCGCTACAGGTTTTTACTGGGAAAGTTACAATTTTAAATTTTACGTCTTAGGCTTCTATGTGGTTATATAAGCAACATTCTATAAGAAATTTTTTAATTTTTATACTCGGACCCTGTATTTTAGAGTGTTCTTCTATGAGAGCAACCACATCGTTGTGGCAGTAATAATTACTTAAACATAAAACTTTTTACGCATAACGAAAATTTGAATATTTCATTTCATTTCTCAAATTTACTTCAGCCAAAATTAAAAAAAAAGTATCTAAATTGAAAGAAAACGTCAAATTAAAAAGTTCTAAGCCGATAGCCCTAGCAGCTAGTGCTTATATTTTTATTGTAATTTTAATTATAATAAAGAATTAAATAATAATAATAATAAAAAGTTCTCTAAGTTTTTCTGCTTCTTCTTCCTTTACTATGTGAAGATATACCATTCAAAAAACTTGTATACTTCTCTTCTTTAAACTTAAATATTCAGTTTATTAATTTCGTATTTTGCCTAAAACTTCAAACTATCCTAAAGACCAACAAGAAAATGTATTCTTGCAACCATAGAGGATGCAGACGTCCACAAAGTAGTATGTTGCCATATGGCAACAAAATAGTGAAAAGGTTAAGCATGTTAGAAGCTCAATCGTATTCTGTTGGTAAAGAGATCCAAGTTCGAGTAATATTGGTATCAGAATCTCAGTATCCCACAGCCAGTTTTTCCTACCTACTCAACTAGTTCGTACCAAAAATCGTAGACTCATTCTTTCTATAAGCAAAGATCTGTGACATTGACTTGATTCAAAATCATAAGCTCGAATTTTCCTGTAATGATCTTAGGTAGGTGGTTAGGTAGACGTGGCGGCTCTCCAACGAGAGCACACTTAGGCAAAATTAGGCCCATTGCCATGCAACTGGATCCCAAGGCCCCTGCGAGTTAGTAGGTCTCAAACCATTCTGAACAAATTATGAAGTGTATTAAGTCCTCAATCGGCCTCGATAGACCAGCAGTTAACGCGCTGGCTTCTTATACCAGAGATCCTAGGTTCGATTCCTAGCTCGGGCTGGCAAAACGCTCGTTGAAACAAAGATTTTCAAATTGAATCATCTCTCGAAATTGGATGTTACGAGTTATAGCGCTGTACTATATTAATTCCTTCTTGCCTTCCACATTTGTTCCTTCTACATTTGTAAACGGACTTTCGGGAAAAAGTGGGGATTGCAGCCAAGGGCAGGGGCTTTAAAAACCCATTTGGAGCTCCTGGATCGGGTGCAAAACCGTGCGATTAAACTTATAGGGGACAGTAGGGCATCCAGCTCTATTGACTCCTTGGAACAGCGTCGAAACGTTGCATGTGTGGTTTTATTTTACCGATACTTTTTCGGTAATTGCTCAGTGGAGATGAGCAGCTTCCTGCCATCACTCCGGGTACTCCCCCGGGCAACCCATTTGAACACTGGCGCCCATGCATTCCACGTCGAAACGATGTTCCAGCGCACTACGCACTACAGAGAATGTTCGTTCCTGGCCCGTACAGCACGATTGTGGAATGGTCTCCCTGCAGATATTTTCCCCAGCACTTATGATCTTGATGGGTTCAAGGCAAGAGTCCACAAATTCTTCACCCAACATCCCTTCTCCCAACCTATATATCCTTCCTGAACGTATTTAAAGGGCGCGTTGGCTCGTGTATAAAAAAAAAAGCATTGTCTACTGGATTTTTACTGCGATCATACGGTCAATCTTATGTTACGGAGCCATTGTCTGGTGGCACCAAGACCTTCGCGACGCAACTCACGAAGGTGCAGAGACTGGCGGTTATGACAATAGTAGATACTGTCAAAAGCACCTCCCAGGCGAGCCTGAGCAGTTCATTAAGTGTTGTGCCGCAAAAGGTGCTCTCAGGCTGAAAGAGGGCAACTTGTAGAAGAAGCACGTTTATGGACACTCTGAGATTCTAAGGTCATTTGAGTATCCGCTAGAATCCAGTACGAATTATCTGATCTCATAACTGGATTTTTATGCGCGCGCACTTACTTTTTATTCTACAAAGGATGAATGGGGGACTACGGGTGTGACGAGAGACGCTTTCATCACCGTTTTCACCTATGGCTCTAAGATGGATGAAGGTACAGGAGCTGGTCTTCACTCAGATGTACTATGAACCCAAAGGTCATTCAGACTGCCGGACCTCTGTAGTATTTTTAAGGCGGAGATCTTTGCAATCTGGAAAGCTGCTGAACTAATCCGTGACAGTGGATTATCACCCACGGATATCACAATCTTCGTGGATAGTCAGGCAGTCCTTAGAGCGCTGGAATCAGCAGTGATAAAATCAAAGGTGCAGAGTTGTCGCACTGTACATCAAAATGTTAGGCATCACTGAGTCACTCTCTGCTGGGTCGCGGTCCATTCTGGAGTACATAGCAGGGAACGAAGCAGTGGACGAGATGGCAAGAAAGGGGTCGTCTTGTCTACCACCGAAGTAGATTACTCTGTGCATGCTCCGATATCTGCCCTGTAAATGTATACTGACAGGTTTAGCCAAAAAAATATCGAGTTCTCATGGCACAGCAGAACCTGCCGGACTCTATGCCTCTCCCTTTCCTTGAGGAAAACGTAATATGCACTGTTCCTGAATCGAATCTCTATCACTGGAGTCATCACTGGAAACTGCACCATTGGTTCTATGCTTATAAAATGGCGCCTTCCGTCCAGTGAAGTCTGCAGAAACTGCGGATATAGAGAAAAAGTAGAAGCGATTCAACAGTTCCCGTGGCACTGCCCAGCGCTCTACAGGAACGCCAACTCCGTACCCAGGGGGCAAGATTCCTAGCGGACCTGACTTGCGTGGCAAAGGTTGAACTTTTGGATCTGCTCTCCTTTATCAAGATGTCCAACTGGTTTGCCCCGGATTGAGACCTATTGGTTAGCTCCAGAACCATTTCAGAAGGCATTCACAATGGGCCAATTTGGCCTGCGAGTGGAAGTGTGGTCTCTGTGCTGCACACACCCTTCAACACCTAACTTAACCTAACCTAATTTTTTTTTTTTTTAATTTTTTGAAATCTCTGAGCTATGCAAAGAAACCACAAACAATTACTGAGCTCAAGGCTGAGGTACAATGCGTGAGATAGAACCACATCTTTTAATACTCTTTGATATGATCAAAGCCACGAGGCCATTAATCGTACCGCCGACTCATTTCGGCGGTAGCGTTCTCACCAGGATGCGGAAAATGTTCGCAAAACTTCTTTCATACGAGGTGTGGCAATTAAGTACTGAGACTGATTTTATTGCCGCGCTTGTGGTAAACCTGCGACCTTGAAATTCCCTTCCCCTTCCCCGGCATCCTTCCCCTCTCCATTGATATATTTACTATCGCTCTAGCTTGTTTAGTTCGCCTGCTGTGTCGTGTTGAGTAGACGTGTGTTGGTGGTGCTCGTCACGAAAATGGAGAAACGAAATCAAGAGCAACGCGTCGCGATAAAATTTTGCGCCAGATTGGGCGAAACAGCTTCGGAAACGTACGCTAAAATTGTAAAAGTGCATGGTGATAGTGCTCTTTGTCGAAAGATTGCGAAAACAAGTCAACAGTGTGCGCCCAGACATCGCTCGTAACTAGATCCTTCATCACGACAACGCGCCGTGCCACACCGCCCTCAGCGTGTCCCAGTATTTGGCCTCTAAAGGGATCGCCATGTTGCAAAAGCCGCCTTATTCGCCCGATATGTCACCCTGTGACTTTTATTTGTTCCATAGAACAAAATCGGTGGTCAAAGGAACCCATTTTGAGTCGATTACGGATATCCAGGCGGCCATGACGAGGGTACTCGCGGACATCCCAGTCGAAGCGTTCCAGAAATGTTACGAAGCATGGAAAACGCGCTGGAATCGTTGTATAGCTGCCCAAGGGGACTACTTTGAAGGGGATGGCAGAGTTGTATAATAACTTTTTAAATATACGGTTTTTATGGAATCAGTCTTATTACTTAATTGTCACACCTCGTAGATACAGGAATTCATCAAAATTTCATTTTTACCATCAGAACTTAACAAGAAACAAGAATTATATGGCAACAATATTTTTTCTTCACTGAAATTAAATCATGCAGCGAAGGGTTAAGTTTCATTCATCGGAACTTCTAGCAACACAATTACAATTTTATTATTTGAATTTCTCTACCATTTCATTGTATTTTCGTGGAGCAATGTAGGCTTCCCAACACTAAAATCGCAATTATGTCTGGAATTAATACCAAATTTTACACACTACAAGTTGCTCAACTCTCCACCACCGAATGAAAGGCAATGCGAGGGCAAATGACTTGTAGCCGGCGTGATTAATTTGCGTCAGCATGTGGTTGACACTTACAAGTCCAGCAATTAGTGTCGGACAAGCGACTAAAGGCGTAGATTCCAGCTAACCCACTAAACAATAACAACAACAATAATAATAAAAACAACAGCAACAGAAACAAAGGCAAAAGCTATTCACAATTTCGCGGCTGCGTGCGGAAACAAAGTGAATGAATTGCGTCCAGAAACCTAAATCGCGACACTCGAGCGGCGAATGTGAGCAATAAAACTGCGACCGCAATGGCCGGAAGGCTGCAAGTGCCCACCCACAATGCGGCAGCAACAACAATAACAATTGCAGCTGACCTAACAGCACCGCAATCAATCATTGGGTGAAGTAATATCGTTGCTTAGGGGCGGCGAGGTGCAATGCAACAGAGCCGAGGCAGCACAATGACAAAGCAACACCGAAATCAGTGCAGCGTTAAATCACTTTTGACTTATTGGCTTTGCAACATGCAACATGTGGTCGGCGTGTGTGTGTGTGTGTGTGCGGTCAAATGACAAATGAAGTAATTTTGATGACCGGCTGCCACAACACACAACACCAACCGAAGCGCAACGGCTACCTGTGGCGCACTGCAGCAACGAACAGCTGCACATTGTCTGTGTTTGTGTGTGCGCGTGTGTGTGTGTATGTGTTGGCTTCTGTGCTAATTGGTGTCGTTTGCTGTTGCGCAAATTAAAGTGGCCGACTTTAAAGCAAATGTGTTGCTTGGTGCTGCGTTGTTGGAGTTCGAGGTTGCAAGCAGTGCAGCAAGTCGCCCCCTTGTTGCAAGTGGCAAGTTGATTGCAAATTAGATTGCAGCGCGTGTTGTAGCTCCATTGACGCCATTCTTTGTCTTCTTCAGGTTGCTGCTGTCATTTACATGTTTCCATCAGTCAGTCGCTGGATGTTGTTGACAGCAATTAGCGCTATTGACGCCGCGTAAATACGCAAATAAGCTAATTTAGTGGCAGCTGCTTTCATGCAACACGAGCTGCTGCACATCAATTTGGCATTTGCACTGCGCTGCTGATGTCAAGTCGTGTGAAATCCGCAGTGATTTGCCATTTTCTCAGACTACCCTATTTGGGTTTGCTTTTTGCCTTTCGATATGGAAACTTGTTGCTTAATTAAATTAGTTGAATTCAGTTGAAAATTAAGTTCAACAATTTCATTTATAGCAATAAAAAAACAACAAAAAAGAAGTCACCGCCACCTAATTGGCAACGCTGTCAACTGCTTTCGGTTTGTCACTTATATATACAAATATATGCTATTGTTGTTATTGTTGTTGTTGTCAATGCAATTAGCGCATAACGTTTATAATGTTCAGTTTATTGCCATTCGATTTGAATTTAATTAATTAAAACAATTTCACACCAATTAAATTCCAACCCATCCAATTATGTAGATTCCTCCCTCACGTCACTTGGCTTGAATTTTAAACTTCATTTGGCCATTTCAAAGCTGCGCGTTCGCTTTGACGCCATCAAAAATTTCCAGGTATCTAATTAGGAGATAAGATTATCCAACAGTGCTCCGATTTTCTGACGTTTTTTAGTTACTCTGATTGTTTTCGTTTGTCGCTTTTATTGTCTGTCATGAAATCATAAAGAAATAAAACGTAAAGCCATCTCTCGTGAAAAAAAGGTGTGTTTAATGACTGCTTGTAGACAGAAAATGAATGGTGTGGAAAATTTGATTTACTCCAGAATGGTTGGAACTGCTCTGAGCGAAAGTTTGAAGTGAGAGTAGATTGGTTTCTGTACTCATCAATAGATTCGATAGTTAGTTGGTGTCTTTTATCACAAACCTGAAGGTCGTGGGTTCGAATATCAACTCTCAACACCATAAAAAAAGCTTTTTTATTGGCATTTTGATTTTTCCATACCAAGTTTCTCACACCCATAGTGTGGAAAATCTCATTTACCGAAGAATGATTGATTGATAATTACAGATTTGTACTGTGCCATTAACTAATAAACTCAGTTCAAATCAACTACACAACTTGTTTTCGTCACGAAATTAGCAAATTCTATGCTTATTCTGCA
Source organism: Melieria picta (assembly GCA_964056695.1). Taxonomy (NCBI): domain Eukaryota; kingdom Metazoa; phylum Arthropoda; class Insecta; order Diptera; family Ulidiidae; genus Melieria; species Melieria picta. The sequence goes on from OZ057398.1 coordinate 39,662,544, forward strand.
TCCTCTATGGTTGCAAGAATACATTTTTTTGTTGGTCTTTAGAATAGCTTGAAGTTTTAGGAAAAATACGAAATTAATAAACTGAATATTTAAGTTTAAAGAAGAGAAGTATACACGTTTTTTTTAATGGTATATCTTGACATAGTAAAGGAAGAAGAAGCAGAAAAAATTAGAGAACTTTTTAATTTGACGTTTTCTTTAAATTTAGATACTTTTTTTTTTTAATTTTGGTTGAAGTAAATGAAGAAATATTCAAATTTTCGTTATGTGTAAAAAGTTTTATGTTAAAGTAATTTTTACAGCCACAACGATGTGGTTGCTCTCATAGAAAAATACTCTAAAATACAGGGTCCGAGTATAAAAACTAAAAAATGTCTTATGGAATGTTGCTAATACAACCACATAGAAGTCTAAGACGTAAAATTTAACATTTTAACTTTCCCCAGTAAAAACCTGTGGCGAAAGGGTTAAGATTTAAATTGTTTTAAAGTGAGGAGGAGCTGCAATTAGGATTCAAGCGTGCGGAACAGATAAAACCAAAGAATCTTAACACATAAGTTTGTCAAACTGGCATAGAATGGATTAAAATTGCACCAAATGAAATGATTTAATTATTTACTATATTTAATTCTTATTATGATTTAAAAATTAAATTAATAATTAATTCATTGAATAATTACATCGACTTGATGTCACCAACCGCGCCGCGCCAACTTGAGTGAAAGCAACCAAACAATCGTCATTTACAATTTTGAATTTTATTGTATGATTTCTTTAATTTGTTTATTTGACGACTGTGTAAATAAAGTGACAACATTTTGAGGTATTACCCCTGAATAAAACGACAACAACAACAGTAGAAAGATAATAGCAAGAACACGTTTGTTTGACATGAATTCAAATTGGTCGCGAAAGAAAATATCCCACAATTAGTCGAGTACACTCACGTACAATGAATACTGGTTTTATAGGCGGCCAAGATAAATATTGTTGTTGTGTAAACAGCAGCCCAGAAACAGAAATGTGGTATTGGCGATTACATGTGCACATTGGTTGTTTATTCTGGGTCTGTGTTTGACCCACTGTATAAATTTATGGCGGTTACCTTTTCGTGGCTAACTACGCCATGTGTTCTCTTACAGTTCAACCATTCAAATATTGACAAATTTGCTTTTATTATTTATACCAATTCACGTTTACTTCTAATTAACTTGGATTCTAGTTGAAATTCGTTGTGAGTTTCAATCAATGAGTTTTGAGTGCTAATATGTTCAACTTTATTTGTGTTAATTAATGTTAGTTAATTTACAAATGCTTTAATTATGGTCAGAAACAAATCAGTAAACGCGCAGGTGGCCATATTGAATTTGTTTCCCTGTACATTTAGAATACCGCTGGGACATAATTTGGTCACAACAGTCCGTTAATTGAATATGACGTAAAGTGTGTGATGTGTGTGGTTCGATGGTAGGATTAGAGAACATAAACAAACTGTTGCATCTATACACTTATTCCAACGATCGAAACAGAAACGATTGAAGCGCTGAAAGAACTTTTTGCAAACGCCAACAGAAGAGAGAAGCCAGAAGTTAAAAATTTATAATAACCTCTTGAATTCGTTCTTGATTTACGATTGTGATGTAAGGACGAAGAAAGCAAACGACATAAAAAAAATACCAACATTCGAGCAAAAAATCTGGAAAAACATTTGGCTTTCTCAGGATAGAAAATGTGACTAATGGCAAACTTGAAGAATTACTCAACAGCCAAAACCTGATAAAATTTATAGAAGCCCAAGAAAAGGATGACTGAGCTGTCTTTTGAATCCTTGTCTTGTTGCTCTTTGCAACAGACATCCTTTCTCTGTGTCCAAGCCAACAAGACAAGCATTCAAAAGAAACCCAGAAAGCAAAAGAACAAAAGGACCACGGAAGAGAAGATGGTTACATGCAACTATCGAAGACCAAAAATCCCTAAAGGGGGAGAAATTATGATGAGTAGTTGTGGAATCAATGGTGTACTGAAGACTGTAATGCTAATAAAGAAGAAGAAGAAGATTTGCATGGGTTGTCGGGGACTTATTTACTTTTTGAACTCATAATCATTTAGTAGTTGGAGGTCGACGCAAAGAGGGGGACCGTGTTCTCTGTGAAAGAACCAAGTTGAGGACGCTCTATGAACTGTTGGTGTGGCCAATTGGGTGCGACAGGTCGTACATCTTGAATGTCCAGACCCCCTAGCGAGGGATAGGAATGGACACACAAGGCAAAGTTTCGAATTACGTTCTGGCTAAATAAGTGCTGTCTCTAGTGATCTGTCGATCCCACCTGTAATACCGTCCTTTCCTTCTCCTATTGTACTTATGTTCCCCTTATTTCTATTCACCGGCCTCGGCCGTTTGTATTGTTCAATTTTTTTATTATTTTTTTATTCAACTCGGCGAACTCCAGATGTTTGTACATCCTCTTGGTGGCCCTCCTGGCCTTCTTTCTACACTCATTGAACAGGAAACCAATGTTTGCAGCGTGTCCAATCTTCAGGACATTAAATTTGGATTGAGGGCCAAAAGAGCCTCGGAGGGATCCCACCAAGTATGTAGTTTTTATGATAGAAGCAGAATTGGCAATAAATTTTTCATAGAATTTGCATCTAAACAGAGCAATGAGCATTTAAGTTCATAAACAAATATTCAAAATATATTCAAATTTACACCACAAATCACCTGTTAGCGCAAGTTTTATAAACTGCTAGAATTTGTTCCGTCTCTATGTGCAATGCAGCCCAGTGTAGGGTATCATGAACACTAAATGTTCAGACTGTCATTAAATGACAAAATTACGCTTTCAAATAGCACAAATGTCCAATTCAAATCGTAAAAAATACCATCAATATTAAAAGTGATTTACAGACAAATAAAAAACCAGACAATTTTTAAAAACAATTAATAAATCAAACCCTAATATTCCACATTTAATTTTTGTGCAACAACATCTGCTCGATTTACATTTTAATAGGTGGAATTTTTTGTGATCTTTTTGTTGATTTTACAAACAATAAAATAAATTTTAAAAAAAGGTAACCGAAAAAATTATAAAATCAAACTGAGCGCTTATCGCTGTCAAAATGATTTCTACTTTTTATTTGTTTATACATTTTTAGAAGATAAAAAACAGCAGCGAAATATAAATCACGCGATTTCAAATAGCTGCAATATTTCAACTGAGGTTTTGGATTTTTCACATTCAATTAAAATTTTCAAACTGCCATTCAATGAGAACGTAATGTGCGTACTGTTCGATACAAAAATGCATTTCATACAAACACAGCAGATATAATTTTGTATAATAACAAATTTTCAATAATTTCACTGTCGATGCCAATAACAACCATAACAACAACAACGCGCGCAACGTCGGGTGCAGACGCACGCAAGCAGGCAACAGCCGACGTCGGCGGCAATTATCAAAAATCAAATAAAACAGATGTTTCACATTGTTTACATACAGCGTGTAGACGCCGCACACAAAGCAGACGCACGCACCAATCCATGAATTACACACACACACACTCGCACGCACAATTCGAGTTTGAAATGTGCTTCAACGGCAACAGTGACGCTGACTGCATTTGGCATTTGTCGGCCCCAGTGATTTGTGTTATGTTTACTATAATTTTTCGATTTTATAATTTTCATACCGCAACATGTTGGCAGACCAGAGCGACAGCGACAGCGGCAGCGGCAGCGTAAAATCAGCGTTTATCATTTGGAGTTTGTTTTTTGTGTTGACGATTATAATTTTTTTTATTTTTCAAACAAATTTCAGCGATAGTGCGCGCATGACAAGCAAAATCATTAATTGCTGTTGTTCTTGTTGATTTTAGTATTTATTATTATTATTTTTTATTTTTCGCTGTGGACGATGTAACTCTGAAAAAGTTGACACTTTGTGCTGATGAAATTTCAAACAATGTATTACACCCACTGTTGGTTCACAGAGTTTAAATTTGATTTTAATTTCCAATATTTAAGTTTAGAAAGTAACTTAAATGAACTCTAATTTGAGGCCTTCAACTTGTTGCTTTCAGTTAAATTTACTCAACAGTGAACACTTAAGTTCCTTTACGGATTTTAATATTTATTTAAAATTTATTAAATATTTAATTGTTACACACCAAAAAAAAAACAGTTAAACGAAAATGAATCAAAAGCTAATAACGTTCACGACTCAACCGATACCAACCAACCAACCGGCCGAGTTAGCGCGACAAACTGATTTGAATTCAAACTTTGCGCATTTCTCAGACCACACACTCTCACATAACTCAAATGCCTCCGAATAAGGCTAACAACAACAACAACAACAACAACAACATTAATACCAACCAACCAACCAACCAGAGCAACAGTTTGTTTAATTCTAAATTTTTGTTGTTGTTGCTTGAATTTGCCATTCTTTTTTTTTTGGTATTACTGCTGGTTTTTTTATTGTATTTGATGATGTTGTTGTTGTTGTTTCTTTATAAGTTTATTTGCGGCATTATTGTCGTTTCTGTTGGTTTTGTTGCAGTAATTATTTCATTAAATAAAATAAGCACAACAACAACAACAGCAACAGTAGAATATGGCACATTATAGCAACTCATTTTCAAAAAGAAACAGATAAGATGAAAAAGCACACACAAATAGGTACCAGCACACACACACACACATACACAAAACGTGTAAAAAAGTTCAACGTGAGCGGACGCGAGAGAGAACGTGCCAAGATTTCCATTTAACGGGCAGCAATTCTTGAAAAAGGGTTTTGCTGCTGTTGATGCTTGTTAAGTATATTTGTTGTTGTTGCTGGTTGTCATATTGCCACTGTCGTCACAATTACACACACACATATTCAGCTCATCAACACCCAACCGCGATTACAAGGAAACCGCACGTGACGCCACTCGCCGGTTGACGCTGCCGCGAAGTGGGCCGAAGCCGCTGGCTGACATTGCGACGCTGAAATGAAATGTGGCAATGAAACTTTAGTATCAACAGGCAACAATAGCAACAGCAACTGCATTGCAACAACAACAAGTCAACCAATGCGTAATGCACAATGCACTTTTCTGCCAATGCGTTTGTATGCTGTGTGCTGTGTTTGTGTGTGTGTGTGTGTGTGTGTGTGCGTGTGCGACTTTGCGAAATTAATGGAAAAGTCTTTTCTTCGGGCTGAAATTATGAATGGGCAAAGTTCTTTGCAAACAGGTAAGTTGCGAACAGGAAATTAGTAGAACTGATTAGCCGTAATTGATTGGTTACGCACGCATCGTGGCTGCAGACTGGCGGTAAACAAAAACCGCAAAACTAATGCCAACTTGCAATAAAAGAACATAAAGAGAGAGCTACTTTTTTTTTTACTTTTTCACTGCGCTGCACAGTGATTCGTTCCATGGACAAAATTAAAAAAAATATATAGTCTCAGATTTTAACGATCATCATCTGGAAGGTAAAACTCCAACTAAGAAAATCCCAAAAAATCCTTGCAAAAAATTAAATTAGTGTGTGTGCAAAAGCTGCTCAAAGTTGGAACTTTTTTCACAAAAAAATTGAAACACATGTTTTCTGTATTTTAGACTACTAAGTAAAAGAAATTAGTAAAAATTCATGGTTAGCAAGAAGTAGCTAAAAGCTCCAATATCGATTAAGAACTGATGAGTCCATTTTCGATTTCAATGTTTTCTTAAAATTTGTAAAGTTGAAACTTCTACTTTACATTTAATTTAAAATATTTTTAAAATTAAAAACCTGAAAATTGCCAAAACTTAGAGGAAAATATCTAAAAAGTATGTGAAAGTATGTATTTGTATTTTAAAAAGTATTCTTTCTTCGCCGAATAATGTAAATACAACCTCCGATATCTTCCGATCTCAGAAAATAATTCAATTTGAAAAGTGGTCTATTTTTCGACAAAATATATTTTATTTATTCCTGAAAGTATGCAATCAGCGGGAAAAATTAAAAAAACCTGCACCAATGCAAAACATACTTCTATTATTAAATTAAAGGGTCCCGATACAATTTCTGTTATTTTTTGCAATTATCAATGTTGACGTAACTGATTAAATGTAAAATCTGAAAAAATTTTAATTTAAATTTATTTAATTTTAAAATTTAAAATTGCAAATTCAAGTCTCCGGCATTGCCAAACTAACAGAAATATTGACTTAATAATATTTAATAATAATTATTAAGTCAAACTGACGACTTAAACATGTTTAATGTGCTTAAACAAGTTAAATGAACAACACCAGTTCGAAAACCTATTTATATGGCGTTCAAACTGACGACTTAAACGTGTTTAGTGTGCTTAATGTGCTTAAACAAGTTAAATGAACAAAACCAGTTCGAAAACCTATTTATATGGCGTTCAAACTGACGACTTAAACGTGTTTAATGTGCTTAATCCTACTCTCATAACGTACATTGTGACCGAAAAGTTTCCGGAAATTCTCATTTAAAATTCGCGCGCTGTATATTTTTCGATATTTTAAGTTTCTGTAGGTTGGTAGCACTGTCCTTAATTACTATGCCAAAAATGAGCGCGATCTGTCAGACAGTTTGTTTACGGCAGCTGTTGAAACCAGTTCACCTCAGTAGTGCGTTGCGAAAAAAACAATGGGAAAAAATATTGAACAAAGAGTTTGCATCAAATTTTGTGTTTCGAACGAAATTTCGTGTGCAGAATCGTTGCGAATGCTACAAAAGGCTTATGGGGAATCAGTTTTATCGAAAACTCAAGTTTATGAGTGGTACAAAGCCTTTCAGGACGGTCGTACGACCGTCGAAGACATGCCGCGTTCTGGACGACCTTCGACCTCTACCACCGACGAAAACATTGAAAAGGCAAAGGAAATCGTGCTCCCAAATCGTCATGTGAGTGTTAGAGAGATAGCACGAGAGCTAGGCATCGGTCGTGAGATGGCTCGTTTGATTTTGGTGGACAATTTGTGTATGCGACGCGTCAACGCTCGGCTTGTTCCGATTCACCTCAATTTGTTCCAAAAACACCATCGTGAACAGGTCTCGTTAGACATGATTTTAAGGCCAAACATTCAATAAATACCATCGAACAGCCACCGTATTTACCTGATCTTGCACCGTGTGACTTTTTCCTGTTTCCCAAACTCAAATTACCACTCAGAGGAACGCGTTTTGAATCCATAGAAGACGTAAAACAGAATTCGCAGAGGGAACTCAAAGCCATACCGGAAAGCGCCTATAAAAAATGTTTTGATGATTGGAAGAAACGTTGGCATATGTGTATCGCTTCTAATGGAGCATATTTTGAAGGAGATAAAATAAATATTGATGAAGATTAAGAATTTTGCGTTTTATTTAAAATTTCCGGAAAATTTTCGGTGACAAGGTACGTCTGCGAGACGTATGCTCTTTTTACGTTTTGCGCAATAAAGCGCAATAGAGCAATAAAACTCGTTCTAAAAATAAAACACTTACTACTTATAATTAGCAACTATGACTTTTATTTTACAGAAAAATATACATATTTCTGATGTAAGTGAAATATTTGCTGATATCGTACCTTTAAATATCGGTTTAAGATCGTAAATCTTTATACGTCTCCCAGACGTATCGTTATGATTTCAGGGGTAAAAAATAACGTTATGACACCAGGGTTAAACAAGTTAAATGAACAAAACCAGTTCGAAAACCTTTTTATATGGCGTTCACACTGACGACTTAAACGTGTTTAATGTGCTTAAACAAGTTAAATCAACAAAACCAGTTCGAAAACCTGTTTATTCACATGCAATTGTTGTTGGCGGCTGTTGACGGCTGTCAAATTAAACCTCATTGAACAGTCTGGACGGTCGTGTTCAACAAAAAGCTCTGTTCACTTAAACTAGTTTAAATGAGTCAGTTTGAACGCTATATAACTTTCCCCCAAATCTTCCTGCAATGCAATCATTAAACACAATTTTTGTCTAACAAACTTAACCCAACTTAACTTTTAACTTTCCTCTTTCGTTTTCGTAATTCACATTGCCTGCAGCTCGCCAGACAAGTGGAAATATTTGTTGCTCAAGTGTGGAAATCAAAGTACGTGCAAATAAGAAATTAAGCAAAACAAGTAGAGGCACAGCATGTGAATGTTATTCAAATTCGAAGCAGTATTTAGATTTATTAAAATTGTGTTTAACTTTCGATAAGATAAAAGAATATTTAAAATTAGCAAGCAAAACGAACGGCACAGCAACACGGCGGCCAACAGCGCGACAGCACTGACGCAGTGCCGCCGTGACTGATGACTGATAAGCGATAAGCGATGTGACTGATAACACGCTGTGGCGAAGCGAAGGACGCGGCGAGACGGCCGCCGGCGAGAGCCACTTTTCTTAAGAGAAAGTGCCGAAAATAATATGAAATTATTTATTGACTGAATTGGCTGCCGCCGGCGACAGAGAAACCGGACTGAACGAAATAAAAAAAATGCATTGAAGAGTGAGCGAAAAAACGTAATTTAGTTGTGGCAAAGGCGCCGAAAACCTCACCCGATGGGACTCTATCGTTCGAGGGGCCAAGCAAGCAGTGGGTTGCTTATCTGCGGGCCGTGGCGCGGACGTGGACTGTGGGCTGCACTGTGCGTGGTTTGCAATCACAACAAATCATTGCTAAAGTGGGGATTTCAAATAAATTCAAGTTTTTATTAAACTAAGAATGCGATAAGCGCGCAAAGTAGCGGAAATGAAAAATAATCATTGACTGGACTTTCCCCGGATTGAAGCGCACAGCTGGGCCATTTCAGTGCCGACTGATTAGGTTTTGAGGTTAGAAACACAACCCATCACACGGTGTTTTTTTTTCAATAAACTGATAGCTGAAAGCTGCACTGGCAGTGTTGGTGCTTATTTGTAGAATTTGTAGAATTTTTTAATTGTTTTGAGATTTTAAGTACCTACACAAAAATTCATGAAACTTGATTATTTGTCATAGCAATTAGCACACTTGCTCTACTGTACGTGTGAGTGTTAAGTTGTTGTGTTGGTGTGCGTGCCGTTTCTTGTTTGTATTTACTATGCATTGTCGCGTAATTGAGATGAGAAATAACAACAAATGACCACAAAAAATAATGCAAATAATGACAGCAATAACAGCAACAATAACAACAAACATTGTCATGCTGTGTGCGCAGTAAGTGCAACAGACATTTTCTTAAATTACTTAATGCAATTACAAAAAATGCCGTTGTCATCCCAGATAAAGAAACACAAACAACAACAAACAAATTAGAAACGATTCACAACGACTTGTAATGCACGCTGCATAATTACACTCGTAAATGTACGAATTATTGGTGACATTGAAAGGTCATAGGGAGAGATAAGCTTGGATAAAATTATTATAAAACTAATTACTAGAAATTCTTATCAAATGGCGCCTCTGGTCTAGTGATGACTGCTGAAGCTGCAAAGAAAGACGACTCTGCACTATGGGCTCAAGATTCCTGACGAATTTGATTGAAATCCCGTATCTGCTGTCCTTCATTAGGAGGTCAAACTGGTTAGAGACTTGGAGTGAGACCCTGGATTGAGACTTTTAATTAGCTGCAGAGTGAAGAAGGTATTCACATCATTCAGGTCATTGAGGTCATTTTGGCCTCCTAGTGGAAGTGTAGACCCAATCTAGAACTACTAGAAATAACATAAAGATTTTTTCTAAAGAATAGGTTGTCAAAGAAACTGATTTATGTAAAAAGAAAAACTCATGTCTGGTAGATATTCCATTATCAAGGTACCCTGAAAAGTAGTGTACAACTTTTGCTATTTTAACAAATTTTTCAGAATAAAATTTATTATACAAATTAAATTTGGAATATAAAGAATATTTGATTATATTTATTTATTATTTATTTATTATACATACATATTAAATTTGGAATATAAAGAATATTTGATTATATAGCTTATCAAATATTCTCATAAATAAATATAGCACATATATATAAATACAGTCATAAATATAGCCCGAAAGGTGATAACTCGACGGCTGCATTGGCTAGCACACAACGAATGAGTGGAAAACAGCGCCTCAGCTAAGCCAATCTCCGAACCACATTACTCAGAATTAAACCTACAAGATAGATCAAATCTTTAAATGATGAGATTTTATTTGACACCAAATTGTCAATGCAAAATTGAGCGCTGCAATGCAATTCAGGCAATGATCCTCAATTGGTTGGAAGCCATTGCAAATATTTATTTGACATTGACATTTATTCGAGTCAAACAAGCTAAACATTGAACGCACTGATGTTTGTATAGTACTAAGTGATAACTTTAATTGCGTCTGGCCAAGCGCCAGAAAACACTTCAAAGTTCCTGTTGGCTACCTGCGGCTACATTCGTCGGAAATCACTGTGGCGTATGAAAAACTCGGAAAATTGAAATGTAAAACTTTTAAATGAAAAATGATTCGGAAATACGAGCTGCACTGATTTACCTTGACTTTATAAGTAAATGACTTGAAGGCATTTGTGCAATGCACATTTAGTTGAAACGAACAACTGAATGAGCTGCTGATGGATTGCATGAAATTCCTTTGAAACGCAACTTGGAGAAATAATATTAGAGCAACAAATATAGTTTACGCAATAAGAACATTGAAATTGAAGCTTCAAAATAATAGATGAGGTTAATTCTTTCGTTATAGTTTTTTACTGGGGAAAGTTAAAATTTAAAATTTATCGATTTGGTTTTCTGTGTGGTTATATCAACAACATTTCATAATAATTTTTTTGATTTTTATTACCGGATCCTATAATTATTACTTAAATATGAAATTTTTTAAGTATAACTAAAAATCGAATCGAATATTTTTGCATATAATTAAGCTAATTTTTTTTGAATGTTTTCGAAATTCTCTCTTATTATTTTTCTGCTTCTTCTTTGTTTACTATGTAAGGATGTAAAATTCAAAAAACGTGTATACTTCTTTTCTTTAAACTTAAATATTCAAATTTTTAATTTCATATTATTCCTTAAACTTCACACCATTCTAAGGACCAACAACAAAATGTATTCATAGACCCATAGAGGGTTTAGACGTCTACAAAGTAGCATGTTGCCATATGGCAAAAAAATAGCGAAACCGAGGCAGCCAGTTGAATGATGTGACGTTCATACATACTGACACGAATGATGCTTCTAAATAAACTCAGAATTAATTTGATATCTCAAACCGTTGTTGTTTTATTTAAATTTCTTTTCTTATCATTCTTATCTGGTCATCCTTTATATGAAGTATGAATAAAAAAAAATAGAATAAGTATGGAGCAAAAACTCGAATTCTCATCATTTTTCAAGCTGATATAATCAAAGATTTAAAGTAATTTATTTGTAATTACACGGAATCATTTATTTACTTTATGATTTTAGTTGCGTTTTGTAAATCAAAGTTTTTGTAAAACCAACTGTGCATCAAATTGAAATGATTGATTTTATTTTGGAATTTAATTCAAATAGATACTCGTATTAATAACATTTTATTTACACTGCAATTCTTTTCCACCCATCCATCATCAGCTTTAACCATAAAATAAACAAACTTGAGAAATTTCAACAAAATTTTCTTTGATGTTAAAATGTTGCCATATTTATCGGTGCAACAATACACACGCTTGTCTGTATAAATCAAAAGTAAAATGTGCAAAATTCTTGCCTCTCTACAACAGTTTCAATTTTGATCAAACAAGAAATTGAATCAATGCCAATTTTAATGTACGAGAAGCACAAAAACGTAGTAATCTATCACTGATTGAGACAGTGAACAGAATTGCCAAGAGGAGTGGTGTCAGCCTGCCAGCTGAGGAGATAATGCGGGTGCCGATGCGCCTTTGGACTTTCTTCCGAGACTTGGAGAACAGCATGAAAAGAAAGGCAAATGCCAGGTTGAGGAACTTCCGAACTGCAAAATGAATCATGAATGAAGATCTCAAGCTTCGTGATTGGATTGTCTCGTTCAGGTTGCAGAACTGTCATGGTCGCATTAACGGAACACTGCCTCCTAGTGGCGCATAGGATGGGTTTGACAGACAGTGAACACAGGACCATGAATACATGGGAGACATTAGGCTTCAGACAAAGACAAATCTTGGCAATCTTGGGGACGCAAGATTTCGCTGGATTAGATAAAATCGGCAAACAACAAGTTTGCCAAGAGCACTAAAAACCTAACAAATAATTACTATAACTCATAAATTGATTTCCATCTGGTATCGCTAAAGACCCATTAAGGATATGTAGATCCAGCCAGTTACACCTACCTACCTACCACTGACTGCAACCATGTTCTGGGATAAGTTTGCACATGTAGAATGCGGACTCAATTTTCAAATAAATAGAAAATTATTTATTAATCAATTATTTAATTATTAATACAGTAACTTGTAAAAAATAAAGACACCAATGTGCAAAGTATGCAAAATATTCTTTCTGCTTTTTCAAAATGCCTTCAATGAAGTGTAGATAGTTTAGTTAAGTTTGCTTCAAAGTTCGCCTGAAACTGATGTCATAGATAGACGTTAATTTTAGATTATAGACTGACGTCAGTTTGACTCTCGTTGTTTTTGCCATATCACGCATTAATAGTTTCGCATAACCTGCCCTACAGACCCAAAACTATGAGGGTATTCACAATATGTGACAAAATACAACTAAATGGCTTTAATAAAAAAACCCTTTTCTAATGTTGTTACGTCTTTATTGAAAAGTTAAGGACTAATGTTAACTTCTGACTTCGCCCAGGTTTGAATTTGGACCTATTAAAACCAGGGACCGCAACAGTTAAATTTTTTATCACCAAAATTAATGATAAGCAGTTAGTTTTTTACTTTAATAAACATTTTAACAAGCTTAATTAATTAATTACTTTAATGACTCCACAAATTACAGTGATTTTTGATATTTATTTTATAAGTTCAAATATTAATTTTGTGTTTTTGCTGAGTTACTCCACAAAAAACATTTCCTTAAAATTTTTATTTTAATATTCTTATGATTTAAAAAAGTTGATTGACGAAATGTTTTTTTTTTTAAGTCATCAATAAAAATAACTTTTTCATGTAATTTTTAAGTCACAACATAATTTATTTTCATAAGTCGCAGTGTCGAATTCTTTAGATATCGAAATGTGTACATATTCTCGATCAGCTCGACATTGATGACTTTTATAAATAAAAACTGTTATGTTATTATGAAAATGTTATTTTAAAAAAACTAAAACAAAAATTAATAACGTTTATAAAGTAATTAAATAAAATAAAAAAGAATTATGTTCAGATTTTTTTAATATAAACAAAAAATAATTTTAGACAAAAAATAAATATGATTCAAAAACAGTGGCGTATCCAGGATTTCATGAAGGGGGGGGGGGATATTGGAAGAATTATTCAACATCTTTTTATACTTTTTTCAATATGGTTTACTCTTGTTTCCAAAAATTTTTTACGTTTTAAGCTTTGCGTTTATTTGTTTTAATTGCTTTTCGCTCAAAGCAAAATCATATACATTAAATTATATATACTAATGTGTCCAAAAAATAAGGTGACATTTGAATTTAAACTGCGCGCGTCGAAGGATTTGGAGAATTATTTTTTTTTTTAGTCAACAGTCAACAAGGAATATTATTTGAACGTTATGCGTCGTTTGCGCAACGCTATCCGCCTAAAAAGGCCGGAATTGTGGAAAGACAATTCTTGGTTTTTACACCACGATAATGCACCATCCCATACTGCACTTTCGCCATTTCGTTGCGTTTCGCCACCGTATTCACCTGATCTGGTACCGTGCGACTTCTGGCTGTTCAGCAAGCTCAAAAGACCGCTCCGGGGACACCGTTTTGATACGATAGAGGAGATTCAAGCCGCAGCGAAGACGGAACTGAAGGCCATCCCGGAAAGTGACTACAATCAGTGTTTCGAAGATTGGAAAATCCGTTGGCATAAGTGCATTGCATCGGGATTACTTTGAAGGGGATGAAATTGATTTGGAAGAATAAATAAAGAATTTTCAAAATAAATACAATGTCACCTTATTTTTTGGACACAGTAGTATATCACAGCAGCAAATCATCTACTAAATAATAGTCAAAGGGTGTGTTTCTTTTTGCATATTGAGTTTAAAATTTGATCAAAACATGGGCTGCATCAGTTCTTGCAAATGCCACGCAAGGCTTGCAATAAACTCCCTGGTCCAACTGAGAATATGCTAGCCAATTGAATTGACTGAGCCAACTAAATTGAAACTTTAAGCGGCGGTCAGCAAATTTTTCCAATATTGGAAATACTGTGCTACAGTCAGGTTTTCATACATTCATCGGTCATAATTTGCTGTCTGTCCTCTGACGTTAGATTAAGACGCTTCCGCGCAAAGCTCCCAATGTCGTTGCTTAACCCTTTCCGGAAATTTGTACGATATATCGTAAAATTTTTTCCAAGATTTTTTATTTTTTTTTTATAATAAGAATCGGCTATATTCAGTATCTTTCTGTAAAGCTATACGAATTTTAATTGATTCTGTGTTTTATTGAGGGGAAAAGGGCTTTGCAACAACAACAACGGTTGCATAAGGCCGCATAAATGTGACTCAATTGTTCACATATATAATTTATATAAGTTTCGATCAAAATGAAATCACGTTTTGTTTGTTTGTTGTTATAATTTATGTTTTCTATCAAAAAAATCAATGAACTGGTCATAAAACTTAAAAAAACGAAACAAAAATTTCACGGAGTTTTACTCCTTTGCGGACCATTGTACGATATCGTACAAAATTGAATGAGCTGTAATTCTCAACCTAAATGATTTTTTGATATTTTATTGTATTTTATTGCTAAAATGATCAATGATAGTCAATATTTTGAAAGAAAAATTTGTATCTCAATAAATGCGGAAATTGACCGGAAAGGGTTAAGACAGACGACTGCTCGCTCACGCAATGACTAGGAGGCAGAATAATTTCTGCAGCCGCATTTGTTTCTTCTACCGACTTTCTCCTCTTTAGCGCAGATTCCGTAGAGCTATGACCTCGTTTGAAAAAGTTTCTAATGTCCATCCTTTTTTTTGTATTTTTTTCTTTATATTTCTTTGTTTTGATAAAACACTCAAATGAACTTTCACTACTCACAATGAAATCCAATAAGAAAAAGAAAGCATTTTACACAGCTGACTCAGGGTTGCAAACGATTTTCTTTTTCGGCGATGCCAAATTTTGCTGAAGACAAAATGATGTACATTTTTTTAAATATAAAAGAACTACATATTTTTTTAATCGTCCGACCAAGGGGGGACCTATCCCCCTAATCGCCCCCCCCTGGATACGCCACTGTTCAAAAATAATAATAAATTATAAATAATAAAATAATAATTTACATAAAAATCAATCATAATAATCATCAATTGCCAACGTTTATTGATTTTCGGTGAGAAAAGAAATGCTTTGGAAGACTTAATTTTTAATTATTTTTAATTAGTTTAATAATGAATAATAATAGATTTAACTGATAATAATAATTTTAAAAACTTTTTAATTACATAATTAATTACATTTGCTTCAATGTAATTAAAAAAAGTATTTTATAAATGTATGTTATTTTCGGTCCTGCACTTTAGATCTACTTCAGAATTTTAACGAAGTTACAGCACAGAACTAAATGTATAATGTAATAAAGTAAACAAATAAATAAAACAAAGTAAAATGAAATGTTAAATATTTAAATAAAATAAAATAAAATAAAATAAAATAAAATAATTAAATAAAATAATAAAATTAAATATTAAAAAATAAAATAAAATACAATACAATAAAATAAAAAAATTAAATTGAGTTAAATTAAATCAAATCAAATCAAATAAAAAAAATAAAATAAACTAAAATAAAATAAAATAATATTAAAATTAAAATAAAATATTTAAATTCAAACAGAAAAACAGTTAAACAAAATAAAATAAATAAAAATAAAAAAAAATGGAATAAAATTGAACTCAAAGATAAGTAAAATAAAGTACAAAAATTACAAATTAAATAAGAAAATTCTCTCTTCTGACAAAGACAATTGCCACAGCTTGTGAACACCGCCATTGTACTAAACTGCAATTACAATGAACTGCTCACATCATCGACAGTTCGAGTGCTGAACCTTCGCACCATCGATGTCTCGAACGTCTGGGCAATCCGCACTTTGCTCACATTTATGTGCCCACTGAAAAAAAGTTAATTACACTGCATTGGCGGCAACACTTCTCGGGAAGCTAAACTGAGCGCTGCTAGCCGAGTTCGGGCAAATTTTCTACGGCTTCTACAATCGACAAACCGCGCTCAGTTTACACTTTTCGCTTAAGCACAACTTTTAATAAAAACAAAATCATTAAAGTTTTGTGGAAAAGCCAGTGTCGATTACGGTTTCGCTTGAATACATTCACTTCTAGCAATTATTCAAACTTTTTTCAAGTATTCTTTATTGTTGTTGTTGTATGTTTTTCTATTATGCACTGTAAATTAACACTTTGTAGCCGCTTATCAGTTTATCGAATTCTTGTTGTTGTTGTTGTTGCTTGCCGAAATTAGATGCCGCAAAAAGACAAAAATGTACAATAAAACACTAGAAACGCCAACAAAAAAAATTTATGAATAACTAAATAAAGAAATTGGCAAACTGTGAAAATGCTAAAAATGCGATTTTTGATTTTACAATGCCGACACTTTTTGCATATATTTTGTTTCAAGTTGTTGTTTTGTTTTTGATAAAAAATATCAAAAGCCAAATACACAGTTGTGGTTGTTGTGGTTCCATTGTTTAATGTTGAATAATTAAAAATTGAGGAATTTCATTAATGAAAGTTAAAATAAAAAACCCATTGATTGAAAAATGTCTGCAGCGGCGGCCGACGCGTGCGACTTGCTACAACAATAAATGCCGGGAATTCGGCGCGTTTGTGGGAAATACCCACAACAGCAACGGCAACCATGTCACACACACACAGGTCGCTAAATTTAGCTCGCTTACTTAAAAATAAAACCGACAATGCTGAAGGAGCCGAACGGCAAACGTGAGCGTTAGCGTAGCGTAAAAAGTTATTTGGAGCTGCGGCACTGTTGGCTATTTTTAAGCTGCTTGCCGCAGATTTAACTCACTTTGCGTTTCTCAACGTTAACTTTTCACAGCATCGCTGGCGGCCCTTTTCGTTTCCTCGAAGTGGTTTCCATATGAAATTCAATTTCTGCAATGCGGAAAATCTCAAGGAATTCAGTCGAGGATGTGGAAATCGCTGAGTGTTGCATTGTAAAAACAATAAACAATGTAACGTGAAAATGTTGGCCGCTTGTGAGGAGTGAGGCGCGCTCACGGCGCACCTCAAACGAAATGCGATTATGCGGTGTGATTAGTGTGAGTCCTGATGCGGAAACCGAGACAGACATGTATGAAGTTCAGGTGGACGCTAAAAATAAAATCTAATCCAATCCAATGGGCTGTGGTTTTGTGCGTTTAGCGTGCGACTTTTGACAGGCGGTTCTTATTTTTACCTGAACCGCACGCTTCAACAATTAGACTTAAGCAGAGATCAATAAAACATTAGCACCAACAAATTCTTGCTTGCTTAAAGCTGCTAAGAAGCTCAGAAGCCGTCTGAGGCCGAGGCATCAAAGGCTAAGAAGCCATCAAAAAGTTGCTCAACTTTGAGCAGCAAAAAGTCATCGTCGTTGCTTCGTTGACTCTTATGCTGAAGCAAAGTTTTTATGGGCATAAATATACTTCGTATGCTTGTATGACTTTAAAGCGCTTAAAGATTTAATCTTTAAAGCTTTTGCAGTGGAATATGATTTCAGCAGCACATTGCCAGCCAGCCAATTTGTGCCAACTCCCCGAACAGCAGAGAATCCTTTAAACTTAATTACACTCATTTCAATCTCAAACAAACGAACCAACCAACGAGCGAACGAATGAAGCCAGCACGCGAGCTGCAGACACTCGAATGTGTGCGGATGAAAAGTATCGGCAACAGGGAGCGGAAATGTTGCTGCAGTCAGCTGTGTCTGGCGCATTGTGTCAAATTGCTTTGCCCTACTGGCCCAGCACAGCCATAGAGACGGAAAGTGGCTAACATAAGAACAAACAAAAGCAAATAAAAGAAAATATACTGAAACTAAAGCGAAATTGAATGGTGGTACAAAACGAATCGGTATGACATGCTACATCTTGTAATATGTTATGCTTCTTCTTACTTGTAGGTACTATTGTTCATTGTCAGTGCGAAGGGGTCCTGCATTCTTCTAACCAGGGTTTCTGTTAGTAGTTAAAGCATTGTTTCTGTTTAATGTCACTGAATAGGTCTGATAAAATTTCTTTCGCTATGTTTGTTAGGTATATGAGGAAGTGAGATCTCAACTCGTCACTCGCTGCGACTGTAGGTAGGTACCCTGCCAGACACGTGTGATCGAAACTCCAACACATTTACAAAAATTCTCGGTGAAACTAACACATTAACATTTACAAAGGAAATTTTTAAGTATGTTCCATGCAAGCGGGAAAAAGAAGTTTCAGTACGTTAAATTTCCCTGTATGAGAAAACGAGATGACAATATATGTCCATACGGCACGTGCCGTTATGACGCTTGCGCCCATGACGCAAATGTCAAATTGTGAAAAGTGAAACAAAAGTGTGTCAAAAGCAGGTCTGCGGTGGAAAAATTAAAAAAAGATAAGTACAATTGTTTATTTTTTATAATAAATATTTAAATTAAATTTTATTTAAAGTAGATGAGAAGTGTATCAAAAAAATTGTTTACCTAATGTTAGCGTTCTTTTCATTTAATCTTTGCAGATTGTGTTCAGCGCTAGCGCTCCTAACCTCAAAAATGTCGTGGGCTGTGGGTGAATTTCATTTCATTATTTTTCGAAAATTTTGAATAATTTCATTTTTTTGTTATGTACCTACTATAAATGTGTAAGTTTTCAAAATGAATAATAATAATAATAATAGAAAACCTTTTTTATAAAAATAAACATATGAAATAATAAAATACCAAGGCTTTTTTATTTTCAATCATCTGTGATAGGTTTATACGTCAAGTGTGATGCCATTTGATATCACTGGTGAGAGAAATTTCATCAGCAGTGACTAATCACACGTGATTGGGATTTGATCATTGCTGATTAGAGTGAGCGAGACAACTATATGTTGGACCACGGTTTAAATCGCCTGTGTACGAAGGTGATGCAGAATCACATGTACACAAAAATACCCATCACATTTTTCACACTGCTAGTGGAAAAATGATGGGAGATTGTGATCAAAATTTCATCACATGTGATTGTCATATGATTGATCAAATGATGGTCACTGTCCTTGCAGGGTAGGTATGTAGGTTGTAGTGGCTGTCTCTGTATGAGACACACACACACACACATTTAGGCCTCTATATGGGCACATTGTGATAGCACACATTTCACTCGTTTGAAATGTGTATGCAACACTGTTTTTTCAACATGTGTTACAACATACATTTCAAACGAATGGAGGAAGGAGAGGGCATCTGCAGATTAACGCCAAATCCGAACGGCGAATTTTTGTTTGGCAATTCCTTTCAAACTTGGGGTTTGCCATTGTCTGCCAAGAACGGTTCATTTGGAATGTCGATAGAAGTAGAAGAGTGTTTAACCTGCCTGGGCTGGGAATCGAACCTACGGTCTCTGGTATGAGAAGTCAGCACGTTAACTGCTGGACTATCGAGACCGGCTGCGACTGTAACCCTGGATGTATATAGTAACGAATCGGTCTCAACTCTTCAACTCTTGGATGGATAGAAGGATATGAGGTGAGCGGAGAAAGTGGACCTTCCAGGTTCTAAAGTCTTCAACTCTTAGATTTTATAAACTCTAAAAGGACATTTGTGCTTTTGCTATCGTAACTTAGCCATACTGACTTAGAAGGGTAGATTGAAAATGGTGCGAGCGTCACTTTTATTCGGAGGTCTAGAAACGACCTATTGTGAGTGCCTGCATATTGGTGCATGAATATCTGATTATCTCTTGAGTCGAATTCAATCAATAAACCAATTTGACTTTGTGATGAACTTTAACAGATTTCATAGTCCAGCTTCCGCTGCGTCGTTCAAACCAGACAGGAATCTAGAACATAAAAAGCATCTGTGGCTGCTTCTTCTATATGAACGTAGCTTCTATAGACAGCACAGGACGAAAGGTGCCTATTTACGAGTTGGCTTGGCCATGTCTGTCGCATGGACGATGAAGCTATGGTGAAAAAATGTTCGATGCGGTAGTTGGAGGTCGACGACTAAGAGGGAGACTATTGCTCCAATGAAAGGACCAAGTTGTGGATGCCCTATTATCTCTTGGTGTGACCAAATGGAGAAGGCGCGCGCAAAGCAAAAGGCACCTTCAGAGAACGTTTGCGGCAGGCCCTAACCCAGTAACAGGTTGTTATGGCCAGTTAACACATTCGATACCGATTGCACACCGTGTGTGCAATAACAGTAATGTGCAATTATCAGTTATTCTGAGTAAACTAGTCATCGAAATAAGATTTTTCTGGAACTAATGAAATCTGTAAAGTACAGGAAAACAAAATTTTCTCAAATTTTTTCTTACATGAACTATACAAAGAAAAAAATGTCGCTCCTGGGGACAGTGTTCGAAAAAAATCGTCGTCTCGAATGGGTTAAGTAAGTGGACCCTATACAAATAGATAAATGTTGTCGGAGTTATACTGCACTGAGACCGTAATGATCTATTGTGCCCCTACTAACAATTAGAAAACATCGCCCTAGACCCATCGACCTAATAAAATTTAGTAACTCACAAGGATTCAGGAGCGTGATGTCCTCTGCTGCTCCTAAACCAGCACAGACCCTATGGCACAGCCCATTGTGAGTCCTTTCGTATTGGTGTAGGAATATTTAACTGTCCCAACTGAGATTAAACATAAAGATGACTCCAGTGAGCAGCTTGATAGAAGTACGATTCACTGACAACATATACCCTGAGTTCTTCACAGATAGTCTTGGCCATATGGTACGCCAGATAATACAATAGATAATACTGCTCCTGGAAGAGTCCAAAAAGATCCAATGTGACCCCTCCATATTTGTAGAGTATTATCTAATAGTATCACATCTGGATGAATTTGATCTCCGGAAGCTTTCAAGACGTCACTGAACGAAAGATGCCATTTTACAAGACTGGATCCTATGGCACAATGTCTAGTGAGGATCCCAAAAAGTACTCAAGCCTGATAGATAGTACTCAACTTATTTGGGTCATGGCCACCGAAAGACTCATATCTTGAAATAGACTCAACACAGACAGTATGTCTGATATCTGGTCGATTGCCAAGTAGAGGCCAAAGAACTGTTGCATGACGTTCTTTATTACATACAGGAGTATGTTCTCTCAGGATGTTTGGGTACAGGGCAGTGATCGGAAGAAGTGCTAAGTTGTCTTTTTCACTGTAAGCCAATTCAACTTTTTTTCGTCAATTCGTCTGCGAGCTCATTTCCCTCAACACCACAGTGTTCAGGAACCCAGCAAAGAGTGACGTCTGGATGCTGTCTGCTGGTCTGCAATATCTTACAATATCCGATGTGACAACTACTGATTTGAAGCGCTTTAACGTGTTGGTTACGTTAATTGATTGTGTTTTTCTGCCAGGGTAGGTGATTGCCGCAGGTAGTCCTAAGTGATGGGGCTGCCATCTATCGCCGCTTAGGAACGACGCCTCCGATGTTGCCAGCTACCGCTCATGGCGCCATCTGTTGTGTAAAGGAAGTGACAGCAGAATGGTTGGAGACTTCGCTTAGATTGGTTTGGTGCGCTGTTTTTCGCTAATGCCTGCTTCCGCTTACAGGCGTTGCTGGTGTACCTTGTAGCTGTATACTTATCTTTTTACAGCCGCACAGCGCATGATTGTGTGGAATACTGCGTGGAAGTGAGTGGGAAAGGATCATTCGAGGGTCGAAATTTTTGAGCTGTGATATGTCGAAGGTTTAGGGTTTAGGTTTAGGGTTAAATTTGGCAACCAGAGATAATTGTGTTGGCATCAGCTCATCTTAAATTAGTTAGCTCGTCTGCTGTACAGTTCCCTGGAATATCCCTATGACCCGGAACCCAACATAGGCGAATGTGAAACTGCTTGGCAGTCTTGTTAAGAGATTTTCTGCAGCTTAGCACAGTCGTTGATGTTATTGTAATTGCATACAAAGCCCTAAGAGCGGATTGGTTGTCGTATCAAGATAGCCAATATCCATTTTCCCTAATCCAACCGGAGACTGCGCAGATTGCTGTGACCTCGGTTTGGATGGCAGCCGGATCTTCGAATTTCGATTAAATTCTTTGGAGTAGATACCACAATCCACCTTGCCAAGAAACTTGGATCCATCCGTATATATATGAACATCACCGCTAGTGGGGGCGGATCACCTAGTTCCCTTGCGGCTCTTGATGGGATTCAAACGTGGTAATCCTCGTCAAAGGACAACCTGTGTGTTAAGTATGTTAATCGACGTTCTGAAAAATGCCGAATTCCCATTTCGCCCAACTCTCCAGGACACACATTCTAGCGTCAATATTTTTTACTTTTTAATAAATAAAAATGTATGAACAGTTTTTTAATTGGGTTCGAAAGGGTTCATACTGTTCTCCGTAAGTAATGGTGTGTCGTCCTTCCAATCGTTGTATAGCGTTCTGAAAAATCGTTCGCTGTCGATTTTTGTTCGTTTGATACACTTTTGACATTTCGCCGCAGAACCCACTGGCAAATGGCGGTGATGGGGAAAAATGGTTGGCTGACTGTTTCGGGTGCTGGCTGGCTGCACGGATGGCTGGTTAGACGATTGGCCTTGTGCCACATTGTGTCAGCAGCAGCATCAGCAGGCAACAAATCGAACTAAGCAAACAAACAACAATAACAAAAAAGTCGGTTACAGCAGAGCAAAGGATATTGGCAAGGACAACGTTAAAAGCAGACATTCCAGCGGTTTTACAAGTTGCAACCTTCGCAGCCTTCGCAGCGCCAACACGTCGGCAGCGTGTTGTGGGCGCGCAATGAATGCAAGTGGACAGGGAAAGAGGACAGAGGGTCGACGAAAGTCTGGCACAAAGCGAAACGTTAATTTGTTATTAACAGGTGCCGTAATGCAATTCGGGCAATCTGCACTTTAATGCGCCCAACTTTGGTAATGTTTACAGGTGTGCACAATGAACTTGAAGCAACACGCGCGACAAATTAATATTGACGTTTGCTTAAGTTTTGCAGCTGCTGCTGTTTTTGTTGTTAGTGATAGCGGAATTTCGTTGTAATTTTCGGTGTGCTCATTTAATTTTAATGGAAATTTGACTGGGTCGCCGTTGCAGTCGATGAGACTTTCAATTTGGTGGCCAGCGCTTTCGCTTATTTTGTGGGCTGAAGTTTTGCGGTTTCATTTTTTTGTGGGTTAATGTTGATGTTTTTACGGTTTTGTGGCGCCTGCGGTTTGTGTGTATTAAGTGCAGCTGTCTTAATTAAAAACGTAAACTCGGCTGCAGAAAATATGAGAGCAGTTAAAAGCGCCGAAGGACGCGGCTGCGGGTAATGCGAAAGTGGGTGCAGCTGGCGGTATTCAAGTGTTGATGAGTGTAGTTCAGTGAGTGTTTTTTTGGGGTCGAGGTTTTGGCTCCAGCGTGAGACATTTGATGGTGAACGGTGTTTTGATTTGGCATTAACTTTTAATAAATTAATGCAAATTGACCCGCAAAGCAAAAAGCCAAAACCACTTTGAATGTGATTTGCATAAGTTTAAAGTAATTTGTTTTAATTGAATTTTAGATTTAGGTTAGGTTAGGCTGTGGTGGCTGCGTCTGCAAGAGACACATTCGGGGGCCTAAGAAGCCGATACCACATGTTTCACCCGTTTTTTTTAATGTGTATGCAACAATGTTGCTTCCAATATGTGTTATAACTCACATTTCCAGCGGATGGATGATAGGGGGAGGAGGGGACTTAGAGTTTAACGCTGTTTTTTCTTTCACATTGGAGGCTCTGCCAAGACCGCACTTGTGCCATTTTTATAATTCTCATCCGGTTTATGTGGATAGCGATAGAAGTAGAAGAGTGTTTCACCAGCCCGAGCTGGGATTCGAACCTAGGGCCCCGGTATGAGGAGTCAGCGCGCTACCCGCTGGAGTATTCAGGCCGGCAATTTTAGATGTAAGATTTGTTATTATTTTTCAGTAGAAAATTCCTCACAAAATATTTCTTGGCTGAGCAGCTCAACATTAATGTTTTATGGATGCCTGGTCACAGACATATTCTAGGGAACTTCTAGGTCGAGGCACTGGCTAAATAAGGTCCTACCTAGCAAGAAGATCTTTCCAGAATTTGTTGACTAGGGCATCACACTGGGTAAGAAAGTTGACAATAGGGGATTTGGTGATTAATTGGGATTGGGGATTAGGGACTCAACAAGGTAGAGAGCGCCAAGAAACGCGGGTAAATAGGCAAAAGTTTGTTATTTGTGCTCTGGTTTGCGTCTCCTTTTTTGCAAGCAAGTTTCTGTAAGGAGGAATGGAAAATCCCATCCCCCGTCCCATTCCTTCGAGTCCAAGAAAAAGGAGTTTAAATCCTGTGGTACTACAATGGTTCTCATTGGCCCAAGTGTGCTCTTCTTTAACCACCTCTCTCCCCTTTGCTGTTTTTGTAGCCATTAACACACAGAATAACTATTTTAGCAAATTCTCTCTTTGTATGCTTCGCGTGACCAAGAAAATTATGAACGAATATCACAGTAAAAGCAAAAAAGCGAATGAGAAATTATGTAATCTTCTTGTTTTCTGTCTTCTAGGTATACAAACTCTATGGCAATTTTTCGGTATGAAAATAAAAATTAATGAATGCTTATTAATTTTTATTTCTGTGACAGATGCATTTTTCATTATGAAATTCGTATAAAAATGTTGCTTGCTTATGATTACAGGTTTGAGAAAATTTGACAAATGTGAGAGCAACGTTTATGAATTTTTATTTGCTTTGCAGCGGTGTTAGCACTTCAACATGCCAAGATGTTTCTAAAGGCAATGAAACAGAAATTAGGCATTTTTATATAATAAAAGCAACAACAACAAGCTTCGTGAAGGTGGATCAAATACAAATACCTTTTCGAATGCACAGATCTGAAAGTGAAAAATTAAAAAAAATCAAATAATATTAAAACTGAAATAATAAACTTAAATAATAAAATAATTAAAACTTAAATAATATTAAAACTTAAAGCAGATCATTGACTGAAGAGCAGTAAATTTTTTACTTTAAAAACCAAAAACTCGTAGCACAGGAAAACACAGATTGCTGACAAATTCTTGGAATAAGTTTGTAAGTTTCTTTATAATAAAAAGAAAATTTATTAGAATTAAAAACCCATATAAAAAAATTAAATATTTTCCGAAACCCAAAGAAAGTTTTGCCATCCCGGTCCACAGATAATCGTCTTAAATCTCCTGAATTTCCTATTAAAGTTGACCATCTGGTAACCCTACAAGGTAGTGTCTACAATTAACGCTGATAAAAACCTAAATGCCAACACGTGCCCCGACAAAAGACAAAGAAATTCCAAAGAAGCGAAATTCTAGAAAGCACAAAAATTATGCATGCATTATTTGGCTGTTAAGAAGGTTACATGTTGGGAAAAATTATTAGCATACACAAAATCATAAATCAATAAGCGCCTAAAAGTATGCCATTCATATACGATGCAACGCACACACATACACACACACACCCATTCGCAAACAAAGCAGGACACACACAGATCTTCGAAGTATGAACATCGATTGTCGCTGTCGTCGCTTGCAAGGCGACAGCGGCAAATCACTTTGCTGCTCGGCAAAAGAATGCAAAACGACTGATGATGGGCAAATATCCTTGACAATGAAATAAAAATTTTCCATGACAGCAGCAACAACAACAACAACAACAAGACATAAATAGCAACAACAACAACAGCAACAACAAGACATAAACAGCAGCAGCAAAACTATAGAAATGTGATGACGCTGCCGAGAGCTGGCAGTGAGTGTCATCGGCATTAGCCATCGGCAGCGCCACAGTTGCCAGGCGAATGGCTGGCTGGCGCAATGCCAGTGTCAAGGAGGCTGACGCGCTGGCGGCCCGACAGGCATCCGGGCAGTCAGCCTTGTGGCGCGTCTTGCGCGACCAGTCTACGCGTAGTGCGAAGAAATCGAAACGGAAATGCAAATAAAGCGACGTTCTGGCTGGGTGCCCGTTGCGACAGGACAACACAGGACATTTGCATGCGGAAATTAAATATTTGCGCTGCGCGTTAAAACCAAACGGCTTCATTGCTGTGCTGATTATTGTGCTCTGAATTAGTTTGTTGTTGTCGCAAGGTTCTATGAGCAATTTGTTGTCTTCTCATTGCTTTCGTTGTCGTTGTTGTTGTTGTTGTTGTGCGCTTAACAATTCTTTGAATTGTGGTCATGTTTTTCCCTTTTGCAGTGCATTAAAGCCGCAAAATATGCAAGAAAAATAGCGCTACATATTTTAAGCAGCCATAAACACACACACACACATACACATTTACACTTATACAATCCGTACACACACACACACACACACACACACACACATACAAAGGTACTCAACAGTCTCTTTGCAGCCACCTTGCGCTGTGAATTTTATTGTTTTTATATGTCGTTGTTGTTGTTATAATTTTGTGCTTATGTTGTACGTATTGGTGCATATTTGCGATTGTTGTTGTTGTTGTATATTGTTTTCTTTGTGCTGTTCGAGCGCATTTAGCTGTTCCGCATGAACTGCGCCATTACTGTTTGTCGCCTACTTTGCTGTCACCTACGCGTCATCGAGTGTCGCTCGCCTTCATTGTTGTTGGGGGTGTGACATTTTTTATGGTTATTTTTATTTCATACATACAACAATATAAGCACATACATATGTACATAGGAATACTAACATTTTTGTTACTGTATTATGCAGTCACAGTTTATGGTTGTTGTTGTTGTTGTTCTTATTGTTGACATTAATGTTTTGTATTATTAATTTTGAAACGTTTGCACGACAATTTTCTGTTCCAATTTAATTTGTTGTTGTTGTTTTTCATTATTGCTGTTGTTGTTTGTTGTTGTTTTATATCATTCCTGCTGTTTGTCTACATTGTAAATTTTCATACGACCCTGAATATTTTATTATGATTGTTGCTTGCTGTTTTTGTTGTTGTTTGTTGTACATTTTTATGTTGCCATTGTAAAATTAAATGTGTAAAAATGTAAAGTGGAATTTTTTGGTGCATAAATGAGTGTAATTTTTACGCTTCGGTGTACACGCAACTTATGCGATTCGAAGGCCTTTGACATCAATGAATTCGGGACATCGGTAGGTAAGTTGGGGCAGAAGTTACAACTTGTAAACAAAATCATGTAATGTATGTAATGATTATATTGAAACAACAGTCACAAATCGAAACAAAAATTACTTATTTTTGAAGCGTTCAAGCAGCATTTCGGACATGCCAAATCGATCTTCGAAGTCTCTTGGCTTCAATTTGTACTTCGATTTTCTTGCTTCTGGATCATTTCCAGATTATGAAAACGTTTTGCAACGGTTTAACGATCACCTCTCAATGAATCTGCAAGTTCTTGACCCAATAAATATGGTCCCAATGAATCAATTTATAAATTTAATGGACTTTGCAACACGATCTCACAGAACTATTGACTTTGGTTTAAGTAGAAATATTTGTAAGAAATTTTGTATATTTTTAATTGTAACTCAGCGGCGGATCCAGGATTTCCCTAAAGGGAGGGCGCTGTTTGCTGTTTGAGTGTTTGTCCTTTAATTTTTTTTTATAATACAGTGGATACTAAAAAATCCGAACCACTTTATTTCAGGACTAATTCGAATTTATTTATAATTTGCATGTTATTCGTAATGTTTGGGCATTTTTGTACAGTGCGCAGCCCATAGTTTGAATTCAGGTTGTAAAGTTGTTGGCATTAAAAATGCGCTGGGTACTATTACTATAGATTTCTTCACAAGTTTTTCCGCTGACCAAAAAGATTAGACGTATTGAAGAGCGAGATTAAAAATTTTGTACACGAAAATCGGAAATCTCTATGCCCAATAAGATGGGAAAGATGAAAGATATGAGGACGCATCAACGAATTGAATCGAATTGCATCCTTTTTTGATTAGAGCACTTAAAAAAATAATAAAAAACAATAACTTTGAAAGATTTACAGACTTCATCTACGGCTTCTCAGCTCTTCAACAGCTCTTTCTGCAGCAGAATTACAATTTTCTTGTTTTATAATGCAATCGGTCCATGCGGTCCTCTTAGCCGACAATTAAGATGACGGGAACAAGATCTTGCAGAAGCAATGAGATTAGCAGACGTTGCTGTAAAGGAGTTTGAAGAAATGCGCCAAAATGCGGAAAAAACTTTCATTTGCTTTTCAAACACGTTGAGAAAGTATGCTCCTGCTTAGCAGCATTTTCAAGAGAATTTGAAAAAATAAGACGCCGAGGCTGAATATCGGATTTCATTTTTCATTCCCTTTCTTCAAACAAATGTTGTTCATTTAAAAAGCCCATACACAACAAGTCAGGTTTAGAAAATGTTTTTAATATACTTTGCTTTTAAAATACGATTTTGATGAAGAAAACCTCGAGGCATTTTTTGCATTCTACCAAAAAGTAAAAGATTGTTTCAAACAAAACTTTATTGCGGAGGTTAAAATGTGGAAACAGTTAACTTCAGGCAACGATTTTCAAAGTGCTCTCGAAGCACTGCATGAAATAAACAAAATGTCTTTTAAAAGGCACTTTTGTCAGTTTCAACAACAACACCAAAACGAAGTGTTTCATATTTAAAAATAATCAAAGTCTACTTGAGAAAACAAGGTCAAGAAAAGCTCAACGGTTTGGCATTTTTCACAAAGGCAAAGATGTTTCAGCTGAGAAAGTTTTAAAGGAGTTTTTAAAATGCTCAGAAAAATATTATAAAAAGTATTTTGTTTTGTAATGATTGCCGAGAGACCGACCGGCTCTTTTCTTCCGGACGCTTTCTATTCTCAACCCATATTGTTATTTTGTCTGATTTAAGGGGGAGGTTGAAGCCCAAACCCTCCTCCCCCACGTGGATCGACCACTGTTTTTACTATAAAACACTACTCGACACGACAAATGCACCTAAATACATATAAAAGTGTTTTCTAGACTAACTTGGGGCCTCTGAACACGAAACTGAAAATCAAAAACTCTTTTTTGGAAGCGTTTTCAAAAAATCTTCGACAAACCAGTTTTTTTGCCCTGTTTTTTTCAGTTATGAGCACATATCTCTTAAACGAATCAGGACCAAAATATGTCAGGTAAGGAAAAAATACATGTTTTGGATCTCAACCTGTAGATGCATACACCTAAATTTTATTCTATTTTGGTTCTAAAAGTTCGAAGTAGAAAATTTAGCTAAAAGAAGACGATTTTCGTTTTTCATTTGATATCCATAATTTCATCACTGCACAACCGCAAATATTGAAAAAATATTTGAAATGCGTATGTCCTTACAATTTTAAAGTCCTTTAAAAATAACTTTGGGTCAGAAAATTTAAAACTGATTAAGATAGGTTACGATAAATTACCTCTAGTTTCACACATATATCAACATTTGGATGGGTCTCGACAAAAATGGGTTTTTTTTTGCACGGTGTAATTAATGAAAAGTTGGTGTTTTCACTCAGTGCTTCATAACTTTGTAATTTTTCTTTCGATTCTATTGGCATTAGGCTTAATATTTGCACAAATAAAACTAAAGGAGATATTTTATTTATATAAAAAAGTCATTCGAAAATTCATAAATTTTGAAAATGGTCGAAGAATTTAAAATTTTTAAACCTTCACCGTCAGTAACTTCCCCAAATCTCATCTGATTTGAACAATCTATATACCGCTGGAACGGCAAAAATATTATCTTCTGAACGACGGAAGCTTGTGTTAGTCGAATGATTCATTTACGAGATATGTGCTCAACAGGGGAAAAACTGGGTTTTCAAAGCGTTGTTTCGAAAACGCTTAACCCAAAGTTAGTCTAGAAAAAACTTTTGTTCTTAGGTGCACACGATTAGCCCATTTTTTATCGAGTAATGTTATCTGTAACTGTAACACAGCCCTGTAGATTGTTACTGAAAAAATAAATAAAAAAATATAAAAAAATGTAAATGAAAACTAAAATGATTAGATTTGATTTCAGTGCAAGGCTCCGAAATTATATTCCTTGATTCGCTGCATAAAAGTTCAGCTGATATTCGAAACCTTAAGGACAACTTTACGTAGCGCTAACTTCCAATTTACCGCTGCACCTTGCAGTCGGCTTTCATATTTTCCCCCATTTGTCTTATTCGCGACGTGGGTGCATGTCAGTGCTTTGGCGCGCAGCGTGTTGTCATTTCCCTAATTTTGTTTCCTGTGCTGCTGGATTGGACATTGTTTTTCGTAGCTGTTTATTTTGCGTCGTTTTTATGGCACAAAAGCATTGTTGGGCTCTTCATTTTTTGGCGCTTTTTGCGTTGTCACTTAAAAAAAAAAAAGAAACGCTTTTAGTGCGCGTTGCATCCTCTTACAGTCGCCGCACAGCGCGTTTTAACACGTTAAAAATCCACGAGAGTGTTGGTACAAACATGCAACTGTCAGTTAGCTAAGAGGGGAGGGGATGTGAATTTGTTTGCAATTTTTTCGCGCAGTGTAGTCGGTGCGCAGTGAAGTCGTTGTTGTGCGAAATTAAATTGCTGGATAAAACGATTGCAGCACTTTAGTTTAATTTCATTTCGCTGCGCGCGTACAATGTGACAAGAATAAGTGAAAGTGATGGCTGCGAGTGCGAGTGAGTGCCGTCAGTGAGTGAGTGAGAAAAAAAATTAGATAAATTATGAGGCACTGAGGAAACTAAAATTCACATTGGCCCATTTGCGACTCAAACTCATAATGAAG
Organism: Melieria picta; assembly: GCA_964056695.1. Taxonomy (NCBI): domain Eukaryota; kingdom Metazoa; phylum Arthropoda; class Insecta; order Diptera; family Ulidiidae; genus Melieria; species Melieria picta. The sequence continues at coordinate 39,693,608 of OZ057398.1, forward strand.
AAAGCCTTTTTGGTTTTCAGAAAAAAAAAAACATTAAACATTAAACGCAATTTGACCTCGACAACTTGACCTCTTGACCTCTTGTGCTGTGCGTTAAATCATTTCTCAAACTATCAAACAACATCGAAGACGCCATTCGAGTTCAGTTGAGTTGAGTACTTTGATGTCTCTTAATGTCTCTTCTAATGTCGCTAGAAGGCAAAAGTGCTGACTTGTTGCTGGATTTTGTGTTTATTTGCCCATTGTGTGGCAACAGAGCAATTTACATATTTTTAAGCGATTGCGGACAAAGGCGTTAAAATTATGAACATTTTATGCAAATGCAGATCAAAATTCAAGCACCGAACGCAGCGACGGACGCGCTGAATTCTAGCGCAACGTAAGCAAAAAACCAAATCACTAGCAAAGACGACAACAACAACGACAACGGATGACAAAGACAGGAGCAGCGCAAGGCATCATGCATGACAGCGCGAAATCCCCACAGATTGAGTGGAATGGAGTGGAGTAATGGAGGAGGGGCGGCGGGCGGGAACGAACAGGATAAGCACACAAAAGTAAGAGCCAAATCCTGGGCGCGCAAAGAGCGCACAACGAAAGCAAAAAATATTGGCGTCGCACAGACGAAAGTGACGTTGAAAAATGTTGCAATCGCGTCAAGGAGCGACAGTTTTAAAGCGACGCTGACTAAGGAAGTTGCTTGACAGTTAAGATTTGTTAGTTCATTGCCTTGTTTACTTTTTTGTTACTTTATATCACTTAAAAAATGGCGCCATTCACATAAACACACACACACACACATACACAGTCAAACGAACGCGTGGCATGAGTTGAGCTACGATGCAGCAAATTGAGCCAACAATCGGCGCTGTCAATTGCAAATTCTTTTCGCTGCCACACAGCTGAGCCAATTTTAAATCAACAACAACAACTAGTAAGAAAACAAAAAACCCAAATACAACCAGTTCGCACACAAACAAGTGACAGGTAATATTTGTGTGTGTGTGTGTTGAATTCAACCGACTTGTTGTACCAACCAAACCGCCACAACTCACAACGACAACAACAACAACTTTTTCGACACAGTTTGAGTGTGTTGCGTATTGAGTGTTGTTTGAGTGGTTTTAGCTTATTTATTGCACGCCAGTAATTTTTGTTGTTGTTGGCAAAGTCTTCAATAATGTATGACATTTCAGTTGTCCTTAAACGTTTTCAATGACAATTGCGCGTCGCTACGGCTGCAGATGTGTCTGTGTTTGTGTCTGTTTGTGACTGACTGTGTGTGTACGTGTTGGTGTGAGTGCGAGTGTGTGTCGAATTTATTGGCGTTGCCAAGGATGCGTTGCAATATTTCATCTCCCGCTGTTGTTATTGTTTTGTTTATTGTTGTTGTACTCTTCCATAAGCCATCGTTAAAATAAAGTGAGAATGATGCAAGCAGATCGTTTGATTGTAATGAATAGTGAGACCTTGAATGGGTCTGGGAGAGAGTGGGGTATGATTTTTCACACATTTTGATGACATTTTTTCCTCCTCTTCCTAACCACTTTCTGGCTTAATATCCTGTAATCTAGGCTATACAATTTCAAAGGCACTAATAGTCTGATCCCCAGGGGGGGAGGGGGGTGGGGAAACCCATATTTTGCACCAGCAATTTTTGTAATGGGGGGGAGGTTGAACTTCCAAACACCCCCTCTGTGTGCGCCACTGGTCGGATCGATAGCACTACTCGACAAAAAATGGGTTCATCGTGTGCTCCTAAAAATAAAAGTATTTTTAGACTGATCTTCGGCTGCTGAACACGAAACTGAAAATCAAAAAATTGTCTTAAGAAGCGTTTTCGAAAAATTTTCGAAAAACACTTTTTTTCCTCTTATTTCAGTTATGAGCCCATATCTCGTAAACCAACCATCTGATTAACACAACTGGCCCGTCGTTCAGAAGGTAACTAACTAACCTTTCCGATATATAGATTGTCCAAATCAGATGAGATTTGGGAAAGTTACTGACGATGAAAGTTGTAAAAAAGTCAATTTTTTTACCATTTTCAAAAATTATAAATTTTCGAATGGGTTTTTTATAGATAAAATAAATGATCTCCTCAGGTTTTAAAATTTTAGATGAAAGATATATTATTTGTGCAAATATTAAGCCTAACATCAATTGAATCGAAAGAAAAATGACAAAGTTATAAAGCACGGAGTGAAAACACCAACTTTTCATTTATTACACCGTGCGAACAAATTTTTTTTATTTTTCCGAGACCCATCCAAATGTTGATATAGACGTTAAACTAGAGGTTACTTATAGTATCCTGGCATAGTCAGTTTTTCATTTTCTGACTCAAAGACCTTTTTAGAGGACTTTAAAATTTTAAAGACATACACATTTCAAATATTTTTTCAAATATTGTTGTGCAATGATGAAAATAAGGGTACCAGATGACAGAGGAAAATTGTCTCCTTTTTACTAAATTTTCTATTTTGAACTTTCAGAACTTTGAAATAGAAAAAAATTTAGATTTATGAATCTACAGACTGAGATCCAAAACATTTATGTTTTCCATACCTGACATATTTTGGTCTTGGTCCTTTGGCATTTTTCGTGTCGAGTAGTGTAGTCTAACATAGAAACCAATACATGTAGCAATTGTGATCTGAATCTCAGATCTTTCTTCATTGTATTATTTTGTCTACATGGTTAAGTCAGTTAAATCAGTCGCTGTCTGCTCTGTCAGTTCTCTCATCCTCTACGTATCTTTCACTACTCTACATTTGTCTGTTTTGGCACTTGAAGCTTTCTTTTTATTTATGGCTCCATTTCCTTCACATTTTTTCACATTTTACTGTCAGCGTTTGGCTGCAACGTTCGCCTCGACTGCATGTTGCAACAGCTGTAAGCTGTCAACAATCAATTTTAGTTTACATTGTACACATTGGCGCTTCATTCGATTTGCTTTAGCCAACACTTGAAAAAAGCTTCAATTTATTGTATGGTTGTGGTTGTTGTTTTTAAAGCACAAAATGTTGCCAATTCATGTAATTTTGGTCTTAGCAATTATTTGAGTGCAGTTCAATAACTTCCACTCAACGAATATTTTCTCCAGATTATAAAAACCTTTTAGCTGAACACTTTCATGTTCACAACCATTAACATTTTTATTGTCACTATTCGACTCGAATAGACTCGATTGAAAGCAATACTTATCGAATGTTGTATTTCGCAAGCATTGGCATTGGTTTTAATCCCATTGATGTGCGCTTCACTGCCATTTGACAAGTGCAATCGACGCTGGTTAGTAACTGTCACAGTTCCAAGAAGCGAGCAAATGATTAGTGAACGATTCAACGTAACAGAACTGGACTGAAATCTTCAAGGCGAAGACGTAACGATCGAGAAATACTTGGAAAACTGCGAACCTATGTTAACGAGCAGATGCTAGCAGTAGTTACATTCTCCAACTTAAAATTATATAGAAAAGCCTTGTTGAGGTTCTGTGCTTTCTAAATAAGTGAATGAATTGACAAACAAATTTGCTTAAGTTTTTGAAGCAGAAATGAAAAAATTGGGGTTTCTTGTCCAAGTAGTGAAAACGTTTATTTAAAATTAACACTAAATTTAAATATGAATTCATTTCCAGATGTATTTTAAAATTAAAAGCAAGTTATTGTGGCGATAATGCTCGCCGTCACCTACTCAAAGGAAGAGTTTGACAACAACAAGTGTAACAAGTGTAGACAGTTAAATGTAAAATTATAAATAAAGTGACTATTAGTTCAGAACTGCGTTGACGAATTTTAGTGTGTTTTATTTTTGAGCACAATCCAGTGAAACGAATTACGCCTAAATTAGGTAGCAGAACTAATTTTCATTGCGCTCCAACCATGGCATACTTTTAGGGGCATGGGAATTTCGATGGAAAAATCACAGAGACGACTCGCAGCAATTTTGAAAAGCAAGGCGATACTAAAATATTCGAGAACAACTCGAGGCGATACTGAAATGTTCGAGAACGAGCTGCGCTACAAGGAAGCAAGTAGAAAAGGCAGCTGGGAACAGCGCAAAGGGGTAGTAACACGTAAGTATATTAGTACGGATAGTGCAATGAGTATAACAAGTGTAGAAATACAAGAGTGTGAAATTGTAAATAAAGTGAATATTTATTAGTTTTAAACTGCGTTTAAGAACTTTAGTGTTTTTTATTTTTGAGCACAATCCAGTGAAACGAATTACGCCTGAGTTAGGTAGCGAAACTAATTTTCATAACAGTATGAATAAACATGAAAGCACTTGGATATGAATAGTTAAGGTCGAAATAATTGTTCGGAAAGGGACACAAAACAAAACAACATAAAACAACACAAATTAGAATAAGTAAAAGCCAAATAAATGTCAAAAAGCAGCCAAGATTTTCTACAACAACTTTCTTGCATATGCACAAATTTTATTCAGCGTAAAACTTCCTAAATGATTTGAATGATTATGGGAGAGAGCGATGAGAGTTCTTTATTGACGTTAATGCTTTCATAAATGCAGTGTGGAAGTAAGAGTTCCAAAACAATTGTAAGTAAAAATACTTTAAACTACAAAACCAAAGATTAGTGGTAATTTAAGTTTTTTTTATTTGCTGCATTATTAGCGAATACGGTCGCTGAGTTTTCAACAATTTCATTTTTAATTTCTCGCTTTTTCTGAACAATCAACATACAACTGTCATTACGCTGACATTAGCCAATCCAGAAAAACCAAAACCAAAAATTCGACACGTATTTTCCAATTTTTCGATAATCAAAACTCAACGGGATCAACCAAGGGTTAAGGTTCGTATACGGAAAGCCTACGAAAAAACATGAACCGATAGGCGATTGACTTAAAAATTGGTGAAAACATAAGAAATCAAAAACCAGCCAAACCAGAAGATTCAGCGACCTGAAATATAGATCTATTGACTTGGAACCATACAGCTTTCCAAAAATAGGCTGAAGGTTACCAATATTGGACAGAAAACCTGATTAAATCGAGGTTGAAGAATTACCTTGAAAACAGCAGACCTCTCTGTCATTTGACAGCGAAAAATAGGATCTAAAAGTTGCTAACTTTGGGAAAAAACCTTTCCAGCTTTTCAGAAATAGCTTCAAAGTTATCAATATTCGACGGAATATCTGACAAAATGGAGGTTAAAGAATGACCTTGAAAACAGCAGAACATTTCATACATACAACATAAAAAATAACTATTTTTGGCATAGAACCCTCCAGCTCTTCGGAAATAGGTTTAAAGCTATCAATATTTGATGGAAGTATCGTGAAAACAGTAGACTTTGTCAGAAGATTTAGCGACCTAAAAAATTCCTAGTTTTGACATAGAACCATTTAGCTTTTCAAAAATAGCTTCTAAGTTATGAAAAGCTGACGGAAAACCTGATAAAATTGACAGTAGACTTCCCCAAATTGCTTGACAGCAAAAAGTAGACTTTCTCAGAAGTTTTACCAATCTAAATTTATAGTTTTGGCATAAAATCCTCCAGCTTTAACCCTTAGCTTCAAAGTTATTACTATTTAAGGTATCATGGCACGTTAGAAAGGGGAATTTTTAATGATTTACAAAATTATTTATTTTTCAGCTTTTTTTTACAATAAAAAAAAATTTTCAAAAAGATTGATAATAAGGGAGCTGAAAAATAAATAATTTTGTAAATCATTAAAAATTCCCCTTTCTAACGTGCCATGATACCTTAAAAAAAAATATAGCAAAATGGAGGTTAAAGAATGACCTTGAAAACAGTAGACCTTTTCAAAAGTTTTAGCGAGCTACAAAATTGCTGGTTTTGGCAGAAATAGCTTCAAAGTAATCATTATTCGGAGGAGAATCTGATTAAGTTTAGGCTAAAGAATAGCAAACTGTAGTTTTTGTTTTTAAAATTGTTTAACAGTCCATTTTTTCCTAAACCAGAAGTAGGGCCAATCAAATAGTCGAATCTTCCAGCTTGCCACAAATGCGGCTATCAAGTCAATATTTCACGTTAAATCCCGATTAAATCAAAGTTGACGTACGACTAACAAAAATTTACCTTTTCTTTTAACTCCCTATAACTTCTATAATTGGCAAACTCGATTAAAAAAAGTGAACAACTGATTTAAAAGAAACCAACATTTTCGAAATCATTCACTCCCTATAACTTCTAAACCAGAAGGATTAATCAGATGAAATATGGCTCTCCTTTTAATAGATCTCTCCAGCTTTCAAAAACAAAAACCTTCAAGCTACAGGAAATCGAAGAGAAAATCAAATAAAATTGAAGAACAACAGGGATCGCATGAAAACTACATTTTAACTGCAATATTTATGACAATTTTTTAAATTCAAATTCAATATTTTTAAATATTTTATATTAAAAAAACTCAGTATTTTTTTGTACTGCCACAAGCACTCGACAGTAATTTGTTTCGTAACTTTCGAATGTGATTGGCACTGACACATAATTTTGCTAATTTTGAGTGACAGTCGTGTGTGCGGAACAATTCGAGCGGAAACAATGGGCGGTGCACGTTATCAATCAGCTGATGTGCGGCAACAATCGGCATTATCAGCTCAAATTAGTTGTTAAATATTTTCGCTTTTATTCGACTAGCAAATGAGTGCGAAAATAGAGTAACAGACAAACAAGCAAACAGGCAAACAAGCAAAACAAGCGGAAATCTGATACGAAAAGAGGCGAAGCGACGCGACAAGCGTTGAAAATGTCTAAATCGGGCAAACACGAGCGAATTAACAACGTTCGCGAAAAGCCCAAACGAAAATGGCAAACAAATAAACACAAAGTGCACAAATAGACAAACAGGCGTCCGGTGAGCAGCGAGCGGCGAGCGATTTTAGACGCTGTTGAACGCGCCGCTCGCTGGTGATAAGCGAAAGTAAAATATTTGACTATCAATTGAGGTGCTCGTGCCGTGCACACACACACACACACACACTCTCGTCACAGCCAGACAGCACGCGTGCAGAAATCAGCTTGTCGTTGCTGTTGTTGATTTGTATTAATTTGCAATAACAAAAAAGGCGCTGAAAAATGAAAATCAGCAGTCGAATTGTGTGCATTGCCAATCACGCCTCTAATGCGAGCGTAAATATGCCGTCTGTCTGCCGTGCACACACATACACAGAGACACATTAGTGTCGGTGTTAGTGTGTGGTGTGTGTCGCGTAGGACAGTAGCGGCCAACCGGCATTTTACACACATTAATTTTTCGGTTATTTTACTTATCCAAACAATTTTATCAAAATTACGAGCAGCGTTTTAATAAAATTGCTCACACACACACACGCACACACACACCACACGCGCAGCGCGTTCATTACGCGGATCCAATGTGGATGACACGCAGTCGTTGCGATTGCTGTGGCGCCAAAAACCTGGTGTTGCTTTGTGTGGGTGCTCAGTGTCGTTGTGTGTGTGCGTGTGTGAGTTTATGTTCGAAATGTTGTCAATATTTAGCGCTTTTTTTTGCTGTTAATGCTGATGGTTTTATCGTCGGCATTTATCGGCCCAGTAAGTCAGTTTCATTTGTTGCTGATATTTTGCCACAGCGGGCGGTTCAATTTTTAAGCGCGTCATTTTAGTTTTCATAAGTATTTATTCATTAAAATGTAATGAATGCTTCAAAGATCTCAAAATGCTGGTAATAGGTTGCAATTAAGATGTACATATACACTCAATTGGCCAGATCCATTCGGTACTGTGGGGTTAAACCAATTTGAACACAACATTGAAAAAACCAAAACAGAATCTAAAAGCATTTAAGACTTGGAGAAGGAGAGCCCTTCTTAACCTCTTCATTTAGCCATTCAACAGGAAACCATCACTCATACATAGACACAACTAATTAAGGCAATACATCCTTCGGGATATCTAAAAATACTAAATGAAATGGAGAGCACCCTCTATAAAACGGTCTTGTAAGAGTCCTATAGAACCCTATTTCAGTCCTGCGGTGTGCTACATAATTTACTATCCCATTACACCGTGCGACAAGAACCCACTTTTGTCGAGACCCATCCAACAGATTATATAAGCGTGAAACTTAAGATCATTCGTAGTAACATGGCATACCCAGTTTTTTGTTTTCTGATCCGATGTCCTTTTAAAAGTACTTTCGAATTTCAGGGTCATTCAAAAAATTTATTGAAATATTTGCGGTTGTTCAATGATGAGAAAATTAGTATCAAATGAAAGAAGAACATTATCGCTTTTGGACTATATTTCCTATTTATAACTTTCAGGACCAAAATATGTCAGCAAGGTCTTTCAGAATATGTGTCCTTTGATATTCTTGAAGTTTTTTAACGATTTCTTTTGGAAAAATCCGTGTTTTGGATCTCGGTCTTTAATATAACACATCAAAATTTTATTCTTCTATCTTTATTGGTTTAGAGTTAAACAAAATTAGTTTCCATCCACAAGCAAGAATTTAATATGAAATACACATTGATTTGTCTGTTACATTTTACTTAACGACATATTTTGATTCCAAGAGTTTAAACTAGAAAATTTAGTCAAAAAGCGACGAGTTTACTCATTTATTTGATACTAATATCCTTAACATTGCATAATTGCAAAAAATTCAAAAAAAAAACTTTGAAAAGTGTTTGTCCTTAAAATTTTAAAATCCTTTTAAAAGAACATCGGATCGGAAAATGATAAACTGAGTATACCAGGTTACTATAAATGATTTCTAGTTTCACGCCTATATCATCTTTTGGATGGGTCGAAAGTCCTGTCGCACGGTATTATAGAACAGTGGAAGAATAACTTAAAATGGCTGAGGAATCACTCGCATAAATGAAAAACTAATGACACTAACGCATCTAGCGCGGTTGAGGCTGGAATAGTGGTAACAGTAGAAGGAAATAACTAGAGTCCGACCGATACCAAATTTTTTGGCCGATGCCGATGCCGATTAATCGGCATCGGCCAATTCTCAGGCCGATGCCGATTAATCGGTCAAAAGGCCGAGAATCGCCGATGCCGATGCCGATGCCGAAGCCGATGCCGATGCCGATGCCGATGCCGATTCCATAGAAAAAACAACACGAATGAATTCAATCAAAACACAGTTTATATTTTTAAATAACAAAAGGAATTATTACATATAACAGTACATTTCATTTCATAACAAATTAACAAACAAAAATAAGAAAATTATATTAAATATAACAGTACATTTCATTTCATAACAAATTAACAAACAAAAATAAGAAAATAAACAATTAAAAACTAAATAAAATTATAAAAAAATTCAAAATTTGAATACATTAACAATGTATCTATCATCTATTACAATACCTTTAATTGCTTTGCAATTGGTTTGCATTCATAAATTCATAAATTCATTGTTTCAAAAATAAATATTTCTCTAGTGAAGAAATTTACAGATGCGAAATTTTAATAAATGAACAATTGAATCAAAATGATTGTAATGAAACAGTTCAAACTGCTTCTTCTAGTTCCCCTCATGGAAAAACCCACTCCCAAAAACTCCACCCCTTGTGAACTTTTATCACAAGGGGTGGAACTGGAAGAAGGCAGTTCGCCTTTACAAAAACAGTTTGAAGCATATCTGGCGCAACAACGCATTCCTCGAGATTGTAATATTTTCGAATATTGGCATCAAAGATGCTATTTCCTTAAAAAAGCAGCTAAAAAGTAACTGGGCCTGCTTCAAGCGTTGCAGGCGAACAGCTATTCAGTGCTGCAGGTCAGTTGTATAGCGATAGACACACCAATTTACTCGGTGAAAATGCGAACAAACTTCTATTTCTGATTTACAATATAAAACTATTTAATTTTGATTATTAAAAATAATTAAATTCGAACTATATAATTATTTATTTAATTTAATTTAATTATTTTAATTTTTAATTTAATTTTTAATTATTTGGGCCAACATGCCATCGACCAAAAAAAAACCGATGTGGCATCGGCAAAAAAAGGCCGATGTGGCATCGGCCAAAAAAGGCCGATGCCGATGCCGATTCTTTTTTTTTTGGCCGATGCCGATACTAGCCGATGCCGATACCAATTTTATTGGCCGATACTAGCCGATGCCGATGCCGATGCCGATTAATCGGTCGGACTCTAGAAATAACATCCTTTCATGAAGCTACGACATGGATCCTTGTGGCTTTTTCGTACTCCCACGATTCAAATTACCACTTCGTAAAGAGCATTTTAAACTGTTTGGTCGATAAAGAAGATTTGTAAAAGAAACTGAAGACGATCTCAAAATCAGCCTATGAAGAGTGTTTTCAAACTTGGAGAAAGCGCTGGAATATGTAAAGGAAATACAGTGAATATCAATGAATATTGAACTATTTTCCTCATATTGAAGAATTTTTTTAATTCAAAACACATTTTGCCGGCACGACCAATATTTGTTCTACTTATATGAACTTGAAATTTTTGTATCAGCCACATTAAGCTGCAACACTTTTGTATAATGTTTTTTTTTTTATTTTTGCCATTAAATTTTTGAACACGACTGGCGCCCGTTTTCACAGTGGTTGGTTAACTACTAATCGATGGTTAACTATCCTTTTTCGATTTCACAATCTCTGGCTAACCAACCAGCCTGTTAACCAGCCAATATTGAATAGTTTACCATCGATTAACCAAAAAATTAATCAGCTGAATTGACACCGCCCACAATTTGTAAAATGTGACAACATTTTAATTTGAGGAATTTAAAATTTACTACCCTCTTTTTTTCCACCAGTTAGGGAAGTTTTTAGGTTGAAGAATTTTTTAGGCTCACCATTTAGGGCTCTTATTTTACAAAAATCCAAACGAAAAGTCGTTTTTGTGTTTAAATTTCTTTTGTTTTGATTTAAACGGCGTCAGAACAATGCTGCCAATACAAGCAATACCAATTTTAAGCAGTGCTGCCATACATAATTTTTAAATTATCTGTTCAGAAAAGCAGTACTGTGAAGGCCAAAACTATTTAATCAATGGTTAACCATTGGATCTTGATTAAAGTTAACATTTAGTTAATCAACCCAGTGTTGCCAGATCAGGAGATTTCCTAGTAGATTTAGGAGATTCTTGGACTAGTAGGAGAGTTTTTAGGAGGAAGAATTGTTTACGAGAAAGTTTAGGAGATTTTGATGTTGATACATTTATTCATTTATTTATTTATTTATTTCTTTATTTCTTTTTTATTTATTTATGTATTTATTGATTGATTTATATATTTATTGATTTATTTATGAATTTATTGATTTATTTATTGATTTATTTATTTATTTATTGATTTATTTATTGATTTATTTATTTATTGATTTATTTATTGCTTTATTCATTTGTGTATTTATTTATTTATTTTTTATTTATTTATAGATTTAGTTATTGATTTATTGATTTATTTGTCTATTTATTTATTCATTTATTTATTTATTAATTCGGAAATAGCCGTACACACTCATCAATAACAGACATCATTAGTGCCACTGAAACCTTGCATATTGAAAGCTAAATTGTTTAATTTATTTTAATAAAATTTTAGGCTTCAAAGATTATAATTTATGCAATAAAGAAGTTTACAAAAGCAAATTTCATACTGATCTCATTTTTTGAATGTTTTGTTTATGTTAAGTTGTTTAGTTGTTGTTAAGCTTAATGAATAAAAAGGCTGCAATAAAAAAACTAAATATATTTTTATTTTTTTTATGAGAAGTTGAATTCTTAAGTTTATAGTGAAAAAAATTTATAAAAATAATTGTTATATGTTTTTAATTTTTTTGGAGGAAATTCAAGTTTTTTAACATAGGAGAAAGTAATTTCAGGTATCTGGCAACATTAAACCAACCACTGTGAAATCGAGTCTGAATCAGATTCTAATTTGAAAATTTCCTTTTTTGTAGCGTACACAGTGACGCACCCAGGCGAGGGGTGGTGGGAAGGGGTTTACAGAAATTGTTGGTGAAAAATATGGTTTGAAATGGTATTGGGCTCAAATTTTGTATGCAAACCCTTCTCCCTCTCCTGTCTCCCCTCCAAAATGAAATCCTGTGTATGCCACTGAGCGTAGGAAACGATTTTTGATGCCAGAGTGTCCAAGTGTCAAGAAGTCAGTTTTCTTACTTATTTTACAATTTATTTTTTATTCCACCACGTGCCTTTAGCAACCCTCATATTGCTTTGAGTATAAGTTAGATTTCATACTTAAATATTTTGCAGTGAAAGAAGCATTTTTTGTGTGCCAGTGATTTGCCTCTCAAGCCAACAAGAAATCTTGCATTTCATTACCTAAATCTTCTGCTTATCTGCTCTTCTTCTTCCTGCCAATTCAATTCAATAAACGAGCGACTGATTCAATTGATTGCTGCCTACAGGCGAACGCTGCTAATCGAATAATTCGATCTACCTAAACAACTAATTTGCCTAAAACAAAAGCAAAAGTCCGATTTCAAAGCATCAATTAAATTCAAATAACATCTGCTGTAAACACAAATTGCTCTCCTGTATTAAATCTCGATAAAATCTGTCGAAAACCAGCATTAGATCGGCTTTAAGTCCTTTTCAAACATGCACCAAAACTGTATTGAATTGGCGCAGCTCGAGTGCGGTCGACTGAAAGCTGTAAGCTATCTCTTCGCGGAGTTGGCTGTTAATTTGTTGATGTCACTTGGTGTGTCTATTCCTCAAACGGTGAAAAAGTGTAGAAAATTTCTGTGCTGATATGAGCGCACAAGCGAATTCGCCGCCGCTATCTTGGGGCAAGCAGATATATGGTCCTTGGCGTGGCAACGTCAGTACGCTGCTGCAGACAACCAAACAGCCAACGACGACTACAACAGTAATGGAATTGTTGAAATTACAACTGGGAGCAACAACAAATTATAAATGAAGCAATTCACACCAACAAAACGAGAGGGCAAAAAAATAAACACAATCGCGCACAAACCAATGATGCCACATAGAAAATGGCAGAGAGAATTGAGCAAATGATGAAATGATATCATCAAAAGTGTATATTACACGAATGAAAAAATGATGAAAAGTTCAAAAGACATTAAAAATATAAACATATATAGTATATATATTGATGTACCTCTGTGATTTTCAATGACTGTCAGTGTAGATACAAAAACAAAGTCTACAAACTGATATATGGATACGTTCTTACACACAATCCGGCCACATTGTGTCAAACCACAAGTGAACAATTTAATTTGCCACACTCCCACTACCCCTCACACCCCTCCCTCCCGGCAGACCAACGAACGCCATTGACATTGGTGTGTCTATGTGACTGGTGTCAATGATGACGTTGACACTGTGCTGCTCAGAGTCATGTTTTTCTTTTGGTGCAACGTTGTTGTAGTGTTTAAGTGTGTTTGTGCTGTAATGGCGTCACGTAGCGACGGCTAAAAGCGCTGACATTAGAGGCGGCAAAATGTCTTGACTTGAAATTTTCAACCAACCCACACCACAAATCAATTTTTGCACACACGTGTCGCCGGTTGTGCGTCAATCGAGGAAATCAGGCGAAAAATTATTAGATTATAAGCTCGAGGCCCCCGGACGACTGTCGCTGATGCCGTAGGTGACAGACACAGGACATAAAACAGGCGTGGCGTGTGGCGTCTGTGTAGCCAAACGAGCGTCATTCAGACGCTAGAAAATTCCGCATTCAGTTGCGGCGACAGAGGTGTCGCTGCGAACAAAGTTTAATTAAACTGTGCAAATCTTAATTGCACTGTCATTGCTTAGAGACTAACCATGTGTGTGTGTGTGTGTGAGTCGGCGCAAATTCCTAATCGATTCATGTTTAAACTGCGAAAATTTCAATTATGAAAATGTCTGATTAGAGCTCAGCTTCAGCTAACAAGTTGGCAATGCATTCAACTGAGCTAATTTTCCTATTGTTGGCAAATTTGCTGGGCGCACATTTCACATATCTGGGCGTCTTTAAGTGAATTTGTATGCAATGTATATAGTACGAGTATGTGAGAATTTGCACTCGTGCGCATCACATGACGCCCAGCTGTCGTTGACAGCACGTCGCAGCCTTTGAAGTGCCATTGACGTGTCGTGGGAAAATGTGTGCAAAATGAAATTATCCCAGCCAGTTCATAAAATGCATCATTGAGCAATTCTTACACACCATTAAAAACAACAACAACAACAACAACAACAGATGAAACTATTACACCGTGCAACACAAATTTAAAAAAATGTTCACACCGGAAAAAATCCATATGGGCGTGAAACTAGAGACCAAATATAGTAATAGTGCTTACTCAGTTTTTCATTTCTACATCCTTTGTCCTTCTGAAAGTACTTCACAATTTTGAAGGGGATAAAAAATAAAAAAATTTAAAAAATACTTAACCTCGTTAGAATATGGCGATATGTATATCAAATGAAAGAGGAAAGGCTCAAGAATTGAAATAAAATTGATTTTTTTATCTATTTGTTAAAAAAGGATATGAAAAAGGTCCTTTGAAAATTTTAATCCTTTATACGAGAATCCTCGTATCCTTGAAAATTTATGTAGAATTTTCTTCAAAAGTAAGTATGTTAAAACCCCAAATCTCCTTGATCACGTGTCAAAATTTCATTATTCTCGCTTCATTGATTTTGTATCTTTTTATTATTTAAAATACTGATACGCAAATATATTAGAATTTTTGTACTTCATTAGAATTGCAGCTTCCGCCTTTTTTTTAATAACTTTCGAACTAATAAAGTTAGAGTAATGAAATTTTGACACGTGATCAAGGAGATTTTGGATTTTTACATACTTAGTTTTCAAGAAAATTCTATATAAATTTTCAAGGATACAAAGGATTAAAATTTTCAAAGGACCTTTTTCATATCCTTTTTTTACAAATAGATAAAAAAAATCAATTTTGTTTCAATTCTTGAGCCTCCCCTTTTCATTTGATATACATATCGCCATATTCTAACGAGGTTAAGTATATTTATATTTTTTTATTTTTTATCCCCTTCAAGATTTTGAAGTCCTTTTAATAGGACAAAGGATGTAGAAATGAAAAACTGAGTACGCAGTATTACTATATTTGGTCTCTAGTTTCACGCACATATGGATTTTTCCTAGTGTGAAAAATGCTGTCGCACGGTGTTATCGCACATAGTGGCAGCAAATGTGGCATAATATTGTGTGCGGCCAGTGCGGACTGCGGTGTGGTCTGTGATTAAATTTATGGTCTCTGAGCCACTTTAAAGGCTTTGAACGTGAGCGGAAATGTAATGTGATGCAATTTAAATGGATTTTTAAGAAAACTATTATACATCGATTTTAATTTCGATTTCATGATGGTTGTATTTCAAGGCTGAATATGCCGAAATATATTTAGTTGTATACATTTAAGTGGATTTTTATGAAATTCTATTTATTGATTATGGCATTTCAATGCTGAATATGCCTGAATATATTTAGTTGTTTTCTTTTAAATGGATTTGTATGAAAACTAGGTTTCAATGTTGATTTCATTATCGTTGTGTTTCAATGCTGAATATGCTGAAATATATTTTTTAGAAAACTAAATATCAAATTCTTTTTAATGATTATTGCATTGCAATGCTGAATATGCCGAAATATATTTAGTTGTTCCTGTTTAAGTGAATTTTTATAAAAACTAGGTTTCAATTTTGATTTCATTATCGTTGTGTTTCAATGCTGAATATACTGAAATATATTTAGCTGTGTCCACTTAAGTAGATTTTTATGAAAACTAAATATCAAATTCTTTTTAATGATTATTGCATTGCAATGCTGAATATGCCGAAATATATTTAGTTGTTCCTGTTTAAGTGAATTTTTATGAAAACTAGGTTTCAATTTTGATTTCATTATCGTTGTGTTTCAATGCTGAATATACTGAAATATATTTAGCTATGTCCACTTAAGTAGATTTTTATGAAAACTAAATTTCAAATTCTTTTTAATGATTATTGCATTGCAATGCTGAATATGCCGAAATATATTTAGTTGTTACTGTTTAAGTGACTTTTTATGAAAACTAGGTTTAAAATTCTATTTAATTAAATTAATTAAATTAATTTTTATGAAAACTAGGTTTCAAATTCTATATAATGATTATTACATTTCAATGCTGAATATGCCGAAATATATTTAGTTATGCCCGATTAAATGGATTTTTATGAAAACTAGGTTTCAAATTCTATTTCATGATGGTTGTGGTTTAATGGTAAATATGCTGAAATATAATTAGTTATACCCGTTTAAATGAATTTTTATGAAAACTAGGTTTCAAATTCTATTTGATGATGATTGCATTTCAATGATAAATATACCGAAATATGTTTAATTTAAAGTTATTCCTGTTTGTCTGTTTGTCCACTAATCGACTGATAACTGGGAAGCGGATTTCCATGCAAATGGGTTTTTGTTTTTTGGAATGTTCTCAACAAAATGGATGAAATATCTTTCCGAATCAGAAAATTTTCTTTAAAATGGCATTCAATTGTTAGCTTAAAAGCAGATTTTGCCATACTTGCAATGAAATTCATATTTGTAAGCATATTTTAAGCTTTTTTTTGCTTTTAAGGGATATTTTCACATATTTACAATTCACAATAAAATGCTTTTTTAAGTATATTTTTCAAATTTTCTCTTCTCCAGTCACTCCTACTTGCGGCAGGCCAATCACCTACCCTGGCAGAACAACACATCCGATTAACGTAATCAACACAAGGCAAAGCAGTAAGATGGAAGAGTCTTGTGGAGGCCCTATGCTCCAGAGAGGAGTGAACAAGGTAAAAAAATAGTATTAACACAGACTAACTGTTTTAATGGTCTTTTCTGAATCATGGTATTTCGTATTCTTACTAAGCATCGATCTGATAATTCTGTCTACTGTTAATTAAACCATCTCATCCAACTGGTATTCTGTTTCTTTAACCCATCTCCATCATCGAAGCGATGAAATGCATTCACCTCGGGTGTTGCTCTTTAATTACTTACACATTAACTTGGCCACAACCAACTACAAGCACTGCTTAAAGTCAGTCAGGTTGTCGGTGTCATCACCCTGCAAGTCCTCAACATTAAAACACACACACCCACACACACAGACACCGAACTCAACACGTGCGTACCACACTAACTGGTTCAATCAACCGACCAACAATGACTGCACATTTCCTGCGTCAACAAAACAACAACTTACAACAACAACAACAACAACAACACATATCACACCATTCAACAGCATGAAAATTCATTGCTGCTTCATAAAATTGTTGTCTGGCAGCGCACTTTGTGCGTCGATTTGTGTGTTTGCCTGCTGCTGTTGTTTGTTTCTCCGTGAAGGTCCTTCTGCAAGATTACCTTCATCATCGTCATCTACAAACAACGGCCAGCTTATCTCGCTTCCCAAACTAGACTCGCTGTGTGGCGCTACTAATGTTGCCACTCAATGTTGGTTTCCTTTTCGTTTCGTTTCGCTGTTGTTGCTTGTGGGCCAATGGATTTTCTTCATCGCATTGGCATTGCGGTTTGCTTAATTTCTTGCCATTCGAATCGAATTATGTGGGCACACAGCACGCGCCAGGACCAGTTGCCCGGTCGCTGGATCCATAATTTTGCCATTTAACTATAAATTCAACGTGTTCAAATACGCTTGCTTTGTGTTGTTGCTGTTGTTGTTGTACAATGCATACAACTAATAAATATACGTTTTGATTGTGGCATGTAAAGCGCACGTGTGTGGGTGTGTGTGTGTGTGTGCACGCTCTTCTTATTCCATTCTCTCTCTTCATTGGTAAGCGATATGGCAAACAGCAAGAATAATGGACGCAAAATTGTTGTGCGCCCACGCCAACTAAATTTCCGTCGCTGCTGAAATCTAACCGAAATTTCATTTCGATGCGTAATTCAATCGATTGTCTCTAAATTTGGCCAAGTATCGGCGTCATTCAGCCAATTTCGAACCAAATCAAATGAAATTTTTAAGGCCACAACTCGAACGTCATTTATTCTCCTCCTTTGGTAGCGAAAAAAGAAAACATTGAAAGCGTTTCTATTTGTTCGCCATATAAATGACATTTAATAATGCATTGTCGAAGCCGTTGTGGGCGTTTGTTCAATCTGAATTATATTGTTCAAAAATGTTGCAAGAAATCAGCGACTCATTTGCGTTCTATTCAAAGTCGAGTTGTGCTTCGTTTCAATTTGCATTCAATTTCCATTGAATGCGTAAACATTGAATTAAGGCTTTAATATGTTCACTAATCAAATTAAAACGCAAGAATCCACGCTTTCGTTCTATTCAAACATTAATTGTGGCAGATATTTAGAGATAAAAATAACCAAATAATCAAGACCACGTTCCATTTTCGTACACACAGCATTCTTTAATAACAAAATCTGTGGCACAACCTAATATTTAATTACTGTTATAGCCACCATTCGGCTGTCAGACTGCGTGTATATGTGGGTGGGTGGTTGTGTGCGTTGGTATTATTTGTTGGCATCTGAAGTTACGCTGGCCTCAAATTTATCTGACGTTGTTAGTAATCAGAAATTAAGGCGCCAAGTCAGTGAAATTAACCGCCCACTATGCAACGTCTTTCTTACCATTCGGACAGCGAAAAGTGCAAATTGTTGTAGGCATAAATTTTATTGAATTAGCAGTGATGATAGCAAATGCGATCAATTATTTGTACATTTGGAAAGTGATTAGAATTGGGAAAGAGATAGTTAGAAAAAGTGGTTCAAGAATTAGTTAGTAAATTAATTATAGTTTGTTAAAGAATTGTGGGCAATTAAAGAACTAAATTCGCATCATTCTGTTAGTGAGAAGAAAAAATCTGAAAATCTAAACCCTCAGAACTTCTAAAGCAGCATCATTCTGCTTACTTAGTGAGAAGAAAAGATCTGCTACTCAGAATTTCTGACAAATTTTTTTGCATTGCAGAATAGCATTTTGAATCGGAATCGGATTTGGTTTTCCATTGCAGTACATTTAGAATCCGATTTCTGCAACTGTGAAAAACTATCCGAATTCTGCAGTGCTGTGTGACTTCTTTTAAACCTTCAGAACTCCTAAGACAGCATCATTTTGTTCATTTTGTGTGAAGAAAAATCTGTTTCTCAGAATTTCCCACAATTTTGTTTGCATTGCAGAACAGCCTCTTGAATCGAGATCCGATTTGGTTTTCAATTCGAATGCATTTGCAATTCGGATTCTACTACAAAGCTATGTGACACCTTTTCAACTTTCAACTTCAAGCTGCTAACACAGTTTAAAAACTTACAATTCGAAATAAAACTGTAGATCAGTGATGACCATTTTTCTACTCTCGAGTAATCACAAGTGGCAGAATGCACATCACTGCTGTAGAGTGATCACAAAAACAAAATGAGTGATCTAAAACTAAAAACTGTACTAAGAAGGTCGCATTAAAGCTTCTCAAACTTGTCAAAATCAATGTCCAAAGGATTTGAATTTAGTTATAACTCTCATAATAGGAACATTTCTGGCATTTTTTGGCTATAATTAATAGCTCCGATCATCGAAGAGATCAGCCGGGATATTAAAATTGATTTTTTTTAAAGACAGTCATTCAGCAAGTCCACTGATAATAACAGTTTTAGAAGTTTTACTAGGCAGTGATTTTTAGTGCAAAAGCTGATCAAGTCATAGGAAAGAATCAATTCGGCAAAGTTTAAAAATGAAAAATCAAAGTGAATAAAAACCTTCTAAACTCGTTCAAGTCGGTTTGCCGTAAAAGTTAAAAATATTTAATACACTTAAAGAAAATATTGTTAAAAATCTGAAAAATCTGAACTTCATATTTTTAAAAGAAATTAGCACAAATTTTGCAATTTTGGTGCTTGTAAGAATTGACAGCAACGAAAAGGAATCCACTATGTGGTCCACTTTGACAAATTTCCAAACAGGAGATGGTTTTAAGTGGGCAAGGCTGGTGGATATGGATCTACCAGTTTATATTAAAATTCTTCACTGCCTGCACTACAAAAAAAAACAAAAAGAATTGACAACAACACTTATACCACTGCGACCTCCTGATGAAGAAAAGCATATCTAATAACTGAACCGACTGAACTACTTGAGCCAAGTCCGGTAAGAATCTTGAGCCCGTGGGACGGTGTCCTCGTTCTTGAGGGGCCGAAAAGTGGCAGAGAAAATGATCAACACTTTCTGCCTCATTCTCATATACCATTAGGTGAGTGGCCCACACAGGGGGAGTTGGGGGTTCAAACCCCCCCAAATTCATTTACAAAAAACGAACCAAAAAGACATTAAAAACTGACAAAAGCGAAAGTCATTTGTTTCTTTTAAAAAAATGTTGTGCATCAGTAGGAATGTTGAATAAATATTGCTAAATGTTCAATAAATGTTTTTAAGAACTTTTTTATACAAAAATAGAAAAAACTTTCTTTCGACAAACCAAAAACATGTACATAATATTTTTGATAGCAAAGTAAGTTAAATTGAATTAAGTGTGAACAGCAAAAGCGGTAAACCAGACCAAGAGACTTCCTTCTAGATTTAGGAGATTTTTGGTCTTTTAAGAGAATTTTTAGGAGGAAGAAATGTTTAGGAGAAAGTAACATCAAGGTAACATTTGACATCATTAGCGGCACTGAAGCCTTGCATATTGAAAGCTAAAGCATCAAATTTAATTTAATTGAATTTTAGGCTTCAAAGTGTATAATTTATGCAATGAATGAAGAAAGTTTGGAAAAGTGAATTTCATTTACTGATCTCATTTTTTATACGTTTTGTTTGTGTTAAGTTGTTGTTAAGTTGCAGCTGAATAAATAAAAAGGCTGCAATAAAAAAAAACTAAATATATTTTTATTTTTTTATGAGAATCTTCCTTAATTTATAATGATAAAAATTATAACAAAAATTTAGGACATTTTTTTAATTTTTGGACGATAATTTCAGTTTTTTAAGATTTAGGAGAATGTCATTTCAGGGATCTGGCAACACAACAACACAATAAGTTAAGAACTAAATTGCCTAAATTTATTTGGCTGTGTGAACAGTAAATTATTCGTATTTAAGAGAGAATTTCTAAAATCACATTTTCTAAATTTGAGCTTCAATTCATAACACAACTACGTAGGCTGCCTTTTATATTTTTTCAATAGGGATGGTCTAGTAAGTTTTCGAAAAATCTGAGATTGCCATTGAAAAGTTTGTCATTTTTTACCACAAACGTGCTTAGTGCTTCGATCGCCTTCATTCGACATTTGGTGATGAAGCACCACCCTCAAGGCACTTTATAACTGGTTTAATGAATTCAAGCGTGGTCATCATTCGCTCCAGGACGAATTTCGTGAAGGTCATCCAAAATCGGTCATTGTCCAAGAAACCATCGATGCTGTGCGTGAACTGATAATGAAAGTTCGTCATGTAACATAGCGCGAGATGGAGGTATCATTGAGCATTAGTTCCACGGTCGTGCATTCGATATTGCATGAACATTTAACTGTCAGAAAGATTTGTTCTCGTTGGATCCCGCATAATTTGGCAATCGCTCAAAAAAAGGCTCGTGTCGATTGGTGCAAAGAAATGATGGAAAAATTCGATCGCGGTACTTCGAAAGACGTTTATAAGATCGTGACAGGTGACGAATCAGGTATATATGCGTATGAGCCCGAAACAAAACAGCAATCGACCGTGTGGGTCTTCCAAGACGAACCAACTCCAACAAAAGTTGTTCGGACACGCAGCACATCGAAGCAAATGGTCGCCTGTTTCTTCGGCAAAACTGGCCATGTGGCTACTGCGCCATTAGAGCAACGTAGAACGGTCAATTCTGAGTGGTACACAACAATTTGTTTGACAGAAGTGTTCAATGAAATACGGAAAAACAACCGCCGACGCCGAATCATTATTCATCAGGACAATGCGCACATCGGCTCATAGAACCGCTTATTTGATCGACCTAAGCATCGATTTAATGGGTCATACAGCTCTGACCTAGCACCCAATGACTTCTTTTTATTCCCGCACATAAAAAAATTGCGTGGTCAACGATTTTCATCGCCAGAAGATGCTGCTGAAGCATTCAAAAACCATGTTTTGGAGGTGTCTCAATCGGAGTGGAAAAAGTGCTTCGACAATTGGTTTGAGCGCATGCTAAAGTGTATAAATCTTCAAGGCGAATACTTTGAAAAGCAATAAAACCATTTTTGATGATAACAAAATGCATTTTCATCCTTTTTGAATAAATATAAAAGGCAACCCTCGTATTTGTGTCATATTACAGTTGTTTACACTATAGAAATTAAATATAACATTTATTGAGTTTTGCAGCTAATTTCGCTCCTAGCTTGCAAATCCAGCAATGAGGCGAACCCCATTTTAAATTGAATGCAACAACCACAGCGACTGCCAGCTGCTGCACTTCGATACTTCCGCACTTGCGTCGTCTGCGGCATAACGACGCAATAAAATGGAAAATAAAAACTAAACCAACAAACAAGTCGCCGAACAAACAAATGGTTTTACAATGACGCGGCAAGTTGACACTGGGGGACGACGATGGCGGCTGCGCGCCAATCCTTGCCAATGCCGTACACAGTGCGACACATTTATACGAAAAAAAAAAACAGAAAACACATTGAAAATAGCAACAGTCTGCAGCGTGTGTCAATAACAACAACAACAAGCATGCGACAACTGAAACCAACGACAATGGCAGCATTGGCAACGCTGAAAAATTTACAACACTTTTGCATAGCGTGAGCCTTCGATTTAGCAAAAACGAATCGCACAGCGACAAATGGCGGCGACAAAGAGACGACAGCGACAACCTTGCGCCCGAACACGACAAGGTCCTTCGGCGCGCATGCAAGCGACAAGTGTGCGCCGGGCAAATTCTTAAATGATGCTATAACTCGCAGTGCTGCAGCGCTGCGCCAAGTGGATTAAGTCGATGCGGCAAGTGCAGGGCCATAAGCGCGCATTCTTCTTCTTCTCCTTCTATTGCTTCTTCTTCTTCTAATGCTTCTTTGGCGTCGTCTTGCGCTTGTTTGGGCGCATTGTCGTATTGGGTTTTCCGCTCGCCTGCTGCGCTGCACAAGGAAGCGAACGAGGATTTTTCTGCGAACGTCTGACTGGCAGTGAGGAATTGCCGGCCGGAGTGTGGCGTCATAGGCCTTCGAACACTTTGCGTAAGCAGCCGTGGGCACAAATCACAGACACGCTCGACTCTAAATGAACATAATGCGGCAAACAGGTTTGAATAATGCAGCAACTCGACTAATGCAGCGGCAACTGCTTTCAATGAGTTCGAGCGTGGGCGATGTGTGGGTTGTTGGGCGGCTCAACTGTTGCGCGTCAGCCGTGTGGGCGGCAAAGACACACAATGACGTTGCTGCCGCTTTGCTCCTTTTTATGACATTTCGCAATTCTTTTATCGTTACTTAACATTCAGCGACAGACGTCAGTGCCGAACTGTTAGTGGAATCGAGCCGTTCCGCGCACTCGTTTGCTGCTTATCGACAGCTGCAGCCGGCACTGCTGATGTCAAATCCCAATTTCAATATGCTTCGTTTCTTTTAGCATTTTTTGTTTGCCTTTTCACTTTGCCGTTTCCAGCTGAAAGGAGCGAGAAAAGACAGCTGCCAGCAGCAGCGCAAAAAAAACGCTCGTCAATGTGCTGCAAACTTATGACAAAGATGTCGTTGCAGTGGCTCGACCTTTTGCTCTTCTTCTTGTTCTTGTTGTTGTTGCAGTAATGCTATTAATGCACATTCACAGACATTCAGAGGTGTCGTCAATGGCCGTTGTGCACTTGTTTTGTTGCTCTTTGCCCCACTCGCAGCAATCATCTGTTCGCGCACATTGTTCTCAATGCTCAATGCTTAATGTTTTTGTTGTTGTTGTTGCAGGTGTGCTTGTCTTGCTGCTGACGTTGGCATAGTCTACGAACGCCTAACGACATTCAACATTCCAATCAGTCGACATTCGACTCGAGTTCGCCTACACCTTTATTTGCACTGTTCCCACTCTACTCGCTTATTTACTCACATACACACACACACACACACACACACACACACACACACTTGGTGCAGCAAATGCTCGAAACGGCGGAGAAGTGGGACGCGGTGTGTGCGTTTGCAGCACAAACCATGATAGAGCAGCGACGACTGGAGCAAGAGCGTAGGGCAGAGGGCCCCAGTAGCATCGACGAGCCGAACTCCTAAGGCTGGAAACCCGCCCGGCGACGCAATGCTCACCGGCAGTTCCGCCGGGACCACGGGTTGGAGAAAGGGGGTGGTTTTTAGTCGGTAAGAATCCGGCATACAGTTGAGCACGGGCTCGGCTGTATCTTTCGAAGATTTTCCACCTCCTCCGCGAAAAAAAAAAAAAAAAACACACACACACAAACATATGCATGCCATGCATTTATGTTTGCATTGGTATCGTATTTCGCATTGCGCGTGTTGGTGATATTCTCAAAATTCTGCATTTAGTTGGCATGAAAATTTGCTGCACGTATTGTTTTTTTTTTGACTCGAACAAACGCACAGAGGATGACGCCTATTAATGCGAGGCATTGCGTTGGTTCAGGACGGATATAAAGGTTAGGAGATAGGGTTTTGAGAGAAGTGGCTTTGTTCTCATTGAACTGAAAATAAAAGCCATTATCAAATTTTCTATAGGCGAAACTTACTAGTTACAACAACAATGGCTACTAGTTTCATTTTCAATTTTCATTCAAATTAAATCGGTTTTCGTTCTTGAGTAATTACTAAATTGATTGCTTTTAAAATAGCAAAACGAACAACAAAGAGAAGAGCGCAAACATCAAAGTCTGCGCTGCCATAGGACATAACAGTTATTTGCCAGCCTAAAAGCATACTATGAAAATAAATGCTAGTGATTGGCTTGACTACCCTGACTGTGCAGTCTCAACTCTATCACAACCAGATTAACCCTTTCGCTATTTTCTTGGTTTATGGCTTTATGGCTCAGAATGTTTCAGGAAATATATTTTGTTTGGTATTTAGAACAGTTTGAAGGTTGAAGAATATTTGAAAATAAAAAACATAGAACATTTAAATTTAAAGCAAATAAGTAAGTAAAGAAAATGTAGAACAAAATCGCCTCACACTAAAAAATATTCGTAAGGCAATCTCATTTTATGGTAAAAATTATTGCTGAAACCTTTTCATTGACATTTTTGAACGTGTTTATACATCGGTTGATTTTCGGTAAATGTGGGCTTAATCATTGATGGTTGAAAGACATGGGTTGAATTATTTCGAATAAATCATGATTTTTTTAACCCTAGTCAGATTGTTATGAAAAATTAATTATTTGTCATTTGAAATGCTTTCACCAAGCTCAAAGTCAATAGACCCATTAAATAATGTTTCCCTATACAAATACTTAACCCATTGTTGACCTTGTCACAATTTAATTTTCGAAAAAGTGAAAAACACGTGTCGAGTAATTTCTTATTTTGATTAGTTTCACTAATTTCAGTCAATAGTCAATAGATCCATTATTTCATGTTTTTTCATACAAACTTTTAACCCATCGTTGAAACCGTTAGAATTTGATTTTTGAAAAAATTAAAAACACGTGTCGAATTATTTCCCATTTGTATTAGTTTCAATAGTTTTGAATGAATTTGAACTTTTGACATTATTTCATATTGTTGACAAATTCTTCGTACAAACTTCCTTGACCTCATTAGAAATTTTGGAAAAAAATTTTCGAAAAAATAAACAACGCTTGTCGAACTATTTCGCATTTGAAATGCTTTTGCCATATTTGAAGTTAAAAAAAACCTATTAAATCACATTTTCCATATAAATTTTAATCTTGGGAGTACTCCGTCAAATTTTCAACAATTTTTTCAAATAAAAAAAATTAAAAAATTAATTTAAATTAAATTAATTTAAATTTTAATTTATTTAAAATTTCAAGTGTTTTCAGTAATTTTCAAGCGTTTAATCGGTTTTCTAATTTCAAGTATTTTCACCAATTTTCAAGTAAATAGGCCCTTCGATTCATGTGATTTTCATTTTTTCGTATTAAGCCAGAGTCGATACAAACTAAACTTTACCGTTAAAATTTACCCGTTAACCCCGTTAAATTTACATTTTCGAAAAACTATAAAATACGCGTCGAATTATTTGTTATTTGGAGTATTTTCACAGAATTTGAAATCAATATTCTATTTAAATCAAGATTATCATACAACAACAACACCTTAACCCATGTTTTGCCCCTTTAGACCCCCCGAATTTCAAAAAATCCCGTCTTAGCGGAGGTTTGTTTTCTAAAGTGAACCTACAAATAAAATTTCGTGTTTTTGGCTTCAGCGGTTTGGGCTGAGCGATGATGAATCAGTCAGTCAGTCAGTCAATCAGTCAGGACAAACAATTTTATATAGATATATAGATATTTATCATTATATATTGTAGTGGTACCGCGTGACCACTAATACCAACACTATAGCGCACAAGCCAATCGGTGAGACCGACGTGCATCGAGCGGTGCGCGCCACTTTGCTTACACTTGCAAGTGTCAAGTGACCCATGCACAAGTGGCCTGCACTTGCACAAGCGACACATATGTGGGCACTCGCACCGATCGCGCATGTAACTCGACCCGACCTACCGCAGGTCAACGCAGAGCGCTGGCCCACTTTGGGAAAGTGCCGCGTTGTCAGATTTGACCCGCGTTGTGATTGGCGCGATGAGAAACTACTGGAAATTTGGGCGGAGCATTGGAAATGCCCAGTAATATAACAGTTATATCTTTTTAGTATATAAGACCTTGTTTCACGGAAATAAAGGGGCTTTT
This sequence comes from Melieria picta, assembly GCA_964056695.1. Lineage (NCBI taxonomy): Eukaryota > Metazoa > Arthropoda > Insecta > Diptera > Ulidiidae > Melieria > Melieria picta. The sequence continues at coordinate 39,720,464 of OZ057398.1, forward strand.
GTGCTAGAGACAACTCGTGTGTTCTTTTCCGCAAGCTCACTGAGGCTCTAACTTAGCCATCCACAATTGAGGCGAGGTCCGCCAACAATAGACCACTTACACCAACACATACACAATAAAGGACTTTTGCCACTACATGGCGATCCTGCCACTTTCGACCCACCTGCCACTTTCGACCCACCTGCAACTTTCTACCCACATCTTCTGTTTCTGAAACCCAGACCAGATTCCCTAACTCAATAAAGAAACAACTGCAAAACAGATCCTGCCCAACACGAACATCTTCTGAACCAGACCAGATTTTGGAATCGCAAAATCAGACCAGATTTTCAAGGAGCACCTACCACCAAAGAAGAAGAAGACAGCCCCAAAGATGCACGAACCAGTCCAACCAGCGTTTGCAACAAAAAAATTTAGTCACAAACTAAGTGATGACAACGTACTGGGACTGATAGGCGTTGAGTATGTAATCAAAATACTTAAAGGCCCTGGTGACTTATATGCGAGGTTTGAGTGCGGGTTATGCGAACTTATTTCGGATGAGCATGGCATGCAAGATCATTTGATGGGCTACAATCACCGTCTAAACTTTTGCGAAAAGCACTTCCCGACTGCCACACGACAACACCGACAATATATCGGAAAAATTCCTGAGGAAGATATTGAGAGAGTAATGATACAAATTTTGAAGAAATTAGCTGTGGCTATTGAGCTGCATCATGGCCGAGATCTGCCGTACGAATGCATGGAGCGTGATTTTAATATCAATCGTTACGAGATTCTTTCAAAAGTATTTTCATTTCGCCATGCCTCTGAACTATATGGCCCTACTTTTACGCATATATTAAACTCAAGAGACGTTGACCAGCTAACTGTAAGAAGACCTATCCTTGCTACCCAGAAATCTTTGAATGAAACTGTCTAACAAAATATACATGTACACAAGAACCCGTTGTAACACATTTATAAATATATAATTTTATAAGAAACAAAAAAAAAAAAAAAAAAAAAAAAAAAATGTACACAAGAATAATTATATTATAATTATACGAATAAACTTATTATCAAATCAAAAATATACACCAGAAAAACATTTGCAAATTGTCATTACGTTACACTATACATTAGGAATATTAGAATAGCAGTAATGCACATAACCAGCAGTGAAATGAGTGTGTCAACAACGCAAATTGCTACCAACCGACCAAAATCGGAACTCGGCAGCGAAGCGAGTATGTGAACAACTCAAGTTATCACCAATAGAACGGAAATCAAAACCAGAACGACAGAAACCAATACTACCAAAACAACAACCAAAGCGACAGAAACAATTCACGGTCATATACCAACAGCAATTAAAATGCTTACCAAAACAATAATGTCAATAACCGACAAGGTCGCCCAACTCGAATAAATTACATACAGGGAAACGAGGGCGACCCGGAGGAACAGAATTCGACTCCTCCGGGGGCGGAAGAACATACAATGGACGAAGATATTTAATAACAGACAAGTCAATTAAATCACATTTAAGCGGTACTATCACAAGGTGACATAGGACATGACTTACCAATCTCTTATGCAAGCAAATCACTACAAAAACACGATATAAATAAACCAATTATAGAAAAAGAACTCTTAGCAATACACTGGGGAATAGTAGTGGTAGTGGTACCGCGTGACCACTAATACCAACACTATAGCGCACAAGCCAATCGGTGAGACCGACGTGCATCGAGCGGTGCGCGCCACTTTGCTTACACTTGCAAGTGTCAAGTGACCCATGCACAAGTGGCCTGCACTTGCACAAGCGACACATATGTGGGCACTCGCACCGATCGCGCATGTAACTCGACCCGACCTACCGCAGGTCAACGCAGAGCGCTGGCCCACTTTGGGAAAGTGCCGCGTTGTCAGATTTGACCCGCGTTGTGATTGGCGCGATGAGAAACTACTGGAAATTTGGGCGGAGCATTGGAAATGCCCAGTAATATAACAGTTATATCTTTTTAGTATATAAGACCTTGTTTCACGGAAATAAAGGGGCTTTTGTGCTAGAGACAACTCGTGTGTTCTTTTCCGCAAGCTCACTGAGGCTCTAACTTAGCCATCCACAATTGAGGCGAGGTCCGCCAACAATAGACCACTTACACCAACACATACACAATAAAGGACTTTTGCCACTACAATATAAACAATTATATTCCATAGATTCCGGGTATTGTTTGGCCAGAAGGTATTTCTGCTTCAATTTTTATCGCTTTTCTGAAACGTTGCTTACATTATGCTTTCAATCTCTCAGGAATGCCTATCACTGATTCTTGTGCATTTGACTTCTTTAAATGCTTAAGGACTTAAAGCGCACTTAAAGAGCCATAAAACAATTTTGACACAAAAGAACATAACGCGAAACAGTTAACAGACATTTGAAAGGAACAGGTAAAATGTATAAGCTTTCTGATAAATTTTCAAAAAAACACTTACAACCTGATCTACGGCATAGATACATGAATGAGCTCCTCGCAAGATTCTTAGCTTTTCTGAACTTCGCCATCTCTGGTTAATGTGAATTTGTTAGCCAGTCCAGAAATAATTTTCTCAATTTTGTAAAACTGATTCTCTTCAATGCTGCCGAGCGAATGTTGCTTCTTCGTAGTGATTATAATAAAAAAATATGCAAAACTTTTACCATAAATAAATAAGTAAAGCAAGGCGATCCTATATCTGAAACTATTTGTTGGACTTTGCAAATACATTCAGTCAGTGTTGCTGAACTTTTCTGAACTTTAACAGCCCTCAGCGGCGCAGCACTGCATGGCAGAATCGGCAGAGTGCATTGTTCAAATTGTATGCAACATGCATGGCGAGAGCGATGCTCATAAATGAAAAATGCATACGAAATGCACAAAAGCACATTTCATTTTAACAACAACAACAACAAAACGAGAATGGCAACAGCCACGAAAATGAGGGTACACGCGCAAAATGGAAAACGACACCTGACTGAAATATGCAAGCAAATTGGAACGAGCGAGGGTGGGAGGAGGACGGAAGTGGGACAAGATGTGGCAACAAGCGCATGTTGCACATGTTGCAGGTAGTAAAAAAATTGCAATAAAGCAATAAAGCGCCTAAAATGCTGCACCAAATAAGATTGTCCCATGCACAGAGAGAGAGAGAGAGTGACTGAGAGAGAGAAAATTGAATTCTCGCTTTACATGAACTTTAAATCGTTTTGATAATTTAATTTGTAAGCAAGAAACAAAGAAAATACAAAACAAATTATAAAGTTTTATGCAGTAAAACCACGGAGAGAGAAGAAATAAAGTAATTTTGAAAGGTTTTCATGGCTGCGGGACACTTTTAGCAAATTGCAATAACAAAACAACTCAATTTGAAATTGAAAAGATAAAATAATAAGCAGTCATAATATTTAAAAATGGGTGCAGCAACAACAACAACAAATGCCACTGAAATGTACACTACACTTTACCTCATTTTCCTTAACATACACAGCCATAGAAACAGAAACACACACACACTCAGTGGCCGTTTGCTATTTGCTGCTACCAGGCGAACGAAACGAAATATTAGCAAAAACAATAACACAATAATAACAATAACAACAACAGTAAAGACATGAGCACAAAGTGTGTCAAATGCTCGGCACAACGTAAGTAGGTGAACGAGTTGAGCCAACGGGCAAAACACCACCAATACCAACACACACACACACACACACACACACACACACACACACACAAACACACAAACAACCTATGAGCGGCAGCGGGTGTCCGTTCGAAACAATGCCAACGGCCATGGTTAGAGCGACGAATGTTGGAATGTTGGCGCTGTGCTGTGTAGACGACATCATTAAAAAATGACACACCATAAAAATGTTTACACTTTCGACTCGAAGCTGGCGCGCACAGCTCGCACAACAACGCGCCGCCGCTGCCTGCGGTGCGCACGTCCGCGCAAAAGCATAGCAGCAGGCAGCAACGTGACACACTGGCAGTGCTGTTGGGGAAAACTTTTACGCAAATTATGGCGTTTATGAAATTAGGTGAAAATTGACTTTTATTGTGTTGGCTGCGTCGGAAAATGCGAAAGCAAGCGAAAGAAAAATGAATGCGGAAGCGGAGCCTGTCAAATGCACACATACACACACACACACACCCACACACACAAACACACTTTATGGCATTTAATTATGTTTGTTTGTTATTGTTGAACATATAGTAGGTGCTGCAGCTATTAATATCGTTGAAATATGCATACAGGGTGTCCTGCAGCGCAAAGTTATACAAAATGCTTGTCAGAGTTTGTCAACAAATCACCCTGTTTAAGCAAAGTCCGCTAGTAATGGGAATCTATCTAAATTAAGAATTTTATTGTGTAGAAAAATTCAACTAATAAAAAGTTGGCCATAAACAATGCGACACGTTTGCGACACAATTAAAATGCACTGAAATTACTTTTTTCTGAAAAAAAACCAATATGATACGTGCTGTAATTAAAGTTAGTTGAAATTATAGGTAAGTATAAAAAAATTATATATATTCCTAGTCCAAACACTTGTCGATAGTATCAAAAGTTAACGAGAAATCAATACACACACACACAAACTCTACAAAAAAACCACTTGAAGTATTTTTTACCTCTACAAATTTTACATTTACACACACATTTCAAGTGTTTGAGTGCATCACTTAAACACGCAAAACTATACTAAATATATGTGTAGAGAATTTGAAAAACCCCTAAATGTATGCAGCGCAATTGTGGCCCTCTCAAACATATCAACTTACCGCGAATAATTTTGCTATTCAACAGCGTTGCTGCAGTTTAAATTCGCATATATATTTATTTTTATACATATATATTTATATATTATTATATATATTTATATATTTTTATATATATGTAAATACACAATTAATGCCATGCAGTGAATAATTAAAATGCCATTTCAAATGCAGAAAATCTCACAATTAATTGCAATGTGAAAGTTTTTCACCCATTTTTAGCAGATTGTACTACAATTTTTATTTCATACGAATGATTATTATGTCATTACAATTCTTGATGTGTGCTTCAGGCATATGCAAAAAATGCGTATTTTTTAATTATTGTACACATTTTATTAATATTCGATTCGTTCATTTCGAGTGAGTCGCATCGATTAATGAAATTTCGAATTAATTTCATAAACAAACAACTGAGTACATAAACACGTGTTGGCATATTTTTAGTGAATTTTGTATTTATGAATTTACCGCACATTTGCAAATGGTTTGAACTTTTGTTGTCTGGCAGCAATATTTAACTCGAACATTCATGAAAATTTTACAATTGTACAAAGCCGAGTCTTTTTTGTGGCCTGTTGTCAGCGCAATCGAGTTCTTCATTCGGATTATTTGCGTAAATTGGTTAAATGGAAAGCATACATTTAAGTGCGCTTAAAAGTATGCTATGCTCATTTGTTTGTTTGTTATTTAATACAAATTGTAAGAAAGGTGTCAGGTATTCTTTGCGAACACTACTGTCACGCAGGGGCGTAGCCAAGGGAGGGGTTTAGGGTGTCAGAACCCCCCCCATAGCCTATAATTTGTCAACATTTTCAATCACTATGCATCGTATGTACGTTCCCACATTAGCAAAAAGGTCTTTTCATCTTTAAATATTTAAAAGAAATTAACAAAACCCTTTTTTACCGAAACTAATTGGTTTTTTTAATAGTCACGTTTAGGCTTAATGCAGCGATTTGCATGTTCTAAAAACATGTCTAAAGAGTAGTTTAGTTCGTCGACCGGAATGTCCTTCAGGATGTCGGTACAAGCCTTTTGGATGGTTTATAGGTTCTTCAAAACGCTTTTTTCATCGGCAAATGCATTCTTTGAAAAGGTGAAATTCGCACGGTGCCACATCATGTGAAAAATTTATCGTGAGTTTTAATCAAAATGGTAGCGAAAGCGCCTGGGATCATCCAGGTACATTTGTATAAAAAATGACAAAATTCAAGTTTAAACAAAATTAAAAAAAAATATTTTTTCATGTTATTGAAAATTACCTTCAAATTTGTGCAGATATTAAACATGAATATTAAAAAGATCACCCGGGTGGGTATAAGTAAAGCGATGGTTAAATCCAATTTCAATAATTTCAATGAAGATTTTGGCTTATCTTTTATGAATTACCGCCCAGTGTTGATCTACGGTGATCGCGGATTCAGTTGGCTAACACTTTGGTCATCATTTATGTTCTGACAATCGTTTTTAAATCGCTTTTACCACTTATGAACTCCACCACGGTATAAACAAAAATCACCATAAACTTGGTCCATCAATTTAAATGCTTCGGTTAAAGTTTAAACATTTTTAAAACAATAGTTAATAATGGATCTTTGTTCGATGCACATTTTTGTACGATGACACAAAAATACTTCCACTTCAGATGCAATAACTTCGCTTTCAGTCCACCAAATTTCATGAAATTTTTACTAAAAATCAGGGAAAAAATTTAATTTTTAATGCATTAAGTCACATAAGCCACAACAAAATGCCCTATTTGGAAAGTGCACTTTACTTTAAAAAACATGTAATACTAAACTGGCAAAAAAATTTTTTTTAAAACCCCCCCCATGCCTAAGTTCTGGCTACGCCCCTGCTGTCACGTATTCTATAATCTTCAAGAACACTTCTTAGTGCAAATAGTCCCCTACAAAGAAGCTTATAGTTCACCGGGAGAAGCCAGTAAGATGGAAATTTTCTACACAAATGGCACAAAACTGAACAGAAAAGTCAGTAGTGGTGTAAAAATTTAACCTACGCTCCTCATACAGACTAATGTACTACTAGAACGACTTTTAGCCTGAAGCCTGGCTCAATGTTAATGTGATCTCCTATAAGGTTTATGAGACAACACCTCTTGAACGCTGCCTAGCGAACTTGGAAAAGATGCCAGTTGAAAAATACGATTAAGCGATTAATAGAAGAAGCCCCTGGTGAGAGTTAGGTTAGATTAGGTTCAGAAGTCGTGTAGGGAAACCCCGTAATTTTTTTCTGAGGCATCATTGCCTATTGTGAGTGCCCTCTATGACTGCCAGGAGGAGGCACAGCGCTCTAACTGGAGTTCCTGCAAAAAGTCAAGGCATTGTCTTTGTTAAACCATTTGTTTTGCCACATAAAATTGAGAATTATGCCTTTAAGGTCTGTGAGAAAGCGTGAGCTTGAGTCGTGTACCCCAGGACATAGACATAGAAAATTCTAATTCCACTTCTTCATTATAATGACGACTTCCGTGCCCAGTAATAACTTTTTTAAGTATTTTTATTGCAGATTTGTTGAACCCAAATCAAGGATTTTTATTAATTTCCTGCTTTTTTATGCTCTCCTGTAAAATGTGAATAACAATGTATACGCGGTTTTGTTGTTTAAACAACGATATGACATATTTCATTCAACAATTACCACTATGTAAGAGAAGTGAACAAAAACAGCTGATGAGTTACAACAAAGCTCAAATATAAATAGCAGGGTTGTATTGTTGTAAGCCATTTTTATATGGCAGAAGGAGTAGGAGAAAATTAGATGATTTTCGAACTTCGATTTAGAAACTTATCGAATATTCCATATTAGGCCAATATCGAGACTTGAATAAATTGTTTCTTCTATAATGTTGGTACACGTGCCAACAAAATAAACGGGAAATTCAATTCCCACCAATAAAACAAGTTTTCAAAGTTTCCACTAAAATTTGCCCCCTTTAATTCTTGCCGCCCTAGGGACGTGCCTACTCTGCACGCATGGGAAATCCGGGCCTGACCTTACTTTAAGCAAAAAAATTACCTCTTTCAAAAGCAGTTTTTCCTACGCTATTTCTAAGTATGTTGAAAACTTCAGAGGTAGTCATAATATTTATAAATTCTTGAAACAATGTTCAAGATAAATCCCCAAATTTTGTAAAAGTTCAAAAAGTTGTGCAATTATATGCGATCAAAAGTGAACTCTAAGTCAGTTAAAAAAATGATTGAAAGAACTAGATGTGCTGTCCAAAGGTTAAACATTCAGCATAATAGCAGCAAATTGCAAAAAAAAAACCCAATATAAATGAATTCATTAATACAAATTCTTTAAAATTTATCAAATAACCTAAAAGCAATAAACTTGGCGCAATATTTTGCTTTTAAATTACATACACATACTTCGAAAATTCCGTCGACTTGACGTCATTGGCCTATTGAGTGTACAATTAATAATTAATGAGCAAAAATTGTCGTACTTCCACCCACCGATGCCTACAGTGCGTATACGCAACCCTGTGTCGGCCAAGCGGATTTGCATAAATTCGTGCACACGCATACGCCCCGTAGTCCCACCGACTGCTGTAAACGGCCCTACAGATCCACTAATGTTTAGCTATTTTTAAGTTTGGCTATTTTTGGATGTCACAAAAAAGCGAATTGCATATTTTATGCGCAGCGACAACAACAGACGAGAGCCCATTCGGTCGACCGGGGCAACAAAACACATATCACACAACTCAACACACAACAAAGCTGCAAGCCGCAACCCAGCACACACACACACACACACACGCGCGTTCATTAAAAATTCAACAGCCAACTAAATTGAATTGAAGTGAATTTATGTCAAACCGGCATATTTGAATAAAATCGATTGTCGTCTAAGCCTATTTGCCTATTTCAGTCGAGTACGAATGGCCAAGAAACTGGACGGGTTAAGGGGGGAGAAACTATATTGTAGCTGCTTAGCTTTTTGCCGTCTCTATTTACACTTTAACGCTTTTCACTTTATGTAAGTGTGAATATGTGTGTGTGTGTGCATGTTGGTGTTGATGTGGTTCCCTGCTCGCACCTGAGTTGGTCCGTTTTAGATTTTGAGGTCAATTTGCGCATATCAAAACACCCGGACACCGCATTGCCATACGTGTGCGTTGTTGTCGAAGCAACAGGCCTACTGCCGTTAGGCTGCCTCGTGTCGCCACCCCTCTGCTTCCCCTCCCCCGCCAAATGGGCGACGTTTCACTTTCGTTGACCCACTTTTATTGTTTGCTTCCACTTTGCTGCTATTGTTTTTATTGGTTTTATGGTTGTTGCCATTTGCTGTTATTGCTACTGTTGTTGGTGTTATTTACATATTTAATCGTTTTGTGCAAAAGCCACAAAAGCTGGCATAACGCGTCATCGGGCAACTGCCTGGCCAAGCGTCTAGCTGCCTTTTGTCTCAGGCGCTGACGTTACTTGGCTCCATGCGCACTGCGCCATGAACCCCAACCGCGTTCAACCCCAAAGCAGTTACCTGGGCTACCAGCGTCGTCCTGCCGACAAGTAGCAAAATCATTAAGCTTAACATTTTCATTTCGTTTTATTGAAATGTTACGCATAATTCAGTTGAACAATGCAAACGTTGGGCGTACGCTGTCAAAATCAGGCTGCAACACACACACACACAAACACATTCAAAACCGCATGTGTGTAGCAAATAATCGGCTTTGAGGCGAGTGAGAAAGTTGTTAAAGTTAAATTGAAAAATAACAAAGTTCAAGCACAACCACAGCATGAAGGTAGCAATTATTTGATCAATTTCATTGCACAATAAAATAAATTTGTAATATTAACTCGCATCAAGACTTTATGTTTCATTATCTAAAAATGTTTCATAACTGATAACATCAAAGCTTCAACTAATACGAAAATCGGTATAGATTTCAAGAAATTTACATTTAATACCGTTATGCGTGCTCAGCACAAGTCTGATTACGAATACTTGGAATATTGGACAAAAGCGTTTTTAACACAACACAGACGGCGCAGCACTTAAATAGGCTTTGTGCCGCTTAAGTTGTGCTAATTTGTGAAAATCCACACACCCACAGCAAAGACAATTAAACTATAAGATGTCTTACGTTCATACAAATCAGTGGCGCTTCAAAAATTTGCCGTGGCTTTTTCAATAAAGCCACGTGAGAGTGGTTTTTACAGCAGCGCCACATCCGGAGAGCAACAATGAAGCCACGCAAGTAACTCTCTCTGCGCAACGATGAAGCCACGCAAGCAACTCTCTCTGCTTGCAGTCGGCAGAGATGTGAATATGCGTGTGATCTCTATGTGCTCTTGTGTTGATTTTTTTGGTGGTTGATTGTTTTAATCAGTAGCGCACACGGGACAGGAACATTTGGGGATTCAAACCCCCTCAAATACAAAAAATAGTAGTGAAATATCCCTCCAAAAATAAATTCTGCCTGCGCCACTGACTTCAACGCATGTGAAGTGAGCGCACATAATTTTTCTTTTGCTTGGCAGTGATCAAAGCCGTTGTGCTTTCTGTGAGCAAAACAAAGAGCGTTAATATTATTACGCTCTCACTGTACCGACGCTTGCTTGCTCTCGATAATGAAAATTTTGCAAATTCGAGCTCGCCCTATGCCATTCGGTTGTATGGCCGTAAGACATCTTATTGTTTAATTGTCTTTGCCCACAGACACACACACAGCCATATCCAAACGCCAAAGTTCGAGCAGTAACCAAACTATTCGACTGTTACGAACCTCGGCAACGTCTCAAAGGGCTTTCGTTGCTAATTGGACGGCCACCGCATAATCGCTAAATCGCATTAAATGCTTGAAGGAAACTGTCGACGAATGACGTCGAACGAAAGTAACAACTTGCAATGGTAAATAGAAATGTTTTAAAATATTTGTAGTGTTAATGTTTCATGTTAATTCTTTGGCTCGTAGATTTTAGGCTCAAATTTTGTAAGAAGTCTAAAGCTTGAACGGTTGAAGTGCTGATTGAATCAATAATAATGAACTGAGCTTTGCATATTTTGGAAAAGCATGAGAAATGTAGACTTTTTCAGCTTCATAATATGAGATCTTATTAGGTACTAAGGGCCCAAACAAGTCTGAAGTCAGTAGGCCCAATAAATCACGCTTCTTTTAACCTTTTGTTGACCCTGTCAAATTTTTATTTAAAAAAAAACAACAAATACTTGTCTAGTTATTTCTCATTTCAAGTAATTTCGTCATATTTGAAGTCAATAGGCCCATAAAATCATGTTTCCCCAAACAAAGTGTTAACCCATTGTGTACCCGTCAGATTTTTATTTTTTTAATTTTAATTAATTTTTTTCAATTAATTTCATTTTTAATTATTTTCCATTTAATTTTTTCCAGCATTTTCACCAATTTCAAAGTCAATTGATCCATTGGTTCATGTTTTTCATAGTCTTCCCCTAAACAAACCTTAATTCATTGTTGACCCCATCAGATTTTGACTTTCGAAAAGTTGAAAAATACATGTAGAATTTTTTCTCATTTGAAATGCTTTCACCATATTTGAAAACAAAAAACCCATAAAGTTATGTTTTCCATACAAACTTTTAAGCCTTAGTTTCCCCTTATTTTTGATTTAAAAAAAAAATAGAAAAACACGAGTCGAGTTATTTTACATGTGAAGAACTTTCACCAAGTTTGAAGTCAGAAGACCCATAAAATCTTGTTTCCCCAAACAAAGTGTTAACCCATTGTGTACCAGATTCAGATCTGATTGGTCAGATTTTGATTTTCAAAAAAATGAAAAGCAATTGTAAAAATATTTTCTATTTGAAATGTTTTCACCAATTTCGACCCATTAGACCCATCAGTTTATGTTTATTTAACAGTCTTTCCTTATACGAACCCGGGATTTTTTCCAGGATTGATTCCGTTAAATTTTGATTTTTGAAAAATTTAAAAATATGTATCGAATTAGTTTTGATTTAAAGTGTTTTCACAAATTTTCAAGTCATGTTCATGTTTTTTTCATAGTCGAATTAAATTTCAACCGTTAAATTTTACTCGTTGACCCCGTTAAATTTAAATTTTAGAAAAACTATAAAATACGTGTCGAATATTTTTTGATTTGAAGTATTTTCACCAAGTTTGAAATCAATAGGCCCAATAGATCTCGTCTCTTCATATAACAATAACACCTTAACCCATGTTTTGCCCACTTAGACACCGAAATTCCAAAAATCGCATCTTAGCGGAAGTTTATTTTCTAAAGATTATTTTCTACCTGAGCACACTTAAGCCTCTATATGGGCCCATTGTAATACTACAAATTCCAACCGTTTGAAATGTATATGCAACAGTTTTTCAACATGTATTACAACACACATTTCAAACGGATGGGGGAAGGGGAGGGGACCTACAGTTTTACGCTGAATCCCAACGGCTGTTTTTTTTTGGCAATTTCCTTTCACACTTCTAGTAATTCTCATCTGCTTCATGTGGATAGCGATAGCAATAGACGAGTGTTTCACCAACCCGGGCTAGTAATCGAACCTAGAGCCCCTGGTATGAGAAACCAGCGAGCTACCTACTGGAGTATCGAGACCGGCATGAACAGGTAAGGGAAAAGGTAGCCAATAGATGGACTGAATCGTCCAATCTTCTGGCAGGATAGGTAGATATGAAGAAGTGGCAGCTTCAGAAGAAGAGCCCACAGGTTGTGCCTCCTTTTCAGTCGGCACTGCCGTAGCTGCAGCTCACTAGAGGAGGAAGTCGGCGTGTCAGGAGACTTCGTCACCTTAAGCCGCCTTTTCTAGTTGACATGACAAATCTGCCAATCACTAATATTAACAGCATAGCCCGCTTTATAAGGGAGTATCAATGGGTTCCTTCTACCGACTGGGGAGTTGGTAGTCCAGGGTTCTTTTAATTTCTATCTGTGGCTACATAGCGGGCCGGATGTGGCTTATGTGAACTCCAGAAGCTACCACTTTAATCTAATCTTACCTAAGTCAATGTGGCCCATAGTAATACCACTGAATTTATTGACTTTCCCTAAGAGTGAGACTGATTGAAAGAAGTAATAAACTTCCTTGAGATCGCAATGAAGCATATTTGAGTTAATTTATGTAGTAGAACCCAAAGTCTCACTTGATAAATCCAGGAAAAGATATAGTCTCTATTCTAGTGTTACGTAAATTAGTTCTGCTGGTCAAAGCAGGCGTAGTTCGTATCGCTGGATTGTGCCACAATAGAACACACTGAAATCCTTTAAAGAAATTCACCACAAGTATACACTTCATTTACAGTTTCATCTTATTTTCACTTCAAATCACTTTTCTTATATGTACGTCTCATACTGTTGCTAGTCAAAACCAAACTGATGGCAGCACTATAACCGGCTGCCTTTTGTATTTGTATGCCGGGAGTGTAACTCCTTCTCGAAACTTCCAGTATTGCCTCAAACCGTCTCTATGATAAATCCCGCAAAATAGCCATGCCCTCTAAATATATGCAATGGCGCTGACAAATGCCCGTTCAGTGTTGTCATGTTGCCTATGCAAAGTGGCCCACAATAGGTTCTGCACGACAGGATATAACGCATGGGCCGACCGTCATAAGCTGCCACTCTAACCTGACCTAAGGCAATGAGGCACATTATGATACCACTGAATCTATTGACTTCCCCCCAATGTTGACACCAACTGGAAGAAGTAATGAACTTTTCTGAGAAACTAATGAACCATATTAGAGTTAATTTATATAGTAGAAGACAAAGTCTTTCGCCAAGTGCAACCTTGTGGCTTCAGCCGGTAGGAACCTGCTATCCCGATGAGCACAGGTTCATCTCAAACAGAAAAAGTGTGGACATGAATCCAGAGAAAAAAGCATAGTCCGCATGGAAGATACTGCGTGGCTGGATATAATTATGAACCACATTCAGAAATTGGCAAATGTTAGCAAGGCTTGAAATGTCAACAAGAAAATCATGGCGCTTGCAGCTATTTACGTTAGTTATGATCCCTAAGCAAAGCGGATTATCTTCTCTCTCCTCCTGGTTTCTGCTTATTTATGAGCTACGCAAAGTTGCGACAAAGTGTCTGCCAATTTTTCCTGTAAAGCCATGAAAAGTGGGTTCAATAAACTTGCACGAAGCGTGTAAATGTGCCAGTCGAAATCAATCAAAAATTGTTTGTTACGCTAATTTGTGGGCTGAGTTGAATTCAATGCGCAGACATAAAGACACATTTATCACATCAAGTCTGAAACCAAAATCCGGCAGACTATATATAAAACAAGATAAGCAGCAAAGCGCAGGAAGTGAAGTAAAATGGACATGCAAACAAAACGAACTTCATTAAAATCGCATTAAGTGATTATTTTAGTGTTGAATTTGAGCTAAAAGAAAAACACATTTGTGTTGGGCTTTTAACGAGGCGGCTGGCGACAAGTGGCAGTGGATATCAAAAATAAAGACGCCATAACAGAGAATATAAAAACAACATTTGTTAAAGCCTCAAACGATGGCCACAACCAGCAATAACAGCAAACAAAACAGAAAAAGTCTAAAAACGAAATGGGAAGCGATGTATAAATTCCCGTGTTGAAACGTAGAATTGGAATGCGAAGAAATTTTCAATAATGCAATGTGAAAAAACAATTTGAAAAAAACAAAGCAGGTACCAGATAACAGAAACTTCACCAATGGTCAGAAGGAAGCGAAGTGAATGGAGCTGAAAGCCGGCGGCATGCCATCAAAATCGCATAAATACGGCAATGTCTGAGCGATTGAATGGTCGCCCGAATGAATGACTGTGAGGGAATTCAACCAACAGCGGCGTTTTGGCCATTGCTGCCGCAAGCACTCGAGGGCTTTATTGTTGTTGTTGTGTTCTTATTTCGTTGATTTCGTTGGCGTTGCGCTTAGAGTACACTTGACCTTGACAATTGCCGTCGTCAGTGCCAACCGCAAACATTTACAATGCGTACAACAGTAGCAACACACACACACACACACACGCACGCACACAACGAAAACGCCAATTGCAATAAAAGCCCTGTCGGACCTGAGACAACTGGTTCCCAAAATTCATTGGTTTTTCAACTGGTTTTTTGTAAGTCAATTGGACAACTAGTTGTCCAAGTAGCTGTCAGCGAATGCAGAAGTCAGTCAGTTCGCGTCTAATCGTTCACGTTCTGTGTGCGCGCGTTTATAGGCGTGAAGAGACATGAAAATACGAAACGAAAGGCGAAACAGAGGTGAAATAATCAACAAAATTCTGTTGCGGCTGATCTTGTGATACTTTTGTTACAACAATAACGTAGAAATGTTTGCATTTTTTGAACTTTCTGTTTCTATGACTCGAAGTTCGCTCGATTTGCACGTTTTTCCTTGAATGATTTCAGTTAGAATTTTGCGTGGTTGCGTGAAGCAACGAATTGCAGCAGCAGTCGAATGGTATGTATTAATAAATTTATGTAATTATTTATTAATTTATTTATTTTTTTATTAATTGCAGGTGAAGTCAGGATGTTGAATTGCGTGAGACCCCAAACAGTTTCGACAGAAGTGTGTCAACAAGTCGAAGTTCATCTTTACGTGCACCAATATTTTTTTTTAATCGCAATGAATTTTTGTTGTGTAGTAGCAAAACACGAAACACGTCCTCTTCCTTTGGTTGCTGCACTTGATCTACCATTTTATTTCTCTTCTATTACATTCGTGTTTCATCTTAAAGCTAACATGGGGTTGCCAGACTTATAGCTAATTACAATGATGCCTACTATAACTTATGCTTACCCTAGGCCCTTCTCACCTGCTACAGTTGTTTTAATAATATTTTTAAAATAAAATTAATCAGCCCTGTTCCAGGATCCGAATCGGATCGGAAATGGATTTGATTCCGACCGTCGGTGTTCTACATTCCGATTATCGGAAATATTTTCCGATGCAACCCTGTTCTCAAATCCGATTAAGTTCGAAAGAATTTGAATCGGAAGTTTGGTGTTCTGCATTCCGATTATCGGAAATTGTTGTCAAAAATATTCCGTTAAACAAAAAGCTGGTGGAATTGAAATCGGAAAGCAGCAAATCGAAAGCAAACAACGAAAATGTATGCAAATAAATTAAACATCGTGTTTAATAAAACTAATAAATTAATTTTTAATCAGGGGAAAGCATAAGACTGCTGACCAGAGTAAAATACTCTTGGATTTGATGGAGGAGAATGCGGACATCGGGAAAGGTTTCTGCAAAGGCGACAAAGTCGAATTTGAAAATAAGTGGAAGCACTTAACGCAGTCGCTGAACGGGCAAGGACCACCAACAAAAAGTGTAACGGAGTGGAGAAAGGTGAGAAGTAAATTAAATCAATTCATTTTGTAAAATTTTCTTCAATCATAGACCTGGGTTGAGGTAAGAAGGAAGCTGGCACATAATAGAAGAGAAGCTTTAGCGACCAGCGGTGGACTTTTAAGAAGCACAAACTTTCCGAAATGGAAGAGGCGGTTGCCTTTTCTACCGATCGTTGATAGCCTCCTTCGGCAAGAAATCGCAAAGCCGTCGTCAATTTCAATTCTGACGGGATGGAGCATTTCCGGAAAAAAGGTTTCACTTCGGTCAAGATTATGTTGAATGCTACTTTGTTAAGGCGGTACTGAGCAATAAACCTTAAATAGGAAATTTTGAACATAACTGAAATAACTTGTACTAGTTACGAAGAATCTGGCAATTCCATCGGATTGCTGTGGTCTCGCAAAATTCTGCGGTTCACTTTTTCAACGGCGGACTGCTCGTTCTCAAGCAATACTGCCAATAAAATAACCACTCATTTAATAAAATAAAAAATTTCAAAAAATTTTACAAATGACTTTTTCATTTGAACATTTCAAGCCAACAGCTGATTGAAGGTTTGTTTAATTTGCTAACAATCGGATTCGAAATAAACTTCGAATGTGACAATTCCGTTCGGATTGCAGAACACCTCTACAAATCGGAATCGGATTTCATTTCGATTCGAATCCGATTCCGATTCGGATTGTGGAACAGGGCTGAATATTTAAAAATTTCAATGATTTATTTTCCTTTATAAAAATCAACTGGTTAGAAAACTAATCCAGAATAAACTAGTTTGCAAACTAGTCGCTTTGCAACTGGTTTATAAACTGTTTTACTTCGGACTAACCTCGGACTAGTTGCAAATGTATGCAGACGGGGACAATTGACTGTCGCCTAGGACACCGCCACGTTAAAAGGGTGAATTTGCTCCAAGGAAACGAGTCGGCTCTGAGGTCAGCTATGACTGTCAAGCAACGAGTTGAAAAACTACATTTGGACCTGTCCGATTTCCTACAGGGAGGAAACAACATTCGCAGCATTGTGTTGTTGTCGCCATTGTGTCGTTTACACGGTCATCAACGACAGCGCAGACGAAATTCCGCGAATTTACAACGGGCTGTCAAACAAACACAAATATTATCTTTACTTCTGGTGAATTTTTTAGTTTAGTGTGAGTCACAATGAGCAAAGCAACCGGCATACAATTTACAGGGCCATGTGTTTGGGCCTAAGTGTGTGTTTGTATGTGTGAGTGTGTGTGTGTATAAATCTGCGCAGCCCATACATTATTATTAGTTGATAAATAGATCAACGGCAACGAACTTCAAATTCGACCGAAAAATAAAACGCACGCACCATCCTTGCTACAACTTTGCTTATAAAACTATGCCTAAGGTTCCTGTTGTTGTTGTTGTTGTTAGTAGTATTGCCTACCGACGTGGTTAGCGCTTCTCTCTTGGGCTTGTTCGTACTTTTATTGTGCGTGATTGTTCGCCATGTTTGCGGCTCAGCTTAACCGGTAGTGGCCATTGAACCCAGCTTATTTGCTTTTATTGCTGCTCATTTTACTGTTGCTACTATTGTTGTTGTTGTTGTTATTATGTCCTAAATGCTTGATAAATTAAACTGTAGGAACTGAAAGCGCTTAGGACTGCTGTTGCCAGATAACATTCAAAGAGAGATTGACAGAGCGATAGACACACAATGCGACAATGCGAGAGTTGCGTTTGTGTGTATGGGTTTGTATGTGGCTTAGTTTGTATGTAAGCATGAACGATTCGAACATTTCTGCATATGTTTAGCAGCAGAAATATTACTTATAGTTGAAAAAGAAACAACAAAATAATCGGACAATGAACTTACAATGGGAACTTACACTCACACACACACATACATTTACAGTACTTTGTACTAAAATTTGAAATGCTAAGAAATGCTTATAGATATGATTAAGAATTTCGATTTAATGCTCGAGAATACAAAGTAATTGTTACTTTATTTTTTTAGATTAATTTTAATTTAAATAATCATTATTGAAATAATTTGAAATTTGCCATTTTGCACACTTGTCAATTTTCATTTAATTATTTTCAAAATGTTATTATTGCAAAAACTCAAATTTGAATTTAATTACATTTTAATTTCTTCTTCTTCTTTAATTTCGCATTACAAATTGATTGCAGCCTACAGCAACAACAATAAAACAATGCCAACACTCGCTCCTCACTCCAATCGTTGGCCATCAAATTAGGCTATAATTTTCACTTTTGGTTTTAATACTTTTTTGCTGCCGCTGGCTTTAAGTGAACTGCTATTGTGTTATTGTTGTTGTTGTGTGGTGCATTTGTTCTTGATTAGTTTTTGCAGGCGCAGAGCCGAAATGTTCAAAAGCGCCTGCCGCGATAACAATTTGCGTCGGCCAGACTTTGTTTAATTGCTTTTTAATGATAGCACTTTTATGCATTCACTCACTCATTCACTCACTCACTCACTCACTCATGCAAGCACAACTTTTCTCCCCACCCACCCCACCCTACCAACACTTGAAGCGCACTGCAGCCGCTCGATGCAGCCCCCAACTTTTGCCAGTGTCATGTTAAATTGCTGTTGTTGTAATTTACTTTAACGCTCTTATTGTTGTTTTGTTGTTGTTGTTGTTGTCATGTTTATGCAGTGAGTTTGCTGTGCCGCCAAAAAACAAAAGTGAGGAAAAGCTTTTGTGTGCAGATTAAATGCGGCTGGCTGGGCGTGAAAAGGTTACGCGGCCAAGGGCTCAACAACATGGAAATTCGGTAGTTTGAAACAATTTTTAAATTTTTTCGCTGTGATTAATGCAAAACGCGGTTTTTTGTGTTAATTAAAAGTATTTGGAGAGGAAACACAAATGTCAAATAGGAAAAATGGTGCAAAATTTATAGATCGTTGTTGACACAAAGGCAGATAGGCAGAGTATTTTTTTAAACGATTTGAGTTTATGTTTGGATAACTTTGAGCAATAAATGACACAAATATTAAGTTGAACAGGCAGAAGCAATGCTAAAGTTAGCGAAAATTAACTTTACAGGACTTGGAGTCCTACTTTTCTTAGCGGTTTAGGAGTACAAATTAGTAATGTCTGTTTTTTGTGGCCGAAAAATGCATTTATTTCAAAACAAAATGAATAGACAGATCAATAAAAGCAAGTATTGTCCATCGTTGGTTACTACTTTTTCCACATCTCTCAGGCAATTATTCAATTCCATCTCAAAACACTGTTTCGTCCTTTAGGGCGATCCAAGTTAGGAGCCAATTTTTCCATCCCTTTTTCTCATCATTCACGAAATTTTTTAATAACATCTCAAAAAAATGTTTCGTCTTTTAAGGGCAATCTCAGGCAATTTTCGAACTCCATCTCGAAAAAATGTCTCGTCTTTTAAAGCAATCCAAGTTAGGAGCCAATTTTTCCATCCCTTTTTTTTATCTCTCAGGCAATTTTCGAACTCCATCTTGAAAAAATGTCTCATCTTTTAAGGCGATCCAAGTTAGGAGCCAATTTTTCCATCCCTTTTCTCTTTTTCCCATCTCTCAGGCAATTTTCGAACTCCATCTCGAAAAAATGTTTCGTCTTTTCAGGCGATCCAAGTTAGGAGCCAATTTTTCCATCCCTTTTTCTCATCTTTTAAGGCGATCCAAGTTAGGAGCCAATTTTTCCATCCCTTTTCTCTTTTTCCCATCTCTCATGCAATTTTCGAACTCCATCTCGAAAAAATGTTTCGTCTTTTAAGGCGATCCAAGTTAGAAGCCAATTTTTCCATCCCTTTTTCTCATCTCTCAGGCAATTTGCGAACGCCATCTCGAAAAAATGTCTCGTCTTTTAAGGCGATCCAAGTTAGGAGCCAATTTTTTCATTCTTTTTTTCTTCTCTCAGGTAATTTTCGAACTCCATCTCGAAAAAATGTCTCGTCTTTTGAGACGATTCAAGTTAGATCCCATTTTTCGATTTCTGCTAAAGAAGTGAATCGATGACCTGTAAAATTGTGCTGAATCCATCGAAACAACCAGTAAGCAGAAGGAACAATGTCCGATTACGGCGGGTGCCTTCAGTGAACACAATTAAGTCCCTCGTTGGGAAATTCGCAGCGGGACCTCCTTTCGACACCGTTCGTCACAATTGAACATCCCGAAAACCACTTTATGGAGAATTATGAAGAAAGATTTGCATTTGTAGGTCGTACTGTAGCCGTCAATGGTGAACTATATCAGTCCATGATCACCGAATTTTTGCAGCCATTCATTGAGGAAAATCATTTGTAGGATTATTGATTGGGCGCGATATGCCATACGGCGCGCCAGATGGTGAATTTATCTACTGAAGACAATGTTCCCTCGAGGTCTCATCTCCAAAAACGGCGATTTCGACTGGTCTGCTCGATTAAACAGCGCCGAATTTTTTCTTGTCGAGCTACTTAAAGGTCCTACTACACTTATAAACAGGGCAAAGCGTATTATTTATTTCTTCTTGAAGTTGTCGTAGAATATACCTTTGTAAAAAATAATTTAAAAATCCCTTTCTTTTTTGCCGCTGCTTGCCTCGCTGACGCCTTTCAACGTCTCTTGGTTTCAGTTCAGAGGGCATTGATTTTCTTTTGAATCATTCCCATGAATCTTAATCGAACCGAGATGGTTTGTTGTGTCACTCCCAATGATACTGCAAGCTCCTCTTGCGTTTGTCTCGAATCTTCATCGAGTACTGCCTGCAATTCTTTGTCTTCGAGTTTATTTGGCTGTCCAGAATGAGATTTGTCTTCAAATGCTGAAATCACCATTCTGGAAAAGTCGAAACCATTCTCTACATGATTTGTCAGTTGAAGCATTTTCTCCTTAAACTTCCACACGCATTCAATGTGCTTTAGCTGCATTTTTCTTCCAATTAAAGCAGACAACTAAAACCTCCCACAAATGTTCCTTAGTTAACACAAAGTTGGACATATTCAACACAGTTAAAAAAACACAATTTTTAATAAACTTAAAGCTATACTAAATGAAGATTTTTGATCTCAGAAACCATCGCAATCAGCTCTCACTATGAACCATTCACAATAGCCGGAATCATCTTTTGAAAAAAGGAACCGAACTAATTTGTGTTTCCAACATAAAACATTTTTCATCTGTAAAACAAACTCAAAACAATTCATGGATTTTTGGCTCATTTCATGAATTTTCATTTGTCTGGCTTGTACTGTCCGTCCGCAAGTGTCATGGCACAATGTCAATATGTATTTAGTGCCAACATCAAATCATGCAGAAGTAGCGGCGACTTGAAAGCTAACAACGCGGCCGCAAAATGGAATTTTCATGCTCAACCAAAAATCGCCCCAAAACTGCGCAGCAGCAAAATGATTAGACCAAAAAAAACACGAATGGTGGCTTGCGTCAGCTGCCAATCAGGTCCGCAGGGCGAACACAATGGAACCGTTGAACTTGCTACTGTCCAGAGTTGTAATAGTGTGCAGCAAAGTTTTGGGCAGCACACAGACCAAGTTTGCTGTGGGCGGTAATTGAGTTTGGGCAAAGAAACATGAACTTGCTGGACAGATGTCAAGTTGAATTTCCTGCTTGACTTTACAAATTTGGTTTAGTTTTTTCAACTTTTTTTTTCAAAGACTACGAGCAAAAATTATGCATAAGACAAGTCACAACGCCAAATTTACCCGCATCGACCCAACAATTTCACAACACAACAAACTGACGCACATAATCTACAATGCACAGGTGCGTTCTTGTTTGAGGGGAATGAATTTCATACTCAAACTCTCGACCAGATTGATGGTCCATGCTTAGCGCATTTTATGGGATTTGTCTCGCCAGCTGACAGCGCAGGTGAACGTTAATTAAAGTCAGCTTTGCCGCTGCGTTCAGTGCAATTTGTTGAAGATTTAAACTCTGCCATAAAATATGCAACACCTTTGCACACACACACACACAAACAAACACTCGTACACACTGTCGAATAACTTTGAGCAGCGTGCCGCAACTTACCTCTGACATTTTTCGTTTCTTCTTTTCCATGCAGGCACACGCACACACGCACAGTACTACAAAGTTTTCGCTACGATGGCAAGAATGTCGTCGTGGCCGTAGTTGAATTTGTTGCTATTGTGCGACGCTGGCAGATCTGATGCGGCCGCGTGTTGGCGGCCTACGTGGCGTATGATGAATATTATTATTATTATTATTGTTGTTTGTTTAATTTGGATGCTGCCATCGTGGCGTATGTTGTTGTCTTTGTGTTCTTATTGCGTTTTGTTGTGAACGTTTTGTTGCTGCGCAAATTGCCAGCATAGACGTAGATGCGTAGTTCCGTTTCCGTGTGGCACAGCTTGCGGATATTGAAAATGCGCCTTGCAGTCTCGCCTTCAAAGTTGCCCCCACAGCGCTGCCGACTTGTGCGTAATTTCGCTATGTGTGCGTTCTTTTGCCACACATTCGACTATTTATGTTTTATCCGAGTATGTACTTGAATATTCCATGAAAATGCTTCTATATTCATTTGCTGGTTCGAGTTACTGTTGCGCGTTCATGTAGTCGTTGCTTGTTTGCGTTCAGGACATCAAACGCTTTTTGCATATAGTTCGATTTATATTGAAACTTGTGCTTAGCATTCGTTGGCTTTGGCAGACGCGTGACGCTGACATTTTCAATATCTTTGCTTTCGTGTTGTGAGATTTGCAGCGTCAGTGGCAAGTTGACTTAAAGAATCTGAAAATAACAAATTCAAACTCTGTAAGTAATGTGTTATGGCTTTTGAATCGATTGCAGAAAATGATTTGTATGAATTTTTCATGGAACTGCAATATTAATGATATGAATAATAAAACTATACACGAACAAAGAATTTTATTCCATATCATTTAACTTTCTCTACTACCAACTAGGAACACTGGCAGGTTAAGCTTTAAGTACTCCACCTGCACAGTTATTCAATCGAAATGTGCTTTACTTAGTTGAACCTTTCGCACACTTGGCTTGCGTTCTATTGACCGCATGAATTATTGACGAGCTTTCTCGCTGCGAAAACACGCTGACGCCATGCAGCAACGCAGCAGTGTCGCCGCTATGAGTAAACTTGGCCATTGCCGGTGGATGTTGTCGCCTGTGTCGATGTCGATGCTGTCGCTGTCGCTGTCGCTGGTGTTGATGTTGATTTTTATTGATTCGACTAGCTGTAAATATTTGCCAAACACTTGTACAAAATACACAAAAACCAACAACAATTCTCACACGCAGCGCACAACGTTTCGGCGAGTTTAATGTTGTAACGCGTACCGGAAGCATACTTTCAGGCGCTTTAATGCGCTAGCTGGCAGGCAGCAATGTTTATGAAAACAGTGTTGCTGCTCGATGTGAGGCAACAACCTCAAGATTGTTTTTTCAAAGTAAATGAACATTTAATGTTAATCTATATACATAAAATCGTTTGTCCTGACTGAATGACTGATTGATTGATTGACTGCTTGAATGACTGACTAATTCATCATCGCCCAACTCAAACTGCTGAGACTACAAATATGAAATTTGAACCACTAAGACGGGGGTCTAAAAGGGCAACAAAAGGGGTAAGGTGTTGTTGTTGTTGTATGAAAAAACGTGATTGTTAATATGCTTATTGATTGCAAACTTGAAAATACTACAAATTGAGTTTTTCGAAAATCAAAATTTGACGGGTCCACAATGGGTTAAGTTTTGTAAACGGGAAGACTATGAAAGAAAACATGAACCATTGTGAATATTGACTTCAAATTTGGTGAAAATACTACAAATCAGTTTTCAAAAACAAATTCTAACTAGGTCAACCGAGGGTTAAAAGTTTACATGGGGAAAAATTATTTAATAGGTTAAAAAAATGTTTTCAATTCAGAAATAATTTTATAGTTGTTTTTCATTTTTGTGAAAATTAAAATCTGATGGGGTTAACAATGGGTTGAGGTTTGTATACGGGAAGACTACAAAAAAACATGAACCATTGACTTCAAAATTGGTGCAAACACTTCAAATGAAAAACAATTAGTCACGTGTTTTTAATTTTGTTTTTTCGAAAATCAAAATCTAACTGGGTAAACCGAGAGTTAAAAGTTTACAATGAGAAAAATTATTTAATAGGTTTTCTGACTTTAAACTTAGTAAAAGCATTTCAAATCAGAAATAATTCGATAGTTGTTTTTAATTTTTTTTTAATTAAAATCGAAAGGGGTCAACAATGGGTTAAAAGTTTCTTTCGAGAAACTATGAAAATGCATTAGTGAATGGATCTATTCACTTTTTTGAAAATTAAAATCTGATGGGGTCAACAATGAGTTAACATTTATTTGGGGAAAACATGTTTCGACTTCAAATATTCAAAACTGCCTTAAATGAAAAATTATTAGAAAAGTATTGGTCATCAAAATCTGACAAGGTCAACTAAAGGTTAAGAGAAACTTGATTTATTGGACTTATTGATTTCAGATTTGAAAAAATTACTCAAAATCCAAACTAATTCAACGCATGATTTTCAATGTTTGAAAATCAACAGCAGACAAGGTAAAAAAACTTTGCTAAAAGTTTATGTGATTACAAAACAATTTACCAAAAAAATTATTTCAATGAAATCATAAAATTCATGCGTGCCAAGCCGCCGGGTTCTCCTAATATTTTTCATATTCATGTGCAACTACTCAGTTGTATGAACCCGCATATCATTTGCCAAGTATTAAAATATTGAATGCAGTAAAAGTTGGAAATATTATATAAAATGTGTTGAGAGAAATAACATCGTAAGCGGCACAAAATGTGTCATAAACACCAAACAACAACAATGCACATGCAAATGGTGAAAAATTCAAGTGTTGTTTTGTTTTTGTTTTGGAGAAAACCAACGCATACTGAATGACTTTGAAAAAGTAACTTTATTTTCTACTCTGGTTTAACTTTTCATTAAACTGTCAAAACAATGAAACCAAAAATTTTAACATTTTTCATAAATATTTGAACAAAAAAGGAGAAAGAAGTCATGGAATTGTTAAGAAAGAACAATGCGAATAAAAAAGATACGAGACATTATAAAACATCGACATTATGTTTCGTTGCAGTGGAGTTGTTTTTATGTTTTTTTTTTATATTAGAACGAAGCGACTGCCTCATTTATGGCGTGAAGAATGCGAGATTTCTTATGTAAACCCAGCTATCTCTCGGATGTTTGGAGTAGAAAGCTCAGATTAGTAAAGATGGTAGTGTTTATAATTTGTAGTCCTTTGAAAATCATTATTATTCCAATAGATGGCTAGACGCTGGATGGTGTTAGAAAAATGAAATTCGTACTAAGAGAACTTTTCAGACAGTTTTGTAATTGCTTGACGCAGTTTTGTTTGAGAGCATGCCAAATATGGACAAGTTTGAAAGATGAAATTCGTATTAAGAAAACTTCTCACAGTTTTGTGGTTGCTTGACTCAGTTTTGTTTAAACGTGCGTCAAAGATGGACACCAGAATGAAAAAATAAGCCATGTCTTACAGTTTTTCTTCGATAAAGATGATTCCATTCCGATGATTTTGAAGCCAAAGATACAACACGCTTGGGAAGGCCAATTGTCAAAAATCGAAATGATGGAAATCGTTGAGTCCAACGGTCGTGTAAGAACTGTTTCGATTGCCCAGAAGCTAAACAAATGAACAGCGATGTATGTATGAGCTGTTTAAAGACATGGACACAACAAAGGCCATGGACGATGAAGCTGCGGTGAAAAAGGAGTTCGATGCGGTAGTTGGAGGTCGATAGCAAAGAGGGAGACCGTATCTCCGGTGAAA
The DNA here is from genome assembly GCA_964056695.1 of Melieria picta. Classification (NCBI taxonomy): domain Eukaryota; kingdom Metazoa; phylum Arthropoda; class Insecta; order Diptera; family Ulidiidae; genus Melieria; species Melieria picta. The sequence continues at coordinate 39,746,423 of OZ057398.1, forward strand.
GGACCATCTTAAAGATGCCCATTTCATCTCTTAATGTGTCTTGAATAGAACTTGTGCGGCAGGCCGTAACCAGGTAATGCCTTGTTATGGCCAATTAAGTAAGTAAGAAGCTAAACATTGGCAAAAAAAAAGCATTTGAAACCACATTAATAACTTATTTACTTAACTGGCCATAACAACCCGTTACCTGGTTACGGCCTGAATCAAAAGCTCTCTCCAGGTGCTTTTGCTTTGCGCCTTCTCCAGTTGGTCACACCAAGAGATGATAGGGCCTCCTCAACTTGGTTCTTCCACCGGAGACACATTAATAACGCTGGATACAAAAAGAAGCTGAACAAGAAGAATAAAATCCCATGAACCGAATTTCCACTGACTGGTGATGAAAAGTGGATCCCTTGCGACAAGTGAGAGTGAAAACGGTTCTGATCGAATAGTGGTGAGCTGGCCCAAACGGTAGTCAGGCCAGAATTGAGAGTCAGAAAGGATTTGTGGTGAGATTTTCCCCTACGTTTAGCCATCTTTTACGTCTTATTTTGGACTTTTACTGTCAACAGTTGAACCATCTGAAGAAAGCCATTGCTCTGAAGCGGCCAGCTTTGGTCAAAAGGAGAGAAGTTGTGTTCCATAGGGACAGCACCAGGCCACGCAAATCGATAGTAACTCGCCAGAAGCTTTGGGAATTTGTTGTTGTAATTGAAAAATATTCGAAAATATCCTGGAGCATATTCGAATGTTTGATTTTCATAGTGCAAAAAATTATGCATTAAGTCGAACAGACTCAAAATTTCAGCGGCTGCATCTAAAATTATGTCTGAATCCCACATCGAAGTCGCAATATTTTTTATCGATATGATCTCTTACAAAAATGTCTCTGTTATCACTAAAGTAACTTGAAGTTATGATTTAGTAGCGGATCAAGTATGCATAAATTAATGTTCTCAAAAATGTAAAGTTAAGTAGTTAAATTTTCTTATCACCACAGTAAAATATTTCATTTTCAAATCTCATAACCTGTTATAATCGAATAGGCCTGCCAAAGTTTTCATTCGTAATTTATTATTCATTAAAACACATTGATAGTGAGGTATCAAGGTTGATAGTTAGGGCGTGGTCGAGCCCACTTAGTTCATAAAAGCCCATTTCAATACCAAAATTAATTGAACTTAAGTCCGCTCGCTGGCTTCTCATACCGAGGCCCTAGGTTCGAGTCCCAGCTCGTGCTGGTGAAACGCTCGTCTACTTCTATCGGCATTGCAAATGAACCGGATGAGAATTACAAGAATAGCACAAGTGCGGTCTTGGCAGGCAATGACAAAATCTTCAAGAAAATTGCCAAAAAAAAAACCGCCGTTCGGATTCGTTAAACTGTAGGTCCTTCCCTCTTCGGCTTAAATGCAGAATATCACACCCTCTTAAAAAAATTTGTTTTGTTTTTTATCGGAAAGAGGAGTATTTTTTTAGTCTAACTGTTGTTGGTTGATGTTGTCGAATGAGAGTTTTATTGAAGAATGAAAAAATTTTGAAAATACAAATTTTACTATTGAAATACAAAACATAAGGTATTCAGCTTTTTCCAAAATCCTGGACACAAAGTGTTTTTTGTTATAGTACAATATTTCAACACCATCCCTTAATAAAAAACACTTATTGCATTCCCAACTTTGGATACAATACTTCATGTTTCGCTTTCTGTAGATTTTTTGTAAAAATGTCTGCCGTATTTTCAGTTGTTGGTACATATAATAGTTCTATCAAACCATTTTGATGTACTTCTCTAACGTGATGTATCCTGATATCGATGTGTTTGCTTCTTGCGTGGTACACTGGATTCCGAACCAGTTGTTGTGCACTTATGTTGTCTCCGCACAAGGTTGTAGCATCTTTTACGCACCTTTCAAATCCGAGTTCCGCGAGTAAATTACGTAGGTATATTACTTCCTTAGTTGCTGCAGATATAGCCATATACTCTGCCTCCGTGCTGCTTAAAGCTACCGTTGGTTGTTTCTTTGATTCATATGAAACTGCAGCGCCGGCTAGTATAAACACGAATCCTGTATACGATTTTCGGTCCTCGCAACAACTAGCCCAATCGGCGTCTGTATATCCGAAAAGTGATTTGCCCGTTGGCCTATATCTTAAAGCATATTTAGATGTATGGCTTAAATATCTCAAAATATGTTTCGCTCCAGCTAAATGATTTCTTCTTGGCTCTTTATTGAACTGGGCTAACTTGCTGACGGAATGTACTATGTCTGGTCTCGTGCAAATCCCTATGTACATTAATGACCCAATCAAAGATTGATAGTCGCTGACGTCTACCTTGTCCTCGTCTTTACAATTTGGTTCCTTTTTAAATTCCATCCCTGCATCCAAAGGTGTACTGCATTTGCGACATTGTGTCATATTGTACTTCTCCAAAAGTTCTTCTATCATTTTTTTCTGGGATAACGAAATGGGGCCAGTGGATTCTTTTCTCTCCACCTCCATCCCTAGAAAGTAATCAACTGGACCTTTGTCCGTAATTTCTAGCCATGAAGCAATATCTACTTTAACTTGCTTCATTGTATCTTGCTTCGAACATACAACTAACATATCATCGACGTATACAATGACAATGATAAGTTCCTTTTGCCGCATCATCTTGTACGCGCATGGATCTACTTTGCAACGAGTAAACCCAATTTTACATAATATTTCATCTAATTTCTCGTTCCATAGCCGTCCTGACTGTTTCAAACCATAGAGGGATTTTTGAAGTTTACAAACTTTGTCTGGATAACGTTTATCCTCAAATCCTTCTGGCTGTTGCATATAAATGTCGACGTCGATGTCTCCATTCAAATATGCAGTGGTTACATCTAGCTGATGTACCAAAAGTTTAAACTCGGCAGCTAAAGCCAATATAATTCTTACTGTAGAATATCGTGTTACAGGGGAAAAAGTTTCGGAGTAATTAATTCCATATTTCTGTGAACACCCTTTAGCTACTAATCTAGATTTATACCGTTCAATACGTCCCTTTTTGTCCTTTTTAATTGTAAAAACCCATTTGTTTTTTATTACGGGTACGTTAGGTGGTTTGTTTACCAAAATCCATGTTTTCTTCGACGTTAATGAATCGAATTCTTTTTGCATGGATTCTACCCACTTTTCGCAGTCATCTCTGCTTAAAACTTCTTTTACCGTGGCAGGTATGTTGTCGTCATCCGCTTCCAAGTAACTATTAAAAACTACTTTACCGGACCTCAGTGTTTTGTAACTTGTTGTGTTATCATCATCAACGCTGGGTGCTGCTTGATCAACTTGATCACCTATATCAGCCCTATCCACATACGGTGGTACTTCGTTGTGTGAAAAAATGCTTACCAAATCTATATTATTTAATATGTTCTGGTCACTAACGTTATCAAAGCTTGATTGTTCTGCCAAGATTTCCGATGGACTTCTAATGGAATTTTGAGCTGCAACTGTCGCATTTTCCAGAAACTTAACGTCGCGACATCTGTACAGCTTCTTTGTTTTTGGGTCCAATAAACGGTAAGCCTTCAAGTCCTCGCAATATCCCACCAAAACACATTCGATGCCTCTTGCTTGGAACTTGGATTTGCCTGGTCGTTTATCCAGAACAAATGCTTTGCAACCAAATACTCGGAGATGCGATACTGTTGGCTTGATACCGCTCCACTTTTCCACTGGAGTCTTCCCATCCAATGCTACCGATGGACTGCGATTGCGAAGATAAACTGCAGTGTGTACAGCTTCTCCCCATAACGACTCTTGCAGGTTTGATGCAATGAGCATACATCGTGCCATCTCTACGATTGTCCGATTCGCCCGCTCCGCGACACCATTCTGTTGCGGTGTATATTCAACAGAAAATTGTCTTCGAACTCCAAGTTTCTCCAGACTCATTGAGAACTCTTTGCTCAAGTATTCGCGTCCATTGTCACTTCGTAACACCTTCAACTTCTTGGACGTTTGCCTCTCTGCCATCGCGACGAAACTTTGATAGGCGTTGAATACTTCTCCTTTGTTTTTGAGTAAGTACAAAAACGTCATCCTCGAAAAATCGTCAATGAACAAGACAAAATATCGGGCACCTCCAGCTGAAGTCACCCTCATTGGGCCGCACACATCCGAATGTACGAGCTCCAGCACTTCCTTGCTACGGTAAGTTGCAGCTTTAGGAAATGGCTTCGCGCATAGTTTTGCTCTTGCGCACACCTCGCACACGATATCTCTTCGAGCTTCTTTAATGTTAAGTCCATGAACCATCCCTTTCTTGGATAATTCCATCATACTTGCCATATTTAAATGTCCAAGTCGATAATGCCACAACTGCAAATCGTTGCAGCACGCCACGTAACATGCGCCATTCTGCTTCCGTCCTTCGTCTTCACCATCGCAGATGTAAAGTTGTCCAACTTTCCGTCCACGAAGAATTATTTTGTCATTTTCGTTGTGCATCGTAACCATTTTCTCTGTGAATACCGCTTTCAACTTCATTTGCACGCATCGGGAAATCGATATAAAATTGCATCTGAGTTTTGGTACGTACAGTACATCCCTCAAGATCAAATCATCACCGAATGGAGTCCGCAGGTGCACATCTCCGACGCCGGCTGATGAAATAGAATATTCTGCTGCCAAATCAATCCTTTCTTTGTGATTTTGTATTTGTTTAAACATTTTTTCGTCACAACACATGTGACACGTCGAACCACTGTCGAACACCCATGTATTTCGCTGCAATCCTTCAGCTTGCATACCGTGCAGCATTGCGTTTGAAATGGGACTTCTCTTCGTACATTCTCGCGCGAAATGTCCTTTTCGTCCGCATTTGAAGCATTTCAAATCGTCCTTCTTCTGCTTGTCGTCCTTCTTCTGCTTGTCGTTCTTCAGCTTCTCAGGTACTGCTCCGCGAGCGTTCCCTGCCTTGCTTAAAAAAGCTTGTTGATTGTTGCGTTCTTCGTTGTCTTTCCCGTTGCGCCGCTGGAACTCTTCCAGCATCTTTGATTTCAGCGCATCTAATGGAGGCAGCTCATCTCGAGACTCGATTGCTACCACAAACGTCTCAAATTCGTCAGGCAGGCTGTTTAGCAGGATTATAGACAATAACTCTTCCGGAATCCTGATGTCGACTTCAAATAGCTTGTCGACGATGTCCTCGAATTCTTGTAGAAGACTATTCATCGTTTGCTCTGGAGCCATCTTTAAGCCCAATAGTTTCCGAAACAGTAGCACCTTTCTTGCTGGTCCACGGGGCTCAAATTTCTTCTTTAAAAGCAGCCATGCTTCCCGTGCTGTTTCGCAATGCTTTACCACGCTCAACTGCGACATTTTCATGCTGAGTAAGATGGTCGAAAGCGCCTTCTGGTCCTGTTTTCTCCATTTTGCGGCTTCTGGCTCTTCTGCCGGAATCGTATTCGTCCCGTCCACGTACTCCCAGAGATCCGTGTGGACGAGGACACTGCGAATGTGGATCTTCCATCCATCATAATTTCGCTCCTCGAGCTTCTCTATTTGGTACAGCGACGACATCGTTTTCTTTTGTATTCTCCTTCCCTCGTTGTAGGCCGTACGATATCTTCTTCCGTTCTACGAGTCTGGGCCCATAACCTGTTGTTGGTTGATGTTGTCGAATGAGAGTTTTATTGAAGAATGAAAAAATTTTGAAAATACAAATTTTACTATTGAAATACAAAACATAAGGTATTCAGCTTTTTCCAAAATCCTGGACACAAAGTGTTTTTTGTTATAGTACAATATTTCAACACTAACAAACTTAAAATTTTGCCGCGGAAACATTCACAGGGGGCGTGGTCCGCCCCCAAAGTCCCAGTTATATATCCGAATTTCTCAAGAAATTATCAACCGATTCTAACGATATAGGTGTCATACGAAAGGTATTTTCTTCCTCTTTCGAATGATGTATAACATTAGGTATGTAATATGTACCAATAATAAGTTATAAGCGAACCAATTTTTTTTACAAAAATTTTTGAAAAACGGAATTTTTTCTCGAAAAACCCTATTATGAAGCTATTATAAGTTGGCTACCGTATTATAGCCTGTGAAATTCCCTTTACAATGAAATATAAAAACCTATAATTTTATGTTTTATAAGTATGTTTTTTTTTATTTTTCTAACTTCACTCTTGGTCCAAAAAGATTTCAAAATCACCATCGTCACCATATTCAGACAATAATGGATGAAGGGGGTTGTTTGTTTTATATTGTTTCGCCATTAATTTTTTGTGTGGTGTTCTGCACTTGTTCCCCCTCTTCTCCCATCCGTTTGAATGTTGGGGCTTACAGAAGTCCGCTCACCCATGGAACCAGCTTGAGGTCCTTCGAAGCCTAGTCGACTGTGTAAAGTTCTATCGACTAGATTCTTCAAATGGTCAAAGAAGAAGTTGCCCAGGTAAGTCTTTCTTCTTCGAGATAATGCAAAACAAGTGCTGGAAGATAAAGTACGCTTTCTTCTTCTTGCTCTTCGACAAAAGCCATGAGGAAGTAAAGCCAACCTTCTTGGATGGTTCAGTTGATAAAAATTATGATTTATTATGACAGACATTCTCATGACTTGAAGGACGAATAACTTCCGTAGTCAGAGAAAAACACCGGCGGCCAGTGACCCGTCAAACAGCAACAACGGCAGACTTTACTTGTGCTTAAAATGATAACAGACGCGATAAACAAAACAAAAACAAGTCGAACCGTTTTGAAATATTTTGCAACAACAATACGCAACAAAAGTTTCGCATTTCGCAAAAAGCACACAAAATTTATGCTAATAAGTTGTGCGCATAAATTCTGATTCAATGAATTGCGCTGAAATTGAATTCGTTTGGCAGGTTGTCATGTGCGGCGCGACAACGGTTAATTGCACCACAACAACACAAGCAAATACAGCAAAAAAAAATAACTAGTCACATTGACCGCAACTAGGAATTATGTCACTTGCGCGAATGAGCTGCGCAAACGAGAGACGAATTCATTAGCCGGCTCTGCGTCCATGTTGGCCGTCATGTGTTGGCTTTATTAACACTTTGCAGCCGTTGAGAAGTGCCGCAATCGCAACGGGCGACAGGCGACAGGTAGCGCGACAGGCTGCAACTTGGTACGGTGGCCGCTAATCACACACCACACCGACAAAATTTATCTCAACCGTTTGATGGACTGTCAGCCAGCGCGCGCATCCCGCTGACAAGCCGACAGTTTTGTGCGCGTCACTGTGCGGCTGTCGGCCGTGTGCAGTTAATCGCAATTCGTGCTGCTTTCATTTGCACATAAATAGGCGCCATAATTAATTCGATAAACATGCGCGTCGCCCAGCCGTCAGCAGTCAACGGCAGCGATAGCGACTGCGTGTGTAATTACAGCGCTGAGTACTTGTCAAAAGCATCTACCGCTGTGCGCACCTACACTCACACACACACACACACACACACATACTTATTGATGTATCTACATATGTGTTTGTGTGGGTTTGTGTAGGTGGCATTTGCACATGAATACAATTACCTGCAGTGCGCTAAATTAATTTTAATAAATTTGCTAAATAAACAAACACCCTCACACACACACACACACTTGCACGCATTTACACGGCAGCCACTTGAAGTGTGTACAATCATTTATCTGCGTTTGCATTAATTTGCAGCATTGGCGCGTGCTTGGTGTTTGTGTACTTGTGTCTGTCCGATACTTAATCCATGTAATCAAAAATGCCAAAAAGCATGTTTCATCAAAACAAAACCACAACGCAAATTTGCGAAACCAAATTCAAATTTATGTTTACAAAAGCCAGCGCGCCAATCGAACAGCGCTTCTCCATCAGCCAAACACACACACATTTGTATAAATAATAGCACTCACACACACACACAGTAAGCCACACAATGAGCAAACTACCACAGAGGACAATCATACAATTCGACCATTAAAATTCTTACAGGCCGGCCGTAATTGAATTGCGTGCAAAATCATCATTTTTTATTATCGTCTTTATTTACTCGATTTGATTATTTCTTTCCTTAATTCACTTTAACGTCAAGTGACAGCCGCCACCGATGTCAGGCTATGATTTTGATTTATTTGCTTGGGTTTTTGTTTGCCTTCTGGTTGTTGCTGGTTTTGTTCTTTGTCGCTTTTTTCAATGTTGACCGGCTCGTTGCGACACAAAATGCCGATCGTTAATCCTGCGCTCCTGGCATTGGTATTGTGTGAATAGGGTGACCATTAATTGCTGATGCCAATCGCAATGGCCAGTGACAACACTTACACAGTTGAATGTTACATATGCGTCGCATAAAACGGACTATTGTCATTGGAAAATACATCAATTAAGCACCGTTCTAGGGGTATTCATGAGTCATTGCTGTATACTAGTGTCCGACCAAAACATATTTTTTGGGCCAAAACCGAAACCGAATTTCGGTTTTTTTTAAATATTCGGCCGAAACCGAAACATTCTAGTTAAAATAAAAATCACCATATCAAGCATTTTTTTTCAACAAACGAATTTTAGATTAAGTATTAGTGTCCGACCGAATATTCGGTTTCGGTTTCGGTTTCGGCCCAAAAAAGTGGTTTCGGTTTCGGTTTCAGTTTCGGCCAAAAAATGGCTGAATAGCCGAAACCGAAACTTTCTAGAATATTTTTTACATTTTATTGTGTAGCAGATATATAGTGAAAGGAGGAATAATTTAGATGCCACCAATGTAAATAAACTTATTTTTTTAGCATATAATATTAAATTATTTAATTTTGAATATTAGCGAGTAAGGTACGAAAGGGTGATTTTTTCATGTTTACGTTTTTAGAAAATGAGTAAATTGTTTTTTTTTTAAATAAGTATTTATTTATTTATGCTATGTTTGTTTGTTTGTTCTTTATGTACTTAATGTAAAATTCGTTTGTTGAAAAAAGTGCTTGATATGGTGATTTTTAGTTCAACTAGAAAGTTTCGGTTTCGGTTTCGGCCGAATATTAGAAAAAAACCGAATTTTCGGTTTCGGCCCAAAAACGTGGTTTCGGTCGGACACTATTAAGTATATAAAGATCAAACAAACAAACATAACAAAAATAAATAAATACCTATTAATAAAAACAATTTATTCATTTTTTAAAAACATAAACATGAAAAAATCACCCTTTCGTACCTTACTCGCTAATATTCAAAATTAAATAATTTAATATTATATGCTAAAAAAAGAAGTTTATTTACATTGGTGGCATCTAAATTAGTCATCCTTTCACTATATATCTGCTACACAATAAAATGTAAAAAAATATAATAAAATATACCACTTATTTGGGCCGAAACCGAATATTCGGTCGGACACTACAAACATTGCGAATTTTTGTGAATGTATGTTGAGAACGAGGAAAAACTTTAATTTAGTTTTCCCACAAACCATATGTATATTTTTTCTCACAACCCTGGTGCAGTTAGCGACTATGACTATTTACAATCACTGAAATTTTGTCATCAGCTCTCATTGGTTTAGTGAATTATTCAGTATTTCAAGTGTTCGATGCGGTATCTGTGTCTCCGGTTTAGGCATCAAGTTGGGGACGCCCTGTCATCTCTTGGTGGGACTAACTTTTTATTAGGCAGGATTAGGTTTCTTAAGAGTAATACAGCTCATGGTTCTTTCTACTTCCTATATGCACCAAAAATGCAAACAAAATTACATAATTTACACAAAAATCTTCACTAGAAATTCAGTGCTTTGAAGTCAGAAATCGGAGATGATTTGGCCAGAAATGCACATTACTAGATGAAAGATTCATATCAAAATATTGTTGTAAATTTATAGATAAAAAGGAGAATACTGTTCAGAACATTCAGAAAAAGACTTTGGCCTTTTAATGTTTGTCTCACTATCAGATAGTCTTTGAATGGATTGAGTTCTTGTTATCACTTAATGCAAAGCCAATATTTTCACTTCAGAAAGGCGAGAAAGCGAAACTAATTTCAGCTGCATTTTCATGAACCCATAATTTATGTCCGACTGTCTAGTAGACATAAAAGAAATAATGTTTTAATTAGCATTGCTTTTATTATTCATTTCTTTGGTTAGAACTGAGAGATATTTTATGAAGTAAGCTAAAATATTGCTGTACTTGCATGTTTTTCATACTATTTTTAACTCAAACTAGCAGCCTTCATACCTATATCAGAATTCTTAAAAGCTTAAATTAGTAAAATCTTTGAAAGTTCAAAAATTTAAATATAGTTTAACTATTTTTGTAGTTGGTTGGTGAAAACCTATCCTAATATATAGGTAGTTGTTCATCTCGGGAAAAACTTTTTATCATAAAATTCTTCTGAAAAACTAACTTTAAATAAATAATTGATAATAGATTATAAATAGATGGATTATAAAGTTTTAAAACCTAAAGTCTACTCAATTATAATCTTAAAGTAAATAAACTTAGTGATAGCTCAAAATTTCAGTAATCACTAAATTTACTGCACTATAGTCCAGACATAGAATTTTTGTCACTAAATTTTATAGTTAACTATACTCTTCAGTACCACTAAATATGTACATTTCATGATGTATGAATATTTCTTCACTAATCTGCAACTTTATTCAGTGGCAGTGAGAAGCATAGTGCACCACAAATTTAGTGCAAAACGCCCATGTCTGGTCATAGGTTGTGCTCTTACATAAACTGAGAGAAGTCTTGCAGTTTTAAGTGAATCCATGTAAACTTTCGAGCCACTGAAACTGTTAGCCTTCAGTCCACAGCAAATAGAGGGCGAAGTGTCAATCCTCTGATGTTTTATTTAAGCCCCCACACTCGAAAACCTTATCCAATGTCAAAGTGATGTGTCAGCGTCAATTTTGAAATGACGATAACACTCCAACAACAGCAACAACAACTGCTACAAGCCATAGCTCGAGCAACATATGTCAGTAATACGGCACCGTGCACCGGGCTGGCGCACACACGAACTAACAGCGACCGACAGACAGACAGACACATAAACCCACAGGCTATCGGCAGTGACGAACAACAAAATTACACACGTCTTGCTGCTTTCAGCCAGACGAATTAAGACACAACTTGAAAGCAACAGCGAAAAAAAATTAAACGCAAAACCACACTTGTGGCAACAACAATAATGTGGGTTAAAACAGAACAACACAAGTAAATACGAGTAATTGCAGTGGCTGTTGCGGCCACACGTCTAGATTTTCATGTACGGCCATCAAATTTCGCCACAATCGACAGACGAAGTCGAAGCGGCCCGCACGTTTGTGGACAGAAGCAGACAGCAGCAGCAACTTTCAGTTGCAGTGCAAATTTCAATGGAAAAAATTAAATTATAAAAAGTTACAAAAAAATTCAATAAAAGTAAAATTAAGCAAAAAGACAAAACAATGCAATACGGACAATGAAAATCATAATTACGAACTGGCACGAACAATTACGCGCAGCAGATTAACGTGAACTCGTGACAAATTCGGCTGAGCCGTCTTCTGTTCATTTTAATTAAAATGCTTTGTCTAAATTTCCACTCTAATCAACTTCAATCTAACTCAAATTGATTTCGGTCAAATGCGTTCGGCCAGCATACAAAACCAGCGAGTCACAGGTCATGTGACTGCAGGCCGCATGTAAAATTCCATTGGCAAAAGGAATGAAATGCGAAATTGACGCTTTATCATGGCCAGCAAGACATTTGTCAATACGCACTTTGCCAGCTAACACACACAAACACACATGTCGCTTGTCGAGCACAATTTGACATATGCTGGTGCAATCTTTGTCGCCTACATCACTTTGTTTTACAGCCAACCGACAACAGCAGCAGACGGCAACAACAATCGCAGCTCATACAGTCGAGTCCGCCTAACTGCAAGTCGTTTTTTTAAGTTTAAGTTGCAGTTAACTGGTGTTTTCAGTTAAGCAGACTCTGGTTCAGTGTTGCCAGATACCTGAAATGCTTTCTCCTATATTGTTACCCCTTTCGCTATTTTTTTGCCATATGACGACATGCTACTTTGTGGACGTCTGCATCCTCTATGGTTGCAAGAATAAATTTTTTTTTTGGTCTTTGGAATAGTTTGAAGTTTTAGGAAAAATACGAAATTAATAAACTGAATATTCAAGTTTAAAGAAGAGAAGTATACACGCTTTATTAATGGTATATCTTGACATAGTAAAGGAAGAAGAAGCAGAAAAAATTAGAGAACTTTTTAATTTGACGTTTTCTTTCAATTTAGATACTTTTTTTTTAATTTTGGCTGAAGTAAATGAAAAAATATTCAAATTTTCGTTATGCGTAAAAAGTTTTATGTTTAAGTAATTATTACAGCCACAACGATGTGGTTGCTCTCATAGAAAAACACTAAAATACAGGGTCCGAGTATAAAAATTAAAAAATTTCTTATGGAATGCTGCTAATATAACCACATAGAAGCCTAAGACGTAAAATTTAAATTTTTAACTTTCCCCAGTAAAAACCTGTAGCGAAAGGGTTAAAAAAGCTGCAATTTTCTGCCAACAATTAAAAAGTCTCCTAAAATTTTTTTATATTTTTTGTCATTATAAACTAAGGAATTAAACTTCTTATAATAGAAATATATTTTGTTTTTTTTTATTCCACCCTTCTTATTCATTCAGCTTCAGCTTAATAACAACTTAAAACAAACAAAATATATAAAAGATTAAATCGGTATGAAATTCGCTTTTGTAAACTTCCTTCATTCTTTGCATAAATTGTACACTTTGAAGCATACAATTTAATTAGATTAAATTAGACACTTTAGCTTTCCATATTCAAGGCTTCAGCGCCACTAATGATGTCTGTTATTTTTGCAGACTGAATAAATAAATATAATAAATAAATAATTAAATAAATAAATAATTAAATAAATAAATAGTTAAATAAATAATTAAATAAATAAATAAATACATAAATAAATAAATGTATCACCATCGAAATCTCCAAAACTTTCCCCTAAACAATTCTTCCCCCAAAAAATTCTCTTAAAGACCAAGAATCTCCTACAATTAGAAGGAAATCTCCTGATCTGGCAACACTGCTCTGGTAAGGGGAAATTTATTTCAATTGAACCTACTTCGGATGAGTGAAAGGGAAAGACATTCTAATGGAGCCCGATCGATTAATCGGCATCGGTTAATATCGGCCACAAAAATTCGTATCGGCATCGGGCTTTTTTGGTCAAAGCCACATTGGTCTATTTTCTTGCTTTAATTTTTGTTTCCAGTTGTTTTCATTTTTTGAAGCTGAATCACTCAATTTTTTATGTAATTTAATTTTTATTTTTTCGTTTTTATGTGAAATATGTTACAAACAAATGTATATTTAATAAAGCACCTTCGTTTTTGTTCTTTTGTAAAATAAATTGTTTTCGATTGAATCTATTCGTTTTATTTCTTCTATGAAATCGGCATTGGTCGATTCTCGCCCTTCGGAACGATTAATCGGCATCGGCCAAAAAGTGGGAATAGGTCGGACTCTACATTCTAATTGCGAAATTTTCTAATGTCATTGCAGTTTCAAAAGCCAATCACGCCAACTAATAGAGGGCAGTATTTTTAAATTATAAAAAGTGTCATACAATTTTTCACTTTAGGCGGAGTTGAAATTATGTACATTTATGTTTTGGGCCCAACAAATTCTTTCACTTAACAGAATTTTTCTGTTATGCAAAGTTTCAGTTAACCCTTTCGCTACAGATTTTTACTGGGGAAAGTTACAATTTTAAATTTTACGTTTTAGGCTTCTATGTGGTTGTATTAGCAACATTTCATAAGACATTTTTAAATTTTTATACTCGGACCCTGTATTTTAGAGTGTTTTTCTTGAGAGCAACCACATCGTTGTGGCTGTAATAATCACTTAAACATAAAACTTTTTACGCATAACGAAAATTTGAATTTTCAGCGAAAATTAAAAAAAAAAGTATTTAATATAAATTGAAAGAAAACGTCAAATTAAAAACTTATCTAATTTTTCCGCTTCTTCTTCCTTTACTATGTCAAGATATACAATTAAAAAAAGTGTATACTTCTCTTCTTTAAACTTAAATATTCAGTTTATTAATTTCGTATTTTTCCTAAAACTTCAAACTATTCTAAGGACCAACAAAAAATGTATTCTTGAAACCACAGAGGGTTCAGACGTCCACAAAGTAGCATGTTGCCATATGGCAACAAAATAGCGAAAGGGTTAAATCGGACTTGGACTCTTATTTCAGTTAAGTGGATTTTTTAGTTCAGCCACTTTCAGTTAGCGGGTTTCGACTGTACTCGAAACGGAGAAGTGAAGTGATGCGTTGTGGTGGCGGGAAGTAAAGGGAAGTGCTATGTAGTCGATGGCAATTTCCGGTGTCGTTACGGCCAGTAGGCGAGATGGCCAGCATCATCGTCGACAACATCAGCATCATCGTCAGCAACAAGTGTTGGAGTGCCAGTTACTGCGCCAGTTGTCCGTTGTCCGGCCGCATTGTTATGGCGTCGTTGCAATTTTTTCGAGTACACTGTCATAGTGAGTTTTGTGCGTGTACCGCAACTAAGTACAGCAGCACCAGTCATGCAACATCCAATTGCCGCACGAATGCTGAGTGCTGAATGATGTCGCCTTAACCCCTTCGTGACTATTGTGCAACTATTTCAAAAGTGAACATAATACTTTTAATACTTAGTTTTCGTATACATTCAATCAAAACATATTTTTATATCTTTTGAGTGTACTTCAATCTAAAAACCGTCGCTACATTTCAAAGTATTTTCATCTTTTGGAAAGCTGTACACCCAGCTATGTTTTGTCCAAATCGACTAAATAGTTCGATCGACTATTCGAACTTTTAGGATCTTTTTTATTCCATAGAAGTATTTGAATAAATATTGAATGAATTCAATTACCATAAACATATATCAATTCTATTCCATCATCAAACACCTAAGCCCCCGTGAGTTACTAAACTTCATTAGGTCGGTGGATTTAGGGGATGTTCTTTAAAACTTGGAGGGGTACAACATATCATCTTTGGCCTCAGTGCTAACTAACTGCTATTAAATCTTGCTATCTATCTATTCTCTATCTAAAACTTATATAAAGTCAGCTAGGGGAGCCCAGTACCCCGAAGACAGTTCTAAGCAGGGACTTAACTATTATGAGTTTTTTAAGAAATTAATTGCAATGTAACTATTACAATGCAACATAAATTTTATTTGTTGATTATAATTATTATTTGCGACAATTAATTTTTCACGTCGCCTATAACTATTATCATGTAATAAATATTTTTGAGTTGCATAATAACTCTTATAAGTAACAAGTATATTTTTCGTTGTCGATAATTATTATTTTGGGAATTTTTTTTTTGCTTACGTTGCTTCATAACTTTTATTTATGATTTTTTTATTTGCGTTACCGATAACTATTATTTTTAGAAAATTTTTTTTACGTTACTTCATAACTTTTATTTATAATTTTTTTATTTACGTTACCGATAACTATTATTTGAAAGAAATTTTTTTTTACTTTGCCTCATAACTTTTATGAAAGAACTTTTTTTTATTTACGTTGCCCTACCTTATTTGAGTATGAATTGATTTTTAATTGTTTAGTTGTTGGTGGAAATAAGGTTTCTGCAGTTAATTTGCGTTTGCCAATTGAAAACAATTAAAAATGAATTCATATCCAAAATGTAGTAATTCAACGTAAAAATTTGTTTTTCAAAATAATAGTTATCGGTAACGTAAATTTAAAAAGTCATAAATAAAAGTTATGAAGCAATGTAAAAAGCAAAAATCCCAAAATAATAATTATCGACAGCGAAAAATATATTTCTTTCTTATAAGAGTTATTATGCAACTCAAAAATATTTATTACATGATAATAGTTATAGGCGACGTGAAAAATTTCTTATTGGGAATAATTATTATAAAGCAATAATTATAGAAATTTCTTAAATTAGAGCAATTTTTTCATTCCCAAAAATATGGATAATAATTATTTTAGGTCTCTGGTTCTAAGGTTAAGCCTAAACACACTTCTTACAATGTTTTCATAGATATTGGTTTTGTATTCTGCTCTTTGTTGAGCGCGTTAAGGTCCAATAAAATTCATCTTTAGCCAACACTTCAGACACTCTTCACTGCACTTATACCTCAACTCAGCTCAGCTCAACTCAAATCAACTGAACTCTCTACATTTATTCCCCAAGCATTCCCATTTGCTTCTCATACTCCCCTCCCGCTCTTCCCTACTCGGCAACCACTATTTTTATTCACTCCATCCACTCGTTTTACTTAAATTCATTTAATTTCATGGATGTGCATGTGAAATTTTACAATTTTATTTTATTGTGGTCATTGTTGTTGTTGATGCCGTTATTTTGTTTTACTGCTCTTGTGCATTATTTATTTCCTTTTTGCAACTATTACATTCGCTCACAAACTGTGCGACCACTCAAGGATTAACTGTAAGTGGCAAGTAATGCAATTTGCTTGTGTATGTGTGTGTGTATGTGTGTGAGTGTTTGTGTGGGCAACACTTTCACGCATTTTATTTACATAATTCAACAATTCTGCACACTTTGCGCCCAACAGAGATTCGCTTCGAAAATTACATTTTAAATTGCATACAAACTTTGCAAAAGTATTTTTAATTATGCGCAACAAAAAGCGGAACTTGCTTTACACGCCGGTTTTTAGCAGTAATTTAACAAGTGGGTGTGTCAACTGTACACATTAAGTCGCTTATCTCCAAGTGGCATCTTACAGTCACTCGTTTCTGGGGCGTTGTGCTGTGTTCACGTTTGCTGTACGCAAAAATTTGCGGCTACATTTGCTTTGCAGTAAATTGCAAGTAAAATGACGTAAAACAAATTAACATCAGAAATAATAAACAAAGTTCGTTAATCTCTCTAAATCTTGATGAGTTTTGAACATTTGCATCATCAGTCATGAACAGTCAACCAAGAAATACTTTTATCATCGCCTTTAAAGCGTAAAAATGAGCTTTAATAATTTTTTATTTATTTATTTATTTATTTAATTATAAAATATTAGCATTTAAGAATTATTTCTTTTGCATGCCACAAATAGTTACTTATTAATTAATAATTGATTAGCTGAACAAATAACAATAGATTAACAACAATTCATTATTAACAATATATTTTAATTCAGTGGAATCTTAATATTTAAAAGAGAAGAAAGAAAAGGAAAATAAAAGAGTGCAAAAAGTAGAGAGGGACAGAGTTAAGAAAAGTGTTTGAAAATATAATGCTTAAAGTGGCGTCTATTGGCAATCGATTTGATATGTATGGGCAACGAATTCCATAATCTAATGGTGCTAACAAAGAATAGTCGACTGGAGTTGGGGAAATTGTGGGCTGGAGGTAGTAAATTCATATGTCGGTGACACTTGGAAAACTTAAGTTTTTCATACAAATACTGGGGCCTTTTTGAATGGATAATTTTATGCAAGAAGATGCAATTTCTTGCTTCCATGTAACTCTGTAAGCTGCAGCCCAGTATTTTGTTGCTGTAGATGGAAATGTGGTCAAACCTTTTGACAGAGTACACATATCGAGCTGCATTATTGAAAGCAACCTGTAGCTTGTGCATGGATCTGGAATCCAATTTGCTATACACAGCCTCCGAGTATGTCATAATAGGCAACAACAACTGAATCACCAACTTCCGTTTGGTTTCGACTGGTACAAACCCCGAGGTCCGCCTCAGATTACGTAGTCCATAATAGATTTTCGACACAACGGAATTAATGTGGTCCACGCAAGACAGTAAAGAGTTGATTTGATACCCAAGATTGACAACTTTACTAACAAACTTCAGTTCTACGCCATTAAGAAGAATAGGTGGAAGATCTGAACAGTGGGAAACAGTTCTCGATATGGGTAGTACAAATGATTTCAGGGGGTTTAAAAATAGTTTGTTTTCCCTAGCCCACTCACCTATAGCTCCTAAGTCTTCGTTAACTCTTGCACCTAAATCCTCAACCATCCCAATTGGTCCCGACAAGTACAATTGCAGGTCATCTGCATACGCATGCATGGTAACATGACTGCAGCTGCTAAATATATCATTAATAAACATTGTAAACAGCAGAGGACCCAGGACAGAACCCTGAGGCACCCCGCTGGCAATACCTTTAAATGCAGAGAAAGTCTCACCAACCTTCACTCTCTGAGATCTGCCAACCAGGTAGCTTTTTAGCAAGTTAACCGCAGAACCAGAAAAATCAAAATAACATTCAAGTTTGTGACAGAGCATTGCATGATTAACTGTATCAAACGCTTTTGAGAAGTCTAACAGGCAGAGTAGAGACAAGTGTCCCATATCATAAGGCCCTCTAAGATCATCTAAGATTTTAACCACAGCAGTAGAACAGCTATGCCCTGACTGAAATCCTGATTGTAAAGAAGACATAAGGCTAAACTTGTTCAAATACGTGGTGATCTGCTCAGCCATGAGTGACTCACATACTTTGGAAATCGAGCACAGAATACTAATGGGGCGAAAATCACCAGGTTCACGAGCTGCTGATTTTTTTGCTATTGGAATAATAGTTGCTACTTTCCACACTTCAGGGAATCTGGAAGTAGTGA
Source organism: Melieria picta (assembly GCA_964056695.1). Classification (NCBI taxonomy): domain Eukaryota; kingdom Metazoa; phylum Arthropoda; class Insecta; order Diptera; family Ulidiidae; genus Melieria; species Melieria picta. Next base: position 39,765,055 of record OZ057398.1, read on the forward strand.
AACAGTGGTTAATGATGTGAGTTAGAGGACCTAACACAGCGGGTAATATGATTTTGATAAACTTTATAGCTATTCGATCATCTCCAATGGCGTTCGACTTGATTTTCATTATGCAGCGAGCAACATCCATTTCACTAACCGCGTCAAATTGAAATTTAATTTTAGGGACTCGCGTACGCTGAAATACGGATACAAAAGGCGCGCTAGACATCGAATTGGAAATGAAATGATCATTAAGAATATTGGGATCAATCTGGCATGCCTCTGTCTCCTTAGTACAAATACCTATTTGCCTCAAATTATTCCATAGCAGTTTCGGTGGAAGTGACGGGCTAAGTTTCGACAGGAAGAATTTTTTTTTCGAAATGCTGACAGCAGAAGTAGCACCATTCCTGGCCTTCCTATACGTTTCCCAGTTATAAGCAGTAGGATTTCGTTTCCATTTACTGTATGCCTTATGCCGCTTCTTTAGTGCCAAGAGCACGCAATGTGTGAACCAGGGGCAGGTATGAGCTGCGCCAGGAGCACGTTTTGTACGAAGCGGAACATGTAGCTCAAACAAATTATTGACCTTATCGATGAAAAAATTCAGCTTATCATCAACAGTAATAATAATAACCAATGAAATAATTTAAATGTAAAATTCATTTACACGATTGATTGAAATGATTTTTATTAGATTTTTAGTCAAAGTTTACTATCATTGAAATAATCTTTAATCTTCATCAGTCAAAAAGAAGCCGATTGACATTTGCCACCCAATCATTATCTACTTTATACCTTAATGATGTTCAATTATAATTGTTTAACTTACTAACCCTTGGCCAACCCACAGTATTATATCATCATCAGTCATCATCAAACAACTTAAATAAGCATCAATCAAGTCACCAAACCGTTGAAAATTGAATTGCCCTTAGTGTTTCTACTTTGATTCTCTAAAAATATTAACATCAATCACTATCAGTCATCATCAGTCATTGTCAAGTGTCATCAATCATGGTGATTCATCATCATTTATACAAAATTAAGCATACTCCACACTTCATTGGTAATGAATTGACATAATTACAGCAAATTTGTATCAACTACTGACCACATATGCACAAATCATTTTTAAAAATTTATTGATCTTAGGTTTCCTGGTGTGATTCTCATTACAAAATACCTTTAATCACTATCAAAAATTGTCAGTCCTGGTCGCTCAGCATCATTTATGAGGATTTACTGTGCTTTATTGATATTGAATCACCATCATAACAGCAGATTTGTGTCAAATACTATTAGAACTACTGACAACATATCCATTCAATTTATGCTCCCTAATTCTTTTTATTTACTCTATTGAACACAGAACTGCTTAACGTGCTATCTTTTGGCCAAACCACACTATAATAACAGCATCAGTCATCATCAGTCAACTTATATAGGCATCAATCAAGTCATCAGAAAGTATAAATTTCATTGACATTGGGTTTTCTACTTGGATTTTCAATAAATGTCATAATCAATCACTATCAGTCATCAAAAGTCATTGTCAATGGTCATCAATCATAGTGGTTCATCATATTTTATAAAGAATTAAGTACACTATACACTTATTAGCTGTAGAATCAACATCATAACAGCACATTTTTTTTAACTACTGACCCTATAAGTACAAATCTTTCATTTTGTTACCCCGTAGAGTGTCAAACGAGCATTGTCGACCTACGCTAATGAAGTCACATTTCATACTCGTATATACCATACATATACTTATATATATTTTTTTTATTTTGGCAGCTCCTACTGAACTTTCAATGAACTTGAAGTAATGTGTTGCTATTTCGTTCCTTTTGTGGTTTCCTTGCTTTGTTTTCTTATCTGCTGCGCCAATTTCTTGCAGTAAATCTTTGAAGTCATCATTTTTAATTTTTTTTTAGGAGCACAGTGATGCTTAAAAAGTAAACGAAATAAAAATGCTTCCTCGCTTGCCAGTCTCGTAGTTTTCGCTCATATTTCATACAAAAACGGTGAAACGTTCGGGTTAGTCAGGTTTATCTCGACTGATGCTGATCGAAACGGCAGTGCAGCATCAGCTGTTGACGTCAGTCCGTTGCTGTGCACACAACAGGCCGGCCGAGCGATTGCTGCCGCTGTGCCTACTCAGGTTACATGAATTTAGCACTTTAACTGCTTCTGGCTGCCAACGACGTACGTCATTCTCAGCCACAGCATCCGCTGGCTGACTCTCGCTTATTTTTAGCCAGCTCGTTGCGTCAGTTGTGCTCACTTTTTTCCGCCTCGCTGCGGCCTTTTCGGGGGCAATGCGAGTCACGCATGCGCAGCCGAGTGTCTCTAAATGGCGAGTTTTTTCCATACCGACAGCAGCAGACAACGCGGCAGCCGCCTTTGCCGGCCACCTGTGCCCGTTCGCGCCGCGTAGCTCCAGCCATGTGGCACTGGTGCTTTTTTGCCGATCTCTTGTAATGACTAACTGCAACCGGTTTGACATTGCTTCGGCGCGCTTTCAAGGAAGTCCAATTAAGTTTCGCTTTCAGAAAGTTCTATTTCAGTGCAATGCTTTTGGCTGCCAAATTGAAAGTTTATATACTCGTAAAGTGTTTGAGTTGGCACGCTTTGTGCACCAACTGACTTATTTCGCGCCTACATTGAGTGGAGTTTCTTGAAAGGAATACAAAAATAATCCATGACGTCATGCAAGCAATTTATGGTTGTTGTGATCAAAGAAAGCTCTTTGATAGTTGAACAACGCAAATGAAAAATATTTCATTGCGACAGTCTCTTTGTCTTTCTAATTACTGGGATCATATTACTCAGGCATTATGAAACACTGAAAGTAATTTGAGGCAAATTGCTGTAATTTACGTCGCATGTTTTCTGTTTTGAAATGCGTAGAAAGTTAGAATTACTTATAAAATAATAAGGGTATTCACAACCTACCGATTTTATCAAGATTTTAATGGCGTTCGAATGCTGAAAGTCTGCCACTAATAATGGAACTCAAGAATCGAACTCGCCTCGGTAGTTCAGCTTGAAGTGCACTGGGCTTCCATCCCTGGGGCCGTGTATTCAATTCCCACTTACTCCCGCACTTTAAAAATGTTCCCTTCCTCTAATTGTTTTCCATCCCATCAACATTTATCAGTCAAATCTTTTACTTTAGGATGAGTTTCCTTCCGCCTGCGTTATTTACTTCCTATCAGGAAAAGATGCCGCAGAACGTTCACCATACGGCAGCGTCTCTTCTAGGGAACGATATATAGTATGATAGCTTCCCCACCCTGGGGAATTTCATTTGAACACAAAGCATTTAAGGTATTTTTTCCTGTTAAGGCCCTGTGTTCCCTTGCGGCATAAATAAGGAGAAACAAATTAATACAACATTAATTATGGAATATAACAACATTTCCAGACCGCTGGCCTCGATCGACTTTATCTTTTTGGTCGAATTATTGATGTGCGTTGACAGGGACATGGAAATTTCAATGGAACAATCGCATAGACGACTCGAGGCGATACTGGGATGTTGGAGAACAACTCGAGGCGATACTGGGATGTTCGAAAAGAACTCGAGGCGATAGTACGATGTTCGAGAGCAACTCGAGAACGAGCTGCGCTACCAGCAAAGAACTAGAAAAGGCAGCCGGGTACAGCGCAATGAGCACAGATAGTGCAATGAGTATAAAAAGTGTAGAGATAGTAAAATGTAAAATTTTAAATAAAGTGACTACTAATAGTGAACTGTGTAGAAGGATTTTAGTGTTTTATTAGCACAAACCAGTGAAACGAATTACGCCTTCATTAGGTAGTAGAACTAATTTACGTAACAAAATAACACTACTCGACAAAAAAAGTGGTCAATCGCGGGCACCTAAAAACAAAAGTATTTTCTAGACTAACTTTGGGTCACGGAATACGAAACTGAAAATCAAAAAATTTTTTTAAGAAGTTTTTTCGAAAAATCTTCGAAAGACAAGTTTTTCCCTGTTGTTTCAGTTATGAGCACATCTCTCGTAAACGAATCATCCGGCTACCACAAGCAGTCCGTTGTTCAGAAGATAATACCTTAGCCTTTCCAGCGATATATAGATTGTCCAAATCAGATGAGATTTGGCCAAGTTACTGACGGTGAAAGTTGTAAAAAAGTGAATTTTTCGACCAATTTAAAAAATCATAAATTTTCGAATGTTTTTTTATAGATAAAATAAATTGTCTCCTCTGGTTTTTAAATCTAAGATAAAAGATATATTATTTGTGCAAATATTAAGCCCAACTTCAATAGAATTGAAAGAAAAATTTCAAAGTTATGATGCACTGAGTGAAAACACCAACTTTACATTTATTACACCGTGCGAACAAATTTTTTAATTTTTCCGAGACCCATCCAAATGTTGATATAGGCGTGAAACTAGAGGTCATTCATAGTAGCCTAATCAGTTTTTCATTTTCTGACTCAAAGTCATTTTTAAGGACTTTAAAATTTTAAGGACATACACATTTCAAATATGTTTTTAAATATTTGCGGTTGTGCAATGATGAAGATATGGATATCAAATGAAAGAGGAAAATTATCTCCTTTTAAATGAATTTTCTATTTTGAACTTTCAGAACTTTGAAATAGAATAAAATTAAGATGTATGAATCAACAGACTGAGATCCAAAACATTTATGTTTTCCATACCTGACATATTTTGTCCAGTTTGTGTTAGTCGGATAATTCGTTTACAAGAATTATGTTCATAACTGAAACAACAGGGGGAAAACTGGTTTTTCGAAGATTTTTCGAAAACGCTTCTTAAACAAATTTTTTGATTTTCAGTTTCGTGTTCAGCGGCCCAAAGTTAGTCTAGAAAACAATTTTATTTGTAGGTGCATTTTTCGTGTCGAGTAGTGTAATTCATGCTTTTGAGGGTTAACAGAGGATTTAGTCTGCCAACCTCAGAATTGGTTTCGAACGCAATTGCAAGCAAGCCATGTCCGAGTAAAAAGCCTTGTCTGTAGGCAGGTTGGCTACTGAATTTCAAATCTGACGAAGATTCAGAGTAAAATTAAAATGTTTGTACGCAACTCCAATTCGAACCCAACTCTGACATCTGTAGTGCACTTAATACAAATGAAAATCAGCTGTTAGAAACTGTTGTACCTATTTTCTCTTCGACTCGTGGCATTATGCAATGAGGAGCGGCTGTACAATAGGAATTGTTCGTTTTAATTCTAATTTAATGCAGTTTTCGCTGGAAAATAACGAAATGCGCACACGGCACACTTGCACAATACAACAACTACAACTACATGTGTACACTATGCATTGTAATTCGCATACAAGATGCAATGATACGCAACAAAAATGTGGCCGCTGGCAGTCAGCTATGCAAATATTGAACCGAATCATTCACGCAGCGCACAATGGAGGCAGACACGAAGCAGCTGTGCGGCGTGTGGCGGCGTGTAGTGGTCGGCGCGAGTGGGAGAAGGGGTTAACACGGCGCAAAAACCGAGGCAGCAACTTTGACATTGTTTTCGCACAATTGACACAAGCAAATCAAACAAACAAACAAACAAAGATTAAGTAAAGCTGAAGACATCAACACATCGGCACTTACGGCATCTCACTGGATTTGCTGGATTTCGATGGCAAAGTTTTGTAACTTTAATTCGTTTTAGTGGCAAAAGAAAATGTTAATTTTTTCTTTTTGCTTTGTCAGACATTTGGCAATAATTCTGCTCTACTAAATAGCAAATTCAATAGCCAATTCTATTGCTGCGAATTCTACAAGTGATGTTTTATTTTTATAATTTGTGTGCTGCCATAATTTTTACACATTTTTATGATATGTTTACGTTCTCTTACATCACATTAGTGGCTCTATTCGCATGTGTAGACATTCAAGTAGCTATAAAATTGTAATGGCTATTGTTGTTGTTGTTGGTGTAATTTTTATTTATTTACTTTAGTGTTTCTATTGTTAATCATGCATCAATGCTCTCGACGGGGTTGCGACGCGCACTCAACGCCAATACGAACGTCAGCGCGCTGCGGTTTTCATTTGTTTGTATGTATTGCAGTCTGTCTGTCTATCTGTATGTAGTTGTGTGCATTTGTGTGTAACTCTTGGATTGATTAGAAAAATTAGTTCATGCTTTGTTATGGCTGCTGCAATAGCTACTACTGTTTGTATTATTGTTGTTGTGGTTGTTTTAATGCCACTAAATGAAAAATTATTTTCCTTTCATTGATCTGTACAAATGTTGTTACGTACATATGTATAAACGGTGCATATAAAAATGTACTTTAAAGTTAAATTTGAAAAAATATAATAAATTAGGAAGACTGTCGAGAAAAACAAATAATATTGTTGTAAAAAAGTAGTTTAAAAAATAAATAAATTTAATTTAAAATTCTCTAGTACAGTCTGGTATTTGTCAGCATTTTAATTTTTAGCTCAACTTTTAAATAAATAAATTTTAAAAATATATTTATGAAAATTTGTAATATTATTTAAAATTTAAAAATTATGTTTATAAAAATATGTGAAATTATTAGTGTCCGACCGAAACCACTTTTTTGGGCCGAAACCGAAACGGAATATTCGGTTTTTGTTTATATTCGGCCGAAACCGAAACTTTCTAGTTGAAATAAAAATCACCATATCAAGCACTTTTTTCAACAAACGAATTTTACATTAAGTAAATAAAGAACAAACAAACAAACATAGCATAAATAAATAAATACTTATTAAAAAAAACAAATTTATTCATTTTTTAAAAACGTAAACATGAAAAAATCACCCTTTCGTACCTTACTCGCTAATATTCAAAATTAAATAATTTAATATTATATGCTAAAAAAAGAAGTTTATTTACATTGGTGGCATCTAAATTATTCCTCCTTTCACTATATATCTGCTACACAATAAAATGTAAAAAATATTCTAGAAAGTTTCGGTTTCGGCTATTCGGCCATTTTTTGGCCGAAACCGAAACCGAAACCACTTATTTGGGCCGAAACCGAAACCGAATATTCGGTCGGACACTAGAAATTATTAAAAAGAAAACAAATATTTTACATGATTCGTCGAATGAGTCTTCGGTCTTAAAATTTATTTAGATTACAACTCAAGAAAGGGATCATTGATCATTGGCAAAATTGGTTATTGAGTATCGCTTTGAGCTGAACAAACTATCAGAGATAGCAGGGCCCACTTTCGATGGCTAAGCAGTCATTAGGTTATCGCTAATAACTGCAAGAGCTAATAACTGTTGAGCTTGTAAGATAGATCACCATGCATCTTCTGTTGAGAACTGAACAAAAACACTGTAAAATTTCTCACTGTGTATATTCAGTTGTATTGTCCTTAGAAGTTGAATTTACTGTTCGAATTTGACTTTGTATATACATTTCTCTGGACAATCAACAGTCTCAATCCGCAGCAAATCAGTTCGACCTCTTAAGAAACCGAATTTATCAGGAATCTTAATTTCAGGGTATGAAGTCGGCGTTTCTGCAGAGCCAAGCAGTTGCACGGAAAGCATTCTATCGTTTTTAGGTTAGGTTAGGTTATGCAGGCAGCGCTAGCGCCTCACACAGACACAGTGGTCCACAGTACTGCTGCATACATATGTCTGTCCCTGTCTCATCAAGTTTGGAATAAGTCCACTGATATAGCCTTTGTAGCATTTTCGAAGGATCATAGATCTTTCAAGGAGGTTTCTGTCAAGTTGTGCAAAGAACCAATGAAGGCGCTGCCCAAGATTCTTATTCTGTGTCTTGCAAAGGCTGAGCAATGACACAAGATGTATTCCATGGTTTCTTCCTTCTCGGTTTCCAAATATTGCTTGCAGATATTTGATTCAACCTGAAGGCATGTGCGTCTATTAGACAGTGCCTTGTCATACCTATCCGCAATCATGTGGAACATAGAGAGAGAGAGAGAGAGACAGAGAAGTATACGATGTGATATCGTTTCTGCCTCTTACACATCTCTGCAGCTTCATGAGCGAGCATCACAAGACAAAAGACACCATTTTATGAAAATGGACTCAAATGGAAATGACATGAACGAACTGCGGAATGAAGGAACAACTCAGGGACATACAAATAGTATTTTCCTCATGGATAGAGGAAATGGAGATGGAAAGAATGACGAAGAAAAGGAATGACTACGCGTACACGCTGGTCGTCCTCGTTCTTTTCGCGAACGCTGGCTCGGCTCAACTTGTGCTTCTTCTTCTCAACCGCTCTATTCACAGGATTTACAATTCGTTATTGAGCAGAGCGACACCTCGTTCTTGTCATCTTCTTAATCCTTTAATAGGTTACAAAAGAAGCAAATAGACTAATTAATTGAAGTAAGAACGAGCTCCCTTAGGTTATTTCATTTAAGGTCTGTTGTGGCGAGGCGTGATTAAGCTAAACAGTATTTTCAGCAGCAACTTTCAACGTGTGTGTGATGCGTGTGCTAAAATCTGTAATTTATTTGTCCAATATAAATTCACAGTTTTAAATACGATTACAATCTTAACTTACACTTGTGTTTTGGCTTGATAAACAAAAAAGGCGCCTAACCACAATTTATATAAACCTAAAGGTGTAGAATATTTAAATATCCAACATTCAGCTCGCAGCTCCTGCACCGCTCGGCATCCAAATCCAAAAGAAGATATTAACCGGAAACGTATTGGCAGCTCCCGTGTCGAGGAAGGTAGGAAGCGCAAGAATGCGCGATGAAAGATGTAAAGGAGGAGCGAAACTCAGAGCCGTCGCGCTGCTAAGCAACGGCGTTGCGCATGCGGACGGCGCAACATCCCCCACCTCGTAAACTTCATACTCCTACGTATGTGGTTTACCCTTTCACGTCGAGTTTCGCGAGTTTCACTGCAGGCCTCGTTAACAAACCATTAATCGTTTTTACGACTGCGCTTCGCGCCTCTCCATCGCGTCCCACGTTGACGTCGACTACAAGTCCCCTCTGCCAAGAGTTTCGCTTAGCGTTTTCATCGACGATTAGAACCACGTCGTTTACCGTGACCGGGTCTGCTGCATTTTGATGCCATTTCCCTCGTCTAGTCAAGCATGGCAAATACTCCCGAATCCACCGTCTCCAAAATGTATTCGCTATTTCAGTCGCGATCTTAAAGTTCTTCCTTAACGCGAGACCGTCGATACCTTCAATGCCATAATCCCGCGATCCGCTCGAACTGCCCAGAAGAAAGTGATTCGGTGTTATCGCCTCTGCATCTGCCGAATCCAGAGGGACATAAGTTAGCGGCCTTGAATTTAAAGTAAACTCCACGTCAGCTAGTGCCGCTCTAAGCACTTCTTCTCGCAAGCCAGCCTCAGGCAGAATATCCATTAGAATAGATTTGACAGAACGCACCATTCGTTCCCAACAGCCTCCCATATGAGGCGCCGCTGGAGGAAGAAAACGCCACTTAATGTCAGGGACGCGCTGTTCGAGCTCATCTTTCGACAATCGCTGAATCTCATCTACCAGGACACGGCACGCTCCTCGAAAGTTAGTACCATTATCCGACCATATACATCTCGGCACCCCTCGGCGAGATGTAAACTGCTTCAATACGAGTAGAAGCGAGTCTGTTGAAAGTGACGGCGAAATCTCAATGTGGACCGCACGGACGGTGAGGCATGTGAAAAGTACGCCCCATCGTTTCTCTCGACGCCTTCCAATAACAACTTCAAACGGCCCAAAGTAATCGACGCCAGTATTGGTAAATGGCCTTGTAAAAGTAGAAAGCCTTTCCGGTGGCAGACTCCCCATTTCTGGGGGCAGCGGGGTCGCTCGACGATTGCGGCAAAGTTGACACCCTTTGGTAGTCGCTCTCACCAATGCCCTTAGTCCTGGTATCCAATACCGTTGACGCAACTCGTTCACTACAATTTCATTATGATGGTGATGAAACTTACGATGGTAAAAGTCTACAATAAGATCTGTCACCCTATGTTTTCGTGGCAGAATAATCGGCCGCCGCGTGTCCCATGGCACGTGTGTGATCGCGTTGATTCTGCCCCTCACTCTCAGAAGCCCTGCCTCGTCTAAATACGGCGAGCTCTTAAAGAGATTGCTTCTGCGTTGCACTCCCTTGCCCATCGTCAAGCACTTTATTTCTTCATCGTAAACCTCCTGCTGACAGTTGCGGATTATGACGCGCTCTGCATCTTCAACTTCGAATTCACCCACCAGTCCGGTGAGTTTCGCTAACAGCGGACTTCTTCGTAATATGATATGTAGAAATCGCAGTACATACCTTTGCGAATTACGCAGCTTTTCCCATTTACTAAAGCGCTGGGGGTCCGGGCTTACGACTGCTAGAGATGGTGCAGCTGTCTGCTGCATGTCCACGTGGAAAATTTGCTCATCGTCAATGGTAGCAGCTTTTCCAATATCATTTTTTTGCCACGCGTTCTCCGTCTGACTTAAAAACATTGGCCCAACAAACCAGCGCGAGTCGGCGCTAAACTCAGGCTCCTTTGTCCATTTAGTGCCCTCGTCCGCAACGTTGTCCGCTGATGGCACCCACCTCCATTCGTCAGCTCGAGAGTCTTCCAAAATTTCCCCTATACGTACTGCCACAAATTGTTGAAATTTCCGAGCATCCGAATTTATCCAGCACAAGACATTTTTTGAGTCTGACCAAAATACTCGGCGATGAAAAACAACGGATGACTCGTCCGCTATAAACTTTGCCAGACGTAGGCCCAGGATGGCAGCCATCAACTCCAGCCTAGGGATAGATATCGGCTTAAGGGGCGCCACCCGTGTTTTAGTAGCTACCAAACAGCACTGAATCTCACCATTGTAATCGGCGCGTAGATACGAGGTTGCTGCATATGCGTTAACACTAGCATCTACGAATGTATGCAGTTGAAGTATGCTAGCATAACATGCCTGGGGATAGCAGCGTGGGATCCGAATTTTGGTTATTGTACGTAGATGACGTACCCAATACGACCACTTATCGCGTAGTTCTGTGCCGACAGGCTCGTCCCACGAAACGCCAGAACGCCAGACCTCTTGCAACAGTATCTTCGCGTAGATCATGAAAAATCCCAAAAGGCCCAGGGGATCAAACACCGTCATAATAACCCGTAGCATTTGACGCTTGGTTACAGCTCTTCTTTCGTCGAAAACTTCTGCCGGAAATTTCTCGAAAAACGTTAAAATGTCACCGCCAGGTGACCACCACATGCCCAACACCTTTTCGTGTTTAGTGTCAGGTTCCTCAATAAATTTGGCAACTTGATTGGTTTGCCCGGACAGGGCCAGTAGAACTTTCTTAGAGTTGGATATCCAATGGCGCATTTCAAACCCACCTTCAGCGTGAATCTTCCACACCGTCCTAGCTAAATGGATAGCCTCCTCTTCCGTAGTTACACTTTGCAGCCAATCATCTACAAATGTATTGTCCTTTATAGCTTGCACCGCCTCTGGGTGCTGCTCCATAAATCTTTCAGCGTTCTTGTTTTTGACATAATTAGCCGAAGAAGGTGAACATGATGCGCCGAATGTCATTACCTGCATCACGTAAACGTCTGGATCTCTCGTGTTATCGCCGTCGCGCCATAGGAATTTCTGAGCGACTTGGTCCTCTTGAATTACACGCACCTGGTGAAACATCTCGCGGATGTCACCGCACAATGCTATTGGCCTCTCGCGGAAGCGAATCAGCACGCCAACCAACGATTTTAACAAATCGGGACCTTTAAGGAGCACGGAGTTCAAAGCTGTGTTATTAATGGCGGCTGCGGCATCCCAGACCAATCGCGTCTTATTCTTATTGGCGCTGGTAACCGTAAACATAGGAATGTACCAAGACTTGCCGCCGGATGTAACCTCTTGCTGAGTCAGCCTTCTGACGTAGCCTTTGTGTTCGTAGTCTCGAATAGTATTCGTGAGAAAAAGCTTTAGGTTAGGATCTCGAGCCATCTTTGCCTCCAGACACTGAAGCCTGCGCTGAGCCATCGGCCGCGAATCGGGCAGTTCAATATGGTCGTGTCTCCATAGTAGGCCAGTCTCCCATCGCTTCTCCAGTGAAAGATATTTTGTGGTGGAGTCCATTATCTGACGAGAACGCTCATCCTCCTTTGATACTAGAGGGGCCACTGCACGAATACCTACGGCATCCAAAGAAAAATATGATTTCACCAATGTCTCAAGCCGATCGTCAGAACAGTCGCAGATATGCAGTATCCGCTGAAATGGGCTGCCTGGTGATACGTTTCGCCCATACACGGACCACCCTATTTTACATTTAGCCGCAATCAAGTCATCCGCTTCACCTTCCCGAGTCTCCGATGGCACGCCTAGCTTGATGTTGTCAAGGCCAATAAGAATTCGCGCCTGGGCTGCCTCATAAGGTTGAATCGGCAAATTTTTCAGATGATCTCGAGTTCTTATGTCCATGTCATCGAGTGACTGCACAGGTAGGTTGAGACCAGATATGGTGCGCACTTTCGATAGTGAAAACTTTTGGCCTCCTGCTTCTTGTGACGATATGCTTAAAGAGACCAGTTTCGAATTTACCTCGTTTTGCGTGATTTCACCTGTCCACTGAAGGCAAAGTTCTTGCGTCGGGCCATCCAGCCCAAGCTCTACTGCTAGGTCATGCTCGATGAGTGTGCACGCCGAGCCCTCGTCGATAAAGGCGTACGTGTCAACCGATGTATCCTTCCCATGAAGCGTCACAGCTATATACCTGAACAGAATGTGTCTATTTCCTTTCGCATGGAATAGAATTGTTGAGTTCGACATGTTGCCGGCTTCACCTGCTGATATCGACGGCCTTAAGGTGGCATTATGACGCGGCATATGTAGCAATGAATTGTGTATCATTGTACAACCATCTACTCCACATTGTCTTTTTGAACTGCAGCGGCGTACAAAATGTGTTCCAAAACAACAGATACACAGCTTCTTTTCCCTTACGAGGCCCCACCTCGTGTCTTTTCCCATGGCGCGGAAACCGTCGCAATTCATCAGGTGATGGTCCTTAGCACAATTTGGGCAGATGCGCCTTTCAAAGCTTTTGTCCATGACATCGTGTAGCATCACCCTTTCCCGCCGCTGTCTGCGGCCACTTCTCGTTTCATCAGTTGAGACGGAAGTCGTAGGCGTATATCCTTGTGGTGTTATTTGGCTTACACACATGGCCAAATTAAACAGCCACTCATCGAAAACCTGTATGTCGACATGTCCGCGTGCCACGCGAAAGCGCCCCCAGTCCAATTTTAAATCACAGGGCAATTTACTCAAAAGTTCATTCAGCAACATTGGATCATTTAAATAACCGCCTAAGCCCATGGCCTGCATTGTCGCCCTGTAGTTCTGCACTGCTAAAGCTAGATCTATTAATGTTTCCATTTTTTCCATTCTTACATTGGGCTGTTGTCTCAGCTTGCTCTGAAGTGTCTGGTGTATCACGTCTGGCCGACCGTACAGCATTCGTAAAGTTTCAATCGCAAACGATACCGTGCTTGGCATCATCAATTTTCCCCGCACAGCTGCCAGAGCAGGGCCCTTTAAACATTTTTGCAAGCGAATGAGATTTTCCTGATCAGTGAATCCACATCGTTCCGTTGACTGGTCATAATTGGTTATGAACAACGGCCACTCCTCAGGATTGCCATAAAATGTGGGTAGATCCTTACTCATCACTTGCCGGGCTGCAACCTGCGAAGACGACAACGTTATGTCCGCTTGTGAAGTCTGTGGAAACGAAATATTTGTATTCAACGTATTAGGGTGATTGAATGTTGTAGGCGCAGTATGACCAAACGAGCCGAAGTTTGAAAAAAGGTTCGGAACCGCAGCTGACGAAAACACGTTCGTTCGCTGGCCTGGTTCCATGCCGGAACATGGTGCAAGGCTAGGCACATGTGCCCGTGCATACGACATGCTATTTGCATGGCTTGACACCGGAACGTAACTCTGGAAGATTCCGCCGATGCGTGTCGAATTTTCATTGGGGCCACCATGCCCCACGTGTCCCTGAGAAAAATAACTTTGCGCTTCCATTGGCGCTTTATAGTGTGGGCGCTGAAAGCCCAACCCAGCTAACTGTGCGCCCAGGTCGCGCGTGTCGTGATCACAGTTGTTGTCTCTGCTGCCTGCAGGACTACCTGTGTTCCGTGGAGCGCCGCCGGTGTCCCCGGCAGTATCCACCCGTGCAGGTCGTGCACGCTTCTTTGGCTTTTCGATGCGCAGAATACCGGAGCGGGTGCGAGGAGGTGAATCTTGCGCGGCAGGAGTAACTGATTCGGCTATAGGTAGAAGCGGCGTCGAGGTTATTGCGCATGCCTCAGTGGGCGCACCCACAGCAAGTCGTGCTGCGGCGCCAGTCGGGGCATCTGCGCGATTCCGTGCTGAACAGGCTGGTGCATCCAAAGGCGCGTCAGCGCCGGCCGTTGATGCCACCCGAGCAGCCCGCACGTCGGATCCAGCTTCGTTAGATGTGCCTGAAACTCCGTCTTCACGTTGTTCCATCTCGATCAGATTACGTCAGTCAATTGAGGTTATGCTGCCACGTCGACCGTCAAAGATGCCACGTTGCTTGTTAAATTTACCACGTGTAGTGCTGCCAAAGTCGACACTATTTTGCCGCAGTATTTTCGCACAAAGTATGATATTTTAGGTGGTCGCCGACTTGTACAAGTAATTCAGGCTGTTGCCGACTTGCACAAGTCACAAGTATTTTAGGATGTTGTGGCGAGGCGTGATTAAGCTAAACAGTATTTTCAGCAGCAACTTTCAACGTGTGTGTGATGCGTGTGCTAAAATCTGTAATTTATTTGTCCAATATAAATTCACAGTTTTAAATACGATTACAATCTTAACTTACACTTGTGTTTTGGCTTGATAAACAAAAAAGGCGCCTAACCACAATTTATATAAACCTAAAGGTGTAGAATATTTAAATATCCAACATTCAGCTCGCAGCTCCTGCACCGCTCGGCATCCAAATCCAAAAGAAGATATTAACCGGAAACGTATTGGCAGCTCCCGTGTCGAGGAAGGTAGGAAGCGCAAGAATGCGCGATGAAAGATGTAAAGGAGGAGCGAAACTCAGAGCCGTCGCGCTGCTAAGCAACGGCGTTGCGCATGCGGACGGCGCAACAAGGTCCTAAATGGGAAAATACTTAGTTCAAAAATTATTCATAAAATGCAATAAAATATCCAGCATGAAAAATTTATCTACATTTTAGAACATAGTGTAACTTGACCCAACTAATGTTTGGTTAAGTTGGGTTATGTCACATTACATATGAACAATTTTCAGACAGTCATAGAAAAGCTAAATTAAGTTCGACGGGATGCTTCGATACCATTCGATGTTCCGTTTAGGTTTGATTAATGCAATGATCTGTTGGAATATGAACATGTTTTACAACTCGAGTATTAAACCATCTTTCTGTCTTTTACCTTCAAATACATTTTGGCATCGCTTTTCCCCTCCAACCCATTCCATTCCAACTGATGCTGTAAGTGTAAATGACACTTGATGCTTCGTTTTTTATTTGCACTTTGCCTAATCGCCAATGCATAGCTTCGCTTCGATTATGACAAAAAACGGCGCACTTAATAAGCTCGAAAAGGTCGTCGTTTATTGTGTGCGAGTTACGCCACTGCGTCGAACGTTTTTCTCACTCTCGCCCCAGTTCAGGTGGCTGCCCGACAGCGACAGACAATTCCCATAATGATTCGAAGTTTTTGCTGAAAAATCGACTGAATGGAATCGAATGACTTTTTGTTATATTTGCCTCAGTTCGCTCGAACAGTCGACCGCACAACGAGCCACAACGAGTCACCTTTTTCATGTTGTGTGCTTTTTTCGCTCGCCCCCTCCTCCTCCTCCTCGTCCACCTAATTAATTACACAAAACGCACACTTTTACATTTAATTGTAAATTTTTCACTTCTCAAATGCCACTTGATGCTCATTCATTGCTTTGTGTTCATTCATTTGCCGACTTTCTTTCTCTAACAGCTATTGTTGTTGTTGTTGTTGTTTTTGCAGTTCTGCGTCTGTAGTTTCCTTAGCAAACTAATTCCTCGACGCTACTCAACATTTGTTTATAATAAATTCCATAAATTAGAATTTATTGCATTCGCGCGGCGGGGCGCAAAGTGCAACGCACACGTTTCCATTGCACACGTCCGCGTCGCTGCTGCTCGCTAAACATTCAAATCTCCCATAAATCATAAAAGCAAATAGCCAAATGCTGTGCAAAACGCAACAACAACAACAATTGCAACAAATGCAGAAACGCAAACAAGTAAATGCAAAAGAATTTTAAATGTGAAATGAATAACACGCCAACTATGCGAAAGTTCAATGCAAATGTTCAAATTAATTTGTTGGGGTTCGCCGACACAGTCGCGCCGCCGCCGCTGGCAATTAACAACTGCAACGGCTGCCAGCAACCGCGCCGCTCTTGATTGATTTGCCATTTGTAAGCCGCAGACATTTCGCTTTGGTGCGGTCCATCTGGTCATTGCTTAGCGTCAATCAGCTGAAATTTATCACGTGCCAACTGCTGCATTTGGAACGTTTCTAGAACAAGTCTAGAATTAGTTTACCGAGTGAGTGTTGGAGTTGATTTCAGGCCTTGTGTCAAATTGGCAACTCACTTTTACACTCATCAACGTTGACCTTGAAAGCAATAAAATGTAGAATGTATTGGCTTGAATGTTTAAGGTATAAATCATGTTTGATATTAGAACAAAAAGCGAAACGCTACTACTTGTGGCCACCAAAAGGTTTTCATTTTGAATTTCAGCTCAATTAGCATAAAATTAAGAAACGTTCTTTTACTTTTTTTGTTACTATAAACTGTAATGAATGAAATGTCCACCTAACATTGATAGCTGACAGCTGCTTGAATAGTTTATCCCAATTTAAAGATGTCTACTAGAGCTTCAATACTTAGGCTATAAGCTAGGTTAGGGAAGACTGGAAACGTTTCTTTACTTCTTTGTTGCTGTGAACTGTAATGAAAAGTCTACCGAACATCGATAACTGGCAGTTGCTTGGTCAAATTTTCCCTATTTAAAGATGTTTATCGAGTTTGAATACTTAGGTTAGGTTCGGTTAGAGAAGACTGAAAACGTTCCTCTAGTTCTTTGTTGTTTTAAATTGTAATGGATAAAGTGTCCACCTAGCAATGATAGCTGACAGTTGCTTGGACAGTTTATCCATATTCAAATTTCTATTTCTTCAAAAAAAACTTTCACCTAAGTATATCAAGTAGATCTTGAATACTTAGGTTAGGAAAAAAGTCATTTTGGCAGTTATTCGACTAGCAAACTGGGAGGTTCTTAAGGCCCATTGTGATGCCTGAAAAGACTGTGACAAGAAAAAATTACCTCGAACAAGCTATAAAATCTATAAGCTAAAAGCTTCTAATATAAACTTGTAAGATTCGCACACTGTACACTATACAACAAACAACTATTACTTTACCATTCATTTTTCAATGAATTTTCCATTTACATATAATTTATTGCCAATGAACTACCAACTCTTCAGTTGAAAATCAGCAATTTACCCCAAATAAACAATAATAATACAACAATTCAGTTACAATTAAAAATTTACTTAAATAGAAACATTTACCAGTATTTCAGTTTGTCTATCGAATGCGAATCGTTAGCACAGCTGCGACTGAGCCAAGTAAATATTTACAAATCACAAAGCAATTCTGTTAAATTAAAACCATATTAAAACAACAACACGTGCACGTACTATAAAATCAATATCCATATATCAATCTTTAAACTTATATATATCGAACAGTTTTAATGGGCAACAAAAAATGGCAAAAATTCGCAGTAATTAAAAGCTCCAAGCAATTTTCCTTTGCGTATGATTTCCATTAATTTTCACTGAACTATAATTTATAAAACGAATAGCAATACAAAGTGTACAATTTAATGTTTTTTTATTTCATTAAACAAAACACAAGAACACACACTCAAAACGCAAACGTTTAAGCAATCGATTAGTTGAAACATTAAGGAACAACAACAAAACAGCGATTTATACAAAACATAAATCGCGCATAAGGAAGAAGATCGACAATTAAATACTTTTTTTCACATTTCCAAATTGTGTTGCTGGAGCCGTTTCTTTCGCATTCACACGTGCTGTGAATGCCTTGGCAACAGGTTTGTTTGTTTTTTTTAATTTATGACTTTAATTTTTTTAAGTTTCATTTTTGCTTTTAGAGTGAAAAACGACAGCAATTCAAAGTTATGTTAGCGCCATTCAGTCGGCGTCAGCGCGAACATGTTTCCGTCTTTAGGTTACAACTCATGCGATGAGGTTTATTGATTTTTTAAAAGTTTCGAACATCAAAAAGAACCATGAACGTCAACAAAAAAGTAGGAAATCTATTTAAGTCTCTTTTAAAAGGCACTCAGCACATTTTCAGCCATTTCGGAGGCGCAATTATTGTTTGACAATAGTTTGAGTCAATCGATGTGTTTGTTTTTGGGAAAGTGGAAAAAAATTAAGTATAGAGCAGTCATTAAATATTTGTTTTTGTAGACGTACACGCGCAAACTAACGACGAGTTGGACTCACAGACAGATATTTTATGAATTTACGTAAAATTTAAGGCAGCTGAATTTAAACGCTTCATACCAACTTGGGAGAGAATGAAAGTTCAGAACGTTCAGAAACTTGAGGATACCTTAAATTCACCAAATGCTGCTAAACAACCATTGAAGGGAACGAAGGACAAAGCGAATAAAAACCTTTTGAATACGTTCAATGCGATTAATGAAGGACGCATGGTAGGGACGCCAAATAAACGCAGCATATTCTAGTTTTGACCTAACGAATGTTATGAAAAGTAGCTTAAGAGTATAAGGGTTGCAAAATAAATAAATAAATTAGAGTGAAGGATATAGCAGACGCTATGAATATGTCCAAGGATCGCATTTTTCATATATTGAATCATTATTTAGGCAAAAGAAAGCTGAGCGTGTTTGCTCTCATTGGACGAAAAACTTGTACGAATAAACATTTCGTTAAAGAGATGGCAACATCGCTGGGAGAAGTGTGTAGACTTACAAGAAGACTGTGTAGAAAAATAAAAATAAATTTAACAATGTGTCACCCCACGAACTTTTCAGCCCATTTGTTGAAAGTTTGTTTTTTTTTTGTTAGTTCGGAAACTTTTCAAACCACCCTCGTAAATTTGGCAAATATTTAAATTCTGAAAAGCATTTGCAATGTTTTTGTTATTTAAAAACAGAAGAAAAATCCAGCACTCCCTTTTGGGTGAAAGAAGGAAGTCTTTGTGATTGACTACCAACCGAAGCAGAAAATGACATGCGGAGAAACTCCCTTTGTTTTATTTTAGGTTAGGTTAAAGTGGTTGACGTCATCGGGCGTAACAACAGCGAGATGTCATCGCTGCCTTTGCGGCAATCGAAAGAGAATCTGGCAAATGGGGCTGGTGGTAAATGAGGGCAAGACGAAGTATATGCACGCGCACGCAGGGACTCGCAGCGACTGGGGTCTCACGTCAAGGCTGACACGTAAACTTTTGAAGTCGTCAAGAAATTCGTTTACCTTGGAACCGTCGTAAATAGTAGTAATGATGTCAGCCTGGAATCAAGCGAAGGATTACTCTTGCCAATAGGTGCTACTAGGGTCTCGGTAGGCAACTGAGTAGCAGAGACTTCTCTCAACCGACAAAACTTGCACTCTATAGGACGCTTATTCTGCCTGTGCTCCTCCAGAAGAATGGACACTGTCGCGCGACGACTTAGCGGCTCTTGGGGTGTTTGAGAGAATGGTACTTGCCAAAATCTTCGACCCTGTTCGAATCGGAGACGACTCTCGTATACGAACCAACAACGAGCTGTTCAAAGACATGGACCTAGCACAGGGAATAACCATTCAGTGGGTACGCTAGTTTGGCTATGTCGTCCGTATGGAAAAGGAGTTCGATGCGTAGTTGAGGGCAGCGGCGAAGAGGAAAACCGAGTTTTCGATGGATGGACCAGAGAGCTACCTATCATCTCTTGGTGTGACCAACTGGAGAAGCCACATGGAGAGAGCTTTTGTGGCACTTGTATTTTTTATATTACTATCTTAAAATATTTTTTACAAACCGCTAAAGTATCACTTTGAATTTTTAAATGTTTACGACACTTGTAATACGTGTAATGTATCAATTAATGAATGCAAGTTTTTGCTCAAAACACAGTGCACATGTTTTTAATCTGAAATTCGAACATTTAGCGTTGTCATTTGAAGTAAACATTAATGGATGAATTTACAAAGCAAACAAAAAATGCTCAAGTCAAGTGCATAGTTGGTGGTGGCGTTTATAAGAATGTGGATCATCCTCTAAATAAAATCCAAGAATATCAGCGTTGAATGATTTAAAAGGCAGATAATACAATCTGCTGTAAATCATAAAATTTGCTTGATGTAGAATTTGCTGTGTGAAATGTGAGCTCGGCACAAAAAGCAATAAAATCCAAATCAAAAACAAAACATTAAGTAAGAACACAAATTGTGCAAATAAACAATGAACTATTTATGTAGGTAACAAAGTAAAAAAGGCGGAAAGAAACAAAGTTCGATTGAAAGCGCGAAAGCTGCCGCGTTTAACAAATGAGTGCGTACCCGATTTGCGGTCCGCGCAATTGCTGACGCATAAATCAAGCGATTTGTTTGGGCATTGGGCGATTGTAAGCCGAAAGTACGCGTCAAAGTTGCAAATTCGACGGCACCAAGTTGCAAACTCAGCGAACCAATCGCTCGAATACGGCGAACGCACACCCGAGCCGGACATCCAAGCTGGAGCCAAGCGATTAGTGGTGCGCCCGGTGCGGAAATGAAGCAACTTGGTCGCGAAACGAATGGACTGCGCGCCCAAGGTGCTGCCACGTGCCGCACAGTTGCCGCAACCTTTGGGGCGGACGCGCGCTCGCCGTCGAGGCTTTGTTTGCGCCACGACGCTATTTGCACGCGGCTAAGCTGCCCGACCGCCGTTTAATGACTGTTTGCCTTAGCGCGAAATGTAAAAGTAAATGTAAATGTGAACTTGAGGCAGTGGCGCTGAACTGATAAACATATATTTAGCCTTAAATTTAAGAAAACAATAAACAAAATCAGCAAGCAAGCAAATAATGGCCGGCAGGAAAGCGGCAACGGCACGAAAGCCAACCAGGAGAACGCAGCAAATAAACAGTCTAAATAGCCGAAACGAGACGAAGACGAAGATGAAGTGAAACGAGCAGAAGCGGCGCACAACACATCGCAAATTAAACACAATTAAAAAATGAAATTAAACAATGCTGAACTTTTTGAAGAACAGTTTTACACCTTCAATTTGTTTTCGTAGCCACCTCATGCAGTTTTCTTTTGTTTTTTTTTTGTTGGTTTGTTCTCAGTTGTTTTTGTTGTTGGTAAATTGTTTTTGTAAAGTTCATGAACAATTGAAGTAAACATATGTTAAAGCGGGTATATACAAATGTAAATTGTTTGCTTGTTGTTGGCTGAAACAAATCACATGCCAGAGCAATGCATATTGAATCACAACTCATTTATTGACACTTGTTATTGTTTTGTTTTTTTTTGTTGTGTGGTCACACATTTACTTAGCAGATGGCGCAATGTTGATTTTGTTGAGTAATAATACAAATAAATTATTATAGGCTTCGACAGCTGATCTCTTGGCAGTAAATATTAAATATTTGATAATGAAATAATTGCCCATGAAAAGCACTCGAACTGCAGTTTAAAATCAACCTAAGACTTTCAATCCTTCAATTCATGTGTCAAGACGCACTCAAAACATCAAAAGGTATGCAAAGCGCAGCCTTAACCCGGCGTCATTGTGGCTACTAAACAGAACTTGGCCGTTGTGGCCGGGTAAATTTTACCCATGTACTTTATTGTACACTGAATCAAGCTTATGTCAATATTAGTTTTCTATAATAGGGAAATAGGTAGTTAAATACATTATTAATAAAAATCAAACATTTATTTATCATAAAATGAGCATATTACTCATCAAATTAAATCTTTTTATTCTGCGATAATTTTTTTAGAACATAACTTAAAATGCGTCGGGTATTAGATACCCGGCAACAATGACGCCGGGTTAAAGGGTAACACCCACCAATCAAGTTGCAAGTTACGTTGCAAAATAAACAGGACCTGTGGCCTGCTGCATCATTGAGCAGAGATTTCGAAAACGCAGTGACAGCCAAGCTCACCTAAGGACCCTAGAAAACTCTTCAAACTACTCAAAGATCGTAAGCGAATGCAAGCCAAAGCTGAAAAGTGTCGCAAAACATAATCATCTAATCCTTATAAGCTTTCCAGGACACTCTGATGTTCTTGGCAACGAAATAGCCGATAAACTGGTCAATCTGGATTAGAGGGCAATCCAGTCGGGCTAAAGCTGCAGTGGTTTCACAACGGATCAAGAACCATGCAAGCATTGCTCACATGGGGAAATTTTAATCCTGAGGAATGGCAAAGTTTTTTATGAGGGCACCGAGTAAGTAGAGAATGGACTTTCTTTTTCGACTGGAGACGAAGGAACTGTACTCATGATTGGAGAGATCAGAGGATACACGGCATTTGGTCAGCATATAGCAAACATGTGGTTCAGCGATAACCCAGGAGTTCCATTCGAGTCTGTAGACCAGACGGGCGTCTTTCACGTTAAGAGTAATCGAAAAGATCTATAAATATACGAGCCCTAAAGGTTTTGGTTAGTAAAGGTTTTAAAAATTCCTTGCAGGATTTTGGAAAAATCATTTGCTATTGAACTAACAATGGATTCATAGCGGTACCAGTTAGAGCTCCTGAAAGTTGCAGATCGGCATAAAAATTATCGATGAGAACGTGGGTATTCCTAGCGAAGTTCAGCAGCGACTCAATACCAAGCTTGGGACTTCCTCAAAAAGGAACAGGGACCCTAAGTGGGTAAGGCGCAGTCTTGACATAGCCGGACAGATGCATTTCTACATTCCTTCGTTTCGGTGATATGCGTCTTTTGCGCACACATTACAAATTTCATTGAATTGTCACCTCGGTTTCCTCTTTCTCATTAGGTTCTGTTTCAACCCCCATTAATTGCCCGCAGAGGCATCAGAACGTTGCTGATTTGTTCATCTGGCAGGTGAACCCGGCATTTGGCGACGACATCTACTGCTCCATTTCTCTCAATTCCCTT
Source organism: Melieria picta (assembly GCA_964056695.1). NCBI lineage: Eukaryota > Metazoa > Arthropoda > Insecta > Diptera > Ulidiidae > Melieria > Melieria picta. The sequence goes on from OZ057398.1 coordinate 39,788,287, forward strand.
GTGACCGGGTAAGCTTTGGTGAAAAAGGTGTTCGATGCGGTACAAAGAGGGAGACCGTGCCTCCAATGGAAGGACCAAGTTAAGGGGTCATTCTCATGCGCGGACAGGAAAAATGGACATTCTTCAGAGATTATTTCCTTTGTGAATACGAGGAATTATCAAAAAAAGATCTGCCACTTTAATTTATTCATTGTTATGGTACAAAAATAAAAAAAAATATAAAAAAAATTTTTAATTTTTTCGAACACTTTTTTTCGATTAAAGACACGGCTTCTGCCGCGTCATGGTCAGCTGGTGGGAATGATTTTGAGTCACAGGATTATCTGAAACATAAATTTCAAAGAAATTCTTAATCAGTATGAACGTACCTCTCGTCCGTAGCAAATTTAAATTTTTTCATAAGAATCTCACAAAATGGCAGGCATTGGAAGTCAGAGCAGTAAAAAATTGTTGTTTTTGAAGATTTTATCAATGAAAAAAAATATGAAATTTTTAACATATCAGAGTGAATTTGCTAGGGACGATAGCTAACAGTATGTAGAATGACGTGACAAAATCGCAGAGAGATCGGATGAATGGTTTTTTTAATCATCCCCACCATTTCAAAAAAAAGCGTTCCGAGAAAAACACGTTTAAAGTTTTGACTAACCGCTAGAATCCTTGACCGCTCGTTATATAAATGTCTGTAGAAGCCGAAATACTTGAAATTTTCCAATAAAATTTTGACAGCACCTTCTTCAAGGATGATACATTCCAAATATGTTTAAAATAAAAAATTGATTTTTACAAAATTTCACATGAGAATGACCCCTTAAGGAGGCCCTATTTTCTCTTGGTGTGATCAACTGGAGGCGCATGGGGCAGGCCGTAACCCGATAATGGGTTCTTATAGCCAGTTAAGAAAGTAAGTATTGGATTTTTGGTTCCAGATCTTCTACTTTGCGTGAAATATGTGCTCCCTAAAAGAAATGGTGCTCACCATTTTACATTAAACTTATAACTAAGTAATGTTTTTTCATACCATAGTATGTGTTGAATAAACCCTCTGAAGTATCTTGTTCCCTTTTTCATGCTTCCAAAATAAACCGTCAAAGTTAGTTTTTTTCTTCTATAAACCAACTCAACAAACAAATCAAAATCACATACAATGTTCTGATTGATTGTAATAAGTCAGCTGGCGTAAAGTGCCTCAGCAAACTTGGTGCTTTTAAATCTTGTGGAGCGGCACATGTATGCTTCAAGTGTTGTCTCTTTCTTACACGCTTAGTATCGAATAATGTTTAGTAATATTCTACAAATGATTTGCTAAATTGTTTCAAACATTAAAGCAGTCTCGAATTTATTGTATCGTCATCAATTCAAAAACACATATCTTAACCCTTTCGAAGCAAATACAAGAAACTTGGGCATCCTTTTCTCTTAATAACTTAATAATTAATATGTAACAACTGGCGTGTGTGCCAAATGTTGGCAAAACTTCGGCAGCTCATGAGCGAAAAAATCAATAGCAGCATACAGTGGCGCGCACAAGACAGTTTTGGTGTTGCCCCAAATGCAAAAATTGCTGCTGCAAAATATAATTTAAAATTGTATTGCTGTATGCAATCCTGTGCTCCTGTGTGCGCCACTGACAGCATCTCATGCTAAATAATTTTGCTACACAGATTCTCAGTAGCGAATTTTGCCATTTTATATTTATAGTGCACACCTGCACCCACTGCGCCCACTTGAGTTGGTGCAGGAATCTAGTAGGATGGCCCCACTTGTGCGGGTTAGGGGTCACATATGAATGTGTAAGTAGCTTCGCTTGAGTCAACAGTGAAGAAGTTTTCGAACTAGCAGCCGGTTTCATGAATGAATAATTGGCTTTCTCGTTGATTGACATCAAAACAGCAGCAACAAAATTAGTTTAACACATGTTGCAATTACTTTAACGAATGTGCTTCTATAATCATATCGCAACAGCTGGCACCGAACGGCAATCCAACACATCACATACGCCAACTACTCACAGTATGAATTGTATTAAACAAGTTTTGTATTTGAAGTTGGTAATGTTTAAGTGGCTAAGAAAGAAAAAGGAACACACAGTAAGTATGGGAATTCTTTTTTTTTTGGTCTACACGGGTGCACTTAAGTAGAGGCACTTACTTGATGCAAGACGATTTGGTCAATTGACGTGCAATAAAAGTCAAAGCAGGTGGTAAAGGCAAATTTCTCGCATGCAATACATTTTTTATGTATATGGAATTTTTATTGGAATTTCAAGTATTGCTGCTGTGGGTTGAATTTTTCGACGAAGCGCACTCATACATATATATGTATGTATATATAGTATGTGTATTTATTGAAAAGTAGGTATGCATAGGAACATGGCTGGTCGTGTAAGTAACCGAAGTCGACTACATTTCAATTTGCTGCGAAATGCTCATAAATTGCTCAACTTTTGGCGCCAAGAAAAGCCAAACATTGCTCGTCATAGGCCATCCACCAGCAGACAGAAGCAACCCACACTTTCGGTGCATTCAGGTTGACGTCAAAGGCCGACAGTGAAATCGGCCGTCAATCGCTTCAAGTGCACGCGTACGCACAACTTGGTATGTGGCGTCTAAATGCCGCTAAAAAACATTTGAAAAAGCAATATTAATGAAGCGAAAGACATATGAAATGTTAAGCAAAGTCTACATGTGTTGTTGGCAGACACGAGAAAGCAACGCATGCGTACAAGTTATGGCAGTGCGAAGAACTCAAAAGCGCTGCGGTCACAGCGGATAACCTTGAACGGCAGCAAACCCCATGCAGCAGAAGTTGTACAACAACAATCAGTACAATTCAAAGAATCATTAAAGTACATCAGAGGGCAGACAGCACGGACAATGCACACAACATGTGTGTGCCACAGCACAGCGCCGACAGACGACAAGCGGCGACAAGTGTCAATGGCAGCAAATGTTCGAAATAATATCAAATCAAAACAAAGCCCAGCAATACCTACAAAGAAAGCAAAGAAAGAAAATGTTAAAGCCCTGAAGCGCTGCCAAATTAACAAATCAGCGAACCATATTCAAAGATACAGTGGAAGCAACAGCAGCGCACAGCAATGTTGATATCATCAACAACAATAGCAGCAACAACAACAACAACAACAGCTATAATAACAATACAGCCAACAATAACCAAAAGCCGTAACGCTGTTGGCCCAAAACTAACAACAAACAGGCATTGAAAACATCTGTGTTGGGTCCGCGCGTCTGCCGTCTTGGACAACGGTCGGCGGCTTGTCGTGTACGCGCATCAACCGGTGTGTTGACGCAAAAAATAAAAGAAATCCCCTTACTTGGCGAGACCGTTTTGGAATTTCTTAATTTTGGCTTAATGAAAAAAAGCAACAACAACAACAACCTTAACCACAATTAAAACGGTTCGGTTTGTCGCTTTTGCGCAAAATTAACGCAAATTTATGAGTTTTGCTGGTTGTTTGACTTTTGCAAATAGCAAATAAAACTAACAACAACAATAACTACGAGTAGGCAGATGCAAAAACAAAGAAAGCGCTTGAATAAATAAGAACTAAGCAGACAAATGTGCATATCCATTACAATCATTTATTTATGTTTGAAACTGGCGCACGTTGCGCGCCGAATGTCCGAGGAATGAGACAAATCGATAGCTGAACTGTGGACTGAGAATCGCTACAATTTCAAAAATATTATTTCATATTCTTTGTGTTACACAGTTATTTAGTTGAAAAACTTGTTTGATAAATTTACACGACTTAAATACTTTAATATATTTTTCGTACATATAATTGTTTGTCCTGACCGATTGACTGACTGATTCATCATCATCCTGTCCAAACCGCTGAAGCTACAAACATAAAATTTGAACTGTAGGTACATGTTGAAAAATGAACCTTCGCGACGGGACGGGATGGGATTTTTTGAAATTCGGAGTCTAAAGAAGCAAAACATGGGTCTTGTATGAAGAAACTTGATTTAATAGGCCTATTGAATTCAAATTTGCTGAAAATACTCCAAATCAAAAATTAGAGTCCGACCGATTAATCGGCATCGGCATCGGCTAGTATCGGCCAATAAAATTGGTATCGGCATCGGCTAGTATCGGCATCGGCCCAAAAAAAAATCGGCATCGGCATCGGTATCGGCTTTTTTGGCCGATGCCACATCCGCCGTTTTTGGTCGATGACATATCGGCCTATTTTCCTGCTTTCATTTTTTTGTTTTCATTTTTTGTACCAACGGGTTCTTATACCCCTTTTCAGTAATGTATTTTTAGATACTGTTTAATATAAATTATTTTCCTAGAAATGTTTTTTTTTTAAACTAGGTATTCTTAAAAACACAGATTTTCTCGAAATGTCTATGCATTTCGTCTCTTAATGTGGATATCAGAAGAAGGCGCATTTAATTTTTCAATCTAATCCTTCTTTTTTAATTGGAAGCATTCTGTTTTAACAGGCCTTTTATTTTTTCCAAATTTGTTTTCTGACTTCTTCAAACTGCATCTGTACAACGGGTCGCAATTTGAGAGTACAAATTTTAATATTTATATAATTTATATAATATATATAATAATATATATTTTATAAAAATCGTAATTTTTAGTTGAATAAAAAACTGAATTTGTATGCAATATTTACGCCACTATTTTTGTTTCTCTCTCAGTGGATAAATGTGATATATTATTTTTTTAATACATGTTAATGTATTAGAATTCTGAATTCTCTTGTTATTTTATTTAGTTTTTAATTATTTCTTTTCTCGTTGTTTTGTTATTTTGTAAAGAATACCATATTAAAAGTAATATGTAATAGTTCCTTTTGTTATTTTATAAAATAGACTGTGTTTTTGATTGAATTCATTCGTGTTATTTTTTCTATGTAATCGGCATCGGCATCGGCCGATTTTCGCCCTTTCGGCCGATTAATCGGCATCGGCCAAACTCGCCCTTCCGGCCGATTAATCGGCATCGGCCAGAAAATTTGGTATCGGTCGGACTCTATCAAAAATAATTTGACACGTTTTTTTCAATTTTTCGACAATCAAAATTTAAAGGGGTCAACAATGGGTTAAGGTTCGTACTACGTAAAAACATGAACCGGTTTTTTGACTTCAAAGTTCGAAAACACTTGAAATCAAAAATAACTAAACACGTAATTTTTTTTAATTTGTTTTAAAATCTTTTAAATTTTGACGGAGCAATCCGAAGGTTAAAATTTGTATGGGTTTTTTTAACCTCAAATATAGTAAAAGCATTTAAAATGAGAAATAGTTCGACAAGAGTTTTTCTTTTTTTCGAAAATCAAAAAAATCAAAAAATTTGGTATCGGTCGGACTCTATCAAAAATAATTTGACACGTGTTTTTTTCAATTTATCGACAATCAAAATTTAAAGGGGTCAACAATGGGTTAAGGTTCGTACTACGATAAAAACAGGAACCGGCCCATTGGTTTGTTGATTTCAAAGTTGGAAAACACTTGAAATCAAAAATAACTAAACACGTGATTTTTTTAATTTGTTTTAAAATGTTTTAAATTTTGACGCAGTAATCCGAAGGTTAAAATTTGTATGGGAAACATAATTTAATAGGTTTTTTAACCTCAAATATAGTAAAGGCATTCAAAATGAAAATTAGTTTGACAAGAGTTTTTCTTTTTCTCGAAAATCAAAATAAGTACCAACGAGGGGTCATAACATAGGTTAAGGTATTATGGATTAAGCTGTTGTATAAAGAAACGTGATTTAATGGGCCTTTTGATTTTAAATTTGCTGAAAATACTCGAAATTATCAGGTGTACAACTTTGCTTCCGCCGTTTTTTTTCCAAAATTAAAAGCTTTATTGCGAAAAAGTGCTTACAGATGTATTATTCAAAGTATTGTCCGTCGCTAGCGACAACTTTCTCCCATCTTTCCGGCAATTTTCGGATCCCGGCTCGAAAAAAGGAGTCCTCTTTTGACGCTATCCATGAAGCAATCCATTTTTCCAATTCTTCGAAGGATTGAAAATGTTGATCTGCCAGGCCGTGTGCCATCGAACGGAATAGGTGGAAGTCAGAAGGGGCGACATCTGGGGAATACGGCGGGTGAGGCAAGACTTCCCATTTCAGCGTTTCCAGGTACTTTTTGACCACTTTTGCGACGTGAGGCCGAGCATTGTCGTGTTGGAGGATGACTTTGTCATGTCGCTCTTGATATTGTGGCCGCTTTTCTTTTAGCGCGCGACTAAGGCGCATCAGTTGCGTTCGGTAGCGATCTCCTGTGATGGTTTCACCCGGTTTTAAGAGCTCGTAGTAAATCACACCGAGCTGATCCCACCAAATTCTCTTCCACCACCATGTTTGTCTTCGACATCGAAATCACCATTTTTAAAACGTTGAAACCACTCCCGACACGTTCTTTCACTCAGAGCAGCATCACCGTAAGTTTCTGAGAGCATTCGATGCGCTTCAGCTGCATTTTTTTGCGAATTGTAACAGAAAAGTAAAACTTCCCGCAAATGGCGAGAATTGGGCACATAAACGGACATTTTCGAGCGTGAATAATACGAAAACAAGAACAACTGTCACTGAAACGGCGATGACAATTCGTTAGGCACTGTCCACACTCACTTTAAAGGCATTACCATCTATGTATTTCAACCAGCCTCAGCCGGTACAGCCACCTATCGGAAAATGGCGGAAGCAAAGTTGTACACCTGATAAAAATAATTTGAAACTTTTGTTTTTTTTATTTTCGAAAATCAAAATTTAAAGGGATCAACAATTGGTTAATATTCGTATACGGAATACTACGAAAAAAATACTACAAAAAAGGAACCGGCCTATTGGTTCAATGACTTTAAAGTTGGTGAAAACACTTGAAATCAAAAATAATTAGGCACGTGTTTTACATTTTTTTTAAATCGGAATCTAACGGCATGAACCAAGAGTTACAAGTTTTTACTCTTGAGGGGGCAAAATGATCGTTTTTATAAAATAGGCTCCAACTGCTTCCAGGTTGGCTCCAAATGTGTCAAATATAAGACCGACACTGATTTATTTTCTCTTCCGAATGTTTCTTCCAAACATACCTACTCGGTATCTCCAAGACTTTAGGGGGCTGCCATACAAAACTGGTCATTTGCAATGGATTGGGCTCCCCGCATAAAATGAGTGGTTCTTCAGCATCGAGAAATCATGTCTACTACCCAAGTAGCATTTATTTATTCATGACGAAGCATTACTGAATGACACTGCAATGGAGTTGAGTTGTTGTGATTTGCTGCTGGAATTTCCGACTATGTTAGTTCAACCGGATGAAATCATGACTATGCAGCACAAAGTGCGCAGTTGATCAAAATAGACAAAAATTTTAAACCACAAGCTTTAAAAAAACCAACAAATAAAGCCAACAAGAAGAAAAAAGTCAAAGCGACAGAGAGTGAAGTGAAAATTTCCAGTCATTGAGCAAAGTTCAGGAATCGGCGCGCCGCCAATTGAAGCATGCTGCCTGTCAGCTGTCGGACAGTCAGACAGTCAGTCAGTCGTTGAACAGCGCGTAATTGACATGCACAATTGTTAGTAGTCAGTCGAAACAGACAGAACGCACAAATCTTTATGATGAGCAAATGAAATGCTTTGTATTGAAAGACCAGGAAAATTCGAGCCAACATGAAAATGTACGCAAATAAATCGTTGATGGCAATCGAAATGGCAACAACGATTGCAAAGTCAAATGGAAAACCTGAATTGGATCAAAACTCATTGTTAAAAATAAACACAAACTACAATAAAACAATGCGGGCCATAAAAAAGTTTAGGGGTTGAAGCGGCGGTCAATGAGAGTGAAGGAATTTTCATTTGATTACTTGGCAAACGAGTAGCAACGCACCAAACAATAACAATCGACCCAAGAGTATTCAAGTCAAATGTCAGACAGCCAGCGTGGCTCAGGGTGCAAATCGATCGAGTGTATCTGTTACCAATAAATGATGCCGCCACAATTGACTCAACTTCTCAATTCGAGCGAAATGCCAACTGAGCCAAGCCACCAGCCGACCCACTCGAGCATGAAAGCCTACAACACAAAATCAACAACAATAATAACAACAGCAACAGCAACGCTAACAACAGCAGCAAACACTAAACTCAAATTGAAAATTAAAAATAAACTGAAAACGACACAAAAAAAACGACGACTGAAGCCAACGCAAAAACCACAAAGGAAAAAAAATATTGAATTTGAAAAGCAAATAAAATCTCGCATCAAGACCAAAAAGCAAAGAACACAATTTAAAACCAAAATAAAACCAGATACGGCCACTTTGTGCTATTGCCACGGCTCGCAGATTGTATCTGCGTTGGCCATATCGGCAACGTTGGCAGCGCCGCGGCCACGCGGTATGGGCGTTCACATGAGACTGGGTGTGTGTATGTGTGTGTGTGTGCGTTTGTTTGCATTGTCCGAGTATCTATTTCAGTTGGGGCGAATTGAAAAAGGAAATCAGCGACCGCAACAACAACATTAACAGCCGCTGCATTCATAACAATAAAATAGCAAAATAGCAAAAATTAAAAAAAAATAAAAATAGCAACTTTGAAGCGTGAAGAGTGCTAAGCGGCTGGAGCCGTTAAAATTACGTCACCTTGAGTAGTTGTTGGCGCAGCGGCAGCCGGCAATGTTGACAGCGGTTTTGCGCGAATCGCCCATACGCGCTAAATGTAAAAGTATACCAAACACACACACACACACACACATACGAGTACCAACACACGCACACATGTGGCCGCAGATTGTTGGGCATCAGCTGTTTTTTGTTTTGGAAGCGCAATCGGATTTATGGTGCTGGCAATCCAAATTTGCCAGAAACAAAAACGAATGAAGATTTTTTAATCTTAAAAATAGAAACAACTCACAGCTGTTGTCTGTGTGTGTGTGTTTGTGTGGGCAGTTATGCAAGATCAGCAACGATTTTTCGCAAGAAATTTTTTTCTTGAATTTCCGATTAGTTGTGGCTAATTGCTGTGCTTAAAGTTGAAACAATTTGCAAACCGGTTGGCGGCCGGCACAAAAATCAACACTCGGACTAACTATGCCGTCCGAAAGTCTTTTCCACTTCCATATCCAGTTTTTACTATTTTTAGCTGCACTTTGCTGCTTTTACGGCTGCGCACTGTCGCCGCCTCGGTGATTTCCCGCCCCATAAAAAATCAGTCACACTTTACACTTCATTATATAATAATGCCAAGTGAATGTTTGCACAAAAATCTAAACCATTTTTACTAGAAAAAACTATATTTTACTTTGAATGCAGTGAATTAGTAGAAAATGCGCGCAAATAGCAGTCGGCAATTTCACGCTGCTGCCGTCTGCCGCCTGCGTAATTGTTGTTCGAACAAACACATCGCATTCCGGCTGTCTGCAAAGGCATTCGAATGGCTGACATCGCGCTGCGGCATTTTTAATTACAAAATTCTCCACTCGATGTAATGTGCACGAGGGGAAAACTATGCGCTGCATGTCGACCAGCTTACAAGCCGAACATTCGTGCATTTGCATTCGAGCAAATGAGGAAAATTGCACAGCAGTGACGCCACACCGCAGCCAACGTTACTAAGCCAACACTTTCGAAATCAATTATGGAAGAGAAAGACACTACTTGTACTAACAAAATTGAAGTGATTACTTTAAATCGTATTTTACAAAGCCATCAATTCATATTGAAACATTCATCAATCTCGCTGAATCCATATCAAGCAAACCAATCGTGTTAAACTAAACCATTTACTTTAATTTGGTATCAAATATATGAACTTACAAAGACTGTTTGATACCTTAGTGACTTTTTAAAATATAATATATTAGTTATAATAATTCAAATGCAACAGTGGCAGTGTCAACTTAATGGACCACTGTCAAATTTTGAGCAAACTGTGTCTATAGTTTGGGTTTCAAAGCCATTGAAAGCAGACAGCCTTACGAATTTCACCAAAATTAAAAAAAATTGAATTTTATGGGCTCATCTGTTTTATTTATGTGGTCAAAAGCAAAAATTGCTTAATGTCCTGTTCAGACAGCCAAATAAATTTACTTCCTAATTGAGTTTATCGTTTTTGCTGTTTACACACCTCACTTTAGTTGTTATCGAAAATGTTATCGAACATGTTTTGACAGAGGGAAGGTTTGTTTCTTTTTATGTATAAAAAAGGTTCCTAAACACATTTATTGAACATTTAGTAATATTTATATTAACATCCCTGCGGATGCACACAACTTTTAAACGAAATTTCAAAGCAAACAAATGGTTACAAATATCTTTCGCTGCTGTCAGTTTCTCATTTTTGTTTTGGTTCTATCAATTGTGAATGCATTTTTTTGCATGGCAAATCGAGCTCAAATTTAGTTCAGTCGAGTTGAGTTTTAGTTGTTGTTGTAGTAGTAAAGGTTTAGTTACAGTTGTAGTTGTAGTTGTTGTTTTAGCTTAAGTTTTAGTTTAGCTTAGTTTTATTATTACAACGCTCCACTTTAACCCAAATACGGAGAACGACCCACATTCCTAAATAGGAGAGATCGAAAGACAATCGACTCCAGCAACAACGAACAATCAACTCTACCACTCATGAGATCAAACAATAGACAAAGTATTATTCTTAAATATTCAAGCATTTTAAATTTTAAATCTTTAATCTTATTAATTAATCAGGGTGACATCAGATATTCAAGTCACACGAACCCTTTTGCTACATCTTCTTATCGCGTAACTTAATGAAATCTGAATCCTTTAAACGATTAAACAAAAAAAAAACACAGCAATAAATTTTCAAACTTGAATGCTGTCACATCACATTCAAGAAAAGGAAAATCTAACAAAACAGCTTTAACAGTTCTTATGATTTGCTGATTGTGAAGTGTTTGCATACTTGATTTGCATTACAAAAAAAAACAAAAAATGTTGGAGCTAAAAGTTTCTGATAGCAACATTTTTAATTTTACACTCCATCAGCCACTGAAAATAAATGGAAATGTCAAATGTCAACTGTGAATTCCATACTCCAAAATAGTTTTTGCTGAAAAGTTTCTAATGATTTCCATTCGATTACTTATTCTATCAGCTTTCACATCGTTAGCGTATTTTTCGTCTTTCTCTTTCAGTGAAGAAAGTGAAGATAAAGTAAATGAACCCAAAAAAGTGACACAAACGGGTGAAGTAAATGAACCCGAAAATTTGCAGATAAGAGTAAAGTAAATGAACCCAAAAAAGTTTCGCGTAATTATGTGTGAACTAAGCTATGAAAAATCATATCAGTTTACATTAGGATTGTTAGGTTAGGTTGGAGTGGTAACGGATTATCTTATTGTATTACTACATTGGGACGGGGAGTGTTCTCAATTTCAAACCTTGATCTCCCCCTCATTTTTAGAGAAGAAAGCTTAGTATGGAACGAGCAATTTGAAATTTTTATTATTTTCTCGGCCAGGACATTGACATAAAGTTTGAGACCATTGCGTCTTCTCATTCAAAACGACAACCAATAACAACCATTTTAGCCGAAGCCAATTAATCGGCTACAATACTGACATTCGGCTAAAGCCGAAGGTGAACAACTTAATTGGATTGGGGGTTTAAACTGAGTTTAAACTTCATTTAAGTTTGACTAAAAAATTCGATTTTGTGTTTAAACTAAGTGTAAACTAGAAACTAAGTTAAATTCGCACTGAAAAATTGGCTCTTAGTGTACCAGTTACAGTTTTCCTCTTGAACAACAACAATTTGACAGAAGCTGTCAATAAATTCGACTGCTGCTTGTCAAAAAATTTAGTTACTTATAATTGACTTTGATTTACAGATTAATGTACTCTCAAAATATTGGGAGTACAGTTTAGTTCGGTGAATGTGTGGAGGCAACGCTACCCGAAAGTGTGTGCTGGCAACGCTGTTCAGCTCTTTTGAATTCAACTGATTTTTTAACGCAGTTGGACTACTCTTGCTTTCCTATATCGAGCGATATGTACTAAAAAAATGTTTACCTTTCGCCTGTATTTTGGCCGAAGCCGCTTATTGGCCGAATATGAGCGAAACCGAAGCTGATGAATCGATCGGACTCTACATATAGTATAGCCTATATACATATAGCCTATATACTATATACTATTCCCACACAAGCGAAATAGTTTTGTTCTGATTTCATCAAAATCGATTTATTAGTTTTTGTCTGATTGTTACTTCAAAAAAAAAAGGTCACGTTAGTTTTTACATATTTAATAGTACAAATAAGTAAAGTTAACAGACTACCGAATATTCTAAATTGATCATTTTTAAAAGATATTAATTTGCCCTTTTTCAGGAAAGAAAATTATTGAATTGAATTGCTAAATAATCATACGAAAGCAATTTTTTCATCTTTCTGACGAGTATACTCGACATAAGCAGTTAAGGGGTTAAACAAGCACTAAGATGATTCAACGCCCTTTGTTCCATTGTTTCAGTGGTCAAGTAAATGAACCGAGATTTGCTTTAAAGTTGCTAATCAACCAACCACAATTAGTGAGCTGCGTGATTACGGAATCCCCTCAGATTGTTGTTGTTTAAAGGCCGAAGCGAGCACTCATTTGGTCCACTATTTATAGTCTTATCAAACCTAACCTAACCTAAACCTTTCAATAACAATAAAAATGTTAAGATTAGCTAATAAAAGTTTCGCACCATGACTCAGACAAAGTAAGTGTGAGAACTCACTCAACATACCATACATATATACATACACATTTAAAGATATGTGCGTATGTGGTATTGTAAATTTCATAAATCTTTATTTCACTTTACTTTCCGCATTCGCTTCCAAAGATGGTACAAAGTACGTCAACTCATATTTCAAGCGATTTAAATTTGTACTTCACTCATGCAAAATTGGTATTTCAGAAAAATGAGTTCATTCATGTGAGAATGAAAGCGAAAATGCATATTGCTTTTAGTTCATAAATAATGTCAACGCTAAATTATGTCGTCAAATATTTCCAACAACTTTTGCTGCCACACACATTGCGCGTTTGTATAAAACTTTCATTTATTTAAGTGCAGTTAAGTAAGACTAAGTACGAGTATGTATGTGGCTGGCTAAAATCTGTATGTAGTTGACATGCCAACAATACATTGGAAATGTATAAAAATGGTACAATTCAATTGTGCAGGTGATGTACCTTGTCGAGAGTGGGTTGTGTTGGAAAATCAAGCAGTAAAACGGTTTCGATTAGTGGTGTTGGTAAATTTTGAAGGAAATGTTTAGATTTGGATTTGATGGGAAATTTGCATCAACTTTAGCGTAAAATGTTTCATTTTGACAGCTTATGTTGGGTTATTATAATTTTTTCGTACTGAAATAACCAACAGTTCTTTTAACTTCAAAATTATTTAACTGCCTTTAAGTTATACACCAGAAGTGGACTCCTCAGCTTTCCAAAAATGTACTAAAAGTTGCCAATATTCCATGAAAACCCCGATTAATGCCACCAACACAATAACAACGGCAGCGACACGGCCGCATCTGTGCAAATGTGGAACCAAAACGTTTTTATGGAAACAATTATTTTGACGACTACAAGACTACACATTTCTGACTGTCGCCAGCATTGAAACTATTTCTATTTCGTAGACAACAAAGCCAAAGCAACTGACTTCACTACTGAAAAACAGATATTTTAATGTATTTTTCTTGTTTAAAATTATTTATTTTGGTGGTTCTGTTGCTGTCGCTATTATTGCAATCAAGTAATTGACTACACGACAACGGTTGAGGCCAACGCCATCTTGTGGTTGTGTTGCCCTGTAGCTGCCGTTTTCACTGTGTTCGATACATAAATCAGATTGTCGTCTTCAATGTGTTCGTTCCATAAATTAGATTGAAGAGTAACGCTAAAAAATGTTTTTATTTTTTTTAATCACTTAACTGCGTATAACTCCCAAATTAGAAGGGCTAGCGACCTGAAATTAAGTTCAGCTTGTAGTATAGTTATGCTCCTTTTTAAGAATGGACTAAAATTTACAAATATCTAGTGTCCGACCGAAACCACTTTTTTGGGCCGAAACCGAAACCGAAACCGAATATTCGGTTTTTTTTTAATATTCGGCCGAAACCGAAACCGAAACTTTCTAATTGAAATAAAAATCACCATATCAAGCACTTTTTTCAACAAACGAATTTTACATTAAGTAAATAAAGAACAAACAAACAAACATAGCATAAATAAATAAATACTTATTAAAAAAAACCAATTTATTCATTTTTTAAAAACGTAAACATGAAAAAATCACCCTTTCGTACCTTACTCGCTAATATTCAAAATTAAATAATTTAATATTATATGCTAAAAAAAAGTAGTTTATTTACATTGGTGGCATCTAAATTATTCCTCCTTTCACTACAATAAACTACACAATAAAATGTAAAAAATATACCAGAAAGTTTCGGTTTCGGCTATTCGGCCAGTTTTTGGCCGAAACTGAAACCGAAACCGAAACCACTTATTTGGGCCGAAACCGAAACCGAAACCGAATATTCGGTCGGACACTACAAATATCCTTAAGGGAATCTAATTTAATCAAACTTTAAAGGTGATTTTGAGACAAATAGATTTTACAAAATCATGCAGCTGCTTATAACTTCTAAACTATAAGTCACAGCAAGCTCAAATATGAAACATCAGGTAGTAGCACTTTTCAGCTTTTACAAAATTTGCTCACAATTGTTGATTATCTGTAGAGAAACCAAATTAAATCAAAGTTCAAGAGTGATTTTAAAAAATCGATATTTTAAAATTATTCAACTGCCTATAACTTCTAAACTAAATGGTCTAACAACAAGTAGCATTTCTGGTAGTAGAACTCTTTAGCTGTTCAAAAACTTTCTTAACCCTTTCGCTATTTTGTTGCCATATGGCAACATGCTACTTTGTGGACGTCTGCATCGTCTATGGTTGCAAGAATACATTTTTTTGTTGGTCTTTAGAATAGTTTGAAGTTTTACGAAAAATACGATATTAATAAACTGAATATTTAAGTTTAAAGAAGAGAAGTATACACGTTTTTTTAATGGTATATCTTGACATAGTAAAGGAAGAAGAAACAGAAAAAATTAGAGAACTTTTTAATTTGACGTTTTCTTTCAATTTATATATATTTTTTTTTAATATTGGCTGAAGTAAATAAAGAAATATTCAAATTTTCGTTATGCGTAAAAAGTCGAATGTTTAGGTAATTATTCATGAATTTTTAAACGAACAGATTTTCTATCTTTTATCGTTGTATTTTTTTATTTTTAATTAGTATAAGAATTCATTCTGTAGACCGAATACATAAATAAATAAAAAAATAAATAAATAAGTAAAAGTAATTTTATTGAGGTTAACATGGAATTTTTTGTTGGCAATAAACACATTTCAAAACTGATGTAAAATATAGAAAACTGACTGAGATATGAGCAGCGAAAAGTGCGCAGGTAAGCATTTTAGGCAAATTTAAAAAAGGAATTTCTTTCTCTTTCTTTCTTTCTCTCTCAAAGTAGCAACATTCCGCATATAACAAACACTAAGATAAACAAAACTTTGACAGTAGCACTACCTTTATTTCTATCACGCAATGATTTACATACCTGCAGTTCAGTTGAAGGCATCCTCGACCCACTGTAAATCATTGCAAGTTTTAACTTTGTTTCGAACTTAAGTTTGCAACCAAAAACCAAAAATAAAAAAATAAAAACCAAAAATAAATCATTTCAAGTTTTAACTTTGTTTTGAACTTAAGTTTTCAACCAATTTGACTTGTTAGTGAAACAAAGTACAAAAGATGAAATAACTTACTTCAATTAATTTCCTAATAAATTTGCTCGCATTAAAATAGCGCGTGACAGGGCTCTACAGGAAAGACTTCTAAACAAACTCAGCATATTTTCCCCCCTTTAAGTCTTAAGTGTGCTTAAGTCGCATTTATCGGCAACGGCACAACAATTCACACGTACGTACGTATGGCAGCTTAAGCACTCACAGCGCCTGACAAGCAGACATTGGTTTGGCAATTTTGGAAGGCGTCAGTTTTGGACGTGCCAACTAAAGTTACAATGGCCAAGTTTAATTGTGCGCAATCTTCGCAACATCAACGATGCCGTGAACAGTTGTCTGGCAGTGCGAAATACAGTCACGCGCCTGTTTTGGTCTTTTCCACTAAATAAGCCAATTCAATTTTCGCTCTTAATTAACGAACCAATCACACACACACACACAAATGTTTATGCACATATTTGTACACAAATATATTAAAGTGCATGTCAACAAAAGAGTATTAAGTTTGTTTTTTTTGTTAATATTTTTAAGCTGCTACGCGTATTTTTGAAAGCAAAATTCATTTGGGCATCGGCTACAACAACTTCGCCTCAATGATATCACCATTTCGCTTGCGCTTTCAACTTTTTTCGCTCAAGTTTTGTTAAATATTGGCAATAAATTAGAATTAATACGTTAAGTATATTTTTAATTTTAATTCCATTAGGGACTTTTATCGTTGTGAATTTGTTGGCGTCTGTGTGGTGATTGTGGCAGCAGTTGTTGTTGTTGTTTTAGACGCCACCACTGCGAATTTGATAAGCGAATTGAGGCGCGATTGATGTAATTCACATGTATGCGTGTGTGTGTGTGTGTGTCTAGTGAAGAGTTTAATCACAGAATAAACAGTATATAGTATATACTGTATTTTGTATCGTTTTATTATTTAAAATACTGATACTCATATAAATTAGAATTGTTGTACTTCATTCGAATTGCAGCTTCCGCCTTTTTTGTTAATAACTTTCGAACCAATAAAGTTAGAGTAATAAAATTTTGACATGTGATCAAGGAGATTTTGGGTTTTTACATACTTACTTTTCAAGAAAATTCTATGTAAATTTTCAAGGATTAAAATTTTCAAATGACCTTTTTGCATATCCTTTTTTTACAAACAGATTAAAAATCAATTTTATTTAAATTCTTGAGCTTCTTCTCTTTCATTTGATATACATATCGCCATACTCTAACGAGGTTAAGTATTTTTTCTATTTTTTTTATTTTTTATCCCCTTCAAAATTTTGAAGTCCTTTTAAAAGGACAAAGGATGTGGAAATGAAAAACTGAGTACGCAGTATTACTATGTTTGGTCTCTAGTTTTACGCACATATGGGTCTTTTCCGGTGTGAAAATTGTTTGTAATTTTTGTCGCACGGTGTAGGCAAAGTACATACAAGTCTTAAATTTTAATACAGTCGAACTTCCCTATAATGAATTCGCACGGGACCAGAAAAAAGCTTCATTATATTAGAAACTTCATTATATAGAAATTATGAGTTTTTTTCATCTTTTATTTAAAATAATGAGGTATTTTAGTTTGGATTACACCCTTCCACTTTTCTTCCTCAAAAAAGCCGTCTTATACTTTTAGAGACTTAAGGGGGTCGTCTAGTGTGACGGGTCAAAAAAATCGTTTTTTTTTTTTTTTCATAAATCACTTCTAAAACATGTTTAGAAGACGTGTATAAATGGATTTTTGTAAATTCGAAGCCGTTATCAAGTTGCACTTGTAAACCGGAGTAGGTATGCGGAGCGCATACCTACTCCGACCAACTTAAAAACGCGTTTTTCTCAAAACACGTTTTTTCAAAACTGCTGCCACGATATCTCAAAAACTATTTCACTATTAATGCTCAACTTTTTACACCATCTTGAGTACATGTCCAACTACAAATTAAGCTAAAAGAATTAAGATTGCTTCGTTACTTTTTTTTTTCTTCAATTATGTATATGCACGTGAAAAATAGTCGAAAAACTCATATTTTTTTTATGTTTAGGCAAAAAAATACTTTTTTTTGGAATTCGAACTTTCTTTTAGCTCAATTTGCAGTTTGAAGTCTCAGGAATGAAATGGCGTTTGGTTTTTTGATTTCAGATAATTACAACGCCCGGAATCATGGCAGCAGTGGAGCAACTTTTTTTTTTTACGTCTTCCTGTTGAGTGGTGTAACTCCGATACTAATCAATAGATTGGCTTCAAATAATTATAAAACTTTGTCGAAATGTACTCAAAGAAGAAATAAAATTCAAAAGTTATTTTACTTGAACGGTTTTTTTAATAATGACTGTCAAAAAAAGGCATACAAATACGGCCTTCACACTAGACGACCCCCTTAAAAACATTATTCGGTACATTGCTCTCCATCTCCACAAAGGTTCGAAGTACATCAAGAGAAGCAGAAATTCGTCCCAATGCAGGTAACACCGCATCCGCCAATTCTTCTTCACTGGCCATTTCTTCTTGTTAGTGATGTGACTTTATTCTTCTTATGCTGTTGTTATTTTTAACTTCTGGGGTTCCCCTAAATATGTTTTACTTTTTTTCGGTATTTAGTGTTGTTAACATGCGTGACAGAAAATAGCATGGAAAAATTGATTATATGGAGACAAAAAACTAATGAAAGCGAAGTTTTTAACTAAAAAATGTATTCATTGTAGAGAAATATTCACTATATGAAAAAAAAAATATGGAAGTTCACTATAGGGAAGTTCGACTGTACTTTGGTTGACGAAATTTCCTACATGAAATATGTGCCTACATGTTAAAAGGGGAATCACCAATTTCATTTTTATCGACACAAGTACGAGTGCGATTTGTATTATAGGGTAGTACAGATTTTAAAAAGAAAAATGGTTTAGTTTATTTTTGAATTTTGTCCGTTTATGAAAGATTTTTTATGAAAATTGTTTTTAAATATAGTGTCTGTGTTCAATTATTAAAGGGCCCGGTTGTTGGAACGATATTCATATGGAAAACTTAACCCTAATTCCCAGAAGTGAGCCTCACAGTCTCACTAAAGATTTCAAATGATGATAAATCCAAACGATTTTCGATTCCATTATTTTATGTAATCCTCTAATGAAATGTTAGAATTATATTACATTTATAAATTTAACATTTTAGACAGCTTTTGTACTTTTTAAACAAATGTTTTCAGTAATTTAGCTCATATAAACCTGACAGGCTCACTTCTGGGTTTACGTTACTTTTAAAACACTGGGAATTAGGGTTAATGAAATTGCTGTGTCTACGAAATTCGTTCGGCTATTGAAGCTGTCCGGTTATAAGGACTGTCCAATCCTTTACAAGAACTTATATAACTCTTTCCAAGGCCATTACATGTAAGCAGTTACTTCCAATGACATGTTCCAATGTTAATGTAATGCATTATGTATTCTAAAAGGTAAGTAATGCAGCTGAGATTCTCGATTACTTTAGACATCATAAGTAATCAAAGTTTTTGCTGGGGAGTGAGACGAAATGATCTCTGGCACGTCACAGTGCAAAGGAAATGCACCCAGGCAGGTAAAGCATTTCTTTGAATAACAACAACTACTACTACTATAGCAATTATAGCTAATTCAATTGAGATTTGTTTGTTTTTATACATTTCTTGGGTTATTTATGCTGGCGTACGAGAACCATTGCCACAACTACTGATAACAACAACAAACAACATAATCGACTCGTAATTGTCATTACGTGACTAAACATTATTTACATCGGCCACTGTTGTCGCCGTGCTCCACACTTTGCCACAATCGCAGTTGTGTTGTAAAACACATAAATTACAACAATAACAATAACAGTGCGTATTGCTGATAAAGTAAACAAAAGCATAATAAAGCGCCTGGCGTCTGCAAGCGCATACAAAAAGTCGCATAAGAAAAGTGCTTTTGTCATGTGGCAAACGCATAATTGGCACAAACTTTTAAATACGCATAACATTTTCATCCACTTCTGTCTAGTTTTAGCTGCGCTGTGCTGCTTGTTTGCTGCTTTTCATGCGCTTTAACCCTTAAATGCATGGCGTACCATATATGGTACAGTTCCTAAATCTTTCGTACATCTGTTGAATCAATTTAAATTATGTTTGTGCTTGCTCTAGATTGATTCGAAAAAAATTGCCCAATGCATTTAAGGGTTAAGCCACTTTAAATAAATCGCACAAATTTTACGCATTTTCCGCAGTGTCTGAAAGTGCGCTGCAAGCAATGTTAAGAAAATAATGAGCGCAGGGTGTTTTCTTATGCGTTTCAATATTTATGCGCGCATTATTTTGTCTCAGCCAGCCAGCAAGCACGCCCAACAGACAGTGAGGAGGCATTCAGAGCGCTGCGTATGTGTGTGTGTGTGTGTGTGTGGTTCTGGCTGTATTTTAGCGTTTGCCACACGCGCATTGGAAATATAACCGCAGGTTATAGAACGAACTAAACCACCACCAGACCAGACCAACCCAACCATTTACTGGTAGCAACCGAGCAGCAGCCACATTGAACTAGTTTCAATTTCTATGCAAACAAACAACAGCACTGCCACTGCCACAACAAGCATTACAACAGCCAAGGAAAACCCATTACCAACAACAACAACAACAAGAAAAACAACGCACAGAAGAAAAGTAAAAGCGGCAGCTACAAACGAAAGGGGAGAAATTTATATGGGCGAAAAAAAAAGAAAAGAATTGCATAGCAGCAGTAAAAGCAACACTGGCACTGGAGCGAGCAAAAATGCGGGGAAACCCCCTCGGGGTCTGGCTGGCAACACAACCATAACAACCCATGCTTTAAGAGCATTGCGAAAATCCAACGAAAAGTAGCAGCGGAAATAAGTAAAAATACCTTAAAGTACTCGACTTGCGCAATGCTGAAGGAAAATGTGTGTTGAAAAAAAAACTCGTTGCGTTCGTGGCCGAAAACTTCGCGCGAAAATAAATAAACCGCGTAAGAGGTTGCGGCAGAATATTTTATAAAACCACTAAGACGCACTTGAAAGATAGAATAAAAAATACGTTCAAAAACTCCTACTTACAACATTTGTAGTAAAAAAATAATGGTGCATGGATTAGTATTTATATGACTGGGCAGCTTTTTAAATGCCATCATAATCTACATATATACATAGAATTGTTTGTCCTTACTGACTGACTGATTGACTGATTGACTGATTCATCATCGTCCAGCCCAAACCGCTGAAGCTACAAAAATGAAATTTAAATTGTTGGTACATCTTGAAAAATGAACCTCCGCTAAGACTGCATTTTTTTAAATTCGGGATCTGAAAGGGCAAAACATGGGTTAAGATGTTGTATGAAAAAATGCGATTTAATGGGCCGAATGATTTCAAATTTAGTAAAAACACTTAAAAAAAAATAATTCTACACATATTTTCTAATTTTTCGAAAATCAAAATTTAACGGCATCAACAATGGGTTAAGGGTTTGTATGAAGAAACTGTGAAAAACATGAATTAATGGGCCTATTGACTTCAAACTTGGTGAAAGTACTCTGGTGAGAAATAATTTGACTCGTGTTTTTATTTTTTCGAAAATAAAAATTTGAAGGGGTCTACGTTAAAAGTTTGTATGGGGAAACATGATAATAATGCACCAATTGACTTCAAATGTGGTGAAAGCACTTCAAATGAGAAATAATTAAATATGTATTTTTTTCATAAAAATCTGACGGTTAAGAAGAACTTGATTTATTGGCCCATTGACTTCGAACTTGCGTGCAAAATTGCGGGGCCCTGCTAGTTTATTATTAATCTCAAACGCTTCCGAACACCATTAAAATCTTTAAGATATGCTAACAAAATTTTATTTTTGTATTAAATTTTCAAACTGTCAAGTTGCAGTTGAAGAATCCTATATTTGTTATTGTTGGAACCCTGTTTTTAAATCGATCAAATTTTCATACAACTCCGCGAGAGATTTCTTTGGTACCAAGAAACCAAATACATATATTGCTCCAGTACCAAAGACTTAGATCGCTCAATGACGAGACAGCGGAGGACTGCGATGCAGTCAGTCTCCCCACCTTTCCATAATCTACTGTAAACTGCACTAATAATCTATAAATAATCTATTTCTATTATCTAATATACATCAAACATCGAGAACTTCTACCAGTTGTGATCAAAAAAGAATACAGTCTCTGTTCACTGGCAATTAAGTACTAATTTGGGTTAAACAATCCCAACTATGTCTTTGAAGTCCGCTAAAGGTCAGTCTTCAATGTTCAATGTGTGCGGGACACAAAGTTAGGTTAGGACATAGACACATAGAAACAATGGTAACTAATCCCGCATACGTCTGACCCTTTCCTCATTTCTGGACTAAGTCCATTGTTATTGCATTAGTCTTATTCGCAAAGAGTAGTAGGTCTTTCAAAGAGGTATCTGCCAAACCGTGTAGAGAACCCAAAAAGGCGCTACCCAAAACATTCATTCTGCCTCTTGCACAGGACGTGTTCTATTGTTTTTTCCTCCTCGGGGTCCGTACAGTGCTTACAGATGTGTGACTCAGTCAGTCCTAGCCTGTAGGCATGTGTGCCTATTAGACAGTGTCCTGTTGTCATACCTATTAGTACTCGTGTGGACCTTCGAGAGAGGCTGAGAATATAGTTTGCTTTGTTTTTAGAGAATTTTGACCATACGATTTTACTAATCCTACAAGCAGTCAATTCCTCCCACTTCTTTAATGCGATAGCCTGAAATTTATTTTTAATTTCTGTCCTATAATATTGTATAGGGTAGCATAAGGGGAATGGTTCCTCCTCTGAAGTTGCTCCCTTTTTAGTCAGTTGGTCCGCCGCGCCGTCTCATTTCCGGAAATGCCACAGTGTGCTGGAACCCAAGAGAGGGAGACTTTGTTTACCTGTATTAACGATAATAGCTATTCGTAGCACTCTTTCACTGTTCCAGAGTTTCTTGATAACCCGTTTAAAGCTTTAAGAGCTGCCTAACTGTTAACAAATCTTTCTAAATCTTTCAAAATTTTGACCGCGTATTGTATTGCTTTGATTTAAGCTTGAAAAACTGAACAATTATCAGAAGTATTAGGCATTTTTGGATTTCATAGACCGGTATATAAATGCCCGCGCCTACTTCTCCACTGAACTTCAATCCATCTGTGAAGGCTTTGACGCTGTATTGCCCACTGTTCCTCTCGATGGACCAAAGACCTCTTGACGGAAATCTTGCTCTAAAGTTCCTCTCGAAACTCTGTTGTGCTTTAATGTAGTCGGTTTTCATACCACTAACCCCGTATAGGTTCCCATGCCCATAAGGTCTAAACCTAAAACTGCTAGATTCCTTTAGCCTTAGTGCCGTCTTTAAGGCAACATAAGAGAACATAAGAGACATAAGAGAATAAAAAGATATCAACAGATAACAATATCCCTCGATTGGGAATTCGTCCAATTAATTCGAGTCCTTTTTGTTCAATTGTACAGAAAATATTAAGTAATTCGATTTCAGTTGTGTTCGTAAGCTGATATTTGCTCCAACATTCCGCGTCTACTTGCGATTACCAGATAGAATAAAACAATTCCTAACTGTGGCCTTGATGGGTGCTGAGAGAATCAAAAGATTCACCCAGACTCAAAACAGACAGCGATTGCAAGTTCGCCGAAACAGACCGTTTACTCGGATCATTCTTTATATGAAAAGGATTAGCCATCTTCCGTAATCATAGTCATTCCTCCTAAAGACTATATCCGTTGTCAAATTGAGTAGATCCTTGTGCTTAATGGTCCTTAACCTATCATTTCTAAGTTACAATAGTAGTCAGCCATTTTTGGCTTCTCCAGCCTACGCTAAGAAACTTTCTGGCTTGCCAGCTTAACGATTTTTTTAGATTCTGCCCTGAAATAATCTGTAATCATCATCTTCTCAGATAAAGCGAGTCTATCCATGTAATTACTGAACATTTTTTTCCGCAATAAAACTAATGGGACGAACGCCAGATTTCGGTCTGCAAAAGTCATTATCAGATACACTTTTCGCCAGAACACTCATTCTGTTCTGTTTTAAGTGTGTCCTTTGAGACACATCAGAGTAATTATGTTACTACCGGCGTCTTCTTCGAGTTTAACTTAATGCTTCTAAAGAAAGCAGCCAATGTGCTGCATGCCATTTCTATGTGACCTTGAACTCGTGCTACTGTAAATCACACAGTCCGTTGTCATGGCTATGTGCAAATGGAAAAGATAAGCTTAATTTGCTTAAGAAAAATGTTCTTCCTTTCAAATATTGCTGACCCAGGACAGTCTCAAAGTTAACAGAAGCCAAATGTGTAGCTTTGTTTACTCCCTTTAGTTATTACTGCATATTTACAACCTGTTCGTTGTTTGAACTAACACAGCTAACGCTGGCTTGGACATGTCTGCGTATGGACGATGAAGCTTCGGCGAAGAAATGTTCAATGCAGAGGTTGAAGGTCGACGGCGAAGAGAGAGACCGTGTCTCTGTCTGTCTGGATTTCATTGAGATCCTATCTATCTGTTGTTTAGTAATACCCCAGTTTTTCATTACTTTTATGCATAAACGCAGGGCAGTTTTCTAGTAAGCGTCTTAACTCTTTCGCTACGACTTTTGCAGGACGTTTGCACACACACTTAACTTTTGACTTTCTGGAGACCTTTTTTCATTGAGTTTATAATACAAATTTCATTATCTTTCCTTACTGAACTTGCAGTGTTGATATCTGTGGCCATATGGAAAAGTAGCTTAAGTCGACATACGTGTAATAGGATTGAGTCATTGTTGAGTTGGGAGCTCTTTAGAAGTTTAAGCACTCAAATGTACTACTGTGTCCAAAAAATACCCGAAATCTGTCGATTAAAACTATGCGGGTAACTATTTTCGCCGAAATATTTCTTATCTTGAACTGTTACAGACATCCATGTCAAATTTCAAGTCATGAATGTCATTAGTGTTTAATTTACATTTGGTATTGTACAACACAAAAAGTGAATATTTCGATTTTTCTTTGTCTTAAATGTCTGATGTCTGAAATCAACAAAGAAGTGTGATATTTTCTGAATGGAATAACCGCTGCAAAATAATTGAGAATGTTGCAGAAAGCTTACGGGGACCAAGCTCTAACAAAAACAATATCTTTTGCTTGGCACAAAATGTTAATAAAAAGGCAAACAACTCGTTGAAGACGAAGAGCGTTCCGGGTGACCATCCACATCAAGTGATGAGCAACACAACAATCAAATCAAGGAATTGGTGCTTGCAAACTGTCAATTAATAATAAGAGACCTTGCTGATAATATTGGCATATCAAAAGGATCAGTCAATTCCATTTTGAAGAATGTTTTGCGCCTCAGACGCGTGAAATCTCGATTGGTATTGAAAACAATTTCACACTGCACTCGTTCTTCGGGACCATTTTGCCAAAAAAAAATCGACCCATATCATAGCGCGACCCCTGTATTCGCCTGATTTAGTTCCGTGCAACTTCTGACTATTTGCTAAACTCAAAAGACCGCTCCGGGGACATCGTTTTGAGTTGATTGGGAAGATAAAAGCCGAATGAAAGAAAGTGTTGAAGGCTATTCCGGAAAATTACTATTTGCAACGTTTCGAGAACTGGAAAAAACGCTATCATAAGAGAATCGAAGGGGGAGTACTTTGGTTGTGATAAAATAGATTTAGAAGAATAAATAACGATTTTCATTTTATAACACAATTCCGGGTAGTTTTTGGACAGAGCACAGTGATTCGTTCCATAGACAAAATTCAAAAAATTTTTAGTCTCAGAATTTCACAATTTTGGTGTCATTTGAATGGTAAAACTCCAACTAAGAAAACCCCAGAAAAACCCAACCAAAAACCTAAAAAAATTTTAACACAAGTTTTCTGTTTTTTAGCCTATTGATTCAATATAGATTAAGAATTTATGTGGGCATTTTCGGTTTTAATGTATTCTCAAAATTTGTAAAGCTGAGAATGACATTTAATTGAAAATATTTTCCAAAATTAGAAACCTGAAAATTGGCAAAACTTAGAGAAAAATACCAAAAAAGTATGTGAAGGTATGTTCCTGTATTCATTTGTATTTTAAGAAGCATTCTTTCTTTGTCGAATAATGTAATTAGATCCTCTGATATCTGCCGATCTCAGAAAAAAAATGCAATTTTAAAGTGGTCTAAACAAAAAAAAATATATTTTATTTATCCCTGAAAGTATGCAATCAGCATGAAAAATGAAAAAAAAACTGCACAAATGTAAAACATTCTTCTATTATTATAATTTTTATTGCAAAAATAAAGGGTCCCGATACAATTTCTGTTACTCTTTGCAATTATCAATGTTGACGTAACTAATTAAATGTAAAATCTGAAAAATCTAGCCAACACACTTGTTGCTATAGCTTGCCAAAAATTACGAAAATTGCAAATTCAAGTCTCAGACATTGCCAAATTACAAAAGTTTTAAAAAATCAAAATGCAGATTTCAATTCAGCAGACCATGATTAACCAGCATACCAAAATTTATTAAGAACGGTTGCATGGAGTCCGTTTTGAAAAATCCTGTTCTTAACAATATTATGTGCCGCTACTTTGTAGCTTAAGTCTTTTGAAAAAACAATGCATTGATCAGAACTTCCTATGTGCACATGATTTGCAAACTTCAATTTTCGACTTAAGCTTTTCTTCCATGTGACCACAGATACAATGTTTGTAGTTGTATTTCCTGATAGTCGATTTTAAATATTTTTGGTTTTAGTTGTAGGACTATTTTTCTGAAATTTGACTTCACACAGTCTTCCTTGTTCTCATCAAGCGTAACAAATAACTTTACAAAAATCTGTCAATTATCATCAAAATTAGTCATAAATCTTGCTACCTATGATACGAATTTACTTAAATTTCAACCTTAAATCACGTGTTCAGTGACACTTTTACCTACTCACCATATCAACAAGACGACTGCCAACTGTTACATGTTGAATGTTAGATGCCACCTGCTGCGACTCCTGTCACACGCCACACTTGCTGCACTCCAATGCGACTTTTCGGCTGTTCATTGCTATTTCAATCTTTTTCACTTATTACACTCGATCCACGTGAAAAGCCAACACAATTATTTCGCACAAGCAGCAGGTACCAGCTGAAAATCCGACACAAAACATGTAAAAACCAAACAAGTAAATACCGACGGACACGGCGCAACGAATATTTTGAATAATTAAACAACAAACAAACAAACGGTTAACTGGGTGGCGGGAAAATTGCACCGAAATTACACGTTGCCATTGGGTTTCGTTGTGTGTCATTGCGAAATGGACGAAAATGCAAATGCCATAAAGCGGCAAGCGAAGGAAAAAAACATCCGACAGAGCGAGCATGTAACAAGTAACATTTCAACAGCGACTAAAACAAAAGTACGCAACACGAAACCACAACAAAAACAACGCCAACAAGTTGTAATAGTAGGTTGTAACAATAAAACTAAAGCAAACACATAAAATAAACCAGATTTTCAACTTAGTGCAAGTAAAAAGCGAGCAACCAACAACAAAAAAAAGCAAAGAGAAAAACGCGATTTTTCGTTGCGTACTTTTTGCCGTTTCAATATTACAGCCAAACGTGCGGCTTCAAGGCGGACGAGTGGGGCGAGTGGGCGAAACATCGAGTGGCCATCACAGCCAAACACGCGCTACAGCCCGAAGAAGAGGAAGCAGCAACATGAGGCACGTAGCCGTTGCGAAATCATTGGCGGCAGGAGGATGAGCTGCCGACTGCGCTACCCCGAGTTGCATGTTGCAAGCTGCTGCGCGCACACTTTGGCCATAAACAAACGAAAATGCGCGCTGCACATTTTCGCGAGCACTTTCTTTGGCTTTGCGTTTTGTTTGTTTTGTTTTGCACATTTTCAATTTTGCCGAGATGCAGCAGCAGAATTTGATGTTTCCGGTATTCGGTGGGCAACAGCAGGCGTCAAACAGTTTGCCGCCGCAAAAGTTGCATTTGCACACAACAACAAATGCGGCTGCCGTTAACACGTGTCGAATAAAAGCAACAACAAAAACTATTGCAGCAAGTGCAAAAAACTGCCAATGCAACCGAAACTATAACAGAGTAGCGTGCAGTGCTTTGTTGTTGTTATTGTTGTTTTGGAGTTGCGATGCCACTGCAACTATGAAAGCAACAACAATAACAACCACAAGCACACACATGAGTCCATGCATTTTTCCAATGAAACTTGTAGATGAGGTAATATTGGAAAAAAAAGCAGCCACGGCGAGCAAAACAAAAACGCAAACTGCAGCAGCAGCTACAGCAACAACACAACCACAATGCAACATAATCAACTGTGCAGATACGACGGCCCGAGCAAACGTACAAACGCCGCCAACCAGTATCTATGCAACGGCAAGCAACGGGTGCCATGAGCGGAAAAGAGATGGATGTATCGAGTGCACCGTACACACACACACACACACACACATGTAGACTCACCAACACCGGCACGCCAAGAGTTATGGGCAAAGTGCGAGTATCTGCAGAATGCAGCAATTGCAGGCGACCGCGAAAAATCCAAAACACAGACGACAACGAAGAAGAAGAAGAAAGTCAAACGAGCAACAACAACAACTCCAGCGCCAGACAAACCCAAACACAAATCAAAACAGAAAAAGTAAGCAAATCAAGTTAAAAGAAACAAAAACAAACAAATAAGCGCGAAAGTAAAAAATAAGCTGTAAGAAGATGAAAAAAGCAGCGAAAAACGTGTAAATTACGCGGCGGCAGTGTTGAAAAGCATGCCAAGGGAATAAGAAGAAGACACACAACAGACAAGCAGGCGGCGAAGCGATTTGAAAAATCCCCCCAAAAACGCAACAACAACAAGTGTGCACTAACAATGGCCACCAGCAAAGCCCGCGCCGCGCCAACGAAATGGAAAATGTAAAAGGCCAGCGTCGCGTTCAAGCGCCGAAATAAGCGCTGCTGCACACACTAAACCGATGCTGGCGGCACTAAACATGGAGCACAACAACAACAATGCGCCAAAAAACTACAACTCATAATTGCCATTTAAGCGATTGTAGCTGAACGATGCTTAACAAACTTTTGGTTTTTTTTTTCTTTTTTAATTGATTTTAAATTAAATTCACCCACATTTCTTCAGGGACCATTAACAATTTCACTCAATTAACACTGCACTTTGAAATTGGATTTCAATTTTGTTTTAATCTAATTTTATTGCATTCACTGTGACCGATTGAATGAAATTTACATATGCAGATTTTTCACTTTTCGTTTCTTGTTTTATTTTAGGTCATTTACATTTATTTGAAACTCTTTTTCGATCCATGCGATTTGTCGTATTTTGTTTATTAACTGCAAACGCTTCACTTGATGCGCCACACACAACCGTCGCGCACGCCGTACAAATCACAACTGAAAAAACCCCAAAACAGAAATTGAACTGAAACTGAACTGAATCTGAATGCGAATGTGAACGTTCTGCAGCGCTGTTGTGGCCGCCGAGTGGCAGCCAGGCAGGCAGCAGTGGCGTTAACAGCGTACTTCGGCGAGTACAGAACACGAAAATATAGAAGCATTCTCTTGGCTCATTCTCGATGTAATTCAGCGTTAGTGGCGACTGCGGAAAGCGGGGTTTTACCTGCAATCTGAACAATCTGAGTAATTAAATAGCTTCTACGTTGTACTTGAATTCCAGTTTCAGATATTGGCAGCATTTTTTTACTTTAGAAACAGAACTAATATTTTTAGATGCAAAGACAACCGATAGCAAATGGCCTTGGTGAGGTCCAATTGAAGCTGCAGATTAGTGAAATCGGAGTTGAGAATACAATTACATATGCTTACGATTAATTCACTGTACAATTGGGTTTTAACCATTAACTTCTTTTGCTTCAGTCTGGCAAGTTAAATTTTATCAAAGCATCAAGCAGTGTTGTGCGCTTTACAACACTAAAAAACACCTCACTGTAGTCTACAGATACTCGTTGGTTGTGGTAGTACTTAGTGGATGGCATCATGTGGTAAGAAAATTTAAATGATTACAGCGCGCGATGTAAGTTTTGAAATTTGATTTAAAATGTAATTTTTTATATATTTGTTAACTAGCTGACATAATTGAATAACTAAATAATATAATAAATTAAATAATATATTGTTAATATTTATTTTTATTAAATAATTAAGAACTGAAAGCTAATGTCAATCGCAAGTTAATGCTAATCTAATTTTTTTTTGCACTGAAGTCAACGGATTGTTCAGTCAGGGGGCTCAAACGAACCAAACCGAGTGACGTCGCATCAAAAGCTGACCTCGAGAAAGCTGTAAATTGAATTAAAAAAAAACAAAATTGCTTGTTAGTTTCTTTTTAAAACTAGTTGCAATGGCAAATAAAAAAAATTAAAAAACAAAATTTATTTCTGCTCATAGAACAACTAGAGCATTTCGCGAATTTGAATAATGCAGAATGGCTTTTCACTGCATTGAAGAAAATTTTAGGTAAAAACATTGAGGCTTCCTCCTATTCCAAAAAGCCATTACAAAACGGACAGTAGGACTTCTTGGACCGAACGCAACGGAAGTTAAAACATCAGAGCTGCTAAATAAGTTTAATGAAAAAGTCAAATTTGTTTACAGATTGATGCAAGTAAAAGGCTATTGCCTTGTAATGTAATGACTCGCATAATGAGTGTCCAAGTGGACCCATTGCTCAAATGTATCTCAAGCTAACCTATCCTAAAAAATTTCCATTTTCCCTCGTACTTTGCGATTTACTTCCTTTGCAATTAATACAAAGCTTCCTCGACAAGACCAAATGGTTCCCAAAAGACTCCGTCTGGATCTACAAGGAAGCCAGCAGATAGGGAAAGACATCGTATTCAAAATTGGAGGGATTCACAATGGAGTCTCCGCGTGGAACTGCTTGCCGCACAGTCCCCTTCTTTAAACTAACCTAACTAATACAAAATTATGCTCATCGCTGATATTTTTAATCAAAGTTCCGTAATTGAGATGGAAATCTAAAGAATTTGTTATTAACGCCTCAATAAGTTTCTTGGGTTTCGCGTTTAAATTTAGTTTAGAAGTAGTTTGCTTAAACCTCTTTTTAATTTTAATTAAGTTTCATTTAAATAAGATAATTAATTTAAATAAAATAAGATAATTTAAATAAAATAAGTTTAATTAACTTTGTTCAAGTTTGACTTACAAAGTAGATTTCATGTTTTAACTTAGTTTAAACGGAGTTAAACTTGCATTAAAAAAGTATCTGTTAGTCTCTAAATAATATATTTTCAGAAGCCTGAAGCCTTTCAGTTCAGTTGCTTTCTGTGAATTAAAAACTATTCTCTTTTCTAGTGTAAACTGCTGGAGAAATATGCATTTGCGAAGGGAAACGTAAAAACAATTTTTCGGCATTGAATTTCTTAGTTAGTTTCCTTCATCACGACGAGATATTTATAAATCAGTTTTTGAATTCTTTTACTTCTACTTCCTTGTATGTACTTTCATATTTTTTCAAACGTTCTTCTCTTAAAAATGCATAACTAAAACAGAAATAACTAACAAAGACTGTTTTATATTTTGAATCTTGGGGTCTCGCGGAAAAACTATTTAGGTAATTTTTTTAATTGTTAAAAATGATTACATGAAATTTCTAGCTAGTTTCTAGTTTCTAGCTTCTCTAACAGCTCCAAATGCTTTAATTAGCAGTTGTAACCAAGTGTTTCCTTCCATGGGAAAGTACCCTTATGTCGCTTCATAAATAAAACATTATCCCTTACAAACGTACAGCAACAAGTGGTCAAAACATTGCTGCATACACTTCAGCTGTTACACAGCCACTTACTCCAAGGCGGTCGTATCCTGGCAACCTCAATCGGCGTTTGTGGTGTAAACGAAATCCAGCGCGGACCACAACAAAACGTTTTGTGCGCAGCCAATTTAAAATTACAGAATTTCTTTAAGTAAAATTTTCAAACTAATATACAAAATGTCGTTCAAGGATGTGCGCGGTAAATTAATACATTTAATTTTGTTTCCATCTAACTTTCTCCAATAATTCGCTTTTGTATATAATTTCTCCAAGATTTGGCCGAGCACCTGAAGCTGCTTGGCTACCCGGAGGTGTTTCCACTGCAGGCACTGGCCACCAACTTTGGCAGTCTGGCCTCGTTTTACATCGTCGCCGAGGTGCTGCAGTGGCTGGCCCGATTGCTGGAGCCGGGCGCCACACTCAGCGGCAGCGTCGACACCGAAGGCGAACGCATTGTACTCATACGCTCCGCCACTGAGTTCTTTGTGACAAAGTCGGCCATTAAGTTGAACCCGCGCAAGCTGTACGCCGCCTCGGCCGCCACCGCCGCGGAGCTGCAGAAGATCACGCGAATGCTAATAGCGCCCACGCAGACGGCCGAGGACAAGGACGAGGAGGACAACTATCGCAGTCTGAATCAGGTGGACATTGGCGACAAGATGGACGATTTGCGGCGCGCACGCGAACTCTCCTCCGATCTGACACAACGCGGCGCAGCGCTGCACGATCTGCTCTCTAAGGAAATGCTCAACAAGGAGACGCGTCTGGCGCAGGCCAATCGTCCCATGGAGCTGGCCTCGGCAGAGCGTACGCTGAAAAATGCCGTTGCGGCCGCGCAGCTGAAGCTGCAGTCGAGTCGCGCGCAGCTGGAGAATGCACGCGTCGAAATGAATGCGCTCAATTCGAAGCTACAGCGCAAGCGCGCCGAGCTGGAGCGCACCAAGCAGCGGCTGGAGGCGCTGCAGAAGATACGGCCCGCGCACATGCAAGAGTTCGAGGAGTGCGAAAAGGAGCTACAGGAACTGTTTCACAGGTACTTTCTGCGGCTGCATGTGCGCGACGCACTGCGCGCACAGCTCGAGGCGCGCACCAAGCGCTCAACGCCCGTCGCCTCGCCCATACTGCAGAAGCCGGCCGAGTCGTCGATGCCGTTCATACCGGAGGGGCTGATCGAGGACGACGACGAGCACGACGACGAGGCCGAGCTGGACGGCAGCGGAGTGCTGCGGCGCGGCAATTTCGGGCTCGACAACGAAATACCGGACATACGCGACGAAGACCTGATGCTGCGCAACGAACGCACCGACGATGCGGCGTTGAGGAAGGCCGGCAAGCGGCCCGGCTCGGCCACGTCGCGCACGGGACGTCCCATAACGGGGCGCAGTCGCAAGGCAATGGCTGGTGCGGCAGCGGAACGGGGCGGAGAGGGCGCTGGCGGTGGTGGAAGCATAATAAGCAATCGCGCAGCACTGAGCGTCGATGATGACGACAGCTCATTCGGCAGCTCGGAGAGTGATCTGGACATGGGCGGCATTTTGGGCATGGGAAGAAGCACCGGCGGTACCGGTCCAGGACCGGGTGTAAGCGTGTTGAGCAACATAGGATCCGAGCTGGGCGCGTTCGGCGATGATGACTGTAAGTTGTGCGCATTGCAGGGTTCTATGATTTGTTCAATGAATGCTTGTCGTTTCAGTTGATCTCAACTCGATGGAGGATATCAGCATTTCAAAAATCACTGGCGAACTGCCACTGCGCCCGAAGACTGCCAACAAGCCTGAACATCACAGTGACGAAGACTTTTAATGCTCCAACGACCGCGAATTCAATTCAAATCAAGTATTTCATTTTTCTGATCCCACGACAATTTCAAAACATCTACAAAGCTCAGATTTATATTACATTTTATTATAATACATATACATATTTTATATATACGTAAACTTAACACTAATATAACACATACAAAAGTTGATATTTAAGTTACGAAAAAGCAGAGTTACATGGTCGTGTTCAGTGGGTCGGCTAAATTATTTACAAGAACAAATGAAATCGTCTTGTCGCGACACAATGCAACAGATTGTCGCCCGAGTGCGACTTTACATCACCACGTCCCTGCACACGATCTTTGTCTTCGATGACGCTCGGGACGCCGCCTGGCCGTAGGTCTCGCTGGCCGACGAGGACGACGAGTAATCGATATGGCTGCCTGCGTGGCTGTTGCTTTGCTCCTGACGCGCCAAGAAGTTATCGGCAATGGCCCGATCCAAGCCGGTGTACTGGAAGGCCTCGCCGTCGACGATATCGGCGTCGGACTTGCGGCGCTGGCGACGGGTTGCGTCCATTTTGCCGGCGCGCAGCGGTGCCGGACCGAGACGACGACGTCGCTGCGGACCGGCGTGGCCGGTTGTTGACCTGGAGCTGCGCTGAGTGCGATGAGTGCCGGGCACGCTGCCCGGATGCGGATAAATCACCGAGCCAGGACGCATGTACGGCAAAGTGAAAGCCATGCCGCCGCGATAGGGCACAGCGGGCACGACCATGGCTGCGGGTGGCGCGGGTGGCGATGCCAACATCTGAAAAAGGTGGAAAAGCGACGGTGAGAGTAAATGTTTAAATTAAATGACAAATAAATTTGTTGCTGCCGCTTGAGTGTTGATTAAAACCACAACAGAGCGCCACACTGCAAGGGACAGTGGGGCAGGGGATGCTGAAGTGTGTGTTATACAGTGGCGTACAAAGTGCTGGAGTGGGTGGACGATTAGCGTAGTCAAAAATTTTTCTACTTTAATCTTTTGTTCCCTGTTCTAAGCCGGACAAAGATAAAGCTTTGCACTTGACGCGGAAAATAGCGGCACATTTCAATTAAAATGGCGTACCTCCAACAACAAATAGTTCATTGCCATTAAACTGTGACTCACACAATATAAAAACAAAAACAATTTGTCATGTCTCGATTTCTCGTTCTAAATAAATATAGGAAACATAGAACTGATGGCACACACCTCCAAAAATCCTCCACTCGAAAACCCACTGAGGCTGTTTCCATTGCTCAAGCAATGGCCGAGCGGAAGTGAAAAGGCGCGCAACAAATGAAAAATTGCAATGATTTACGAACTCGCTGCACTGCGGCAGTGCTGGCAACTGTGTGAGTGCGTGTGCGGGTGGGTGGGTGGGAGTGAATGTAAACACCTTTTCAGGCTGCAAACGGACACTGGACAATGGATTAGCTTAAATTGCTGCGTGGACATTAAAACATTTTAGATCTGCAAACACTACAAACACTGGTGAGAACTGCAGCAGCAATAGTCGTATGTTTGTAATGTTAGCTAATCAGTGATTACAGTGGCGCACAGCGGATATTAGACCTTAACACCTGAAACTCACAGTACTGCTGCCAGCCGGTATAAGCATAATCGGTCTAGATCCGGTCGTCGTTGTCAAGTTGCGTGTGCTGCCCATCTGCGCTGCATACATCCACATGGCCGCCAGTTTTTCGTTGTTATCCTGTAAAATGTAGCGTTAAACAATCAACTTTTTATTGGTCACAGTCATGATAGCGCTAACCTTTTCGCTTCCATTTAGCGACATGGCTTTGATATATTGCTCGACTTTCTCCTGATCCAATGCCAAGCCCGTTGCATTGGGGCTTATGACAATGTCCCTAAGATCGTTGCCCTGAGTTCTGCAATACAAAAACAAATGAAAATAATACAAAAATTTTTTAGTGAGCGAAAATTTAATATAACATACTGAAAAAATATTTGTTTGGTATTACAAAAAGTATTCGTTTCCCAAATTCGTTAATATTTCGGTATTTTTGTTGTAATTAAAAATGTTAGGCCAGAGTTCTACTCCAAATCTCCAAATGTGTATTTGCTGTGTATACTTTATTATTATTTTTCTAAAACAAATACATCCTGTAGGTTTCAAAGTTTCAAATATTATTCATACGTTGGCATGTGGCAACCATCTAATGTTTCTAAAGCTTCACAATTGGCAACACCGTCCACGAAAAGAAAAAACAAACTTCAGAATTAATACAAAAAATTAATTAAAGAAAATCCAACTGTTTTCAAAATCTGCCGTACCAAAAAAAATTCACCTAGAGCAGCGAAAATCAACAAATTGAGCCGCTCCCTCGACAATTGCCACCACTGTACTTGCGAAAGCTGCGAAAAGCTCGCCATTTGACGTTTGCGCGAAAGCAGCAGTGCAATTCGCGACGACATTTGACGTTTCGCTTTGACAAAGGGAAAAAATATTCGTCAGCCGTGTGAAAAATCAGAGAAAAGCAAAGAAGTGAAGAAACGCAAGAAAATTGCCAAATTTTTCATAAAGAAAGCATTTTTCAGGGAAAAACGACGACGCGTTGCAGCCAAAGGACAAAAGCAATCGAAGCTGTGTGGCAGGAAGTGAGCGCTTGAACAAAGAAAACTGAGGGTTACTGTTGGCGATTTATTGATTGCTGTGCGTGCTGTGCAACCACCACCAAGCGATCAGCGGCAGCACGACAGACGCAAAGCAAGCAATGTAAAAAATCGGGTGTAATAGGAAAAAAAACAAAACCCAGCAAAAAGCAAACACGAAAGTGCTATAAACTTTTAGCAGACACAACAAGAAAACAACAATAAGTGCGCGGCCAAAGCCCAGGTTGGTGTGTTTGGCTTTCGCGAGCACACAACAACAGCTGCAGCAACAACAACAAAAATTTGTGGACGTGGAACTGTTGTGCAGACGGGCTGGCTAAGCCCTGATCAGCAGCGCCTCCGCCACCACCCGCACTGTCCAGCTGTTCGGCTGCACGACGCGATCTTTGTCTGCTCGGCACATTCCATCCATCCACCCGACACGCGAACCACTCGAAATGTTCAGCATAAGTAACATCAAGAATCGGTTCATCTCCGTGATTGCGCCGGACATCCCGCCGCTGCCGCCGGTCTCGTCCGACCACATGCATCGCGGCATTGCGAGCGCCGCCTCCAACTACCAACTGCGGCTGGCGCAGCAGCACACCATGCAGGACAAGTTCGCCTATGCACGGCCGCCGTTCCTGCAGCTGCTCACCATGGACGAGTTGCGCGCCTCCGCCGACCACAACGTGCGCCCGATCATAGTGCCGCGCGACATCGGGCTGCTGCCGTGGGGCACCGGCTATGCCGAGTGCGTCAACTCGGGCAAGTCGGAGTGGAACGAAGATCAGGGCGCTTTCTGTCGGTGAGTAGGGCCGCTGTCGCTGACTGTACGCTCCAGTGCTGCTGCTTATCGCTTGTGCTATCGGTTTGTTTTCTTTGTACTTAATCGACTGATTAGTGCGCATTTGGTTTAATGCAAAAGCGATAAGTGGCAGTCACTAGTTGTGCACTTTTCACTAAGCCTAAGCTAAACATCCCCTTTTGCTCCCCGCAGGCAGGTGCTGTCCGATCCCACTCACAAGCATCCCGATCTTCCCTACACATACTTTGGCATCTTCGACGGCCACGCGGGCTATGGCGCCGCGCTCGCCGCCTCGCACCAGTTTCACCACATACTGCACGAGAAGCTGGTGGACTGCATCGACTTGCTGCTGCCGCGCGACGAAGAGCAGGTCGCCGCCAAGTCGTCGGCGAACGGCTTCCCGCATCCCAGCCACTTTCAGCGGCAGGTCTGCAAGGATGAGCTAATAGTTGGTGCGCTCGAGAGCGCCTTCTTCAACATGGATGCACTGATCGCACAAGATCGCGATCGCTATCGCGATGCCGGTGGCTGCACCGCCTGCGTGGCACTCTTCATCAATGGCAAGCTGTTTGTGGCGAACGCTGGCGACAGCCGCGCAGTGCTGTGCCAGCGCAGAGGCGCCGCTGCGCGCGACGACAAAAAGTTGCAGCAAAACGAGAGCAGTGATTCGGTACATGCCGTCGATTCTGATGAGTCACTGGGTGCCTACCCGGTGCCGTTTTCCGCTGACCACACGCCAGAAACGGAGCGGCATCGGCTGCTGACAGTGGCACGCTTGAAGCCACACTTGCTGGGCAAGCAGTACGCCGCCATGGAGTACGCCAAGCGGCCACACATGAAGGACCTGGGCCAACGCATACTGTGTCGTCAGGGCACCATGAAGGGCTGGACCTACAAGACGCTTACACGCGAAGATCTTCGCATGCCAGTGGTACGTGTGTGTGTTGTTGTGGCTTTAATTCGCTTTAATTTTGATAATTTTGCAAAACAACTAACTAAACTGCTCGTTTAGGTCACTGGTGAAGGCAAGCGTAGTCGCTTGCTGGGCACGCTGGGCGTAACGCGCGGCTTTGGGGACCACGATCTGTTGGCAATCAATACGGGCACACAAATCAAACCATTCCTCACTCCACATCCAGACGTAACCGCGCGCGATCTTTCCAAAATCGTCAGCATTCCAGGTGATAGTCCACTTGCACAAAAGTCGATTTACAATTTAATTATTCACATTGTTCGCAGATGAGCACAATGAGGACGGCGATTATGGCATTTTGGTCATGGCCACCGACGGCCTCTGGGATGTGTCGGAAAATGAGGCTGTGGCACGCACCGTTTTCCAGACACTCGCCAAGTACCCGACGGAGAAGCATCGCTACACCATGGTGGCGCAGGAGCTGGTGGCCAGGGCGCGCGGCAAAATCAACGACTCGGGGCACTGGCGTCTGGCCGACAGTAAAGCGGCGGCCACCGTGGACGACATCTCCGTTATTGTGATTCCCGTTTATCAGTATTACAAGGAACACGTCGAGTGGGAGAAGAAATGTGCGCTGGAGCAGCAGGAGCGCTTGACGAAGCAGGACGCACAAAGCGCCACTGAGGCGCGCGAGGACGAAACGCTGCTGGCACTGAACGGCGCCATCAATACGGTGCAAGTTGACATTGAAAACGACGACGAAGAGGAGGAGGAAGAGGAGGAAATCGTGGTGGAGCTGAATCGGCAACAGGTGCATGCCAAAATCGAGGTCGAGAACGAGCAGCAGCCCGTGAACCAAACAGCAGCAGAGCATGTCAACAAAAGTGTGCCCATAGTGAATACAGCTGAGCTCAGCTCGGCAATATCCGCCCTAGAAGTTAGCGAACAATCGCGAAATGTCGAAGGTGAGTTGGCTGATGTGGCGTTTGGTTTTCGAGTATAAACTTTTCAATGGTTTTGGTGTTTTATAGATGCAATAGACTCAAGTCTGAATAACTGAAAAACCAAACTAAGCTCAAGGCTTATCAAGTTCAAACGTAAACGCAATTTTACTTTCAATGCAACATTATTACGATTTGAGTGGCAGAATGTACTGAATACTAAAAATAATGAACGTTGCTTTTCTTGCAGAATCAACGCCCACATCAACACCGGACAAGTCGAACAAAGCGAGACAACAGCAGCACCAGTATCAGCACCAGCGCAACCGCAACAATCGCAAAGATAAACGCTAAAGGCAGCAGGTCAGCGGTTTCGCATTTTCTACCATTCAATATAGTAATAAAGCAAACCACTTAATACATAGAAACGCTAAATATAAATCAAATATTTCAAAAAATTGAAAAATGAGATTTAGCATTTAGTCGACAGAGGATAGCGCGACATGCTAACGCGAGCAAAGTGCATAAATATTTATTTTTGTTTGTGGTTATCCTAAAAGCGCCTCGCTTGAGGCTCTCCTTCAAATATACATTTGAATGTGTTGAGAATTTTTGGTTGAAAATGCAGCAAATGCAGAGCGTATGTAAGATTTTCCATACCCTAACTGAACGCGAAAGAGTAAATTTCAATTATAATTGTAATACGAATATTTAATACAATATATATATATATATGAGAATATAAAAATAAAAAAAATTGTTTTAATAAGAAAATATATATAAAAACAATTTGAGAAAATATAATGTGTCATTTGAGGAAAAATGTGTTGCAGACAGTGAGAAGTTGATGGTTAAACTTCAGTGCGTTCAATTGAGATATTCCGTCATTTGACCTATGTGCCTCATATTTTATATCTTCATGTTGCTCGCTCGCCGGCATTCATTTACTTATCGGCTGTGACCGATAGCAAAACTCCAGAACGATGCGGCGGCGTTACATTAATAAAGCATTGCATCGTTTTTGCGGTGTCAACAAGTGGCACAAAATTTGGCATACAAGTCACAGTTGTAGACAAACACGGCGCCTTATCGCAACTGATAACCGGCCCTTGTTGTTTGTTTAACACATTTAAACGCCGCCAACACTGCGATAACAAAAGAGGAACAAGTATGAGTGCAGATATTTCAGACAGTAATTTATGGTTTACGGAAGCAAATATTAGCATTGATTCATAGAAATTTGATATTGGAAACTGTGACTAATTTTAGTGTCGACACCTAATGCAGTAAAACTGATGGAATTAGATAAATTAAATATTGAAAAATTGTATACCCTGTCTTGAGATGGTTTATCATAATTTAAACAACTTTTACTTTTTCAGATTAAACTAAGCCATCCATAAATATTTCTCTTAAAAGCGCACTGCGCTTCTTAAACAACCATTTAAGTCATAAAAGTCTGACGTAGAGGAACGCCAGTAGATTTTGTAAGGAAGCGCAAACGTCACATTATTTCACTAGAAAAATATACAATAAATATAAATATTCAAATATGAATAAAACTGCTGCACGTTGTCTTTTTTATGTTATCAACTTTATTTGAAAAGTTTTTATATAAATAAAAGAAAAAACATTAATGCATTATTAAATTTTATTTAATAAATTTTTGGAATATTTTATGCAAGCAAACAAATGAAAATATTTATTACTTTTGCCACTTTTCGTACTGTTTGACTGCTCGAAAAATCGCTCATAGCCTCAAAATGAAAAACATTATTCCATATTTTCTTTGTGTACATGGTGAAAGAAACGATTTGCAATATTTTGTTTTTGTTAAATTCATTTTGTTCTAGTTCCATGCCGATGTACAAATTTTGCGTTTCAATGAAATTGACTAAGATATGAGTTGGGTGTTGTTTGTGGTTTTGTTGTGGGTGGGGAGGGGAAAATGGAAACGTTGCTAGCGGCATCGAGGAATTCAGAAAAGCGCATTTGGCATTCAATTTTGTTTAAATGATTTTGGTTTTTCCGAAAATACGAAAACTTTAATATTTAAAAATTGTTTAACACTAAATTGAACTAAAAATAAAACTTGAATTGGTGGTAAAATACATAAAAGGCGACACATAAATAGTTGCCAGGCAAAGTGTTGTGGTTGTTGCAAAACAAAAATGCAAAATTAAAAAAAATATGAACCTTTTATCAAAATGCTGACTACTGCTGCTGTATAAAATGCAAAATATCTGAGGCTTTCGAATTGGCGCTCGATTCAACTCTATGTTTTATATATATGATTTCATGTCTCGTTCAGCTAGAAGTTGCTTCTGTTGCACAGTGGTTTTCAGTAATTTTCTGATTGCACAGCTTTCATTCGGTTTTTGTTCAACATTTGCACGTTTGTTGCTGTTGCTTTCAAGTGCTTTTGTTTTGGTATGTTGCGAATTTTTCAGTGTAATAATCGTATGTGTCTGTTTTTGTTAGATTTGTGTTGTTTGTGCTGCAGACAATTTTTTCATTATTATTTGTTTGGTTTAAATGCAAAAATTTTTATACATGTTTAAGTTAATTTTTAAAAATTTGCTCAGTAAATGTGTGCAATTTAGATTGTTCATATTTTCATTCGTTTAACACTATTTTTAGTAATCACTGATTGTTGTGGTCACAACAAATTCATTCGCGAACAAACTTATGTTCCATAGAAACAATGCACCTCACACACACGCACGCACACGCAGACGCTGCGCACAAGTCGCTGCGCTGAAAGTGGAAGCCAAAAATGCAATTTTTTATAGTAAGTAAGGAAGCTGTGAGCGCGCACGAAGACTGAAACTTGCGCGCAACGGCGGCGTTTGCGATGGCGTTGGCACAAGGCGGCTGTTCATGTGGGGGTTTTGTGTACTAAGCCATGGCACTGTTTTTGTTATTTTAATACTTCAACATTTAATTTGCACCGCAGTTACAACCGCTCAAACACAGCGGCGCCGCCAACGTGTGCATTGCGACTGCCGCACAAAATTGGCTCATAATTTAACTAAAGTTATTTGCTGCACTAAATACTTGCAATGACGTTTGTTCATTCTTGTAGCAGCAGTAATCTCAAAATACAAATACACACGTTGCAATTTCTTGCATACGTTTTCAACGCACCAAAGGCCGATTGGCTCCATCTTAGTTTGGTTTTGTTAATTATTGAAGAAGTTACAGTTTGGTTTTGTTTTGTTTTTTTTCAAAAATTTCTTCTCACGTTTTGTTACTTTCTTTTAAATTGTAATAATATAAATTCTCTCTAAATATATATGTAGATGTATATAGTATATATATCATCG
The DNA here is from genome assembly GCA_964056695.1 of Melieria picta. Classification (NCBI taxonomy): domain Eukaryota; kingdom Metazoa; phylum Arthropoda; class Insecta; order Diptera; family Ulidiidae; genus Melieria; species Melieria picta. The sequence continues at coordinate 39,830,369 of OZ057398.1, forward strand.
CTATATGTATGTATATATGTATGTGTGTTTTGCATGTATCAATTAGTTAATCAATTAATTACATAATTAATGCTGCAGTACAATGCGTTATACGTTAGATTATGCGTTATGATAAATTACAATATCGACTTCATAAAATAGCGCAATTGAATTGTTTCATATGGTTGTTGTTATTATTATAAGTTATACAAAGAGCAGTAAATACGTGTTGCGATAACATTTGTGGCGCAAAACGCTACGCTCACTGTCAAGTTTTGGAGCAGAACCCTGCCACTGCTTTCATTCATTTATTTATTACATGATTTTCATTATTTATTACAAGGCCGCAAACAGTCGAGTGTGCTGGCAAAGTGGGATTTCCAAGTACTTATTTCTCGCAATGTGTTTTTCAATAACAAACTTCAGTACAATAATAATGTTTTTGAATTATCGAAAGTTGTACAAAGGAGGTGTTCATTATTTGTATATAATTGCAAAAATGGGTCAAATGATTACAAAGAATCTCAATAAAAAGTTTAGTTTTCACAATATTGGGTTAAAAATGCTTTAATACTAAATAATTTAGACTACATTTATGTTCTCATAACACTTTTACATTACTCATGCCAAGAAATACTAGAAACGAGCTTGATATCTCACTTTGAAAACTTTAAATTTCATCCAATGCAATACTAACGAATACTTCGAGTCAGGCTTCCAACTAGACGCAACTGTTTGCGGCATTGTTTCACTATTAAGACGATAGTAAGCGGCGTTAGTAACATGTGTACGCGTAATACAACAACACAAGTAGCATACTTTCAGGCGCAGTGAGTAGTTGAATCCGCTAGTCAAGCTTGGGGCCCAGCAACTTGCACCACTCTCAACTATGATTAGTTAAAATTTACAGTTTAATAAGTGCTGAGAGTGTAGAGCGCTAGCCACACAAATTCTTTTCTGAATTTTACAAAAGCTCTGCTTTCAACTGCTCCCCACGCCTGTAAACTACGCACAATCGGTTATCTAAGTTGCGAGTAGAGATTTGTTTGTTATGATTACCATGTTTACGTCACGTATCGCCATTCGTTAGCCATTGTCTTTGTTCTAGTTTTAGCGTTTTTGTAGGCAAATCACAATCGAAAATTGATTACACGTTTCGTCTTAAGTTCAGCTTAATGTAAATACATTTTATTTACTTCTTTTGCGACCGCTTTGAGTGTCGTGTTGTGTAAAATTTTGATTACAATCGTCGTCGCTTCTTTGCTTCGTCTTTTACTTAAATCGACAATGTTTAAAATTTATTTAGAATATTGTTAAATACTCGTAGTACAGTTGGCAAATATACAGAAGTGCACCTAGCGCCCCGAAACTTTGGCCAATAGTCGTTCAAAAACAGTTTCAACAACAGTTTCAATTAGAAAATAAATAATTAACCGTCTTACACATAGCACAGCTGACTGCTGTCGGCGTCGCGCGACGCCATCCACAAAATGCCAAAAATATATCTCACTACATACCACCAGCTGTCTGGGTCGCGGCATGCGCGGCGGCCGCGTTCGCAGACACACTGGCACATTAAAACGCCGCCCGCGGAACAATAACACAAAACCGCATTTCACTGGAACACCAAAGCTAGCTGCCCGCCGGCTGTTGACTTCGCTTTTAGGAGTGCAGATTGGCGCGATCCTTGGCGCGCCGTTTCGCCAACTTGGACAGCTCCACGGGACCCACGTTGGCCGCCTGCGGTATGGCAATGGCGCGAAATGTCGCATCCACGGCGCCGCGCAGTGCTAATGTCGCCTCGCGCACCGAGTTCGCGTTTGCCGTCAAGCTGCCAACACCTGCCGGCGCTGCATCGCCGCCCGGTCCCATCGGAAGCTGCGTGGGCGGCAACGCGTACTCCGTCAAGCGCACCGAGCCCGCCGACTGCTCGCGCAGCCAGGGGTGCTGCAGTATCTGTGCGGCCGTGGGCCGATTCTCCGGCACAATGTGCAGCATTTGGCGCAGCAGATCCTTAACCTCGGTCCCGATCAGTGCCCAGCGATTCGAGCTGAAGTCCACATGGCCGGAGCCGATGCGTTTCAGTATCACGTCCGGCGAGTCGTTGGGCGTGGAAGCGAACGGCGTGCGACCGGAGAGCATAATGTACAGAAGCACGCCCAGCGACCAGATGTCGCAGGCCAAGTCGTAGCCCTGACGCTTCAGCACCTCCGGCGCCACAAAGTTGGCCGTGTAGCAGGGCGTCATCAGCAAACCGTTGTCCGCGCGCAACTGCTTTGCAAAGCCTAACAAACAACAACAACAAGAAAGTGATGGAGTCGAATGCCAATTGACATGACCAACTCACCTAAATCACACAGCTTCAGCGTTTCGGGTGTCTGTCGCATGCTCGCGTAAATCATGTTCGACGGCTTGAGGTCGCGATGTACGACGCCGTGCTCGTGCAGGTAGGCTACTGCCGAAACCACGGTGCGTAGCACCGCACTCGCCTCGCTCTCGCACATCTGACCCACTGCCAGAATGCGGTCTAGCAGCTCGCCGCCTTTCAGCAGCTCCATCACCAGGTATGCCGACGTGGTGTCCTCGTACACGGAGAACAGAGTCACAATGTTCGGGTGGTTGCCGTATCGTAGCATGATCTCCACCTCCTCCCAGCAGTCCGCCGAACTGGCGGCCGCCGCCACTGCCGCCTTTTCGATGATCTTCACCGCAAAGTGCTTTTTGGAAGAGCGGTGCTCACAAAGGCGGCACACCGAGAACGTGCCGCGGCCCAGCTCCTGTAGCAGGTTATAGTCTGTGTGAAAGTTGCCTGGAAGCACGCCGGGCAGGCTGCGCGGCGTTCGTGCCGCTGCGCTCGGCACGTACGGCGACAGCGGACTGGAGTTGGTCGACGGCAGCGATGACGACTGGTCGAGCAGCACCGGCGCCACAAAGCTGAAGCCACGGAAGATCTCGTGCGCGGATGCCGAAATAGGGCCGCCGGGTGAGTCACGCGGTGACTTGGACGTGTACTCCACGTCGAAGTAGAAAGCATCGTCGCGCGACACCGCCGGTATAAAAGGCGGCCGCACCTCCTTGCGCTCCAGCCGCACCCAGTCGATGGTGGCAAAGAAACAGTGCGCCTTGATGTCCAGTATTCCCTGCGGCCCTGCACCGAGTCGATTCTGCGGGTTGCGCTTAAAGAGTGCTCGCAGCAGCGACTGCGCCTCCGGCGACAGATTCTCGGGCATGCCCAATTTCGAGCGCAGTATCTGGTTCATTGTCTCCTGGCGCGTCTGGCCGTGGAAAGGCAGATTGCCGGTCAGCATCTCGTACATGAGCACGCCAAAGGACCACCAGTCGGCCGCAAAGTCATGACCCTTGCGGTTGACAATCTCTGGCGCCATGTATTCCACCGTGCCGCAGAAGCTGTACGTCTTGGAGCCATCCAGCGGTTGCTTGGACAGGCCGAAATCGGTGAGCGCGATGTGGCCGTGCTCGTCCAGCAGTATGTTTTCCGGCTTCAGGTCACGATAGATGATGCCCAGCGAGTGCAGGTGATTCAATGCGAGCGCCAATTCGGCCAGGTAGAACTTGACGTCCTCCTCGGTGAACATCACTTCCTTGGACAGACGCGTGAACAGGTCCCCACCACGCAGAAAGTCCAGTATCAGGTAGAGTTTGCCAGGCGTCTGAAAGGCATAGTGCAGCTTCACGATGAACGCGTGCCCCACATCGGCCAATATCTTACGCTCGTTGGTGCTGCGCACACGGTCCTTCACTTTCAGCGTGGCCTTCTTTAGCACCTTCATGGCGTACAGCGTGCCAGCGTCCTTGCCGACCACCTTGCGCACCAGAAACACCTTCCCGAAGCTGCCCTCCCCGAGCACGCGCAGCAGCTCGAACTGCGACGGGTCGGCCTTGTCGTGGCCCTCCTTCACCACTTCGCGCAGCTCGAATTCGTTCTCGCGCAACTCCATGTCTGTCGTTCCAATTGCCGCTGGCGCATAGCCTTCCGAATCGCTCAGATCCATCAGCTCCGTCCCATGCTCGCCCGTCACTGAGCTGATGTGGTGGTGCTCCAGCGCCGCCTGCAGCGCCGATTGTTGCACCTGTTGCAAGTGCTTTTGCTGCTGCTGATGTTGTTGCTGTCTGCGCTGCGATGACGTCACTGTGGTTACACCCCCACTCTCCTCGTCGGTGGGGGTGTGTTCCATGGGCGTCACAGCCAGGCTGCTGCAGCCCGACGACGTGATCTGCATGCGTTGCCGCAGCGCCGCGTTCGCATTGTCCAGGTGGGCGGCATTGCTTCCGGTGCTGGTGGCGTTGCTCACCACGCCCACGCCAAGTTGCTGCTGCTGGCGCAAGTCTTTACTCAAGTCGGCCAGTGGCATTGCACTGGTGACGCTGCCAAGTCGCGTATTTGTGAGCGTGTTGGCTCTCTCCGTAGGCCACCTGAAGACAGTGTGCAACTTTTCCACGAACTTCAATCAATTTTCCTTCGCTATTCTGCGACTGTTGCACTGCTGCTGCTGCTAATGCTTTCACTCTGATCGGCTGGCTGACGGAAGGAAGGCGTAGGCGAACAACCCGTTTTGTTTATCGTTTTCACTCGTCTCACCTCAAAGCGCACTTATTTTTTACATTTTCGCATGCACGTTCCGCATGTTACGCACAACGACAACACATTTCAATAGTTTTCCAATTTCTATTTAATTTTTTAAGATTTTAATTAATTGTGCGCTCAAAAATCGCGACGAATCTCCGATGACAGCTCGCTTTGGCACTGCGGCATTGCCAGCTCAGCGCGTTTTGCACTGTGCCGAATGAGGGAGCAATGCGAGAAATGCCGTTCTCTCATTCTCCCAACATTCGTTGCTTTTGTAATAGATTGAATTTCAGTTGAGTTTTGGTAGGCCGGAAAACAAATTTAAATTCATATGCAACCGAGTACCGAAAAGTTGTTTGATTCTTTAGTATTTATTCTAACTCGTGTGATTTTTTTAAGGATTCTATTTATTCAAGATACCGCTAGACAGTCTAGACATAAAAAAACAAATATAAAAACAAACAAATACACTCACCTTGCGCACATCTGCAGGGCGCAGCGATAGACCGACACAATGCTGACAACAAAGTGCAAAAACAACGTGAAAATTAGTCCGGAAGCGGCCGAAATCTCACTGTTGGAATTCAACAGATCAAACTGTAAAAGAAATGTCGCCAATTAGCGCTCGGCACAACAACTGCAACAACGACATGCGCCGCACTCACCGTCTCCTTCGAACGATTGATGTCGCGCGATAGTCCAACGCCGGAAACAGCCAGCGCCAGTGTGCTGGTCGCAACGCAGATCAGACTCAGCGCCAGAAAGGCCGTTTGCGTTTTGCGTATACTCACCACGCCCAGCGAGCCGGTGATGGCCGCAATCAGGCCCGTCCAGATGCCGCAGCCCGCCGTCGACAGCGACGCCTCGCGCACAATCAGCAGCGAGCCTAACGCGACCAGCGAAACGGCCAGCGCCAGCTGCAGCGTGCCCAACACAATCTGCAACGGAAAGGCGGAGCAGCAGGCCGAGCTGGAAAGTGCGCTGCGTCGGTGTTTCTTGGCGCGTGTCGAGTGCACACCCGAGCTGCTGCCGTCGCCATCTTTGATCTTGATTAGTTCCGGCGGAAAGCGCTGCTTCTTGCTGATGCGCGAGTCGAGCGTGTCGGCGCGTGCGGCCGTTGCCGCCTGCAGCTGCTGCTGGAACTCCTCGTGGGAGATGAGTTTTGGTTTCTTAGCGTCGTCGATGGCGTTGCCGTTAACGTTGCCGCTCGCGGCCACATTGGCGATGAGTGTGGCCGCTGTCAGTTTCAACGGCGGCTTGTGATCGTACACGGGACTTGAATAGATGTGACTCTGTGCGTCGGCATGCAACTGTTGGTGCTGTTGCTGCTGCTGTTGTTGCATGGATAAGCGTTGCTGTTGCTCGTCGTCGCTGCTGCTGCTGTTATGGTGCAATATGGACTTTTGTGAATTGGTGAGGCTGTCGTGCTGCTGCTGGGCATTGGTGGTGTTTGTGCTCTGCTCAATGGCAGCCTGCAGCAGCTGTTGTCGATTGACGCTGCGATCGACAATTGTGTCCATGCTGTCGACGGTGGAGTCATGTGAGTCGATGGTGCGTGCCGGAGATTCCGATTGGCGGGCCATTTCATTTCTGTTGTCGCTGGCGCTGCCATTGCTGTTGCTGTTGTTGCCCATGTCAGTGGTGCTGGAGTCCTCCATGTTGCGGATATCGCTATCAATGTCGTTGTTGGTTTTGGCTCAAATTGCGCTGTTCATTTATGTTACTTCCGGTTGATGTTGAGCCCGTTCGTTAGCGTTGATTGCTGTTGCTCTAAAATTAATCGAAAAATAATTAAAATCAAGAAAAATGCATTTCCGCTGCTGTTATGCCAACTGCAGCAATTTGCAGTTGGCAATTGTTTACAATTTTTGGAAAGTTGCAACTGTTTTCATGTTGGAATTTTTGCCTGTGTTGGAAATGCGGCGACAATGTGGACTATAATTTCAAGCCTGCGGCAATTCGAGTTATCTACGTTCAAACAAAAGACTCGGACAGCAAACGTGTTTGAACTTTCTTTATTATGACAACAAGTATGGATTCAACAAACTATTGTAACAAAAATAATGCAAAATCAATGTGTAGAATTCAAAGTGGCGTATTTAGAGAGAATCGTTCGAGAGAACTGGAACAATGGTAAGTAAGTTTTATTTATTTATATATGTAACATACAAGTAAGTTTTATATTAACTAAGAAAACAATTGGTTTGAAAGTTTATTGAAGACTTTAATCAAACAATTAATTTCAGCGAGAACTTGGGCATACTTTTTCTTAATTTTGATCTCTTATTCCATTTCCTTAAACATTTAAAGAACATGAAAATTGAAATTTCACTAGTCTAATCTAAGCAAATCTACTAATTTTGCTAAAGTTTTGGGCAACTTTTATGCAACTTCACTGTCTCGTTCAATGTCTCTGTGCAATCAGCTCGTTTCCTTCAATTCGACACATTGGATGTCGAACAAAATAAATAATAACTAATCGTTCACTTTTAAAATCGGCCTACTTATATATTTCAAAGTTTCATCTGGTAAATTATTTCCTTTTTTCCAATTCCGAATCGCCATAACTAAACGCGGTTTGTATACGTTTGCTAAGCGAAAACATTTATGAGATCATTTATCATGTCAGAAATTCAAAATCTATACACCAAAAGAGATCAACAAAAGAAGAACAACAACGCCAAATCTTGTACCAACAACTTGTTGTTGCAGCTCTGCAGCTACTTGCGGTCATTTCGGTTAAAAATGGCAAATTACACATAATTACGCTCAAGGCAACAAGCCAACAAACCAGCCAATCAGTGCAAAGTGTGCGAATGCTGCGTTTGTGCGCCGCACTCGTCGCGGGGGAGTTAATTAAGTGAGAGAATCTCAAACAGCATAAAACTGTAACACTGCATTACCTTGCAAACGCACAGTGCGAAAAATGCAAACTATGCGCACTAATGCAACAACAATAAACAACAAAGCAAAGCACAGCAAAGTGTTAAGGCGATTGCAACACACACGTTACTGCGACGCAAAACCCATTCGAATATACAATTTCAATTTCATTTACGTGCATTATGTACAATTGAAATGTGTGTACAGCAATAAATAAAAGACAACTAGACGTAAGGCTGGGCAAAAACAACAAATGTCGTCAACAACAACTGGCGGAGACGGTCTACAACGATCACAGCAAGTGGTTCGCCTTAGAACAGAAAATCAAAGACCAGCAAAGTTGCGCACAGCAACCGGTTGAACAGCGATAGAATAGAATTTTTGCTGCCAACAACAATAACCATCAAATGGCAACAATTTTAAATAGAAGCCAACAATGTAGATCAGAGTTTTCTGATTAAAATAAAAATACATGAAAAGTATGAAAAAATGCGAACAATACTTAATAAAAATACAAAATTCCAACAGTACAACAATTGAAATAAGAATCAAAACACTTTCAGTGGGTACGGCAAGAAATTCCAACAGCAACAAGATTTCTTACTAGCTATGGAAGTGAATTTGCGGCGAACTAGAATATTTGTGCGTGCCAGTGGAGGTGACTGTTGCAGCAATTTGTGGTGGAACAGAGAGGAAAGAGAATGAATAATAACACTGATCAACAGCAAAATGGCTTTTCTGGGTTTGACATCAGTTCTAGGGTAATTAGGGAGCGCTGATTTCGAATCCGCAAACCGTTTTTAAAACTTAGTTTCCGTTTTCGCAAAAAATGGGCGTGTCACTTTTTCGGATTTTCTCTGACTTTTTTCACGTTTGGGATTGTAATTTCTAAACCAATAAACCGGTTGACATCATTTTCACCTCGTTGCATTATCAACACCTCACGGCTTCTTTTCCAATGTAATTTATTTGTATAAGTTTTAAAAATCCGCGGCAATTGGACCTCAAAGTCGGAAAATATGGAATTTCATGGCGTTTTATTTATTGTTGAAAAACATGCACATTTTTCGTAAATCAAGTATCATGTTAGGTGTTAAATGAAAGCGGAAACATCAAATAAGACAACACAGCCAAATTATTTGGTGTAGTTTCCATTCTCATCGAAATAATTGCAAAAATGTACCATAGTCATTTTCATCATTTCTCATACTTATTCCTTAAAAAATTAAGGGCCTCAAAATATGCTCTTTTCTATGTTCCATTTACAGTCTGGAATACAAGCAACAAACAAAAAATTTTGAATTGATCAAAACAAAACAAAATTAAAAACTTTGCATATTTTGAGGTTCCAAATTTAGCCGGCCTCGATAGTCCAGCTATCTCATACCGAGCGCCCCAGGTTCGATTCCTGGCTCGGGCTGGAAAAAAACGCTCATCTACTTCTATCGCTATCCACATGAAGGAGATGAGAATTACAAGAATCGCACAAGTGCGCTCTTGGCAGGCAATGACAAAACCTCCAAGTGTGACCGAAAAAACTGCCAATCGCTGTTCGGATTCGGCGTTAAACTGTAGGTCCCCTTCCCTCCCTTTCGCCATCCGTTTGTAATGTGTGTTGTATCACATGTTGGAAAAAACAGTGTTGCATACGCATTTCAAACGGGTGGAATCTGTGGTATCACAACGGGCCCATTAAGAGGCCTAAGTGTGTCTCATACAGAGGCAGCCACCTCAACCTAACCTAACCTAACCTAAGTCTCAAGAACTTTAATAAAGATTTCGGCTCATCTTTAATGAATTCATGCAAAGTTTTGTTTAAATTTGCGGTGATGACGGATTTCAAAGCAGAAAATTTAGTTAAGAAAATTTAAGACAATTTTCCTCTTTCATTTGATACCCATTTCTTCATCACTGCACAACCGCAAATATTAAAAAAAATTGAAATGTCCTTAAAATTTTAAAGTCCTTTAAGAAGGTTTTTGGGTCAGAAACTGAAAAACTGACTATGCAAGGATATTATAAATGACCTCTAGTTTCACGTCTATATCAACATTTGGATGGGTCTCGGAAAAAAAAAATTGTTTCGCAAGGTGTAATAAATGTAAAGTTAGTGTTTTTACTCCGTGCATCATAACTTTGTCATTTTTCTTTCAATTATATTGCTGTTGGGCTTAATATTTGCTCAAATAATATATCTTTGCTCTTAGATTTTAAAACCAGAGGAGATCATTTATTTTATCTATAGAAAAAACATTCGAAAATTTATGATTTTTTAAATTGGTCTAAAAATTCACTTTTTTACAACTTTCACCGTCAGTAACTTCCCCAAATCTCATGTGATTAGGACAATCTGTATATCGCTGGAAAGGCTAAAGTATTATCTTCTGACCGACGGACAGTTTGTGTTAGTCGGATGATTCGTTTACGAGATATATGCTCATAACTGAAACAACAGGGAACAAACTCGTTTTTCGAAAACGCTTCTTAAACAAATTTTTTGATTTTGAGTTTCGTGTTCAGCGGCCCAAAGTTAGTCTAGAAAACATTTTTATTTGTAGGTGCATTTTCCGTGTCGAGTAGTGTAATCTGAGTATCATTACAGGCATCCTGACAAGGCATTGCAGGTTGAACTATCATCTACCTAAACTAGGAATTCGTAAAAATAAATGTTGAAGGGTCTGCTAGAGGGATAATGAAACTGCAATACAAATGGCTCCTGGGGAATTACCTCATAACAGATGGGAATTGGGATTTCAGAGGTTTAGGAGTTACAGACATGGGGGTTTTGCACTAAAATCCACTACCACTGCCACTAGAGGTCTGCTGGGAAATTTTCCACTACCACTAAATAAATTTTAGTGGTAGCTGAATTTTTTCCACTAATCACTGATCTTTATTTAGTGGTAGTACAGTTTTCTTCCACTAACTTTTTCTTAGTGGTACTTTTTACCACTGTCACTAAATAAAAATTAGTGATAGTTGAAAATCCCTCCACTATCACTAATTCTGTTCCACTAATGTTACATCACTAACGGTTATAACCAAACATTTCAACATTTTTGTTCGTTTGCTTTTCTATTGATTCGTATTGCGATCGTCTCTCTTTCAATATTGTTCAAAATGTAGTAAGGGAACTCACAATTTATTGTATTTGTTTAAGTAATATACAATTTATATATTTTTTTATTTTAAAGAACTAACTGTGTCGTATTGAAATAAACAATTATCGTATTATTCGTTGAACATTTGAAAAATTGTATTAAAAAAAATTAAAATGTATTAAGTTATCGTTGAGTTGAAAGCTTTATAGAAGTCAATGCGCTCAAATATTTTTCATCCGTTTTGAAATATCCTGTTAGTTAACAATATTATGTGCGTTTACTTTTTTGCTTAAACGATTAAAAAAAAATAACAATGCATTGGTCAGAACATCTAATGTTCACATAGTTTTTGAACTTTGAATTGAAAAATATTACCAAATAGAGATATGAGTATTATCATTTCCAAATTGGTAAACCAAAGTTTATCAACTTGAATAAAACATTTTTAAATTTTGTATCAGGTGTATAACTTTGCTTCCGCCGTTTTTTTCCAAAATTAAAAGCTTTATTGCGAAAAAGTGCTTACAGATGTATTATTCAAAGTATTGTCCGTCGCTAGCGACAACTTTCTCCCATCTTTCCGGCAATTTTCGGATCCCGGCTCGAAAAAAGGAGTCCTCTTTTGACGCTATCCATGAAGCAATCCATTTTTCCAATTCTTCGAAGGATTGAAAATGTTGATCTGCCAGGCCGTGTGCCATCGAACGGAATAGGTGGAAGTCAGAAGGGGCGACATCTGGGGAATACGGCGGGTGGGGCAAGACTTCCCATTTCAGCGTTTCCAGGTACTTTTTGACCACTTTTGCGACGTGAGGCCGAGCATTGTCATGTTGGAGGATGACTTTGTCATGTCGCTCTTGATATTGTGGCCGCTTTTCTTTTAGCGCGCGACTAAGGCGCATCAGTTGCGTTCGGTAGCGATCTCCTGTGATGGTTTCACCCGGTTTTAAGAGCTCGTAGTAAATCACACCGAGCTGATCCCACCAAATACAAATCATAACCTTGGCGCCGTGAATATTCGGTTTTGCCGTCGACGAAGAAGCATGCCCGGGCTTTCCCCATGATTTTCTGCGTTTAGGATTATCGTATCGAACCCACTTTTCATCACCGGTTACGATTCGATGTAAAAACCCCTTACGATTTTGTCTTTGAAGCAGTTGCTCACATACAAATAGACGGCGCTCGATGTCCCTCGGTTTCAACTCGTACGGCACCCAGTTTCCTTCTTTCTGAATCATGCCCAGGGCCTTGAGACGTTTTGAAATGGCTTGCTGACTCACTCCCAACGATTCGGCAAGCTCTTCTTGGGTTTGGCACGAATCTTCATCAAGCAATGCTTCTAGTTGTTCATCTTTGAAGGTTTTTTCTCTTCCACCACCATGTTTGTCTTCGACATCGAAATCACCATTTTTAAAACGTTGAAACCACTCCCGACACGTTCTTTCACTCAGAGCAGCATCACCGTAAGTTTCTGAGAGCATTCGATGCGCTTCAGCTGCATTTTTTTGCGAATTGTAACAGAAAAGTAAAACTTCCCGCAAATGGCGAGAATTGGGCACATAAACGGACATTTTCGAGCGTGAATAATACGAAAACAAGAACAACTGTCACTGAAACGGCGATGACAATTCGTTAGGCACTGTCCACACTCACTTTAAAGGCATTACCATCTATGTATTTCAACCAGCCTCAGCCGGTACAGCCACCTATCGGAAAACGGCGGAAGCAAAGTTGTACACCTGATATTTAAGTTAACATACGATTTATGAAGGTATATTAACTTGGTAGCGCCTAGCGTGACAATATAGTCACTAAGAATATGCAATATTTGAATCATGCTTTATATTAAATCGCTCAAAAAATGTTTTTGCGAAATTAAAAACAAATAATTCCAGCACTGAATGTCTGAATGACTGAATGTCAAATCAAAATAACTTTTTATCAATATTGCTGAGTTTTCTCTTATTTATACATACCTACATTTTATATATGTACTGTGGTTTAACATAAAAATAGAACAGGCCTCTCAACAAGATACAGATCAAAAATTGTTATTCATACGTGGAAAGTTAGCCTCAAAGTTAAAATGGAACTAAAGCAAATTCATATAAAAACATTGCAACAATATTGAACGCAAAATTAATTTCATTTAGTTTTGTACTTTTTAATTTTATACTAAGTTTGAAGGGTCTTTTACTCATAACCTCTTTGATACATTTAGACATTTATTCCACCAATTTTGGACCATAAAATACCTTAACTTTCGCCCACTCTTCGATAACAGACGCCTTCGCGTCGATTCCGTCCTCTGCCCCAGTAGAACGTTTGTTCTCATTCGCTGGCATGGTGAATGATCCTCGTAGAAAGGAATCTCACCGATGACAATTTTGAACGTCTGGTCTTAATGAAAGCAAATAAGTTGTTTAAATAAAACATATATTTTTGCACATATCGTTATTAGTAATTTATTTAATGGTAATGGATGTCTTTGTTTAGTGCTATGCTTTTCACTACCACTAAATTTAGTGGTAGTTGAATTTTTTCCACTAATCACTGATCTTTATTTAGTGGTAGTGCAATTTTCTTCCACTAATTTTTTTTAAGGGTACTTTTTACCACTTTCACTAAATAAAGATCAGTGATTAGTGGAAAAAATTCAGCTACCACTAAATTTATTTAGTGGTAGTGAAAAGCATAGTTCACTATGAATTTAGTGCAAAACCCCCATGTCTGAGGAGTTATACTAAAATTCCTCTCGGATGCTAGACTCACGGACGAACTGTGAGTCCATGAAGGGGGAACAATAGATCTTTTAGGTCGCAGTGCATTCTCCCCAGCAATAATAATAATGCCATTCATATGGGCTCGCGTCATTGAGAAACTACCGTTATGCCTTAACCAAATTTTGAGGTACAATGGACAGTAATGTCTACGTGCCTGTGTCAACATTTTTGTACAATTTATGGTACCGTACTTGTGATATGTAATTAGCTATGTACCAATAGTTTTTAATATTCGTATTGACAAATTGTCAATGTTTTCTTTCCCCATTTACGTCTTCAAATTTGGTTATTACAGAAATTCGGCCCATTTTTAAGCCCATTTCGCACACAACTGACAATTTGCTGCTGTCGCTAGCAGCCGAGAGAGCTGGTTGAGTATTGTGTGGGTGATTCAATGAAAAATTGCAGGACAGTGGGTACACTTTTTTGCGCTGTTTTCACAAAGGTTTTTCTTTTGCTGAACTTTACAATTTGATTTGGAACTAAACGGTCATGCTTCGTCATCCTGCAAGTGTGCCACTGCAAAAGTAATTTGAACCCCCGTGAAAGGACGCTTCTTAGATCGAGCTTGCTCTCACTATCACAAGTACTATGCACCAAATGTTGGTGGGTTTTGTGGCGCATTTGCGTGCATTTTGCCTCCGCTTTTTAAACTAAGCCTGCCCCGAAAATGCAGCCCTTATTGCCCCAACCAACTGTTATACATATGAGCAAATATTTTTGTTTACTTTCGAAAAGTACTACACACCTGTACATATTGATGTTTGTTTGAGCTGTTGGTGTCAATATTTTTCTTGTTTTCTATTATCCGCCCGTTTTGTTTGTTCGCACAGGGAGACGGTGAAAGTAATGACGGAATGGACTCGGATTGCAGTACCTCCTCCAACTGTGGCAAGCAGGTTGTGGTTGGCGTCTGTGCCATGGCCAAAAAGACGCAATCGAAACCAATGAAGGAGATTCTCACACGTCTGCAAGACTTTGAATTTATAAAAATGCTGATTTTTCAAGAAGATGTCATCCTGAAGGTAACTGCAGCCACCCGTACATAACATTAGTTGAGCATATATAATAGTTTTTGTTTTGTTCTGCAGGAGCCCGTTGACAAGTGGCCCATTTGTGACTGTCTGATCTCGTTCCACTCGAAGGGATTTCCGCTCGAGAAGGCCATACAATATGCACAGCTGCGCAAACCCTACGTGCTCAACAATCTGCACATGCAGTACGACATACAGGACCGTCGTCGGGTGTATGCCATACTGCTGAAGGAGGGCATTGAGATACCGCGCTATGCAGTACTGGATCGCGATTCACCCGATCCCAAACGTGAGTCAATCGATGCGCTGTGCGGCAGCTCAAATGGAACGGAGTAAAGTTAATACGGGTTTTTATTTAACGCAGAGCACGAACTAATCGAATCGGAGGATCATGTCGAGGTCAATGGCATCGTCTTCAACAAGCCGTTTGTCGAGAAGCCCGTCTCGGCAGAGGATCACAACATCTACATCTACTATCCAACCTCGGCGGGCGGCGGCAGTCAGCGTTTATTTAGAAAGGTTTCTATCTCTGGCTTTGTACACTACTCACTCGATGCTTACTGTTGTTGCAATTTGCGCTTTCAGATTGGCAGTCGCAGCAGCGTCTACTCGCCCGAGTCCCGTGTACGCAAAACCGGCTCCTTCATCTACGAGGACTTCATGCCCACTGATGGTATGTATGCCGTACTCCACTTTTGCCTTTCACTTCCGTTTAACAGCTGTCCCTCGTGTCTATATTATGTGATATATACATATATTTATATACTTAACTGCACCTTTTTCTTGAGAAGTTTAGCGAATCGAGTTTTATTTGAATTGAATTCACACCCACACCAACTCAGTTGAAATGCATTTCCATACCAATTCGACTGATAAATTGATTTTGATTTTGGCAATTTTTTTGGTATGGCTTTGATGACATTCGTAAGTGGTTTCAATCATGCTCATCTCGCTCATACACACATGTTCATGCTCGAGCCACTGTACACAACTCATCGCACATTTTACATGTAACGCGTACAGATTTTGCCCAATGATTTCGACAACTGTGCTCCAAAAAAATGGCAAATAACAAAACATAATAGTTGAAAGCATTTGAAAGCATTCTTCAACTGTTATTTGTCATAATTTGCCATCAACTCCAACACTTGAGCGCATCAAACAATCTACTCACACGCCCACAACGCGCTGGTTGTGCATTCAGAAACCACACACAAACAATGCAATATTTTATTTATTTATTTATTAGAAGAGTAATAATTATAAATAATTATTTCACTTATCGACTAAAGCACTAGCTGCCAGGGCCTTCGGCTTGTATTGTTATATCTAGATTGTGGGTTAATCTTAACTTAAGAGATAAGAGACTGCTTTATCTTAGCAGAAATATGTTGGTTGCCTATGTATAGTGTACATATGTGAAAGTGTGTGTATATATAAACATATCTGGAAATGCATTATTTGTAGAGAAGGAGAAATACAGAGTATGCCAGGTATAAAAAGAGTGCTTAAATTATTAGTTTACAAAGTGTGATGAATTTGCAAATCATGTCAATGTCGCTATAATCAGTCCCTTTAAGGTAGTTTGAAGGTTTAGTTTGCGAGAAGATAGATACTCTAAATTGTTGAAGTCCCGGACAGTCATCCAAGAGATGAGCAACCGTAAGGGCATTTGAGCCGCAGAATGAGCATGGTGGTGGTGGATCGCCATTCAAGAGGTGCAAGTGTGTAGTTATGGTGTGGCCAATTCTAAGTCGAACGAACATTTTTATTTTGTTGCTGGGAGAGTTTGCTGGGTAAAAGGCCTTTTCTCCAGTGGGATTCGACATTTTGTAATGGTGCTGATAGTTGCCCCACTCACTAATGAAGCTTTCTCTTAATGATGCTTTGACAAGCTTGTGGATGTCTTTGTTGATGAAATATTCGAACAGGTGTAAAGGTTCTTTACCAGCTTCCTTTGCTCTAAGATCGGCAGTTTCATTTCCATGTATTCCGACATGTCCAGGTACCCACATTAATTTAATCGTGTTTTTTTGTTGTAGGATCATGTTTCGAATTTCAACTATAAGCGGCGTCTCGTTTGCAGGGTTAGTTAAGGCGTCAATCGTAGATTTACTATCGGTGCATATAATATAGTTGCGTTTATTTTTGGAAGCAAAACGTAGTGCTTCTAGTAATGCAGCAGCTTCAGCTGTGAATACAGAGCAATACGTTGGCAGGGCCCCGGCTGTTATTGTAGCACCAACTTTATTTGTCACTGCAAATGAAGTACTGGTGTCCGATTTCGATCCATCCGTGAAAATCAGCTCCCAATTCGCGGTAAAAGGTACTAAGGCTTCATGGTATAGTTGTATATATTCACTGGCACTTGTGGAGTCCTTTTGGTGATGCAGTAAGTTACTGATTATGGATGGATAGGAAATCGAACAGATTGGCAATTTAGTAGGTTGCACTAGCACTGGGCTTGATATTACTTGAAGCTCTTTGGCTAGATTTAAGCAACGCGATAGACTGGATGGCTTGTTTGCGTTTGGCCGATGTATAGCAGAGTTTACCAAAGCAAGCATTAATTCATTTCTGCAGTGGAGTAGTTTAGGTATCAGCATCATGGTGTTACGTTTAACCCTATGAGCGATGTCAGGCAATCCAGCTTCAGTTAATATGGCTCTAATAGGCGACGTTGGAAATGCTCGGATGCTTCTTCTGGCTGCTGCGTGGTAGGGTGCGTTCAGAAGCTTAATGTGCGTTTTGGCACAATGCCCATATATAGATAGTCCGTAGTCAATTTTAGATAATAATAAAGCTTTAGTTATATTAACAAGTGTATTAGGATGCACGAGGCAATATTTAGAAGACAAAAATTTAATTATATTTAATCTGGCAAATAAGCTTATTCTAACATATTTACAGTGCTCTTGGAAGGTGAGTCTCTTATCAAACTTTAAACCTAATATTTTTAACGTATTAGTATGTGGGATTGAAACGTTAGAAAAGGATAAGGAAGGAAAAGAACATTTTTGTTTTCTGCAAATGTGAAAAGTTGAACATTTGCTTGTAGAGATGGTAGTGCCCGAAGATTTGGACCAATTTTGTATATCATGAAGTATTTTTATGAAAATGTGTTTGACGTGGTTCAGATTTTTTATTTTAGAAAAAATTAAGACATCGTCAGCGTAGATTAAATGTTCAACACGGCCACTAGAGGCAATAATGGAGCTCAATTCATTAAATGCTATGCTAAATAGTGCAACAGAAAGCGGCGAGCCTTGGGGTATGCCGTTATGGAGATCATATAATCCAGAATTGTGATTGTTAACTCTTACAAGAAACTTGCGGTTGCTGAGGAAAGATTTTATAACATGGTACAATTTGCTACCGATTTTCCAACGTTTAAGCTCTTTAAGTACAACATGAGCTCCGATTCTGTCGAAAGCTTTTTCAAAATCTAAACTTAAGACAGATACATGATTTCGTGAGTGCAAAGCTGTGGTGGAAAAATGTTCAAAATACAGAAGAGGATCTATAGTGCCTATACCTTTTTGGAAGCCGAATTGGTGGGGAGTTATGAGGCCATTTGCTTTGGCAAACCACATAATACGGACGGCGATAATTTTTTCCAATACTTTAGACATACAGGACAACAACGATATGGGTCTATAGTTCTCTATGACAGAAGTGGGTTTATTAGGTTTTGGGATTGGGAGGATTGTAGCCAATTTCCATTGCTGAGGGTAAGTACCTTGATTGAAGACTTCATTATAGAGGTCAACCAGCCTAGATTTTAGAGTTAGAGGGAGGTTTTTTAGAATAGGGTAAGAAATTTTGTCTGCACCTGGGGTTTTTCCTACTAAAGATGCAATTGTTATATTAAATTCTCTTAAACAATGCAATATACGATTTTGTGTTGCTTCTACATTGCAAACGTAATTTCTGGCTTATTGTTACCTGCATTTTTTCTGTTTATATTTTTCGCAGTGATTTTTAATTAGCGGCACAGTTGCTGCACGTTTGCGAAAATTAATAATTAATTTTCCTCTTTCATCATCGCAGCAAAAGTACTCAAGAACTTTCTCAAAGTCTTTTGCAAATTTACGCCTGCAACCCGAACACGCATTAGCCCCCATTGCCTCCCCCGCCATCTCCGCATTCGAAGCGTGCGCAAGTATACATTCATAACTACAATGTATGTATGTTTGTTTTGTGCTCATGTTCTTGCCATTGTGTAGCCAGTTATCAAGCAGTGTCGTTGTCGCTATCGCAAACTCGCTTCGCTCCCATCGCTATCGCTCCCATCAAGCGCACCATTTCCGAAGGTTACATCGTTAGCTTCACTTAAACACTCCTCTGAGAGAGATGCGAAGAATCCAGCATTACTTTTAAAACTTAGTATATTTTTCAGGTACCGACGTTAAGGTGTACACGGTGGGTCCCGACTACGCGCACGCCGAGGCGCGCAAGAGTCCGGCGCTGGACGGCAAAGTGGAGCGCGACAGCCAGGGCAAGGAGATACGCTATCCGGTCATATTGAACCATGCCGAGAAGTTGATCTCGCGCAAAGTGTGCCTGGCCTTCAAGCAGACCGTGTGCGGCTTCGATTTGCTACGGTAAGTGTGACATATTTATAGCTTCATTCATACTCATTCAAATTGTGTCTCTTTTGCAGAGCTAATGGCAAATCGTATGTGTGCGATGTGAATGGTTTTAGCTTCGTGAAGAACTCGAACAAGTACTACGATGATCCCTCCCTTTCGCCATCCGTTTGTAATGTGTGTTGTATCACATGTTGGAAAAAACAGTGTTGCATACGCATTTCAAACGGGTGGAATTTGTGGTATCACAATGGGCCCGTTAAGAGGCCTAAGTGTGTCTCATACAGAGGCAGCCACCGCAACCTAACCTAACCTAACCTACGAAATGTGCATGTTTTTGTCCATCAAAGAAAACGCCTTAAAATTCCATATTTTCCGACTTTGAGGTCCAATTACCGCGGAACTGTAAAACTTAAAAAAATTAGTTACATTAGAAAAGAAGCCGTGAGGTGTTGAAAATGCAACGAGGTGAAAATGATGTCAACCGGTGGTTTAGAAATTACAATCCCAAACGTGAAAAAAGTCAGGGAAAATCCGAAAAAGTGACTCGCCCATTTTTTGCGAAAACGGAAACTAAGTTTTAAAAACGGTTTGCGGATTCGAAATCAGCGCTCCCTAATTACCCTAGAACTGATGTCAAACCCAGAAAAGCCGACCAAAAGTCGAAATTTGTTGCCCTGTGTAATATTCGAATGGCCTTAGAGAAAGTTCTACATGGCAATTTATGCAGAGCAACATTAATATTTTATAGCAAATAAAATAATAATAATATAGATGAAGGTCAGTTTTTTATCTTTAAGCGAAAAATGGCAAATAATATGCGAGTAGAATTGTCTATGATAAATTTCACAACCCGCCTGCAACTCGCCTGAACCTGCAAATCTGAACAAAAAAACTCATTCAAAGAAAATCAACAAAAACTTAAGATAAGATTTGGCCAGTTTATGATAGCTGACTGCTACAGCATTTCTGATCTAACAGCAGCAGCTGGGTTAAAGATTCAAAGCCATGCACATATAAACGAAGAACTCAGAGCCTTTCATGGTTAATAACGAGGCGCTAGAAGACAAGCAGGGATGGAGGATCATCCATAGACATTGACAATCGCATCAATAAAGCAAAATAAGCGTTGGGGTCCCTCCACGCTATTTGAAATTCAAACCAGATTTTCTCCTTCACCATGCTAAAGCTTTTCACTTCAAATGTGATCATTTACGGCTGCGAAACATGGAACGCCAATTCTCGTCTCTTGCCATCACTGCAAGCGTTCATTATCTGCTGCGTCAATAAGTTTGTCTGCATTTTCTGGGCACGCACAAACCAACCCACAGACGTAGGGAAAGGCCAGCACACACTTGGCGTAGACAAATCGAATTGAAACTAGAAACTGTTTAGATGAACTGGCACAGTGTCAGACGCATGGCAAAAGATCGCCAGCAGTGGAGAAGATTTGTTGAGGACCTTTGATCCTTTGAGGATTTCTATATTTACATATATATATATATATATATTGTAGGGTGATGAAGCAGAAATAAACGTATCTTTTTGTTTATGAAGTAGAACCTCCTTAAGCATCTCTAAATTTTTAGAGATTTTATTCAATAGGCACACACAAATCTTAGTAACACTTAGTTGTTAGTTACTGCTTAGTTCATGATTCAGTTTTCAAATTTGATGTCAAACCCTACAGATTTCTTCGTGAAGTACTTAAAGTCAAGTTTTAAGCAATGCAACCAATTTAACACAAGCAAACCAACAAAAAACCAAGTGAATGGATTTAAATGCTCTACAATATTTTGATTGATTTCTCAGTGGTGAATGAACTAACCTAGCAATAACAAAGGCAGAAGAACATCAACATTGTGGAGTCCCTGATTTACATTTGATGATTGATTTATTGAAGCAATGCAATGCTCTTAGTAAGAAGCAGAAACTACGGAGCCCTCCAGACATGTAAGGCAAGATCTAACTATGGCAGAACAAAAGCACAGAATGTGCTCAAGACGTCTGTGACGCAGCAAGAATTGAAAAAATATTCATTTAACACAACGATGATTGCTGTATGCATCTCGAACGTAATGAAGAAGATCCTTTTATTAAAAGAATCATCACTGGTGATGGAAAATTCATCCCTTACAATCACAACTAACGAAAAAGATAAAAATCCAAGCGTGCTTTTGATGATCGTAACCTGAATTGCATTGAAAAAAGATCGCCCAAACTGGAAAATACATGATTGATTAAAGTTCATTTGTTGATTAAAAAAATTGAGTTGCATTTCCTGCTACAAAACCGAAATGACTTTCTTGTCAATTCAATCTTATTCGATCTCTAATCAAGGTCATTCCAGTTTGTGTATTCTGCTTGTCTTAATAATTCGTGGAAAATCAAACCCTAAAGAAAATAAACCATAGTTAGTCAGTTAAAGTTATGGAGGCATCTGATTGGATCAGCCAATCACAATGAACGAGTTTGCGTCGTTAGAACAACAATAAGTTTGGTTATACTTAAGAAAACGGTAAAAGTAGATGGGGTTGGTAAGCTGGGACCATAACAATTTCACTTTTAGAAAGAAGTCTATTTTCCGGAGCTCAATGCTAAAGGAACACTGAACGGCTGCAGAGATATTAATATTTGTATTACATATTGTTGGGAGTGTCACTGGACACGGCACGTGGACATTGCCATTGTAACACAGCTATTGCCTCCCCTCTTGACTACCGCTGTGTGATTCTGCGGCCTTGTATAGGCAGCCCTGGACATCATGTTTCCGAGAAAATCTGGATCTCTTTTAGTCAGTCCGACAGCTCGACTTTGAGTAGCTCATTCTCCATTAGAGTCATCCGAAAGACATTTTGGACATTTGTGGACATTTTTCAGAAATAGTGATACTTTTTAGCCTGTTTAAAAGAAATGGCAAAAATTGGCCAGCTACTTTTTAGATAAATGGCTTTTCCCCAGGTTTCTCTGATCATCAGCATTGATCTTCGAAAAACTAGGTCTCAACTCAAGGTCAGTAGAATTAGACGGTAAATCGTTATGCACATTTTCATTGAATTTTACATACTGGAGTATAAATGTCTGCTGTTGTTTTTATCTATGCCTAAAACGCCTATAACTTAATGCCCCGAAACACTGATCATTCCGTTTCGCCGTAGGCACCGAATATTCAAAGCTTGCGTACAACTTTTGAAACCTACATTATTTTTAATTAAACTTCAGCTGAAGGTTAAACTGAATCTTTCGTGTTGTTGTCTAGTCGTCTAGTCGATAAAATGTTTACTGTATTCTCATTAAGCTGACCGTAATCATTTTTTTACGATTACACACAAATGCTTAGTTGCACAGCAACCATTAAACGCATAAATGCTGTAATTGTCATTTAAAATTTAAGCAATAAAGCCAGAGAAAAACATCACATCAAAACTCTCGTATAAAACAGAAGACTGAAGGCACAAACTTGATTCGTGCCAACAATGCAATCGAGCAATCGTTCTGTGAGCGCCATCAAAAGCGCATAAAACACAAAAATAAATTCGGCATTAACATAATGCCAACTGCAGTCAGTCAGTCATTCGCTCAATTTGGCACTCAAGTACTGAAGCAAG
Source organism: Melieria picta (assembly GCA_964056695.1). Classification (NCBI taxonomy): domain Eukaryota; kingdom Metazoa; phylum Arthropoda; class Insecta; order Diptera; family Ulidiidae; genus Melieria; species Melieria picta. The sequence goes on from OZ057398.1 coordinate 39,852,934, forward strand.
CACACAAACACACTCACGCAGCGAATCTCCAACTGCGAGTAAAGTCGCCGAGCATTCTACGATAAATTAAAATTGTTCCCATAGAATTTCGTAACATTTGCCGCATTCAAACCGCAACCACCACAACAAACAACAATCGCTGTTTTAAATCAAAACTGGCAACAAAAACAACAACAACAACCAGCCATAGTACATACATAGTTGCAAACGCCGGTTGCGGCAAGCAGCCAACAGTCGGTTGTAATAAATAAGAAAATAAACGAGCAGCCTGGCGAACAGGTAAAGCGAAAAACCAGCAGCACCAGCACAAACAACGCGATCTGCATCGAAACCACCTCAAATGTCGATAAATTCAAAGTTGAAATTGCAATCAAGCACCGAACACTGAACCGCGCCGCCAATGCGGTTAGTGCGGCGCTCGTAGTGACGTCGCTCATAATGTCACTCTTGGCCAATAATGTAGTTCATTCGTCATCATCGGCCAACATTGGCGGCGGCTCTTGATGACGTTGCCGCTAATGATGTTCATTATGATGTTATGACAGTTGTTAGTGCAGCGGCGGCACATAAGTGGCTTGCTGCAACAATAGCCCCAACAACAAAAACAAAATGTGCAACAACACAACTGCCCAAACCCAATCGACGCTTAACATTTTTGTTCAGCTTTTCCACTTTGGTTGTAGGAAGACCAAAGTGACACCGGTTTCGGCGTTTCATTGAATTTTTTTCTTATCAATATTTTTCTGCTGCATTTTTTCTTTCCATTTATTAATTTTTTTGTTGTATTTTGTCTGTTGATTTTGTTGTTTTTGGCAATTCACATTCACAGCAATTCATTTTAGTTGCTTGGTCTGTGCTGTTGCTGCTGTGTGGCGCTGCATTTGGTCAGCGCTGCTGAAAATCACTTTCACTTGTTGTTGAATATTTTTTCTTATTTTTTTTTAAATAATTTTGTTGAATTTTTTCGTGGGGCAGCGTATAATTTAGTTAAAGTGATTTGTAAAAATTGGCTCTTGGCAGCGGCGTCCATAAAGTTGCACATTATATGCGGCGACTGGTGGTAGTGTTTGTTGTTGTTGTTGTTGTTGTAAAATAGTTTCGGTTATTGCTATTGTAACGGTTTTGGCCGCAATTTACGTTGATCTCGCAACTCAGACTGCGTAGGGGCGGAGCGGAAATGGTGTGATTTCGCAGCGTTTGCTGTGAAAAATTTAGTTTAATCTTGTTGTTAAAATCGAAATGACTTCGTTCAACAATGTGGAGATTTGAAGAGAAAAAAATTTTGGTTAATTAAGGGCAAATTACAATCATTACAGCGTGTTTTTCTCAACATGAATAGCGCACGCAGGGGAGTTGCTAAAATTGAAAAAGAAGGTTGTGCATTTTTTGCCACTAATGTTGAGTTTTTTTTTGTGTGTAAAAGACGAGACAAATATTGCGAAAACGGACAAAAGTGGAAGCTGTCAATGCAAAGCTGCTGAATAGATTTTATAATTAATTGTAAGGCCGTTTTTGGAAATAATGCGTTTTATGCGACTCAATAGAAGACAGTAAAGTTTCTAAAAATTAGTTTTAATGTCGAAAATAAATAATGTAGACATATCCAATTTGATAATTCTTATGCTAAACAGAGCCAGTAACTGATATTTAATTAAATAAAAATGTATTCAATTGCATGTGATTTGACTTGAGCGGCAGGAGGGCAGAAAGCGAAGCGATGAAGCAGGAGATTTCATAACTTTTATTGGCTTTAAAATATTTATGGCCAATATTATAGGTTCATGTGCCTTTTAAGACGTAACATGCCATTAATTTTTTAATGATGCAAAAAACGAATTTTTACTGATGAAGAACTCAAACTCAAAGAACTCAAATTTGAAGTGATGCTGGTGCTGTGTGGATAATAATAATCTTGGACAAAATGCTTTCAAAATATTAATAAAAAATGTCACATTTGGCAGGAAGTGAACAGAGTACCATGCTTTACCATCAGAAATAAACATTACTATATATTTACTGAAAATTTCATTGCCTATAATCGCTTAATGTTTGTACTGTGTTCTGAATAGGTCTGATAATGTTAGGAATCTCTCCAACTTCACGATGTACTGTTGAAAATGGGTCCAACAATACCAAACAACTATAAGTAACTTCTTGCATTCTCAATTTTCTATCTCAACCTTCTCACTAAAGCAGAAAAATACTTCTCTATGGTGCTTTGGTTTGATGACCCAATACCAAAAAACTATTAGGTAGTAACTTCTAGCTTATGCTCCCAATTTTTCAACTCAACTTTTTCACTAAAGCAGACCAATCTCTATGGTGCTTTGATTTGATGGCCCGCAGTAAAGAAACCAACGTAGTAAAAACCCTTGGAGAGAGTCCAACGCCTTGCAGCACGTTTTATGTCGGGTGCATCTGAAGCCTATTGACCCCTTTGCGGATCATCTGGAAATTAAATCCGCAGAAAGGGTAACGGCCATAGGGTTGTTCAGGTGCCCAGTTCAGTCGCTTATAATACTGTGGAAAACCTGGACTCTGAACTTTGGAAAACGCATCGAAACAACGATTGACAGAGACAGATGGCTAAAAGGCTTGGTTTTTTTTTTTACCACTATTAATGTGGGGCATTGCTTCAGGAAGGATCTAGAGGTAAGGAGATGTTGGTACCGAGTCGCAAGACCGTCAACATAAACACTGATGGCTCCAAGGTGAAGAAGCGAGTTGGAACTGGAGTGTACTCCAGAGCTCAGAGCTGGGTATCAGCGAATCGTACAGACTGCGCGACTACTGTAGTGTGTTACATTTTTACATGGACAGCAAGGCGACAATCAAGAATATTGTATCCAATCCTATCTAATCAAAGGCAAAGTGTGTGCATATCATCCGAAAATGTCCAAAAATGTCAGGCAGCAATGGAAAAGTTAACAGCAATCTGCATGCAATTTCCAAAATTGGTGTCGACCTTCCAGTTGGGCAGATTATAATTGTGCTGATGCCACTTCGAACTTTCCTCAGTGACTTAGAGAACAACAGGAAAAGAAAGGCCGAGATGCAGCAACTTAAGCACCTATCGAACTGCAAAAGTAGTGCAAAAATCACCTAACTGCACAAACTTTGTGATTGGATTTTCTCATTCAGACTGCAGAACAGTCATAGGCGTAGCGGCTGATGCATATAGGATGGATTTAACAGACAGGGAAAGTTTATTTATTTATTTATTTAGTTGCAGACATTGAATCATGTTCTCTGCTTTTATTACGCAATTGCAAGACAACGCTTGGCATTCTTGAGAATGGACTTAATAGACAGAGGGAGCGGCAAAATGTGCGGGGACGATAAAGCTTTAGAGACACTGGAATATGTTCTCTGCTTCTGTTCCGTCGAATCAACGCTTGGCATTCTTGAAACACATAATGCCGCCGGACTAGAACAAATGGCAGCGCTAGGCCTGAAGTGTTTTCTGAAATTTACCAAAAACACTCGCATTCTTACGGATCTCTACTAAGTACAACTCTTAAACGGATCGCCATCTGGCATTGCTAAGGGCTCAATAAAAGTCTAAGTGTGGCCATTCATGACCAGCCAGTTGTGTCTACCTACCTTCTCGCTAAAGCCGATTCATTACATTCACAAAGCCTTGACTGAACATGACACATTATTGTGAAATAAGCACAAATTTAATTAAACAACCTTTCTACCGAATACCACAAAAGATTCGAACTGCACGAACTGCATTGTGAATTGAAGCGTAAAACTTTAATTGTGCACATTGCACAAGTTGATGTTGCAACCAGAATTTAAATAAGATTTAAGGCAATCTGTGCAATCACCAGCAATTTTTCAGCACTCGATTTCCATAAGTTCAACCAAAAACGAAGGACTGCAGCAACGAACGTCATACACATTCAGTACATTATGAAATATTGAAACTGTTCAAATATGAAAAGCAATCATCGAAACATGTTTACACTATTGCTGGCATCGAAAAGTAGGCATTGCCAATCGACAGTACTGGTAGAAGAAGACTCCAAGTATGAAGCAGCAGTGGCCAGGGGGTTGTGCCCGAATCATGCGAGGCGCTTGTAGGCTTGAAAAAGAAAAAACACACAAGGCATGCGCAATTGAATGTGATTGCAGCAGCACACCAACAGGCAGGCAACCAGTTTGATAGCCAAGCCAGCCACCTGCCAATTACAAGTTGCAAGTTGCTGCAGTGGTTGCACAGGTTTTTGAAAATTTTGATAATTACGCGCAAACGCATGCAGCAACCCGCTGCGTGCCATTTGCAGCCACTCAATAAAAATACAAAAATTTGAATGACTAAAAATAAACGTAGAAAATCTGTTACGTAAATAAAGTTGTCAGCATGACTCGCATTAGCGACGAGACGGCTGCGACTGAAGCACTTCCTTATGGCCGACAGGCACAGACGTCATCAACACGCTGCCTCCATGTTGGCTGTCACACTTTGTGTCTCATATATTATCTTGTTGTTGTTTTCGTTGCTTTTCAAAGCCACCGTGCGATGCGCCGCCAGCCACTGAGGCTGTCAGCTGAATCACCACTCGGCGGCGGCGGTGTTCTGCTGCAACACTTTGTCGTCTGCCAGGTTGACGCTGTGAAAATGCACCAACCGTGTGATGAATTGAGTTAACAGCAATTTGATGTGGTTGTTGTTTTTGTTGTTTCAGTGTTGTCGCAGTTGTTGCTGTCGTGCAGTTGTTGCAATTACATGTTGCAGCAATTAAACTAATTCTCTAGTGCACCGCTTACCTCAACTGTCAGCTGTGTTTTCGCTGCAATGCGCCGCTGCTGCAGACAATTTTAATGAAGTACAAGTAACTGTGAAATGTGACACCCTGTACACACCACTGGGTTGGGGGTTTTTTTCATAGAAATTGCTGTAAATAGTTTTGTGGCGGTGTTGACTTCAATGATGCAACAGTTTAAGCTGTTGCTGGCGTGTTGTCAACATAAGATTTGACAAGTGTTGTAATTAGCGCCGTGTGGATCGCAGTTTGAATGCCAAAAATAATCAAATTAATTATTATTATAAAGACGTGTTTAATTTAAGTGTGGTTTATAAGACAAATGGCATGTTTCCACTTAATAAATAAACACTTTGAGGGGAAATTACAAACGTCTACTGTTAGGATCCGGTTTCATGATAGCTAAATTAATTGTTTTTGGGGGAGATAGCCTTAAGATCTAAGCAGAGCAGTGTTGCCAGATCAGGAGATTTCCTCCTAGATTTAGGAGAATTTTTAGGGGGAAGAATTGTTTAGGAGAAAGTAAGGGAGATTTATATTTTATGTTAGGGGATATTTCGGATCCTTAGTGGGTTTTTGGGAGATTTTTGGATAAGGAAGTATGATGTATTGGGAACACTGGCAAAAAAGCATATTTTGGCAACTGTTTTAATAGTCAAAGCACCCTATAATTTAATTTAATATTTTTGAGCTTACAAAATGTAAGCTCGTTCTATCTCATTCTCACTTATTGCTGTCACAATGAAATCCCGCCAAAAATGGCACTTTTTGTATAATTAATTTGTTATATGTTTTGATTTTGTTAAGTTTTTGTTGTTAAGCTGAAGATGAATAAAAAAAGACTGCATTAAAAAAATTATATGTATATGAGAAGTTTAATTCCTTTAAAATGACGCAAATTATAAAAAAATTTTAGGAGATTTTTTTTTAACTTTTGGGAGAAAATTTCAGTGTTTTTTTAAGATTTAGAAGAAAGTCATTTCAGGTATCTGGCAACACTGAAGCAGAGTCAGCATACTTTAGAGACCTGCTAGCACTCATCCACGAGTGGAACTGGCTTAATCAGGCTTCCGAATGACTTGCAGTGTGGACACATCACTTCACTTGCTTCTTTTGTTGTATTCCAACAACTATAACCTCAGTCTAACCTAACCTAAGCATTCTTAAAGCACTTATTGTAACATTTCAACCGGCTTTATCGGTTTTGATAATCACAAATGATGTAATTTACTTCTTGCGTTTGAACTTGAAAGTTTAAGGAAACCATTTGGTCCGTTTAAAGGAGATGCAAAACGTCTTTTGCATCTCCTCCTGAAACGTCAATTCAGTACAATTTTAATCATGAATCGCTTCACACTGAAACAAAGCGTCGAAATATTGACGCTGTACATAGAAAAGTCGGCCTCAATAGTCCAGTGACTTCTCATACCAGAGGACCTAGGTTCGAATCCTAGCTCGGGCTGGCGAAGCGCTCGTCTTCTTGGATCGTCGCATTTTGACTTCGGTAGAATCACCTTCGGCGCATTTTGGACGGCGATTTGTATTTGTTTCCGTATAAAGTGCAATTGACTCACGGAATATTGCCAACAGACCGTCCACTACGCTTGGAAGACGGCCAAACAATCACTTGATTGGTTGACTCTGAACCTGATTTTTGGAAGAATTTTGATGAGCTACGAGGCACATTTTACACTCTCTGGCACCGTCACTTGAAATACGGCCAAACAATCGCTCGAAGGGTTTTAATCGAACCTGATTTTTGGAAGCAAATTTTGATGGCCTACGAGGCCCATTTCACACTGGTTGGCACCGTTTACAAGTAAAATTGCCGCATTTGTGGAACGGAGAATCCTCACGAGATCCATGAAACTACATTGCATGACCAAATAGTGACTTCTTGAGCCGACATTTTCGCCCAAACCATCATTGGGCCATTTCTCTTCAGGGGGTCTTCCGGTTTGTCAGTTTCAAAAAATCGATTTTTTTTTTTACATTTTTTTAATCTCTGAAGTCTTAGGAATTTCGTGGTCAAAGGATTCAGCAAAATCTTTCATGGTTCAAGAATTATTGCCCCTCGAGCATAACATTCTTGCGATCCGTAAACACACCTTTGAGCCACCCAGCTCCGTCACAGCGCTGTTGGAAAAAATCGCCCAGAAATTCAGTTTCAAACCGATTTTCACGTTGAAAACATCTCGATCGTTACAAGTCGTCTGTGCTCGTGATTTTCATTTGATTTGAACAATCTTTTTATGTCAAATGGATCGTAAAAGCTCGCGAAATAAACGCACGTACGCGTATCGAACAAAAAAACGCAAACCACAAAACTTGAGTCAATCAAACTCATCGTTCGCAAGTACGTCAGCTCAGAAGCTTCTGAATGAACCGTCACTAGAAACCTCGATCACTTCGAACTTTCAATATTGCATCCTCGAGTTTTTCGCTGTTTTTTCTGCACTATCGAACTATGTTGTATGTAAGGACTGCAATGGAAATGTTACATTCTCACAAAGTAACAAAGAAGGTGTCGGATTCAAGCTTTTGATGAAATGCAACTGCGCTGAAAGATTTATTCCGTCAAGTTCAAAAATTCGAAATAAGACTTATGAAATCAACCGCCGACTAATTTTCGTGCTTCGTTTGCTGGGGATAGGCATCAGAGGTTTCAATAAATTTTGTGGCCTAATGGACCTTTGTAAAGGGATCTCAAATGAAGCTTACTACGCGAGTCTCGAAAGCATCAAAGTTGCGACATCTGCAGTTTACGATATAGTTTTGCGAAAAGCTGTAGACGAGGAAAAGGAAGCCAATGTGACACGTGGTAAAATTTCGAATCATTTTACAGTTTCCGGGGATGGAACTTGAAAAAAGGGGGTTCTCATCTTTGTTTGGTATATCGACTCTCATAGGATACTATAGTAAAAAAGTTGTCGATACAATCGTGAAAAGTAGTTTCTGCCAAGCATGCATGAGCCATAAAGAGTTGAAAAATGAGAATCCTGCTGAATTCGAAGCGTGGTATGAGAGCCATCCAAAATATTGCACTGCAAATCATTCAGGTAGCGCAGGAAAAAAGGAAGTTGACGGCATTACAGAAATGTTTAAACGATCAGAGGAAAAATACGGAATCAAATATTGCACGTACGGGACGTAGGGGACGGCGATAGTAAGACTTTTACAGGAATAATTTCCCAAAACCCTTACTCAGATGTCATCGTACAAAAAAAAGAATGTGTTGGGCACGTAGAAAAGCGGATGGGGCGGCGGCTCCGAAATGCTAAGAAAGAAAACAAAGGTTTGAGGGGAAAGGAAAAAGGGAAACTAACAGACAAGATCATTGGACAATTAACGAAATATTATGGCTTGGCAATAAGAAGAAATAATGATTCGATTGAGAAAATGAGAAATGCTATTTTCGCATCACTATAGCTCGTCTGATAAAAATCCGAATCATACATTATGCCCCCCTGGCGCGCAGAGTTGGTGTGAGTGGCGCAAAGCAGAAGCTGCTGGTACTCTCAAGAATTTTAAACACAAGCGAGATCCTCTGAGTCCTTTTGTTTTGGAAGTGATTACTCCAATTTATACCGCATTGTCATCTGATGAATTGATTGAGCGTTGTTTGGGAGCTCACACGCAGAACAATAATGAATCATTAAATAGTTGCATATGGCTTATCGCTCCGAAACATCTACACTGTGGAAAGAATGTGATTGAAATTGCCACTTTTTTGGCTGTCATAATATTCAATGAAGGATACCAAGGGATATTGAAGACAATGGACACCATGGGACTCGCTGTCGGGGAGCATGCGGAGACTTGTGCCATCGAACTTAACTCGGAAAGGATTGACCGTTCGGAACGCAGGATGAGTGAGGAGCAGGTGGCAAATCGAGAATTGCTCAATGAACAGGAAGATGAACTCTATGGACCCGGCATTGCGGATTAAACGTGAGTCTCGTCAAATTTTTTTTCTAAAACGATAAATCTTTGAATGCGTTTTCCCAAAAGTTGTGTTTTTGCAGCTGGTGCGCACGATTTTGAAAAATCCACTTCGTCTTTTGCGACACTTTTTTTTTTGTAACGTTCAGGATGAATGTCGCTATCGTTTGATCGAGCGGTTTTCGAAAATTATAATTAGTTTAATTTTTACAGCCTATAACGACAAAAAAAAAGAACAGAAATTCCGTTTTTTTGGATTTACGCTCGCCATTTCGAAAAAAATCTGAATAACAAAAAACCGCTCGATCGAACGATAGCCAACATAATGAAAGTTAATAAAAAAAAAAATTTTGTGTTTCAGATTCTTTATACGAGCGGAATCGTGCGCACCGTTTCACTCGACGTTTTAGAGGAGGCACACTCAAGGTCATCTAGAGGTTACTTACATGGTTGACAAAATACTGTAAAAAACATATGTTCAACATTTGTTCTTGCTCAATAAAAAAAACCAAAACTGATTCAAAAAGCGTCAATGGTTTGTTCACAAGAAATTTCTAAATATACGCTCGAAAATCGCCCAACAAACCGGAAGACCCCCTTCAGAGGAGGCGAAACAGTCGATAGGAAACGATATCGGTGCATGTTGGCTCATTATGTCGGCCCAAAAATGTGTGAAAAAGGTCTGGAAGGTTACTGGTTTCAACAAGACGGTGCAACATGCCACACTGCAAACCAAACAATGCAGTTTCTACAACGAAATTTTCCTGGACATGTGGTTTAAAAAATTGGGCGACATTGGCTGGCTACCAAGATCTCCCAGATTTGATCCATCTGGACTTCTTTTTGTGGGGTTATTACAAAAGCAAAGCGTACGCCAGCAAGCTTCAGACCATAACGAACTCATGGAAAACATTCGTGCTTCTAACTTCTTTGCGATACCGTTTAGACAAAACTTAACTCTCTTCAGATCTCGTTGCGGCCATTAAAAGCTTTAAATATTTTTAATATAGTTATTTAAAAGAAAAAAACATACATCTTTATTTCAATGTTTTTAAGAGCCTTGTGGTCAGGGAGATTTGGGGTTTTAACATACTTACTTTTCAAGAAAATGCTATATAAATTTTCAAGGATATAAAGGATTAAAATTTTCAAAGGACATTTTTCATATCCTTTTTTTTACAAATAGATAAAAAAGAAATTTTATTTAAATTTTTGAGCCTTTTCTCTTTCATTTGATATACATATCGCCATATTCTAACGAGGTTAAGTATTTAAAAATTTTTTTTGTTATCCTCTTCAAAATTTTGAAGTCCTTTTAAAATGACAAAGGATGTAGAAATTAAAAACTGAGTACGCAGTATTACTATATTTGGTCTCTAGTTTCCCGCACATATGGATTTGTCCCGGTGTTAAAAATGCTGTCGCACCGTGTTATGCATAAAAAATCTACACGCAAATCTACACCACTTTTGATCGTCAGCTGCGCACTGTGGCCGCTTCCGCAACTCCACATGACTGACATGCATACATTGCAGCCCACTTCAAGACGGTACTTCACAGCAAACACTTTGGCAACTCATCCGTCTTTCAGTCAAATGAACCCAAAGCAAGATGGATGCGGGTATTGTAGCGCGGCCGACAAATGAAATCAAAATTGCAAATCGTGTTAAAAAATTCCAATCGTGCATACGCACCCGGCACGCACCGCAGCGCGTCTAGCGCGGCCCCTCTGCCGCTGAAACACTTTTAATTTCAAATTTGCATTTGCAGATTTTTACTCAATTCCACAGAGTTTGCTAACATTTTCCTTTGTTGTTGTCTGCTGCGAGTTTGGTTTTTCCAACTGCTGCTTCTTCCATTGGACAGTCGATTTTTATTGTCGTGTTGCATGTCTTGCTTTGGCTTCGTTAAATACCTTAGTGTGTGTGTGTGTGTGTGAGCAGAGTATTGAACTCGTTGGTTTAAATGTCAAAGCATTTAAGTCAATTATGTGATTGGCTGTGGGCCACGATTTCAAAACATTTGTTGTTCAGAAGTTATCTTAACTAACAAACAGCCGCTGAGGCCATTGAAAAGTTGTACGAACAAAAAACTATCACCCAATTTTCCATATATTTAGTCGCATTGGCGACTTGAAGGTTTGCGGCTTTGTTTGCTCAACTCGACTCTGGTTTTAATAGCAGCAATCACTGTCATTTTTTGCTTGACTAAACTTTTGCATTCTCATCATTAATATTAATACTGTTGCTCGAACTTCGCAGTGGCTATTGATGTCCGATTGCGTTTGTTTTTGTCGAACGGAATTCATTTGATTTGCTGATTTATTAGCTTCGGAGCAGTGCGTGCGATTGCAACAATCTACGGCCACACACTAAGGGCCACACTCCATATTGACTCTGGGCAAGACAAGATTTCTTGACAGCAACAACAACAACAGTAAATAGTAGCCCGTCGAACGCGACCTCAAGTACCAGTAATTTTCTGTATGAGAAGCGCAATTTTAATTTAAATTGCTGTTTGCTTTGGTTGTGTTATGTGGCAACGTTTGATTTTAATTGAGAAATTTGAAAACATTTCAAAAATCAAGATTTGATATTTTTTTTATGTATAAAGACAAACAAACAACAAGCACAGCGGCCTTGTGCGCATAAAAAAAAACTATTAAATCTTTTGGATATGCTAATGGTTTTTCTCAACGGTGTAATTAGTTTGTTATTGGTTTTTGTTTAGGATTTTTGCATATATGGAAAATTGAGCTGAATGCGATTTTGTAAGCCGAATGAAATGCAAATTTAATGACCACACATTTTTATTTAATCAAAAGCTGCAATTTACTCAAATGCTACCGAAATGCTTTGGCGAATTGAGGAAGACACCAGCAAGGCACCAAATAATGGACAGATATTTGGATGTGTCTGTCTGCTTGTTGATTCAAGCAGACAGATGCAGATACAGCACTAACTAACACGTTCCTGAATGTTGTACATCCATTCATAGATAATTGACACGACAGCCTGATTATGAGACTGAGGCGCCTAGTCTCTCGCAACCATTCCATTCAATTAAAAGAAGTCTTCAGTTTTTATGCCCATTCTGAGCGACAACAACTGATTGAAGTGAGAAGAAAAGGTAGATAGAAGCTTGTCCAAAGGTAAAGGATTTGATTAGGTAATGCTGAAAGAATTGAAAACAATAGCCGTATTTACGATCTGTGGTTTTTGTACTAAATTTGGTAAAATTTATCAAATTTTACATCAGATCGTGAACGACCTCGTTGTAAATACTTAGTATTTTCAAAAACAGCTGATCTTGTTTACATTTTGTTAGAGATGAAAATTTTTGGTACAGATAAAAATTCCGCGACACTTTCAATTTGAAGAATTTTCAATAATACGTGCAAGTAAACAATGCCGGGAATAAGCAAAAAATCCGAAAAAAGCATAAATTCGAACGCAGTTCAGAATGAAAATTTATATTTAAGTGTTCTTAGAACAAGTTTTGTAAGAATTGACGAAAATTAAATTAAATTCAAATACTTGCCATGAGTGGAAGAATTTATCGATAGTATAATCTATAAAGCCAGATCACTATCAAGAAAATACAGAACACTACGCAATGTTACAATAGGGTTATGCGATTGTAAATTTGTTAAATTGGTTGTACTTTCAGTTGCATGTATTTGTTTTTGTAAAGTTAAAAAATTTACCACAAAAACCAATAATACACGATACAAGACCAAAAACCACAGATCGTGAATACGGCTAATAAGAAAAAAAAATAAATTTAAATTGGTTTTTCCTCCCATGTTAGGTTAACTTAGGTTACGCTCAGATAGAGTATGCGCGTAATTTTACTCGGAGGCTTTATATCTAACAACGAGACACATCCCTCTAACCGAAGTTCATGTAGGAAGCAACTATTGCCTATTGTCCATACTGAACCATTTGCTCTCTCATATAAAACTGAAAAGTTTCGATAATTTTATCTCCATTAGCACTGTTAGGTCCATTTCGCAGTGTAGAAGAGAAAATCGATTAACATGTTGAAGCAGAAATACCCGGAATCTATCATATAATTATTTGTTCTGACTGACTGGTTGACCAAATTCGAACTGTCACTTTAGAAAATAAACCTCCGCTAAGACGAGATTTTTTTAAATTCGGTGTATAAAGTGGCAGAAGAAGAAGAAAGTGGGTTAAGGTGTTGTTGTTGTATAAAGAAACTTGATTTAATGGACCTAATGATTTCAAACTTTGTGAAAACACTTCAAAGCAAAAATAATTCTGTACGTATTTTTGAGTTTTTAAAAAATAAAATTTTAACGGGGTCAACAATGGGTTAAGGTTTGTATACGGGAAGAAAACGAAAAAAAACATGAACATCAAAACTGGTGAAAACACTTAAAATGGAAAATAATTATCTGGAATGGAAAATAATTAAAATAACAATCTGTCAGGGTCAATGATGGGTTAAAAGCTTGTGAGATAGGTAATGAGATAGGTTTTTTACTTCAAACTTACTAAAACACTTCAAGTAAGAAATAATTTGATACGTTTTTTTTTTATTTTTTCGAAAATCAAAATCTGTTGGGGTCAATGATGGGTTAAGAGCTACTGTGAACCTTGAAAAACATGAATTAATGGGCCTTCAAACTTAGTAAAAGTTCCCCAAATGATTTTTCAAAAACCGAAATTTGACAAGGTCAACAATGGGTTAAATGTTTGTTTGACGAAACATGATTAAACAGACTAATTGACTTTAAATATAAGAATAACATTTCAAATGAGAAATAATGAGACAGATAGAGATAGATTTAAAAATAGGATATTTGCACTGAGACCAGAGACCAAAAATTTTTAGAGAACGTCCCCTAATCCCACCGACCTACCGACCTTTGACATTTGCTTCTGCAAGCCAGTGTTGGCTCAGGTGTGGCCTTCTTCTGCGACATATCGGTTTGAGACCTAATAAAGCGAAGGGGATAGCGATCCACTGGCATCACAATGCGCCTAATTTGGCCTCAGCGCGATCTCGTTGGAGAGCCGCTACATCTACCTACCTACCTACCTACCTTATATGAAGAAACCTTATTACTTTTAGCAACAAATCTCTTCAATGAAATCATAAAATTCATGCGAACAAAGTCGCCGAGTCTTGCAAAACTTAAAACAAAAATATTGCTTCATTTAGTTTTAAATTACCCACTTACGTCGTCCATGTCATCTAAAATATCTACATTATATTTCTTCTATTTTAAACATTATGTTTTAACCAAATATTTAAATGCTTCCTACATTTTAGTGAAACACCATCATTCACATATTATCAACAACATTGTTGCCAATGTTAAGCAATTTTATGTTGTCATGTTTTTGTATTGTCCACTTACAAGCTGGCACCCTGCAAAGTGGCATGTCATGACAGTCCAAGTCAAACACAGCACATTTCTTTCCACAAAGTAGCCGCTAATGCGTCGCACCATAACAACAAAATTAATTTATCATACGCCACCACAAAGCGTTGATGTGGAGAAAGTATACAAACATAACTGAGCCAAAAATGAGAAACAGTTAACAAATGCTTACACAAATACAATCAAATTAAAACAAGACAAAACACCAAAAAAAAAACGAAAACTGCCAACACTGTCAACGACCGCATCAAAGAGTGAAAACAATTAACGCCGACAAACGCCACCAATTATCCGAAAGTTACGCAAACGCACCGCGCGGCATTTTCGGTCGACGCGGTTCAGTGGCAGAGGTCAAAGCGATGGAAAACGTGCGCAGTAATGAGTAATGAAATGCGGCAATTTGTCAAGTATTTAAAACGTGAATTACATCATTGATTGCTGATAAGTCAGAGCCAAACGATGCGGCGGCAGTTCAACCGAATTTCAGCTCTCGTAAGCGCGCCGAAAGCAACAAATAAAAAAAATTACATGCGTTTCATGTGAAAATGATGCATTGTGCATGCCGCTGTAGGCGATCGGAAACTGTTCAAATATATGTAGTTGCAATTCAATGACAACAACAACAACCGTTGCCATAAACAGCAAAAGCCAAAACACAGCTAAGCTTCGGCAATTAAACGCTTCATTAATTTGTATGTAATCTATGAGTTCCTTTGCTTGTTGTTTCCCCCCTCACCTACAGTCAAAGCAATCAAAACAATCCAAGCAGCCATTAGGAAAATTCAAAAAATTCAGCCAGCCCGCTGGCCAACGCACAAATCTCAACTCCAACACTCCAAGTCGCAGTTTCGACGTAATAGAGGCGTCACAGGCACACTTCAAGCCACTCGCCGCAATTACTAATCTAAGCTGATTAGCCTTAAGCTGACAAGCGCACAAAACTAAAACGCCACAACAACAACAACAAACACCAACGAAAACAAGCAGACACAAATCAAAGACAGCAAACGAGCGCAATCACTGCTCGCGCTTTTGCTTCCTACATTGCAGTGCCACTAATATTTATCCATTCGAAACTACGAATTTGGTCTTAAACAAGTGGCCAGCGGTGTTCCGGCGGCGCTCACATTGACTTGCGCCGAGGTTAATGCTTTCGGTCGGTCGCAGTTGGAAAGTGTCTGGCGGCAGTGAAATGTAATGCGGCGAAAAGCAAAACCTGGCATTTCATAACAGCAACTAATGAGTTTAGTCACTTCCAGTGCCACTGCTGTCGTTGGCGCAAACGCAATAAGCGGCCGCAAATTGGCGACTGTCAAACATTGAGCGCTGTAAAAGGAACAAAAAAAACTATGCTTCTGAAAGCTGACTGTTGCTATTTTATGTATGGAGACAAATTGATTAAATGAAAATGTCGCAAGTCCAAGTAGTTTGCAGCAATTTTAAAATTATTGGTTTTTGTAGATTTGGACAAGTTGATGAAAAATGTCTCTGTACATGAGAGAAATTCGGGTTTCCGAGATCCCTAACAAACTGCAATCCTGGCATCGAAACATAAACATAGTTTACCTTTTTCCTTTTTTCAGATTATTACAGATTTTGAAAAATGCGTTCCTTATTTAATACAAATGAATATTGTAATCCATCCACGTTTTAAAAACGGCGGTTGACAATGTTGCTGTCATTCTGACTTACGGATGAAAAGTTTGGATAATGAAGAGCAAGCGAAGGAACTTTTGAGCGAAAAATTCTGAGAAAAATATTTAGTTCTTTCAGACCACAAGATGTTACTTATGGCATTTGATACAATGGCGAACTTGAAAAATGAATCAACAGCCAAAACCTGATAAGATTTATAAAACCGGAAAGAATAAGATGGCTTGGCCACATAGAAAGGATGCCTGAACTCTCTTTTGAATGCTTGTCTTGTTGCTCAAGTATCCTTTCTACGTGTCCAAGCCAACATGACATGCATTCAAAATAAACTCAGAAGGGAAAAGAGCAAAAGGAAGACCAAAGAGAAAATGGTTACATGCAGTTATCGAAGACCTAGAAGCTGGGACTGGAAATAACAGTTATTAATGAAAACTATAATTGAAAAATTTACTATGAAGGAAAAATCATGCAATTAATGAAATATACCAATACATTTCTTTGAGCACGGAGAACCAAACTTGGCAATAAACCTTTTTTGTAATTTTGACGGAAAAATATGGACGGATTTTAAAAATCCTTTAATAACAATTACTTTGAATTTTTTTTCATATTAGTCCACAAATAACAGTTTTATTTCGATTTTTATTTTAGTTGTCCTATGATAACAATTATTGGTGACTTTTATTTTTTAAGTCATCAATAAAAATCATTCAGTCTTTTATTTATAAAAGTCATCAATAAAAATCTTCAATGACTTTTATTTTTTAAGTCATCAATAAAAATCAGTAAGTGACTTTTATTTATAAAAGTCATCAATAAAAATAAGTCAGTGACTTTTATTTTTTAAGTTATCAATAATTTATTCAGTGACTTTTATTTATAAAAGGCATCAATTAAAATCAGTAAGTGACTTTTATTTATAAAAGTCATCAATAAAAATCAGTCAGTGACTTTTATTTTTTAAGTCGCAATATAAAAGTCATTTTCATTAATGCATGCAAAAGTTATGATTCTTCCAGAAAACAGAATTGTCAAGACAAGTCTTATTGAGTCGATCAAGAATACATATACATTTCGATATTTAATGAATCCAGTAGTGCAATTAATGAAAATGACTTTTATATTGCGACTTAAAAAATAAAAGTCACTGAATGATTTTTATTGATGAAACCATATTTGGTACCAGCAATTTTTGTATTTGGGAGGGGATTCGAACGCCTTTCGGTTGACCAAATTTGAAGCACAGTAAATCCTGTGTTGCTTTCAGCCAAACTTAGGTGACTGCCTGAACAGAATGTCGTAGCTGTTTCTGTAGCTGTGGCTGTGGTAGGACCTGTTTAAAGTTGAAATGTATGAATCTGTATGAGAGTGCGCACAATGCGTAGCTGCGACTGTGGTTTTAGCTGTGGCTTGATCGATTTAATTTTAACTTTTTCAAGCCACATGTTCTAAAGCTCAAATACAGGGTGGACCATTTAAGATTTGGAATTTGAACTACGCTTTTTTTCGAGAATGGCAGTCCAAATGTCATTCAATTTATGTTCCTAATTTAGTTAAAAGTTTGACATTTTCGAAATGGGACGCTATACGTTTGTTGTTTCCAAAAATTGAAGCGGATGACATGGACGACATTTGGTTTCAACAGGATGGCGCAACAAGCCACACAGCCAACGTAACAATCGAACTTTTGGGCACCGTTTTCGAAAATCGAATAATCAGCCGAAATTCTGAAGTCAATTGGCCGCCTCGGAGCTGTGTGTAAGTCCGTTGGACTTTTTTTTTGTGGGGAACCGTAAAGGACAAGTGTTACGCTAACCATCCAGAGACGATTGAAGCTTTGAAACATGAAATCGAAGTTGCCATTCAGGAAATTCTACCCGGAACAATCGAAAAAGTACTCTAAAATTGGGTTGACCGAATGGCGTACTGTAAGGCCAGTCATGGCAGTCATATGAACGATATCGTTTTTCATTCTCAAATAACAAAGTCCAAGCTTTGTAATAAAACAGGAATTTTCAAAAAATATTCATTAGGTTTTTTTTTATAACCGATTCAAATTCCAAATCTTAAATGGTCCACCCTGTATTTGACATTGAATTTTGAAATTTTGTCGATAAAAACACAGAAAAACTTATTGATAATATTTAAAAAAATGAAATTCTTTGTAATTTGTGCAAAATTTATAGGTTGTTGAAATGTTTTTTTTACAGATGACAAACTTTCTTTTGTTATTCGATTGCTACAGCATTGTGTTTACAACTTTCGAGTGTGGCGACACACATTATGATCAGCTGATGTGGCTGCCACATCAATTGTGGCTGTGTTATTGCATTCTGTTCAGGCAGTTAGTTTGTTTAATGGAGCTTGTACGAGTATGAAGCTTACAGGATAAAAGGGGTTGCATGTCTTGATGTAACCGCCCGTCGTAACCTGTCGAGTGAGCTTGTCTGCTCTACAGTTTTCTGCAATGTCCCTTTGTCCCGAAACCCTGCATAGGTGAATATAAAACTGGCAGGCAGTATTGTTAAAACATTTGCTTCAGCTCAGAACAGTCTTTGATGTTTGTAAACCTCATCCAGAGCGCTAAGAGCGTCTTTCCGATAGTACGTATCAGAATATCTCATGCCGATATCTCGCTTACCGTAAGTCACTTAGAAGCTGCGCAGACTACTCTGATTCTTGGCCTGAAAGATGCTAAAGTAATGTGACAGCTGGAGCTCCAAATTTAGATTTAATAATTCCTTTGAGTAAATACCACAGCCCACACCCCTTTTCAAACAATTTGGATCCGTCCGCATATATCTATAGACATTATCGCTTGAGCTCTACACGAGATTGAAACTAGAGAGTTAATCTAAATCGAAATCAAGTTAGATGGCAAAGCTCTCTCTCATAGCGCAGTGAATAAGGAGCAAAAAAAGACAATGAGTTAATCTTTGTATATCATAAATATTTTACATACGATATATAATTCGCATACCACGGACGTTTTTAAGTTCTTTCAACTAATAAATAGTCGAATTTATCATCACCAAATAACCTTCAATCAAAGGCCTGCAGTAAAAAAAAAGACAACAGCTTTGAGAGATTTTTCCTAAATTTGTTTTGACCTTTGTTTCGTTTGTTGCCTTTTTAAATTTTTCTTTTATAGCAAAGCCAATTTTTAGTAAAAATCAGTAAAAACTCAATTAAAATTTCCACTCAAATCACTGTCACTGCATTCTTGAAAGACTTTTATAGGTCCAGCTGCCACATGTAATTCAAAATGAACTTTCCTATAAAAAAAAATCAGCCTTTATATGCTACAGCAACATTTGCGCGGCTTGTGTGACTACGTGATTCGCGTCGAGTTGCAACTTCTGCTGTCGGCTGTCAACAGTTGACATTTGCATGAGTAAACCAAAGTTGCCAAAATTGGACTAAAAATTGTTGCTGCTCTTTTAAATGCACAAACTTTTTTGTTAGTCAAATATTTATGAAATTTCTGCACGTTTGGCGCGCCACTGTGAATGGGTGACACACACAGACACACATTTAAACTTATATACATACATACATATATGGTATTGTAGGAGGCAGTGAGTGGTAGACATTGCAGTGTCGACAGTAATTTGCGTTTTGTCGAACTGACAAATTCAGCACCAAATTTCAAGCACTCCTTGTTGCGATCGTATCGACGATTGCTGAGCAATTTGAATTCTTCAACAAGTGCCTGGCGTGAGATCATGTTGGCCCGAGTCGCAATTACCCGTTTACGGCCTACACATGGGCACCGTGCAGCAATTGCGGTATTTTGCAATGATTCGTGCATAAAAACTAACCGAAAAGCGGCGAGAAACCGGCCAACGGTGCCTGGCAGTGTTCATTAATTGCGGCGAATCTTATCTGAGGTCAATAAATCTTTTACATTCTACACCCATTGTCTAACTGCAGTTATTACAGCAAGCAGCAATCATTGCCATACACACACACACGCACACACACACATATACGTGCACATCATCCATGGCTGGCTACTCACATTTCACTTTTGCACAATTAAATTAAGCGGCCGCACAAGGCACACACTTTATCGCTTGCACGCTTAAACGAGCCGCATAATCGCCGCCAGCTCAGCGCGCTTTGTACAGCAACGGCGGCAACTAAGCCGCCGAGCAGCAATCGACTGGTTAATAAGTGTAACAGCCGGCCATCGACAGCGTCCGTCGATTGCATGGACCGGTGGCCGGCAGAGGCGAGTCAGTCGGTGAAGGCGAGCTGTTACGCATGCGCACCTCTCCGTGCGAAATCGAGCAGCGTCAAACTGGAGCAAAACGAAAGCTGCGAAAGCGATCGCTTCACACACACACACACACAAAAACACTTTCAATTTCGCAGCGCAATTGCGTTGTGTGCAATTTGGGTGCGAAAACTATGCAAATCGATAGCGCACACAAACTAAATTTTGCCGCCTGATTTGGTTGGCTGCTGCGGCGACGGGCGCTGCTTTAATTTCTGTTTGATTATCTAAACACTTTTTCAATAAAAGCGCAACGCCCTAAACATTTGCGTTTCGAATGCTCCATTGCCACGCAAGCGCCGAGCAATAAAATTCAGCGCATGCGAGTAAACAAATTAGCGGCAACAATGGCAGCAATTACGAGCAGCATTGCAGGCGCACTGGGCACGGCGGCACCACACCTGCCGCCACCGCTCAGACTCGATTTCCGTGCGACTGTGGACAGACGGCCCAGTGTGTCTTTGCTTGGGAGTTGTGTTTTGTTTTAGTTTCGCGGCCGCCGCACCAAATGCAAAGTGTACTGGCAAAGCTATGGCCCGGCCTAATGCTGCACTGCGGCTGTGTTCAGGACAAATACATCGGCACTGAAATTCGGCTATGTGTGCTCAGCTGCTTGCACACCCAAAACCCACAGACACCGTTTTTGCCGTTGCTGCTGTACGGAATTGCAAATTTGTAATTATCAATATTTGTTTGGTTTGACGCGACACCGATTTCTAAGTTCGAATTTTCATTTTTTTCCATAACACATGCGGATTTTTTTTCTCAGACATTTTGTGCTCTGCCAACAGCTCGCGGAACTGAAATGCAGCTTTAAAAAACTTCATGCTTTTGAAGTGAGTTTGGGCTTGGCTACAAGAGCTGGCAGAACTGCTTCACACATGTACAAAGATCTAAATCATCTATGGTATGAAATAATCAGATGAAATCACGATATGAAATCATACAGATTCAAAGAAGAGTTAACCCTTTCGCTACAGGTTTTTACTGGGGAAAGTTAAAATTTTAAATTTTACGTCTTAGGCTTCTATGTGGATATATTAGCAACATTCCATAAGAAATTTTTTAATTTTTATACTCGGACCCTGTGTTTTAGAGTGTTTTTCTATGAGAGCAACCACATCGTTGTGGTTGTAATAATTACTTAAACATAAAACTTTTTACGCATAACGAAAATTTGAATATTTATTCATTTACTTCAGCCAAAATTAAAAAAAAAGTATCTAAATTGAAAGAAAACGTCAAATGAAAAAGTTCTCTAATTATTTCTGCTTCTTCTTCCTTTATTACTAGCTGACCCGGCGAACTTCGCCCCGCACGACATTTGTTGTTTTTTTATAATGAAATACGCGAGATGGCGAATCAATTGCGATGCAAATTGACGAAGAAACCCAACTAAAGGAAGAGGAGGGAGCTACTGATTAACGCAATCGAGGCCCTCAAATAAGCAATGTTGCTGCTAAGTTTCAGTAAAGAAATGGATAGCGCTTGAACCATATTTAAATTATATTGGCAGGGCTACGCCCTCTTATTCAATACCCGCACAATGCCCTCTGCCGAAGGAGAAAATGAAAATCAAATCTGACCAGTAGAATAACTCATCTATGGGACGACACTATACTAAATTTCAATGCTGTGCACCTTACAATTTTGAAGATATTCTATATTAAAGATTTGGCTTGTATGGGTGGTGCCACGCCCCCTTGTTCAATACCCGCACCATTCCCTTTGTCGAAAGATATGCATAAATGGTAGGTTCGTACTTAATTTCATTGCTGTGCGACTTATAGTTCAGCGAAATATTTGGGTCACAAAAAATGTGCCCCGCCCCTTGTCCAACGCCCATCAAATCTTACCAGTAGAATGACTCATCTATGGGTCGACACTAGTGTCCGACTGAAACCACTTTTTTGGGCCGAAACCGAAACCGAATATTCGGTTTTTTTTAATATTCGGCCGAAACCGAAACTTTCTAGTTAAAAAAAATCACCATATCAAGCATTTTTTTTTCAACAAACGAATTTTACATTAAGTAAATAAAGAACAAACAAACAAACATGGCATAAATAAATAAATACATATTAATAAAAACAATTTATTCATTTTTTAAAAACGTAAACATAAAAAATCACCCTTTCGTACCTTACTCGCTAATATTCAAAAATAAATAATTTAATATTATATGCTAACAAAAGAACTTTATTTACATTGCTGGCATCTAAATTACTTCTCCTTTCACTATATATCTGCTACACAATAAAATGTAAAAAATATACTAGAAAGTTTCAGTTTCGGCTATTCGGCCATTTTTTGGCCGAAACTGAAACCGAAACCGAAACCACTTATTTGGGCCGAAACCGAAACCGAATATTCGGTCGGACACTAGTCGACAATATACCAAATTTCAATGCTGTGCACCTTACAATTTCAAAGATATTCCATTATTAAGATTTGGCTTGTATGGGTGGTGCCACACCCCGTCGTCCAATACCCACCCCATTCCCTCTGTCTGCATGACTAAATAGTAAGTTCGTAGTGAATTTAATTGATGTGTGACTTATGGTTCCAAAGTTATTATCTGAAAATGTGCAGAATTTACTGTCAAATATGGCAGGGATTTTCCGACTTTTCCAATCGATTTTCCGGAATTTTCTTTTCGCACGAACCTGAACTGGCTTAATACGAATCCAACAAAACAAACCCCATGAAAATCCTCCGGCCCATTTGAGCGTGATGCGATTACACACATACTGCCACTATCTTTTATATATATAGATGTCAAGATATACCATTAAAAAAACGTGTATACTTCTCTTCTTTAAACTTAAATATTCAGTTTATTAATTTCGTATTTTTCCTAAAACTTCAAACTCTTCTAAAGACCAACAAAAAAATGTATTCTTGCAACCACAGAGGATGCAGACGTCCACAAAGTAGCATGTTGCCATATGGCAACAAAATAGCGAAAGGGCTAAATGATACACTTCTCGAATGGACTAGACTAGATTAGACTAGATTAGACTAGACTAGACTAGACTAGACTAGGCTAGACAAAAACAAATAAAATCCATAGACTATTATATATAAATAAGCAACGCTGTGAACCGATTCTGAACCGAATTGATTTACATCCGAACCATCCAGCTTTTTGGCCATTAAACCGATAAACCGAACCGAAAACCAATGAAATTTTCAAATGTCTACACCTAACTAATTAGTTAAGTTTAGTTTAGTTTATTAATAGTTTAGTCAAATAGAAACAGAGTCATACTGACTAGCATTTACAATTAAATATAGAGAATATAAACAAAATACTTTAAATTAAATCAAAATTAACGGCATAAATATATAATAAATTCAATACAATAACAAAAATGACTAAGGTGCCAAAATATTTACTTTATCGAGCTGCCTTTTGAAACGAAATGATTATATTTTCAAATGTGATGTCGTTCAAACCTGTTTTCAACATTTACATAAATTGTACAAATTTTATTGTATTTAATATTCTTATTTAAAAAAAAACATTTCTTATTCTTATTTAAAATAACTTGTAAAAATGCATTTGATGTAATTACTAAGTAGTACCAATTGCTCAAAGGTTTTATTTGCAAACCTCTAAATTTATCTTAACTATTCTGAGCAAAATTCTTTTATAATAAACAAACCCAATTATTTTATTTGGTTTCCGCATTGAATGTAAACCGGTTCAAGAACCGAGTCAGTGGTTTAAAATAATTGTTCATAGATCTTTTTATGGTTGAATTATTTACTTTGTTGGTAGGCAACAATAGGTTTGAGGCACTTTTTAGTACCTTTTGGCTGATGCTGAGAATGTCCAAGAATTATTTTAAGCATTTCAAAATATTCATCATTTAATGCTTAAAACTTGTCTTATTTATGCTTTATGAATCAAATTTTCAACGTTCAAGAGTTCATTTGTTCGTTTCGGTGACTAATAAAATTTGTGGTAAGTACATCAGACAGGGGCCGTACCGGTTATGGGTTTTATCAAAAAAGTCAGATTAAAACTGTTATCTTTTAACTTTTATTTTTACTGACAAAAATAAGAGTTATTTTGTGCCTTTTGTCATATCAGGCAAAAATTACTGTTACTTTTGACTTTGATTTTATCGGTCAAAAATAACAGTTATTTTGTGACTTTTATTTTTTCGGTCAAATATATCAGACAATTTTAATTTTTTCAAGTCTTATAGCTCAGAATGTGCGGTCTGCTGAGACGAAAAAATTGTATCAATCGTTTTTTAGTCGGTCAAACGGCCTTTGAAATAATAAAAGGCACAAAATAACAGTTAATTTTAACTTTTATAGTAAAAGTCTAAAAATTAAAAGGCGTCTAATATTCGTGAAGCTGAGGCCATTACGATCATAATGGTATATTTGAAAAAGTCCACCGAAAATTTTTTCGTTATGCCTTTTTGATTTGAAAATTGTAAAATAAGTTATTTTCGGTCCCTGACCTCAGATTTAAATGGGAGTCGATATTAATGGTAACCATGAATCCAAACGATCTAAGCAGAAATAAAACGTGTAATGAATCTGATCAAAACTAAACTTAAATTGCCATGGAACAATTTCAATCAGATTAAAGAGGATTTCTTACTGAATTTTATCTTTTAAATTTGCATACGTAAAGAGTCTAATTGTAAAAAGGTAGCTCAACACATAAAAGTAACACGAGGCAAGCTGATAGATTACAAATGCATCAAAACTTTTAAATCCCTGCTTCGAATTAAAGGTTCATCAATAAGTAAAGGCACAATTTACCATTAATTTCAAGAGAAAATTGTAATAAATAATGAAAAAAACATCATCAAAAGCAATAAACAGAAAGCAATTTCGAAAATGAAAGGTGTGCTTAAGCGAAACAAATTGCCCTCTTCATTATCAGATACGAAATAAATATGTGCATTCACTTAAAGATTTCTTGTTCACAGGTCTCCTAACGAGCAATAAATTTTGTATAATTTGACTTAAAAATGTAGCATGTCTCTTTTAGAATAAATGAGATTTCATATTCACCAGTTGCAGAAATTCTCAACCTTAGCGATCTATAATCCAATCTTGGCGCGTCGTTAGCACAAACTTTGCAATCTCACTGCCACAGCATCAGCATTGCTTTTAGTTATATAAAACCAAATTGGAATGCTTTGAAATTTGTTAGAATTCATCAATCATTCTTTAAACTATTTGCATATATAAACTTTTTAGCTTATCTCTGGCACACTGTCAGTGTTGCTTCTTTTCCAATTCGTCTGCACTTTGATTATTTTTTTATTAATAAAATTTTTAAATTTCTTCAACACAAAAACTGAATTTCACTTGGCGCGCATGCGCAGACCGCATTTAATGGCAAATCAATCACAATCACACGCGATCAATGAACGTGCACACAACTCACCAGCAAGCAACAAAGTCAAAGTGAATCAAAGTGAAATGCAGAAGTCACTTAAGTTACCGTTTGAATATTCAACAGAATTTACGCGGCAATACGATTCTCGTATACAAAGAAAACACACTGAGAAATGCCAGCGATTCGAACTAGACGACAGCGAAAATCTTCAATGGCCGCTACCAGTTTTGTTGGTGGTGTTTACACATGGAGGTTTCGTCGTTAACTGAAACGGCAATTCGTGCGCGAAACTTTTCGTGGCTAACGTGGTTGGTTGTTGCTGTCTGCTTCTTCTGCTGCTGGCTGAGACTGGCTGGCATGAAAAATCACTCAAGGCATGTTGTCGTTATTGATGGTCTTGTTGTTGTTATTGTTGTATTGTCAAAGCTTGACAGCAACAACCTGTTCGCTTCAATGTGTGTAAAAAGTGCAGTGATAACAACAACAACATCAATGACCACACGTAGCACCACACAGGCCGACTTCACCTGTGGTATTCGTATTCCAAAGCAAGTAAATCACCGCTCCGCTCTCGCTCTCTTTCGAATGCTCTCGAACGCTTCATGCGCTCTTTTAAGTCTGTTAAGTATTAGGTAAAGCTTTATGTTTGCATTTGGCAGCAAGTGCACATGCGCGACCGTAATGTCACTCGGGGCTTGGTAGCTTTGGTCAGGCAACAAGGCCCAACTGGAGGTAGGTAAGTTATTTGTTTGGAGTGTGGTGCGTTTTGGTTGCACGTTTTTGGTTGTTGTTGTCGTTTTGTGCTGCTCAGTTGTCTAGTTAATGTAAATAGCTGTAAAATGCATTTGTCTGTGTCTCGCTTTATGGGTTGATTTATTTGTTTGTGTTGCTGAAAGATCTCGAAGCCAATCAACGATGTCAGCGGAATGTTGACACATTCTTTTGATTTTTTCAATTTTGCTTCTGATTTTTCAAGCGAAAAGTAAAAATTGAAAAATAAGCTTTAAAAAATTTAGAAATAAATTGTCCATCCATCTAGAATCGACACAATGCTCGCGCATGAACATTGAACTTTGCCTGAGTTTTGGCCTCAATTAAGAAATAAAACAAAAATAATATGTAAAAACTTTACGGCAAAAGTACTTCAAGCATTTTAAATGTCTACAATTTCATTAAATCTTTGCCGTCGCATTGCTAGTTGGAAGTGGCACTCGCCGACACGCCTGACATTGATACTTGTTGGCGATTTTTTGTGTCTTTACAAAGCTGCTCGAAACTGAAATCTTATATACGCAGCAGAATGAAACCGGCACAAATATCTGCCGGCCAAATGAACGTAGCATCATTGGCGTTTCAGTGTCAGCGACGCACTGCTAACACACTGCCCCAGCGTACGCAGCCGAGATAAAACCGGAAAGTATTCAAAATTCATATTTGAGGAATTTGAAATCAAGCAAAATAAAATATCACTGTGCGGTTGAACGTTGTTGCTTTGCATCTGTTGTTGTTGTTATAAACGCAACTTGAGGGTGTTTACGGCCTTGTTGTCTGTACGAGCGCACCTAATTGCTGCCATTTACTTGTCTAATTTTTTATTTTCAATTTTCTTACATAAAATTCTAAATCAATTTAAGTGCATAGGCGGCACACGCATCAGTCGCGTGGCAGCATAAATTTACAGCGTTAAAAACCACACTGGAGCGCATAAAGTTCTCGGCTGCTTTTGGTGGCACCAAGTCTGTCTTCTACACGGCTACCTTGAACTTTTTCTCTACTTACTCAAATGGTTGCCATTTGTAATTATTTTTCTCAGTTTGGGTTGAGGTGTGAAGACAAGTGTTGCGGTTGTTGCACGTTGTTTGTTTTGTTGTTAGAATTTACTTGTTTTATGACTGGCGCGACTTGTTGGTGTCGGTCATAAATACAATAAGATTTGTTGTATTGGATGGCACTCAAAAAACGTGA
This sequence comes from Melieria picta, assembly GCA_964056695.1. Lineage (NCBI taxonomy): Eukaryota > Metazoa > Arthropoda > Insecta > Diptera > Ulidiidae > Melieria > Melieria picta. The sequence goes on from OZ057398.1 coordinate 39,880,332, forward strand.
CATTGCCATTAAGTGTGAAAAGCTGCCGTCTGTAGCTGGTGCGCTGCTGGCTCGCTTTTGCCACTGTTATGGTTGATGGGTACTTTACTTGTTTATTTCTTGTAACTGTTTGGAAGGAAGGGGGAGTAAGGTGCGCGCGCCATTGATTTTTGCTATGCAAAAAAAATACACCATGCATTTTGTTAGTACCTACTTATTGCTTGTTAGAGGGAGCTGCATTGCTGTGAGTATGTGTCTTGAGTCTTTTGTTTGAATGAAATTATTTACACCAATACCTCACTTTGCGCCGTGGTTACGTTCCAAAAAAACACCACGCAAATTGAAACGACGCAAAGTGAATTATGATTTTCTATAACAAACCATGTAAAGATCGAAGATAGGTTCAAGGGTTACGAAAATACTACTTTTTAAAAAGAAAATTGAACAAAGTAAACATTTAAAAAACAAAAATAATATAAAATTTTATTACATACATTAAAAAAAAAAAAAAATTTAATTAAAACAAAATAAAATATTCAATTAATTTATAAAAACAAAATAAAAATTAATCACTGTCTGATGAGTCCATAGCGGCTGTTGTCGTAAAACGGCTTTCTTTCACAAAAAATTGATTTTCAGTTAGAAAGGGAATTCCCGAGTTTTGATGGCATGCGCAATTGAAACAAAAGTCGTGCCATCTTTTAGAAAAAAAAATTTTTTTTTTTAAATTAAAGACTCGAACCCAACACAACGCAAATGAAAATTTTTTAATTTTATTAATATGAAATTAAAAGAACATCTAAAAATAAAGAATAAAAAACAGAATAAACTAAATAATTAATTATTTTAATTATTAATTTTCGAATGAATTTTTTAAGTTTAATTATTTTAATTAGATAGTAATTAGTTTACAAGGTTTTGATTTGTTGTTATAAGTATTTTAATTAATAATAAATTGAAAAAGTTTAAATATTTTAATTTCATTATTTTAAATAATTAATCAACACAAAAATTAAAATTTAATTATTGAAAAATAAATTAAAAAATATTATAAATTGCATTTATTTATTTATTTCTCACATAAGATATTTTAGAGTCTACATGAATATATATAGCACTATTTTATATATATAGCTGTAAGCAGAGACGCTTTGAAAAAGACGAATCAGATTTTCGCTGCTTTGCTTGCTGTTTTTAATTATTTTATTTAATAATTTCATGATTAATTATTTGATTTTAATTATTTAATTTTATTTATTATTTCAATTTAATTATTTTATTTATTTAATATAAAATTTTAATTATTTTGATTATTTAATTTAAACAATTAATAAAAAATATAATTATTTAAAAAGTGATTAAAAATATTATTTCTTTGTGTTTTGTGTTTGTAAAAATTAATATAAAAACTTTAATTATTTAAATTTAATTATTTTAAGTAATTAGTTATACAAAAATAAAAATATAATAATAAACTAAATAATTAAATAATTATTCAATAATTTTTTCAGTTACTAATTTTTAATTAATTTTTTTAATTTAATTATGATAGTTTAATTAATAATGAGTTTAAAACAGTATAATTGTTTTATTTTAATTATTTTAATTAATAATTGTTTAAGGAAAATTAAATTATTTAAAGTTAATTATTTTAAATATTATTTTTATATTATTATTATTTATTTTATTATCTTAAATAATTATTTAATTAAAAATCGGTTAAGAAATATTATTTTGTTTTTAGTGTTTTTTTGTAGTAAGCACCGATGCTCTGAAAAAAGGAATCCGTTTTTTGCTACTTGGTTTTCATATTTAACATGGAACATTTTTATCAACGGTTTAGATGACAAAATTTGGGCTCAGTAGGCCAGAGATCTGTTCGCCTTTCAGAACTTAATTTCGAATATGCTTAGGTAGATGGACAGGTCAGCCAGAAAAGACTTCCAGGCGCACATAGACCAATTTTACCTGTTGCGATGTTGTCCCATCATCGAAAATACTCTTCTAGCGCAGGAGGTGGAAAATCTTCATAAAAACTGGTAAACCCCTATACAGCAGCCTGCCAGTTTGTTACAGACTAAAAACCACCCCCTGTTCGGAGATTTGACGGAGCGGGTCCCTTTACGTTCCCATGAAGTTCGGGTCTAGTCGGTCTGGCGGTTAAGTTGGGTTAAAGTGGCTGTCTGAGCACGGGATTTTGCCGAAAGATATTTGCACGAATTTGCTTGCTGTATGCAAAGCGAGATAAGCGTTGTAGTCATCTGGATGTCTGCGTAATTGTTGACTTCCCTACTAAGAACTATGTCATGCGTTATCTTTAGTAGATTTTGGCCACTAAATAGTGGCAGATAATTCGTTTTCTTTAGAATGAACATTGCACCAGCCAGGGCCAGACATTCAGCTACAATGTTCGCAGCTGTCTTGTCATCTTCGAAGCACTATAAGTTTACAGCTAACTTCCTCACTCAGGACACTTCCGAAGTTGCAGTGGCTTGTTATCAATGAAATCAGCCATCTAAAAGCTGTCCGATCTAGATTAAAAACTCTTTCGCTGTCCATTAGTACATTTAAAGTTATCTCAGACTATCTACAGTTGGTCAATTTATTTCACCTATCATGGTGTAGTGAGGTCACTTATCTGGTGACCAAAGCCTCAACCCTTGAAGTGCTTAGTTCAATTGTTGGGTCGGAACCACAAATATCTTCTTTTGCTCCTTTTTTATCTAAAACATCTGCCAGCTCATTTTGCATCGAATGCACTTAATAAATATGCGCAAAAGATTGAGCAGAAAGACACAACATGATAAGCAATCTCTTCTGCTTCCTTCCAACGAAAAAGAATCAGCTGTTCAACCAATTTAAATAATTGTATTGTAGCTCCTCTTCTGTTTTCTTTCTCTCTCAGCGCATAACATTTCTCATCTTCTGACAGCGCCAACAAATGATTCAAGACACAAACTCAAGCAATCACTTTTGCTTACATAAACCGCTAATAAATGTTGTTTACTTTTCCTGACACACTCACTTTTCACCAAAACGGGTCCAGCATCCTGTCAAAAACTCCGCTGCATGTTGCTGCTGCATAGCAAATTGCAGTCAGCGCAAAAAGTGAACACCGCAACGCCAAAAGCCATCAAATTTGCAATTATGTTTCATGTACAACCGCACACATACACACACATACATAGGCACAGATAGGCACACCTTGAGATAAACGAAGCAAGCAGCAATCCAAGCAACAAGCAGTTTAACCACTTTCATTGAAGTCGACCGACTCGACGACGCGTGCTTGGAGGAGAGTCGGCGCATTGAATGGCCGGATTCCAAAGTGTCTGCAACAAAAGCAACAATAACAACTGCAGCCGCAGCATCAGCATTGGCCACGGCCGATTGGCCGTTGCGTTGTCGCATAATTTGCCCACTTTTCATGCTTTCCATTGCAGTTTTGCGGCTCATTGCCGCAACGACAACGACAGCAACAATGACGCCGACAGTGACAATTGCTGTCAGCGCAATGAGCGAACACAACAAAATCAAATCAAAAGAAATAAAATGCACTGCAATAAACATGAAATGTGTGTCACATTTTCGACTTGTGCAGTGCAACTATGTCGCATGTGTCAGCGGCAGCAACAGCAACAGCGACAACGTCTCGTCAAATCAGCCAGACGCAGACACACTTTTACCGCGCACTATTTACGCCTTTTAGCGGCAATTGTGTGCTTGGGGTTATTTCTTTTTCCGTTGCTGCTTCTTCCACACGTTTTATGCACAGCTCGCGCAGCTGCCACGCGTTGAACTTCTTATGAATAAACATGAAAAAAGATGCTTGACAAAAAAATCATTAAAATGAGCAACGCAAAACCCCATTTTTCGCATTTGCATTGCCATTGATTGGTGTTTGGCGCGCTGCGCCTAATGGCCAAATGTTAATGCCACCGCCGATAATTGCAATGACGCTGACGTACGTTGGCGTACGAGTACTGTTGGTGTTGCCGCCAAGCCTCCAAATGTTGCTTGGGCTGAGCGCCAGCGTTCTAAAGGTGAGCGCGTGCTAACGACTGTCAGTTGTAGCCTTTAAGTGCTGCCAACCACCGCCGGGCGCCCCTTTGTCGGTCGCGCTTCGCGTCGAGCCAATGACTTCAAAGACTGTGGCTTTCTCTTTAGACATGCTCGGCGTGTAGCTAAAGTTGCTTAGACATTCTTGCGCCTTAAATGGCGATTCCCATTTGCATTTCTGGCTGCCGGTTTTTGGCTTTGGCTGATTTATTTGTGCTTTCGTTAAAGAATGAAATAATAATAATGAAATTAAATTAGGTTCAACGCTCCACTTCAGCTGCGAGATTGAATGCGAAGCACGTTGGCGCTGACGTTGTTGATGCCGCACAAAGATTGGCGTCGTCGCTATTGTGGTGCAAAACACTTTGCATATTTTATGCGCCATAAAGCGCACAAAACTTGCGCACGCAACTTTGAATTCAATTTCCCGTGAATGCTATTTACGGTAATTGTAATTGTAACGGTACATTTCCACGCATTGCCAATTACTTCAAATAAATAAAAATACGATTTGAATAAGTTTAAAGCAAGCATTGAACTTTCGTTGGAGTTGGAGTTGAAAAACGAAAGACTTGAGCAACAAACTTGCGCAGAGGGCCCAGTTAGCGGCACTTTGAATGGCGCTTAAGTGCTTAAAACTTTCAATAGATGGACAACTACCACACCTGATGACACCGTGACCACAACGGCGACAACAACAAACAACAACAGTGGGGGGAAATTTGTAGAAAAGGCGATCTATCGCTCTTTGGCCTGTTGGCAGCATGAAAGTGAAAAATAAATCCAAGTCACAACAAAAACAGCAAAAACACCACGAAGCAGTGCATTCAAAATGCCCAAAAATAAACAAACAACCAGTCACGCCAACAACAAAAATAATCGCAGCGCCAACCAGTCAATTCATAATAAATATAAATGTGCCAATGAACGCCAATGTAGCTGCGTGCGTGTAAATGCCAAATTTAAACACACACACACATGCACACAGTAAAAGCCGCCAATGTGACCAGCCACCAGCCACATGTCTCCCTTTTCTTTTGTTTGCCTCCCGCTCTCTCTTTCTCCCGCTCGCATGCATGCTTGGCGCTCAAACTGCTTTCACTCTTCATTGCATTCTTTCGAATAATTTTTTTTTATTTACTTTTTTTTTGTCAGCCTTAAGGTTTTGTTTTTATACATTTCGATATTTATGTTTTTTGTGCTGTGTTGTGTTGCATTTTTGTGGCCATATGCGTCAATTGTTTGTGGCCAGCAGCAGCCTTTCAGTACTCGTAATTTAGGCGGTTACAGTTGTACGTGGAGCAATAAAAATTTGCAACGTTGATTGCATATTTTGCATGCCACAGCGATGATGATGTTGCTGTCGTTGTTGGTGTGGTTGCTTTGAGTGTTGTTGTTTTCTTCTTTGCCGTTACAATTTGATGATGAATGATGCGCTGTTGGCGCACCTCGGTTGCCGTTTGATTGATAGTTTGAGGCGCACATTTTTTGTTGTTTTTGTCGGTTGTTGTTTTTTTCTTAAATTTTTGCTGTAGTATTTACAACAACGGCAGCAGCACATGTGCGCTATGAGTGCATGTGAGTGGTGCGATTGAGGTGCTCTGCCGTTGGTGGCAATATTGAATGTATGCTTCTTCAATGCTCAAGTTTGTGTCTTCAGTCTTTGGTTTGCAGATTCGTGATGCAAATAATTTCGTATGGTTTTCTTTTGTGAGTTTGAAGAGTGTAAACTTTGAGAGTTGTGTCTACTTGAGTAATTGCGTGCATGTCTCAAGTATGGAGTTTCAGTTTGATAGAGAAGTGTCATTGGTATGCTTTCTAATATATTAAATGATATATTTCTGATACAACTGTTTATTTCCAATAGAATAAATTAGAAATTTAACTGCTACTCATGTTACTCATATCCGGCTCATTAAGATTTTCTCTTGCATTCCATTCAATCTAAACGCAGCACACACAAAACGAGTGAAAACTTACACAATTCGCAATTTGGCGCAATTGCACATTTTAGACAATTCCAAGTCGGCTCTGAGCCAAGTCAACAAGCACTCGACCATAATTGCAATGGTGTAAAATGGTTATTAAAATACACAAAAGGCAAAAAAGCATTAAACACAGCCGACACAAACACACAAACACGCACAAATGCACACACAGCCAGGAGAAGTGTTGAGTGCCAAGCGCAAGAGAAAAGCATAAAAATGGCTTCATTTCTCGAGCCACATGAAACATTAAAAACAAATTGAAGAAATCAAGCAGACGACAAAGAAAGAAGGAAAGGAAGAAGCAGCGACACGTTGAGATGCGGCGCGGTAAATGAACCACAATCGGCTGTCATGTCACGCATAGCAAGTGTCGAAAAGTGTCGCCCGAATGAGAACTTTTCACTTTTGGTTTCTTCTTAATTTCATTCCACATATGTAGCAATCTCTGTCAAAGTGTTAAAAGTCAGTCAAGTCAGGCAACAGCAGTTTTTGGCATAGGAAACATTTTGTTGATGTTAATGCCGCAGCCATGCTTGCTGCCTGCTGCGCTGCTGTTGTCTCACAGAGAAAATTCCATTTATTTGTGGAATTTGTGGGTAATGAAGCGCAGCAAATGTTCATCTCTGCAGGCATACAAGTTGCGATAAGAAAACACTTTGAAATATTTCTTGCGATTAATTTAAAGTGGGCAATTTAAGCCGCACACTAAACACACAGCAAAGGCAAACAAAACCGACAGCAAACAACCAAAGCAACAATTAGCATAATAGAAATTTTCCTTTTTGTTGATCACTGTTTTTGTGATCGTTATGCATGTGTGTGTGTGTGTGTGTGTGTTGCTTTGTGTTTGTTGCCATGTGTGGCACAAAAGAATTTATTTAATATTTTATTTTGCTATTCAAAACTTTCCTTTTTGCTGCCATGCGAGTTCAAGATGGTTTTATGGCTCTTGTTGTTGTGATTTTGGAAGATGCGGTTGCTATGTTGCGGCATGTGAGTTTGACTGGTCACTTCACACACACACACAGGCAGACGATCACATTAACACACATGGATCGATGCGATGTTTTTGTATGACAAGCGCCAGCGTAGGAAGTCTTCAATTAAGCGTTTCTTCTGTTTCATTGCCCGAAAAGCGTTGAAATTCTATTTCGGGTAGGTGGAAATGATTTTGTAACGATGATTGTTATTGATGAGTTTAGGCTTTTGTTAGCTCAATATTAGCTTTTGTGATGCAAATGCCTTCGAACGATGACTAACTAATGGAGATTTAATGTGGTCACTGAGCAAATGTGTTCACAAACTTGTGGAAGAAGATACACTTGTATGTAAAAACAAATTTGAAAAATTTGCCTTTTAGTTTCTTGTTGAAGTTTTAATTATTTCTTCGAGGTTATTCATAAAATTAGTAACCCACAAATATTAAAGAATTTCTTCTTAACACTCAATTACGATTGCAATTATATTTAAAAAAGGGGAAGTTAATGGGGTTTGTCGGTACATTTTGATTTTTGCTTCGTAGAAAACCAAAATTGACAACCTCACAACTTTTGTATGGCAGACGCGCTCTGGTGCCGACGTTTAGAACTTTAGTGAATTTTGTATTTTTTGTACTGAAGAATGTTACCGATTGCTAAATAAATCATTCAAATCGGTTGAGCAGTTTTCTCGCTTACTTTACAGCATTTACTAATAGGAAGCTAATTCCATAGAAAATTACTAGTTTTTTCCAATTTTTAGAATTGGAGATAGCGTTTAGGTATGTATGGAAAAAAAAATTAAGAAGGAAAAAATAAATGGTAGTCAGCCTTACATTGGGCTGGGGGCAACCTGGGAGCAATGGGAGCCCATTTTATAAAAACCATCATTTTGTATGGGAGCCCCAAAAAGGGTTGGAGATAGGAAAAATTTGTGGAATCAGTCATAAATTTTAATCTTCAAGAAACAATTTCTGAGCACCTGTGGAGTAATTGGTCGCATTTCCAAGAACTTTATGAACTTTGATTTCGATTCGATGTCATTGAACACCATTTCAGCACCTGAACTTTTTGACTCATGCAAACTTTCATCAAATCGCATAAAATGAGAGGTTCCGAAGCACCGAGAATTAATTATTAAGAATCTCCATACAACACGTAATCATGTCTAATGGTCAGCTGTGAGGGAAGGCGTTCGAAGCAAGAGAAAGAGAGTTCGAATGTGTGTTTCTCTGAATTGTATTGATGATGTAAAGGTGGACAGAAAAGTACTTCAAACACTAAGCCATGCTAAGTATAAACTGCTAAGATGCGGCGGCCACTGATAAATAAGACAGCCAAGCTGCAATTTACCTTCACTGCCGCTCATCTCTGAATGAAATGCCCGAGCAGTACAAAATGCATCTCTGTTGGGTATTTAGGAACAACGACATAGAGGATTATAAAGAGGAGAAATATTGTATAGCCGACGAGCTGACAAGTGCAGGCTCGGAGCTACAATGCATCAATGCCATAGAAGAAGTTTGTGTACCACTCTACATCTGAACTTTATCTGAAGAATGCACACTTTCACAAACGAGATGACTCCATGAACGAACATGCAAAACAGCAAAAGAGATCTGACCTTTTACCGACTAGAGCAGATCCAGGGAAATGATTCTACTAAACACAACCCTCTACAAGATTTGTCGTGGCAATCATAACTGGAGTCTACCCTCTCAGTCAGCGCGCCAAAAGACTAAGTCTGCTGTATAATGAGTTCTGCAAAAACTGCAGAGTCGAAAACTGCGAAGGAAGGTATTATGCACCTTGTCGGCGACTGTCCGGCGCTTGTTAGATTATTTCCGCGCTCTCGATTATTGGGGCAGTACTAATTCAGCTGCCTAGCACACCTAAAGAAGATCTCCCCAAGCCGCATGGATAAATTTGTTAGAGCTGCCAAGTGGCTCTCATCTTGGGGTGGTGAATAGGCGGAGTTCCCCCTACTTGGTAACAAAATGGGGCCCTAGAGGTGGCCACTTAACCCATCTACCCTAAAAATAAAATCTAGAGACGAATATTTCGGGCTATTGTTATAAACTTTTTACTCAGAAACTACAAATTTTTATAGTTTTTTTTATCATATTTGAACCATAATTTGATGCATGTTTTTGGCTGGGCGGGATGAGACACATGTAGGGGAATGTCGTCAGGGTTGGCCCGTAGTCTAGGTCGGCCCACTGTGATTTTTCAGTGTAGACAACTGGCGCCACCTATGTGCGGTTGTAGGAAAACTTCTCTCAATAACAGCGAACTTTTTGTGACATTACTCATTTCGGACCGTGAAGTTGAAACGTTTTGTGCACTTAGTGACTTGTCAATGACAAAAAAAGTTTTCCAGCATCAGTGAATAGAGCATCGAATTTTAAAGCGAAAACATGAATTCGTCAAGGTAAGCATCTAAAATATGTTGTGTGGTTAGCCTCCAAGAATAAATCGTGAGAGAAATTTAATTGCGTAACCGGTTTGTTTATGGTGTGACGCAATGCCACCATGGTGTTTGTCGTCAAGGTTGGCCCACTTGTGTAGTCGGGGTTGGCCCGCCATGATTGTGTGCGTTAAGGCACGTACCCAATCGAAAAAAAAGATAATGGTAGTGTCTAATATCAGTGTCGACATCAGCTGACATTCGCCGATATCGGTAGTTGGTATCAGTCGACATCGACCGATATCGGTGTTGATATTAGCCGACATCAACTAATATCGGCCGACGCCGTACCTGATTTTTTTTCAATCCGGGTTATAACAACGCCGCGTTAAGTTTTTGTGCTCTGAAAGGTTAGCTTTAGTGAAATTTGATCGACTAAAGAGAAAATAACATGAAAAATCATGCACAAAAATTGTCGGAAAAAATATAAAAAATATTGCAGTAAATTTTGATAGAATGTAGAGGAATAAAAATGTAAAATCATGCAAAGTGGCTTTTTTATTTTAGCAGCACATCTCGGAACAAGCGAAAGACCGATCGGGGCAACGTCAATTTGGCGGATGTTGTTCAAGCCATTAGGGCTATTAAGTTAGGGAACGAGACAGTGAGAGCTGCGGCACTGTTGTACAACCTGCCACGTACTACCTTGCGACGATATTTAGATAAAGTGTCGACTGAATACGAGGACATTTCCACCGTCACTGACGAATTTAATTTCTGTTCTCATTCAGTAAATTTTTTCTAATCATTCTTCGAACATTTCAGCATACATTTTTTCGATTTTCAGGAGTGGGCCAACCTAAACAACATGGGCCAACCTTGACAGCATTTTTTTTTTTTCGATTCTTATAAAAATTTTTTATTTTTCACACAACTAATTTTCAATACTTCAAAAAGGTGTTCTTATACCCAGACCTTTTTGGCAATATGCTTTTATTGACGAAATTCTTCCTTACATGAAAGTTATGAACAAGAGTCAAAAGGGTGGCCAACCCTGACGACATTCCCTTACTTATAGCTTTATTTTGCATTTCAATTATGCTTTTGTTTCTAGGCATAAACATGCATAAAGACATTATAGAAATAAAAAAAATTATCATTTTTCTATAAAAAATTCATAAAAATCTTGTTTGAACTAGAATACTTTTCTAATGGAATTGAATTAAGTTGAACTAAATTGCATTGAACTGAATTGAAAAGAATTGAATTGATTTGAATTGAATTGAATTGAATTGAATTGAATTGAGTTGACCTGAATTGAATTGTAGTGAATTGTATTGAATTGAATTGAATTGAATTGAATTGAATTGAATTGAATTGAATTGAATTGAATTGAATTGAATTGAATTGAATTGAATTGAATTGAATTGAGTTGAGTTGAGTTGAGTTGGATTGGATTTAATTGTATTGAATTGAATTGAATTGAATTGAATTGAATTGAATTGAATTGAATTGAATTGAATTGAATTGAATTGAATTGAATTGAATTGAATTGAATTGAATTGTATTGAATTGAATTGAATCTAATTGAATTGAATTGAACTGAATTGAATTGAATTAATTTGAATTGAATTGAATTAAATTGTATTGCATTGTATTGAATTGAATTAATTTGAATTGAATTGAATTGAATTGAATTGAATTGAATTGAGTTGAGTTGAGTTGAGTTGAGTTGAGTTGAGTTGAGTTGAGTTGAATTGAATTGATTTAATTAATTTGCTTTGAATTGAATTGAAATCAGTTATTTTCAAATTAAATAATTTTTTATTTTTTAACCTTAAAACTAATTAATGCTAATCCTTAGTCTTAAGGAACTATCTTTTGTAAGCTAGTTTTTCGGTACAGCGTCAATTCTATCCACCAATCCCATTGAAATTATATCCAACTTCACTAAAGAGCAGAAATGTTGAAGAAAGAAAGAAATTAGAAAGAAAGAATGCGAATATTATTCTGACTTCTATTCTGGTGCATTCATAAGGTGCTGCATAATTCACAGACATTTTTCTTCTGATAACCAAGTGTTTTTCTCCTAACTAAACCAACAAAGCTCTGTCCACAAACTGAAAACTCAGTAATTCGAATTTCAATCATCAATTACCTGAAGTGATTACCTAAAAATCAGCAATGTTTGATTATGTCACACGTCGCTGAACATACGGAAAATTATTATTACACATCACGCATCATTAAACGCTCTCTTTGCGCCAATGTGAATGTGCAAATCGTCAATCAAACGCTACTTCGCAACGAAAACCTTTCTTCTCACCATCACACTTTCTGCTTACAAATTGTTGTAGACAACACAACACATTGCCTTTACCTTTGTATTTTAATTGCATATGGCAGCGTTGAGCGCTATAATTGCCGCATGATATCATAATCACTCAATCATGAGCGCAAAAATCCTATTAATTAATAACAAAAACGTTTTTACGACAGTCCAGCGGTTGAGAGCGTAGCAAAAATATATTACAAACGAAAAGTAAAAAGCAAAACAAAAGACTTGAACAACGAACGTGCAATGGTGCGAGCCCGAGATAGGCGCAACATTCCTTTCCACCTGATGCCGCAGCGATACGCGAGTACATGACCTTTGCCGTAACTGCTGCGCACTTCATTTTCGGCTTTTGTTATTTGCCGAACTGCCGTTCGGTGTGTGCGTTTGGCCAGTGCAAAGCGATCGTAAGCACACGCACACACATGCACTGATGCCAATCAATCACAGCTGCGATGCGTGTTTTGCATGTGCAATGACGCGCAAAACTTCAGTTCCAACTTCACTAGTCGCAGCTGAGCCAACTGCCATCGGCGCGTAGTTAGAATGCAAGCGCCGCCGCTACAAATGAATTCGGATCGAGGTCAACGCGAGCGCCATAAAAACGGTAGCGACGCGAAAATGTGCCGCCCAGTGAAACCGACAGCTGACAGCTTCATTTGCTGGGCTTTTTTCAGTTACAAATCAATTTTTGTAGCGCATTTTTTGTTGGCTGCTAATTTTGTTCGGACCGACACTTGAAAGATGCACGTAGCGTGGCGCAAAACAAAATTAAGAGCGCAGACCTTTCAAAACTACGCCAGTCAACAACTAAAAAACAGGAAAAAAAATGCAATAACAAAGCCAACTGCACATTTGCACATCTTCCTGCCATAGTCAAACTGCCACGCTGATGTCTACGTACGAAGTGGTGCTGCCGATTGGTCAAGTTGCCCGCCACTTAAGGGTCATTGCACGCCGACATGAAATGGAAATGAAAATGCATAAACGGCGACAAATGGGCAACGCAGCAACTTTCACTTCAACGCTGCCATATGGGATGAAGCGCGTGGCCATCGATATCGGCATCGCCATCGCCAGCCGCGTCTGCAACGCCCATCAATGACAGACTTTGCTGCGACAGTGCCGGCATGTGCCATTTCGGCCTTTCGGCTGCAATTATTATGTTTTTTTTGTGCTGTTGTCATTTATGGTTTTACGGCACATTCTGCACAGTGGTGCGCATAAATTCACGCATATTATGTCAACGCTTCGTGTAATCGTTTTACAATTTAATTAGCGCAATTAAATGCATTTTGCGCGGCCAGCAAGAAGCGCCTGAACCAACGTTTCCATATCGCCCGAAGGCCGTAACGCAATTACTGTTACGACGCGTCGTCGATTGTTTTTTGGTACAGACCATAGTTTATGCACCGATGCCCATAAATGTTCTGCTGCGTCTGCGCAATCGATAAGTTCGGCCTTAGAGCGTGAATACAGCCGATTTAATTCGATTATGTGTTAGAGGAAGTGATGTAATGGCGTTGGCAAAGCGTTAACGCTTAAGTTGCAATAATTTCAGTAATTTCATATATAATGAATTACAAAATTGTGATTTGCTATTGTCGCAACGCGATTAGTTCAAGCAAATTTGTAACACGAAACATTTAAAGTTGCATGTAGATAAGGTTCGGTCATCTTTTAAGAACAAATAATATAAACTTTTAACTCTACAAACGGTGAAATGATACGACGATATAGAATAAAAGAGGTACGGGTGTCGAGCACCAACTGCCCGAGACACTGCATCCAAAGAGAACTATTGTGTCGTACCCCTCCCCCAATACTGTCCAGGAACTCCTTGATTTTTCCCAGATTAGTTCCAGACAGCTCTTTTGTCTGAATTAGTTACCTTCCCAATATACGCTTCATTGCGTGTAAGAGGGCGGGACACTCGGTTATGATGTGCACGGATGTCTCTTCATCGTCCATGCAGAACCTGCATAGTTCGCTATCTGTCAATCCCAGTCGCGCTTTATGCATATTTAGCAGACAGTGCCCGCTCAGGATCCCCGTCATGAACTTAGGCTCCTTTCTGCTTAGGTCCAATAGGTAAGTAGATTTGCCATCCGAATAGGCCGGAAAGAATAGCTTGGAACAGCACTGTCCCACCGTGTTGGACAATTTCTGGTTGGCCCATACGACGATCTACAAAATAACATTGCTATTACAATCTTCGAACGAAACTCTCCCTATGAGGAATATAGTTCAAGAACTCTGCTGTTTTTCTACTATAAGGTGTACCTGTATCTTGCGTTGTTTGAGGTCAATCGGAATACGCTAGATGGCATTAGAAAGATAAGAACTTGTACTAATAGAACTTCTCAGACAGTTTTGTGATTGCTTAACTCAGTTTTGTTTGAGCGCGCGTCAAAGATAGAAAAATAAATCCATTATTTTTCTAATAGATGGCTTTAGTAATCCATATCTTTCGTTATTTAAGATTCATCGGATTGTGCTAGATGGCGTTAGGAAGATATGAATTTGTACTAAAAAAACTTTTCAAACAGTTTTGTGATTGCTGGGCACAGTTTTGTTTGAGCGCGCGTCATCTTTCGTTATTTAAGATTCATCAGATTGTGCTAGATGGCGTTAGGAAATTAAGAATTTGTACTAAAAAAACTTCTCACACAGTTTGGTGATTGCGCACAGTTTTGTTTGAGGGCGCGTGAGGTCCTGATACCATAACAGCCTAACTTCGTTGATTCCGTTCTGAAAAATTTGAAGTCCGGTGATATTAAAAAAAATAATAGAAAATGTTTACTTAACGAAGAGTGAATTTATGCGACGATATACGAAACAACATCCCTTTACAATCTTCTACACGACGAAGCTCTTCCTATGATGAATATAGTTTAAGAAGATGCACTACGCTCTGGAAGGCCAATTGTCAAAAATTTCGGGAAAACCATAGAAATCGTCGAGTCTGACCGTCACTGCCTTGATTGTCCAGGAGCATAGCACAAAACCCCATTTGGAACTATTTGAATAAGGCTGGATACAAAGAGAAGCTCGATGTATAGGTGCCACACGAGTTAACGCAAGAAAACCTCATGAACAGAATTTCTATATACGAATCGCTGCTGAATTGCAAAAAATTGAACTATTTATGAAACGAATGGTGACTGTCGATGAGTCGAAAGTAGCCAAGCCAGGATTAATGGTTAGTAAGGTTTTGCTGTGAGTTTGATGGGATTTAAAGACCAGCTTAGGCTAAAAGAGAAATTGTGTTCCACTAGGAAAACGTCAGGCCACAAATATCCACGCATCCATGCATCCACCTTATAGTCTGGACCTGGCACCAAGTGATTACCACCTGTTCCTGTCTATGTAGAATGATTTTTCTGGTGATAAATTGGCCTCGAGAGTGGCTTGAAAACATCGCGTTTTTTTCAATAAGTAGGGACGAGGGTTTCTCTGTGAAAGACAAGGAATTACCTTCAAACTGTTGAATCTTGAAGTTATCGAACAGGGGTCTCCAGGGCACTGCGACATAGTCTTTTTTGCAGAAAGACTTGGTTTGCCTCACCGGAACTACTGTCGTAGCTGCAAGGATGAGGAAGAAATTCAATCTGTGCAATACCTTCGCGAATGCTAAGCGCCTCACAGCATACATACGGCATACGTCATCGCAATCTAGGGGGGTGGAATGCTAGACGACTTGGGCATGGTTGTTACCAGGCCGAAGGACATTTCCACTCGACGCTCAGGTTGGCTTCAGCCAGCACCAACACAGGATGACAGGGACTTGTCCACACTCTCTTCGGGCCTTAGGCGTCCGAGTGTACTCGCTGAGAAACTATCCAGCTGCCTGTTTTACCTTCCCCCATCGGTTTGAAATGAGTGTTGTAACACATGTTGCATCCAGATTTCAAACGAGTGGAGTTTGTGGTATCACAATGGGTCCATATAGAGGCCTAAGTGTGTGTGTGTCTCATACTGAGGCAGCCACTACAATCGACCTAATCTAAACCTACCTAACCTAGTCTATCAAACAAAACGTTGCATATTTGCTATAAATCAGATCATTCTAACTATGCTAAATGAAACCATAAATTGAATGCAAAAATAATGGATTTCGTTTTGCAACACCCTATATACTTATCTATACAAGTATATATAATTCAGATTTCTTCCACACAACAAAAACCAAACTTTTCATTGTTGAAATTGAATTCAAAGCAAGTGAATTGTAACTTTATTTTTAATAGGATAGTTTAGGGCAAAATGATTGCAATAACAATTAAATTATTAATTTCAAGTAGTTGGTATGCTGTTGCTTTAAATTTATTTAAATCATTTCTTAAACTCGTAATGTTTGCATTTGTTTGCATTTGTATTTTGCATTTTAGTTGTTTCAATATGCTTGAAAATTCTGCTTAAACTCGACTCTAATGTGTCTAATTGCGCACTCGGTGCTAGTTTCATAGGTATCTCTCCTTAGCACTCGTTGAATTCCTATCATTTGTATATTCTATAACCCGCTAGCCCTATTTGTCATCGTCCATTATTACGGTTTGACTTCCTTGAGAAGTCCCTTCATAGCTGGTTTCTCCTCAAGGAGCGCCCAGCGGCATTTCATTTCCTTTGCAGCGTTGCCATGTCGTCCATCACTTTGGCGGCCATGAAGCGCGTGTTGGGTCGCGACGACGGCGATGTGCTGGCACTGCTGGCACCACTGCTCGACGACTGTCGCGGCAGCTGTGTGGGCGAACGTGCCGGCACCAACAGAAATTCGTTGAACAGAAAGTCCGCATCCATCGACTGGGTTTTGCTGTGAAAGTTGCGCGGCATGCGCTTCGGCGGCTCGATGAATTTCTCCTTCACGATGAGCGCGCCCGGTCGCACCGGCGCCGCCGCTGTGGTCATTGTCGCACACGACTGTGTCACAATGCTGCCGGCCGGATTGCACTTGTGCTGCGGCGAACCGGACGCCGACGACGAGGCCGACGCACACACCGAACTCTTCAGGTTGATGCAGGACTGCGTGTGGGTGACGTCCACAAATTCGGACGCATTGTGCGGCATGCGCTTGAGCGTGTTACTCTCGAAGGGGAAGTTCGAGTTGGATGTGGACTGGGTGAGGTTTTCGAATTTGCGAAGCCGCGCATCTTGCCGCAGCTGCGACGAGGCCGCCGGTATGTTGATGGACGCGTGCAGATTCGAGTACTCCTTCTGGCGCTCGAACTCGCCGCCCTCGAAGAGGCTGATTTGCTTTTGTATCTTCGGCGAGACGGGATCGGTTGGCTTGCGCATGCTGCGCCTGTACTCCTGCAGCGACGAGTGCGGCTCTATGTTGTGCGATTCGGGCGAGGAGCTAATAATCTTGGTGTCGGGTATCTTGAGCGGCTCGGGTAGCGCGCACACCATGTCGCCATCGTCGTCAACATCGACATCGGGCGGCTGCGCAGCCTCGGCATGTGTGGGACAGCAGTAGCAGGTCTCGGGCCTGACGTCGTCTGTGGGCAGCGACGGTGTGGTCGCAGCGGACAGAGTGGCCTCGTCCTCGTCATCAAAACCCTAAAAAATACATAAATTAAGTACAAACATTGAATATGAAATATGTTCGATTTCGGGTTGTACGCACATCGACGGAGAGCGACATGGAGCCCTTGTTGGCAATCATGCTGATGTCCATGCCAAAGCTGACCGGCGTCAGACAGGCGCTCATGTCGCCGCGGCTGCTGCCGCCGCCCAACGTGAACACGCCGTCCGGATCCACCTCCAGTGCGTCGGTGTTCATGGGCGCATAAACGGCGACGGCATTCAGATCCTCATCCTCCAGTTGTGGAAAGAATTTGGCCAACTCCTCAGCGACCGGCATTATGTTTACACTGACAATGGTTTACAGCAATTATACTACAAATTCTTATTGAACTTGGTAACTGTGCTCACCCATCGGTGCTGGTTATGCTGATGGACATGTCGCCGCTCGGCGTGCCATGCGAGCAACTGTCCGAGATGGCCGGCGACGAGGGCTCAGTGCTGCTCGCCACACTCGACTGTTTGCTCCAGACTTGTTGTTCGTGTTGCGTATTTTAGTAATATTTGGGGGTTTTATAATTTTTAAAAATTTTGAAATTGCACAAAACACAGTAGAAGTGAATACACACGAAATAGAAATCATTCCATGGACAAGTTGTGCTTGATGTCGATTTGCATTGAAACTTTTATTGTGTTTGTTTTGTGAAGCAAGCATTTCAATTTTGCAACATTTAAATATCAAAACATTAGGCTTTAGAAAATAGTTTTTTTCATAATTTGTAAAAAAGAGAAATAAAGAAGATATAAAAAGATAGAAGAAGACATTTTTGCAGCGCCATAAATGGTGATATCTTGAAAAAGAAGTGCGAACTATTAAACGCAGCATGCCATGCATATCGAATGCTTCTTAGAGTGCAAATCTATAAAATAATATAAATCGATATAGGAATTTTTGCAATGCATTCAAAATCAATAAGAATAACAGCTCTGCTCGAACGACTTCACAGTGCGAAATTGTGATGAAAATATGCTGGAAAACGCATGAGAAGTGCGTTGTTGGTTCTGTATTTTATGTTGGCACTTGTGGAAGTCAAAATTCGAAATCGAATTCTTTCTTTGGCAGATTTTGAGCTTAAGCCGGTTAACATTGTCGAGCAATGGCTTTTAAGAAAAGGCTTAATGGATCTCGCTTTTGGTATTGTTTTGCTTAACTGGACTACAATCAATCGAGTCGCACAGCAAGCAAACAATTGGTTAAGGGTCTCAATCCTTTCTTCGGCGTCCGCACACAACTTGAAGACTTGTATTTAATTTTTTAATTTTTCTACATGTGCGATTGTAATTTCTAAACCAACAGGCCCTGTGTTATCGATAGCTAAAATGTTGTCCTAACATTTTTTTGCATAACTAAAGTCTCAACTTTTGCCAACTCTATACGTATCAAAATAACTAAATTGTACCGACCAAAGTAGTTGAAATTTAACAAAAATCATTCTTTTTCTTTTCCGTTTCTGAAAGATTATTTTGTAAAAATCGCTTAGTATGAATTAAAAAAATCTGAAAATTGATAGAGTTATAGAGATTTGAAGAAAGTGGCGCATGACGCGCCACAACGACAAAGCTCCAAAAGCATTTTTCTTGAAACTATTGCATTTATATTTTTTTAAACGACTCTTATGATATTTTGAGATCTACTAAACCAATAAAATTTAAATTTAGTATAAAACTCTAATTCGAATATCTCATTACGAGTTATTACGAGAATCGTGTCGATAAACGAATTTTCTAATATTTTGGATCATAACTGAAAACAAAAAAATTTTAAAAATCCAACATCAGCTTTCAAATAGCAGAAAGTTTTGTTAATTTTCATCACATTTCTTTAATTCTGAAAAAATTTAAAGTTTGTATAAATCTCAAGTTCGTATATTTTTATCGCCATTACCAGATTTGCTTCGATAGAACAATTTTTCGGATCATGAAAGTGAACAATAAATTGGCAAATTTCTATAAATTTTCAAATAGCCAACATTGGTTTTTAATTTAAAAATTAATTAATTAAAAATTTTATTTAAATTAATTAAAAATTTAATTTTTCAACCATCCACAGTATTTAACCCGGTAGCGCCTAGCGCGACCATATGTTCACACTAAACATGCATTCATAAACTGTAATTTTTCTATTAAATAAAATCGCTCAAAACATATTTTCGCAATATTCGACAGAAAAAGAATTCCAGCACATTAGGGTTAATAGAATAGATTTTGACTCAGCTTTATAAATACAAAAACATAAATATTTTGTCAACAACCCTAAAATCGTTCCCTGATTCATTGAAGTGCAGTCAACAGAATCGTTTTTTGCATCTCCTGATTGCACTGGACACTAGAAAAACATGTCAGATGTGCTTCTGCCAATAAAGAAAAATTTCCCAGAATTATCTTGTTTGAAAAAAGTTCTTTGAAGTCACATCGAGCTTCGAACTAGTGTGTATTATTTAGGATTAATCTAGGCGAATTCAATACAAGTGATAGCGTAACGACAACAACATTTCAATGGATTTTGTTTTTGTTTTTTGGGTTTAGTTTGTCAAAATCAGTCAAGCAAAATCAAACTCGATTTTTGCATTTTCAAATTGTCACAATTATACACAACCATTTTGATATCTTAAGGTAAGGTCCCACGATTGCCGCAATGCGTAGAAATTTTACGCATTTTTAAAAAACTCAAATGCCAATCGTGTGAACTCGATTCGGTTTCGGCGCAAATGTCAAAAATATTCGATCTGTCTTCTGTTGCGCCGAACGAAATCGGTACTGTAGCGTCAATCATGTGAACAGTTGAAGCCAGACAAAAAAATTCAAAATTGAGCCGAATTTTGTCGGCAACTCGAGCGCCAACCATAGGGGCCGACAAATTTTGTCGGTGCTTTGAAATTGTTTGAGAATTTATTTCAATTTTTGTTTCGATTCGGGCAATCGTGTGACCTACCTATGAAATCGTTCGGTGCGATATTTCTGTGCGCTAGGTTGAGCCGACAAAATTTGTCGCAATTGGGGCAATCGTGTGATCCAAATAAAAAACGTTTTGCTCAATTGACAATTTCTGCGTAGTCAATGCCCGACCAGATCGGCCTATGATCGGCGCATTTGCGGCAATCGTGGGACCTTAGCTTTAGACCTTTTCCAAAATAAAACAAACAAAGCATCTGATTCAATTTGGTTTGAGCATTATGGCATAACTGACAATTGTTCAAATTTCTCTCTTTCTGTCTTACAAAATAAGCCGTCATTCTACATTGTAAAACAAACAGAAACCCAAATTTATTTCACTATGTTTTCAGATAAATAGAACAACATTTTTCATTGAAATAATACAGCAGCTTTTATAGCTCCCTGAATGTTGCAGTTAAATTGTTCTTTTGCCATTTTTATTAAACTTAAAACATGCAGACAAAATACAAATATAATCTAAAAATTCTTTTATATTTTCCCTATAAAAAATATTAATAAAAAGAGCTACAAATCTACTTCTCTGGACTAGAATTCATGTACCTTTCTGTATTTTTATTATCAAATATTATAAAAATAGCAAAAAGCAAAAATTGCAAAACTAATAATTCCATTAGTTTGAAATGAAACAAAATATAAAACAATTTCATAAAAGCATACACTATGATTTATTCCAATATTCGCTAAATAAGCTGTTTCCTACTTTAACATGTAAAATGGATTACATATGTATGTGTGTGTATACGAGTACTTAGTTGTAATTTTATAAAATAACGTGTGGTTGCCATTGAAAATCAATATTCATTCTTTTCAAAAATATATAAATTTATAATAAGGTGTTGGTGGGTGTTGGTACAACAATCATTTTCCATACTCCAATACTCGGCTAATTTCACATATCTATCAATGGGAAAAAACTAAAAATTTGTCAAGCTGATGCCATGATAGATGGACAAATTCAAATTGGAGCGAAATTGTGTATACATTACAGAAATAAATTTCAAGCCACCATAACTTTTGTGCCAAACATTACATATTCAATCGAGCAAAACGACAGCGACAATTTCTTTACATTCAATTCTTTTGAGCAGTGTGTACTAGGGAGGGTGTGTCCATATCGTAGAACGAGAGGCATCGCACTACTGGCTGGGCTCGCGTTGAGGAGACTTACTTGCAGAGGGATGATGCGTCGTATGGTTTGACCGCGTAGTCGTTACGCCGGACATTGTTGACATTTGTGTGTCCAGTGCATCCGGCTGTCGCGTTTTTATGGTGCATCGCTCCAGCATTGTGCGTCTGGGCGGGCAGTCGAAGCAACCGCCGCCCTCCGGCGAAATTAGTCTGCAGTCGCACGGCATTGCGATGTCCGACGAAATCGATATCTCGTCCACCACCCGCAACGATCCGACGGAGTGCGAACGGGGCTCAGGTGTCGACGGCTGCATGGGCGGCGAGGATGCCGGTGTCTTGAAGAGCGGAGCCGATGTCATCGTGTGCAGAAAAGTGTCCAGCTGCTTGAGCGAGAGTGCGTTGTGTAGAGTCTCCAGCGGCCGAATGGGCGGCACGCCGCAAAAACCTTCGCACACTGTCGACGCAGGCGTGGCAGATGGAAGTAAAGATACAGTTATAAATACAAACATAAAAAGTTCTCGAGGAAAAATGGTTATAAATTGTGTGTGCACTCGAGTTGACTGAAATACATTTTCAATGACTGTCAAAGCAAAGTCTGACTATGGTTAATTATTCGAAATTCAATCGATTCAATGGATTCAATCGAATTAACAAATTTTGTGCTGCTTGTTTAATATTTTAAATCTTTTGAAGACTGCTGGGATAAATAATTGAAATTTGAAATTTTCTGAAAAAAACTTTTAATACAATTTGTTGGTTCTATTCTTCCTTTTTAGCTTTTAATTCTTTTTGATTCATCTTCTATTTCTTGAGATCATTTTTTTCAATGTTTGAATATAATAAATAAAACTTTAAGTATCCCTCTAAAAATCTCATTTACTTTCCTGTATCAGTTCTTAATGGTCACTGAACCGTAGAAAGACACGCCCAATGAGCACTGTCGCAGCAGAAGAAGATGTTTGGCACTTGATGTGCCACTGTCCAACTCTAATCCGGAAGAGACTCCGTCATCTTGGGGCTCTTCTCTTAACGGTATTGTCGCTTTCATAAGCAATTCCCAACAGCTTCACTGTGTATCTTCACTGGGATCTTCCCTACTTTTGTGTAATTCTTTTGTAACACAACGGGTCTATGTACTATGTGAGCACCATAAGCTGTCACCCTAACCAAACCTAACCTAACCTTTCAAAACCCCCCAACAAAAGTCTATTAAAATGTCCACTCTCAAAGTACAATCAATCATAGGAATCAATAAAAGTGTTGGTGGCCTTACCTGACGATGGAACCGAGCACGGTATCATGTCCCGCAAATTGGGCGCCGAGGAACTGCCGCTAATGACCGCCGTGCTAAAAAGGCTACTTGAGCTGGTGGCCATCTTTTTGCTAAAACCACCGAATCCCAACATTTTCATATATGTCATCTGGCCGGCAATACTGTGTCTTTGGCGTCGAGACGATACCGACGACGATGACGACACTGGAGTCGTATTGCCATCTGCAGTGGTAGTAGCAGAAGTGCAGGTCGTGTTGGTGGCGGTTGTGTTGTGGTTGTTGTTGGTAGTGGTGGTGGTATTGGGAGGGTTGTAAGTAGGAGGGGTGATTGGTTGGGTGAGGTCGGAATTGAATTGGTTAGTTAACGGCATATTAGGCAAATCGGTTGAAGATGAACTCAACGTGACAATAAGATTGGGTATATTATTTCGTTGTTTTTGTGATTGTGGTTTTTGAATGGGTTGCGATTGATGGTGCCGATGGTAGTGGGGGTGGGGGTGGTGGTGGTGATGGCGATGGTGATCGGTTTTAGGTGAGGGTTTTTGATGTTGTTGCAGATGCGGATGCGAGTGGGAATGGGAGTGGGAGTGTGGACGTTGAGTTGACGGTTGGAAATTGCCGGCAGGGGTCGAAGTCGGTTTGGAGGAGGAAAGATTAGCATTAGTGGCTTGAGCAGAGATTTCTTCGATGGTTGTAAATTTATTAACAAATGATTGAGTGATTGGCGGAAATTTGAATGGGTTCGATGTGTCGGCAATCGCTGGTGCCGACTGCACTGTGGGCAAGGAGGGCGACCGGCCGTACATTTGTCGGCGCGCCGAAGTGTCCGCGAGCTGCGCCTGCGTCGGTGGCACCTCCAAGTCGCTGCACAGCTTCAGTGTCGAAGCTGTAGGCGAATTGTTGGGCGAACCAACAGCGAGCCGATTCTCTGTGGTCTTGCTTCGAAAGCTGAATTCGCTGCTTAAGATAGCTGCAGGCGCAGAGCAGGACAGCTGAAATTCGTCAATAGAGCCCAGATGGGGCGTGGCTATGGGCGAGCTGCCGCCTAGCGGGAAATGAGGCACTATGCCCATGTTCGGACCAATGTCGGTCAAGCTCTTCGAGTGCGCGTGCGGCGTGTTCTCGTCGAAGGCGCCTTCGCCGCCGCCGCTCAGGCAATTGCACGACAGCGGCCGCTCGTTCGTGGCAAGCGGCGAAATCTGTGGCAACTGCAGCTTGCGCGAAAAGTCGGCTTCGTCGCCGCTTTCAATGGAGCGCATGGCCAGCAACTGGTAGTGCTTGCGCGTTTTGTTACTGTCCGCGCCGGTGCCTTCCGGCGTGGCCGGATTGAGCGAGAAGTCAATGTCCGACAGCGGCAGCTCATTGGTGGAGGAGTCTATTTTGAAAAAGGTCAGGCTGTCGGTGACGCGTATTTGAAATGAGGAGCGATTGGCCGGCTGGACGATAGTGGCATGTGTGCTCACGATTTCTTTGAATTCGGGGTTAGTTGCTTGAAGGGGACAATCAGCGGCAGTCGCAACTGTGTTTGCGTGAGAAGTTAGCACAGAGAGACGCAATGTTTTAGCCAATAAGCGCATGAATTGTAACGAGGGGACATTGGATCGTTTTCGTACATGTGGAGTAGAGGATAATATTTAATTTGTGGTTTCTCATTAAAATATTGTATTGTAAAAGCGTTGTTTGAAAGAAAAATGGTTTTAAAAACAGCAAAAACAACTCGGACATGTCACACTGAGAACGACATTTAGGCATGGCAGGCAAGCAGATGGCGACAACAGAGCAGCAACGTACGCAGGTGTCGTCAAAGATTAGAGCAACGGCGTAGCTGAGCTATCTACATGTTAGCTGGTTAGCCTAAAAGTATGCCATGGAAGCGCAGAGCTAATACCTATTTTAAAAGCATCAGCTTTGCATTCTACATTTTGTTGGCATACTTTTTGGATTCAAAAGTCGTGACAATTGTGCTGCTGGGCCCCGTGTTGGAGCTGCCAAATCGTACGCGACAAGCATGCAATTACAAGTAATCACTACGTAATATGTATAGAAAAATTTATCAAAAAGGATTCGCTTGGGTATATCTGGGGCGAGAATAGTGGAGGAGATGTGAATGTATGGGAAACAAATAAGAGGAAACGCTTATTCGCAGTGCTAATGAGAACTGAGTCAAAACACCATACAAAAGGACACAGAAGAGTTCAGAAATGAAAACACTTCTCGGCAGAGAGGTGACAAGAGTGGCAGGCAAAGAGACGACGAATGCAGATACAGAAATGTATGGTTCGCCAGAGATAGTTCGCATGAGTTTGAAATTGTGGGCATTTCGTAACAAAAAAGAAAATATTGTACAAAAATTCGTGAGGAACCCATGGTTGCAGCAGACTTCCGGAATCATTATGGGATAGAGGAACATTTACAAAAGCAGTTCAAATGCTTTCGCTGCGAGTCGGAACGTGCCGCGTCTAGCACAGTTTAACTCATACGAACTTCTCGCATATTTTTCACACATTACACCCAATTATTCAAGTGCTGCTAATGCATTACATGACATTTGTGAACAAAACAGAAATTGAAAAATAAATGACCATAGCATTAGAGCCTATCGATTTGTTAGTGCCCCATAAACTATCCGCTGACAATGCCAAGTAAAGCACTGCACGTATTCTTCACGTCAGATCGCTCTCATTCAATTTGGTTTGCTCCATTTCCGGATGAATGGAAATTTTGCAAGCATTTTTGGCATTCTAAGCGGTTAGCTTAGTTGACGTTAAGCAGACTGCGCCTCCCATACGGCGAGGACAGTTTCGAGTGACAACAGCAATATAGACGACACCGAATTTCAGCCAAATACACGGAAATTCCCGGCCAGATGCTTATACAAAATAATTTGTTAATAACTCTCAAAACAAATTCAACAACGAAAATGTGTAGGAGATTCGTTTTTACTAAGAAAATAAAGTAATTAAATTAAAAATAGTGTTAAAAATATATTAAAAAAGCACAAACAAACAGAAGCGCCATCTAGCAGACGGGACGAATTAGTGCAATTCAAAAAGTCTATTCGAAACCTCTTCAACTAAACTCTTTGAGAGGTGAAATTTGAGTTTTGATTTCTTTTTGAAATGCACCAATTAGAAATGTACAAATTTAAGTGAAACATTTTAACGCCGATTGTGAAGACCTAAATAAATACGACTACATGCAAATAAGGAATGAATATGGTGAAACCCGCTCGCAGCACCGCCGCTGCACGTCGCCAAACGAACAGCAGCTTGTTTCGAGTGCTGCGAGCGGATATCAAACAGCTGAGAAATTGCATATTGTGTTAGAGAGAAGCTCGAAAAACAAGGAAAAAGTATAACAGACTGAAACGTAAGGGGCCAGCAAAGAAAAGCATAACAAAACGTTCGTACCTTTGCGCTTCTGGTCGCGCTGCTCGTAGCTGCGCGAGCGTGGCTCGCCGTCGGGGCTGATCGGTCGTGTTGCCTCCAGCGAACCCACCTGCTTGCCCTGCTGTTGGGAGGCCAGCTCCTCATTCAGACGCTTCGCCAGGTGCTGGGCCTCGTGACCGCTGACGGTGTGGTGGGCGCCAATCGGTATGGGCTTGGATTTGTTGTGTGCGCGCGGTGGCGAGGTGTCGTCCTGCTCTGCAGCGGGCAACTGTAAACACACAAAACGATTGGTTGTTTGTTGTATGTTCATTGTGGGCCGACTTACATCGGGTTGACTTTGACTCTCCTCGCAATCGTTTTCCTCCTCAATGCGTGGTGGATTTAAATCGTCGGAAGCCTGAAAATTGTTTTTATGACCAATATTGGTAGGAGCCTATGCGTTGTCATATGTGTGAGTGTGTAAGTACATAAAAAGGCCAAAACAAAAACAAGAACATTTCCACCAACGATTTGCAATTAGTAAAGTTTAAGAAAAGCAAATAAAAACGAGTTGTGGATCAGCGCTGACAAGCTTCGCTTGAGCTCTACTAACCGGTTGTCTGGGCTCTTTGCCGGAATCGTTGCGCGAGTGCGGCCGGAAACCCGGTCCTGGCGGCAAATTCTTCTGCACGCAGCAATTCACGCCCGGACTGAAGTGTAGTTCTACGTGAAAACGCTCCTCCGAAGTGGGATCTTTCGTAGGATCCTCGTACAGCATAATGACCACTTGTGACATGTAATTCAGCTCCGATACCATCGAAAGGTAGTCCATGGCGCGGTGCCACTGCTCGTCGGTGACCACGTTCAAGAGTCCGCCGTGCCGCAGCACAGTCAGCAGCGAATGCAGATGACTTTCGCTCGTGAAATAGAGACGCGTGCGCACGTGGCGGCCCGGACTGGCCACGCCGTGGCTGTACTGCGGATTCAGCCGGTTCACCGACTCGTCGCCCGCTTCCTCAATGTTGCGCTGCAAGTCGGCGCGGATCTTCTTCAGCAGTGGCGTGCAAATGCCCTGGCCAATGGTCAGCTTTTCTTGCACGGTCAGTCCGTACTCCTGCGGAATGACAATGTCGGCCAGATACTTGGCGTATATGTACAGCTCTTCGGCTTGGTCGTACTGCAGCGTGTGCTGATTGTGCTGCAGATCGTATTTGATGCAATCGTAAATGTCTGGCACCTTTGAGATGTCGTACTGCTTGGATTTGGTACTAAAGTCCTTTTCGATTTTCTCCCAGCGCCGACCCATCAGGTCCCAGGTCTCACCGTGATACAGAATGGCATCCTTGGTCTTTGGATCCTCCTTCTTTACGCCAATGACAGTGAGCAACTCTTTGATTAGTTTGTGTACATGATTGCAGCACTCGACGGGATTCTTTACGAAATCCAAAGCAGTGTTGATCGATATGCTGTTGCCCGGATTGATGGCCTCGCGATCTTCGGCCGTAAACTCGCGATCAATGCGCATCAATTCATGCAGCCGAATTTTTGCTCTACAATGGCAGACATTTAATTTTATGAACTTTGTATTAGAAAAAACGTTTGCTATGCAACTAACAAATTCTGATATTTGCTCGAGTCGCAGTCATTGTCCAGCAGACCGTTTGTATTGGCGCTCTTCACCATCTGCACCAGAATGGGTGTCAGTTCACCCTCCAACGCCAGCAGGCCTTTAGCAAAGGCGGCGGCAGTCATCTGCACGCGGCCCTCATCGGAAGCGTAAATCTTCAGATCGTGTCGGAAGGTGGAGTGCAATCTGGAAATGCAAATAATTTAACATAATAAAAGAACAATACGTTGCAGCTGGCCGAGCATACCTCAACAAACCCAAGCCCTGTGTGCCCGAGTAATCTTGCCGTCCCTGGCCACCGGGATACATGCAGCGAAAGATGCGACCCAACTCCTCGGCCTGTATGCGGCCGGCCGGTGTCAGTTCGCCGCCCCATTTCAATATCAATACCAGTGAGGGATCCTTCGGTATATCTACTTCAAAATTTACGAAATTAACAAAAACGGAATGAAACAAAATGGAAATTGTACTGAAAAGTGTAAACTGTGGCTTTTCAAATGTGTGGCATGCCACCGTCTCATGCCACGAAAAGCAAAATCATTTAAAACTTTTTATAACATTACCATCATCAGAGCTGGAGCCACGCGGACGGCCCCTGGGTTGGTATTTCATTTGGATTTTGCGATTAATGCCGGAGAAGTGACCGTACCTATGGAAAGTAAAAAATGGAACCATTAGCCAAGAATGTTTAAGTCGAATAATTTAATTGAATAATTGAATGTTTAGTAATAGTTATCATGTATGGTTACGATTGACAATACTGACATTTCCAAAACGCTTTTAAGCTGCTCCAGTTTGCTCTCTTTCTCCTCAATCTCAGCATCGGACGCTTTAGTCTGGATTTCTGACAGCAGGTAACGTGCAATGTCCAGAATCTCTTGCAACTGTTTGGGGCGCTTCAGCTTCACATGGCCGTTCCGGTACCCGTCATATTTCTCAAAGACCTCAAAGAACCTGCCCAGAAAAAGAACACACCGTGAGTTACCACTTCTGCAAGCATTCGGACTGATCGGCAAACACTCACTTGGGATGACGCACTTCCAGCTTCATTTTCTGTTTGGGCGTGCGATCGCCATGTCGAATCACCGCCACCACGCAGCGCAGCTCCATCATTTTGCCAAATGTTGTGGGCACAATGGGCGGATCGTCCAGCTGGAATGGCACCGACCACGGAATATGCAGTGTGGGCGTCAGCTCGCGCAAAATCATATTGCCCAATATTTTGGCGCAGTCATCGTAGTACTTGTTCGAGTTCTTCACGAAGCTAAAACCATTCACATCGCACACATACGATTTGCCATTAGCTCTGCAAAAGAGACACAATTTGAATGAGTATGAATGAAGCTATAAATATGTCACACTTACCGTAGCAAATCGAAGCCGCACACGGTCTGCTTGAAGGCCAGGCACACTTTGCGCGAGATCAACTTCTCGGCATGGTTCAATATGACCGGATAGCGTATCTCCTTGCCCTGGCTGTCGCGCTCCACTTTGCCGTCCAGCGCCGGACTCTTGCGCGCCTCGGCGTGCGCGTAGTCGGGACCCACCGTGTACACCTTAACGTCGGTACCTGAAAAATATACTAAGTTTTAAAAGTAATGCTGGATTCTTCGCATCTCTCTCAGAGGAGTGTTTAAGTGAAGCTAACGATGTAACCTTCGGAAATGGTGCGCTTGATGGGAGCGATAGCGATGGGAGCGAAGCGAGTTTGCGATAGCGACAACGACACTGCTTGATAACTGGCTACACAATGGCAAGAACATGAGCACAAAACAAACATACATACATTGTAGTTATGAATGTATACTTGCGCACGCTTCGAATGCGGAGATGGCGGGGGAGGCAATGGGGGCTAATGCGTGTTCGGGTTGCAGGCGTAAATTTGCAAAAGACTTTGAGAAAGTTCTTGAGTACTTTTGCTGCGATGATGAAAGAAGAAAATTAATTATTAATTTTCGCAAACGTGCAGCAACTGTGCCGCTAATTAAAAATCACTGCGAAAAACATAAACAGAAAAAATGCAGGTAACAATAAGCCAGAAATTACTTTTGCAATGTAGAAGCAACACAAAATCGTATATCGCATTGTTTGTGTGTGGTTTCTGAATGCACAACCAGCGCGTTGTGGGCGTGTGAGTAGATTGTTTGATGCGCTCAAGTGTTGGAGTTGATGGCAAATTATGACAAATAACAGTTGAAGAATGCTTTCGAATGCTTTCAACTATTAAGTTTTGTTATTTGCCATTTTTTTGGAGCACAGTTGTCGAAATCATTGGGCAAAAATCTGTACGCGTTACATGTAAAATGTGCGATGAGTTGTGTACAGTGGCTCGAGCATGAACATGTGTGTATGAGCGAGATGAGCATGATTGAAACCACTTACGAATGTCATCAAAGCCATACCAAAAAAATTGCCAAAATCAAAATCAATTTATCAGTCGAATTGGTATGGAAATGCATTTCAACTGAGTTGGTGTGGGTGTGAATTCAATTCAAATAAAACTCGATTCGCTAAACTTCTCAAGAAAAAGGTGCAGTTAAGTATATAAATATATGTATATATCACATAATATAGACACGAGGGACAGCTGTTAAACGGAAGTGAAAGGCAAAAGTGGAGTACGGCATACATACCATCAGTGGGCATGAAGTCCTCGTAGATGAAGGAGCCGGTTTTGCGTACACGGGACTCGGGCGAGTAGACGCTGCTGCGACTGCCAATCTGAAAGCGCAAATTGCAACAACAGTAAGCATCGAGTGAGTAGTGTACAAAGCCAGAGATAGAAACCTTTCTAAATAAACGCTGACTGCCGCCGCCCGCCGAGGTTGGATAGTAGATGTAGATGTTGTGATCCTCTGCCGAGACGGGCTTCTCGACAAACGGCTTGTTGAAGACGATGCCATTGACCTCGACATGATCCTCCGATTCGATTAGTTCGTGCTCTGCGTTAAATAAAAACCCGTATTAACTTTACTCCGTTCCATTTGAGCTGCCGCACAGCGCATCGATTGACTCACGTTTGGGATCGGGTGAATCGCGATCCAGTACTGCATAGCGCGGTATCTCAATGCCCTCCTTCAGCAGTATGGCATACACCCGACGACGGTCCTGTATGTCGTACTGCATGTGCAGATTGTTGAGCACGTAGGGTTTGCGCAGCTGTGCATATTGTATGGCCTTCTCGAGCGGAAATCCCTTCGAGTGGAACGAGATCAGACAGTCACAAATGGGCCACTTGTCAACGGGCTCCTGCAGAACAAAACAAAAACTATTATATATGCTCAACTAATGTTATGTACGGGTGGCTGCAGTTACCTTCAGGATGACATCTTCTTGAAAAATCAGCATTTTTATAAATTCAAAGTCTTGCAGACGTGTGAGAATCTCCTTCATTGGTTTCGATTGCGTCTTTTTGGCCATGGCACAGACGCCAACCACAACCTGCTTGCCACAGTTGGAGGAGGTACTGCAATCCGAGTCCATTCCGTCATTACTTTCACCGTCTCCCTGTGCGAACAAACAAAACGGGCGGATAATAGAAAACAAGAAAAATATTGACACCAACAGCTCAAACAAACATCAATATGTACAGGTGTGTAGTACTTTTCGAAAGTAAACAAAAATATTTGCTCATATGTATAACAGTTGGTTGGGGCAATAAGGGCTGCATTTTCGGGGCAGGCTTAGTTTAAAAAGCGGAGGCAAAATGCACGCAAATGCGCCACAAAACCCACCAACATTTGGTGCATAGTACTTGTGATAGTGAGAGCAAGCTCGATCTAAGAAGCGTCCTTTCACGGGGGTTCAAATTACTTTTGCAGTGGCACACTTGCAGGATGACGAAGCATGACCGTTTAGTTCCAAATCAAATTGTAAAGTTCAGCAAAAGAAAAACCTTTGTGAAAACAGCGCAAAAAAGTGTACCCACTGTCCTGCAATTTTTCATTGAATCACCCACACAATACTCAACCAGCTCTCTCGGCTGCTAGCGACAGCAGCAAATTGTCAGTTGTGTGCGAAATGGGCTTAAAATTTCTCACTCACTGCATTTCTCTGTTTGTTAAGTTTACCGGAAAATTAAGTTGAGTCTGAAGTTGTTGAAGATTGATGCAATTCATTTATAAACTTGGTGGCCAAACATGCAGTTTGAGTGAAAAGAGAACGCGCTGAAGTTTTTTTTGAGTTTTAGTGCACTAAATTATTCAATTTGGTTAATGTCCATTTTTGCCGAATTTCTGTAATAACCAAATTTGAAGACGTAAATGGGGAAAGAAAACATTGACAATTTGTCAATACGAATATTAAAAACTATTGGTACATAGCTGATTACATATCACAAGTACGGTACCATAAATTGTACAAAAATGTTGACACAGGCACGTAGACATTACTGTCCATTGTACCTCAAAATTTGGTTAAGGCATAACGGTAGTTTCTCAATGACGCGAGCCCATATGAATGGCATTATTATTATTGCTGGGGAGAATGCACTGCGACCTAAAAGATCTATTGTTCCCCCTTCATGGACTCACAGTTCGTCCGTGAGTCTAGCATCCGAGAGGAATTTTAGTATAACTCCTCAGACATGGGGGTTTTGCACTAAATTCATAGTGCACTATGCTTTTCACTACCACTAAATAAATTTAGTGGTAGCTGAATTTTTTCCACTAATCACTGATCTTTATTTAGTGAAAGTGGTAAAAAGTACCCTTAAAAAAAATTAGTGGAAGAAAATTGCACTACCACTAAATAAAGATCAGTGATTAGTGGAAAAAATTCAACTACCACTAAATTTAGTGGTAGTGAAAAGCATAGTGCACTAAACAAAGACATCCATTACCATTAAATAAATCACTAATAACGATATGTGCAAAAATATATGTTTTATTTAAACAACTTATTTGCTTTCATTAAGACCAGACGTTCAAAATTGTCATCGGTGAGATTCCTTTCTACGAGGATCATTCACCATGCCAGCGAATGAGAACAAACGTTCTACTGGGGCAGAGGGCGGAATCGACGCGAAGGCGTCTGTTATCGAAGAGTGGGCGAAAGTTAAGGTATTTTATGGTCCAAAATTGGTGGAATAAATGTCTAAATGTATCAAAGAGGTTATGAGTAAAAGACCCTTCAAACTTAGTATAAAATTAAAAAGTACAAAACTAAATGAAATTAATTTTGCGTTCAATATTGTTGCAATGTTTTTATATGAATTTGCTTTAGTTCCATTTTAACTTTGAGGCTAACTTTCCACGTATGAATAACAATTTTTGATCTGTATCTTGTTGAGAGGCCTGTTCTATTTTTATGTTAAACCACAGTACATATATAAAATGTAGGTATGTATAAATAAGAGAAAACTCAGCAATATTGATAAAAAGTTATTTTGATTTGACATTCAGTCATTCAGACATTCAGTGCTGGAATTATTTGTTTTTAATTTCGCAAAAACATTTTTGAGCGATTTAATATAAAGCATGATTCAAATATTGCATATTCTTAGTGACTATATTGTCACGCTAGGCGCTACCAAGTTAATATATCTTCATAAATCGTATGTTAACTTAAATATCAGGTGTACAACTTTGCTCCGCCGTTTTCCGATAGGTGGCTGTACCGGCTGAGGCTGGTTGAAATACATAGATGGTAATGCCTTTAAAGTGAGTGTGGACAGTGCCTAACGAATTGTCATCGCCGTTTCAGTGACAGTTGTTCTTGTTTTCGTATTATTCACGCTCGAAAATGTCCGTTTATGTGCCCAATTCTCGCCATTTGCGGGAAGTTTTACTTTTCTGTTACAATTCGCAAAAAAATGCAGCTGAAGCGCATCGAATGCTCTCAGAAACTTACGGTGATGCCGCTCTGAGTGAAAGAACGTGTCGGGAGTGGTTTCAACGTTTTAAAAATGGTGATTTCGATGTCGAAGACAAACATGGTGGTGGAAGAGAAAAAACCTTCAAAGATGAACAACTAGAAGCATTGCTTGATGAAGATTCGTGCCAAACCCAAGAAGAGCTTGTCGAATCGTTGGGAGTGAGTCAGCAAGCCATTTCAAAACGTCTCAAGGCCCTGGGCATGATTCAGAAAGAAGGAAACTGGGTGCCGTATGAGTTGAAACCGAGGGACATCGAGCGCCGTCTATTTGTATGTGAGCAACTGCTTCAAAGACAAAATCGTAAGGGGTTTTTACATCGAATCGTAACCGGTGATGAAAAGTGGGTTCGATACGATAATCCTAAACGCAGAAAATCATGGGGAAAGCCCGGGCATGCTTCTTCGTCGACGGCAAAACCGAATATTCACGGCGCCAAGGTTATGATTTGTATTTGGTGGGATCAGCTCGGTGTGATTTACTACGAGCTCTTAAAACCGGGTGAAACCATCACAGGAGATCGCTACCGAACGCAACTGATGCGCCTTAGTCGCGCGCTAAAAGAAAAGCGGCCACAATATCAAGAGCGACATGACAAAGTCATCCTCCAACATGACAATGCTCGGCCTCACGTCGCAAAAGTGGTCAAAAAGTACCTGGAAACGCTGAAATGGGAAGTCTTGCCCCACCCGCCGTATTCCCCAGATGTCGCCCCTTCTGACTTCCACCTATTCCGTTCGATGGCACACGGCCTGGCAGATCAACATTTTCAATCCTTCGAAGAATTGGAAAAATGGATTGCTTCATGGATAGCGTCAAAAGAGGACTCCTTTTTTCGAGCCGGGATCCGAAAATTGCCGGAAAGATGGGAGAAAGTTGTCGCTAGCGACGGACAATACTTTGAATAATACATCTGTAAGCACTTTTTCGCAATAAAGCTTTTAATTTTGGAAAAAAAACGGCGGACGCAAAGTTGTACACCTGATACAAAATTTAAAAATGTTTTATTCAAGTTGATAAACTTTGGTTTACCAATTTGGAAATGATAATATAGGGTGTTTTTTTTAGAGGTTTGTTTTTCGAATAGAGATAAAACTGGCATTTTGTGGTCAAATCTGGCAACTCTAATGTCATTTATGTTCAGTTTGGTTTGCCATTTCATCATGAACAGGTTGACAAAAGAACAACGCTTGCAAATCGTGCAAATTTATTTCGAAAATAATGGTTCAGTTCGCGAAGTTTACCGCAAGCTCCGTCCATTTTATGGTCGACATAATCGTCCATCAGAGCAATTAATTCGGTTAACCATGGGTCGTTTTCGCACTACGTTTACTCTATGTGATAATACGCATCCGCAGAGACGTCGAACAGTGCGCACCGAAGAAACAATTGCCGCTGTAGAGCAAAATGTTGAAGAGGACCCGAATGAATCGATTCGCCACCGTGCACAGCAATTGGAGCTTTGTCCATCAACTTTATGGAAGATTTTGCGCAACATGAATGTGGATGAGTTGTGGTTCCAACAAGACGGCGCTACATGCCACACAGCGCACGTCACAATCGATTTATTGAAGGAAACATTCGATGAGCGCATAATTTCGCGGAATGGACCTGTCAATTGGCCACCAAGATCGTGTGATTTGACACCATTGGATTATTTTCTTTGGGGATATGTGAAGTCGCTCGTCTACGCCAACAAACCAGAAACGTTAGGGGACTTGGAAGCCAACATTCGTGGCGTTATTGCCGACATACGGCCCCAAATGCTCGAAAAAGTGGTTGAAAATTGGACCTGTAGAATTGGCTTTATTCGAGCCAGCCGCGGCGGCCACATGCCCGAAATCATATTTAAACATTAATGGCATACAATTATCCTTCCAATAAAGCCAAATTGATGGACATTAAAACGATTTTCTTGTGTTTTATTTCAATTCGAAGTTCTATACCTCTAAAAAAAACACCCTATACTCATATCTCTATTTGGTAATATTTTTCAATTCAAAGTTCAAAAACTATGTGAACATTAGATGTTCTGACCAATGCATTGTTATTTTTTTTTAATCGTTTAAGCAAAAAAGTAAACGCACATAATATTGTTAACTAACAGGATATTTCAAAACGGATGAAAAATATTTGAGCGCATTGACTTCTATAAAGCTTTCAACTCAACGATAACTTAATACATTTTAATTTTGTTTAATACAATTTTTCAAATGTTCAACGAATAATACGATAATTGTTTATTTCAATACGACACAGTTAGTTCTTTAAGGGGGTATTACGATTTTTGAAATTTTTTTTTTCGATTTTTTTTTTATTGTTTCATTCTATTCGTATATGCGTCTAGAATTCGTCCCCCGAATATCAGATCGATCCGTACATTAGAAAAAAAGTTATTGATATATATATTGTTATATGTATGCGTGAAAAAGAAGCGAACGCAGGGCGCGCGCTCATTTAAACGCGTTTTTCTCGAAATCATGTTTTTGAAATCGGTTCCAGCTCGGGAGAAAAACTGTAAAGTGCAATCGGCCTAATTTTTTTTCTACTTATTTTTAAATACAATATCTAGTGCCTGACGAGAGCTTTTTTTTTTTTACTTCGTATTTTTTTTTCTACACGACTTTTCGTCCCAAAAAAACGACCATTTTTCGTATGTTTTTTTTAAAGTGCTGCCATTTTGTTACATTTAAAGTTAGAAAAATTTCCTCTCGTCAGGCACTAGATATTGTACTTATCTTTCAAAAACACTTTGATTTTTTGATTTCAGATATGCAGAATTGCTGATCTAGCTGGAACCGCAACTGATTTGCCGACTGGGATGTCCAGTTCAGCGCCCTCTATAAATTACACTTTAAACGAAAATGTCCAAAAAAAAATTTTTTTGTACTCTTGAAGTTTGATACTACGATGTGTAAAAAGATTTGAATAAAAAAAGTTTTTCAGTTTCTCAAAAAAAAAAGTTGAAAATTCATTGAAAATCGCCCAAAAAAATCGTAATACCCCCTTAAAATAAAAAAATATATAAATTGTATATTACTTAAACAAATACAATAAATTGTGAGTTCCCTTACTACATTTTGAACAATATTGAAAGAGAGACGATCGCAATACGAATCAATAGAAAAGCAAACGAACAAAAATGTTGAAATGTTTGGTTATAACCGTTAGTGATGTAACATTAGTGGAACAGAATTAGTGATAGTGGAGGGATTTTCAACTATCACTAATTTTTATTTAGTGACAGTGGTAAAAAGTACCACTAAGAAAAAGTTAGTGGAAGAAAACTGTACTACCACTAAATAAAGATCAGTGATTAGTGGAAAAAATTCAGCTACCACTAAAATTTATTTAGTGGTAGTGGAAAATTTCCCAGCAGACCTCTAGTGGCAGTGGTAGTGGATTTTAGTGCAAAACCCCCATGTCTGTAACTCCTAAACCTCTGAAATCCCAATTCCCATCTGTTATGAGGTAATTCCCCAGGAGCTTTGTTCGATGTTGCATAAGTACAGGGCATTCTTCTAGTATGTGTATTGCTAGGTACAATGGGCTACCTAGCCTGAGTGCTTCTCACTCCCAACCATTTGTATTGCAGTTTCATTATCCCTCTAGCAGACCCTTCAACATTTATTTTTACGAATTCCTAGTTAAGGTAGATGATAGTTCAACCTGGATGTCAGGATGCCTGTAATGATACTCAGATTACACTACTCGACACGGAAAATGCACCTAAAAATAAAAATGTTTTCTAGACTAACTTTGGGCCGCTGAACACGAAACTCAAAATCAAAAAATTTGTTTAAGAAGCGTTTTCGAAAAACGAGTTTGTTCCCTGTTGTTTCAGTTATGAGCATATATCTCGTAAACGAATCATCCGACTAACACAAACTGTCCGTCGGTCAGAAGATAATACTTTAGCCTTTCCAGCGATATACAGATTGTCCTAATCACATGAGATTTGGGGAAGTTACTGACGGTGAAAGTTGTAAAAAAGTGAATTTTTAGACCAATTTAAAAAATCATAAATTTTCGAATGTTTTTTCTATAGATAAAATAAATGATCTCCTGTGGTTTTAAAATCTAAGAGCAAAGATATATTATTTGAGCAAATATTAAGCCCAACAGCAATATAATTGAAAGAAAAATGACAAAGTTATGATGCACGGAGTAAAAACACTAACTTTACATTTATTACACCTTGCGAAACAATTTTTTTTTTCCGAGACCCATCCAAATGTTGATATAGACGTGAAACTAGAGGTCATTTATAATATCCTTGCATAGTCAGTTTTTCAGTTTCTGACCCAAAAACCTTCTTAAAGGACTTTAAAATTTTAAGGACATTTCAATTTTTTTTTAATATTTGCGGTTGTGCAGTGATAAAGAAATGGGTATCAAATGAAAGAGGAAAATTGTCTTAAATTTTCTTAACTAAATTTTCTGCTTTGAAATCCGTCATCACCGCAAATTTAAACAAAACTTTGCATGAATTCATTAAAGATGAGCCGAAATCTTTATTAAAGTTCTTGAGACTTAAGAATAAAGCATCTTTATAACATCAATTTATCGCATTTTAACTGAACATTTCACTAGTGAAAAGTGTGTTCTGCACAAGTTGAACAATCGGCACTTGTGACTGAATTGTTGACTATTTTAACTGTCAATCATTACTCGTTTTCCTTGATTTGGCACACTGCGACTTTTACCCCTTTCGGAAGAATGCATTTTCCGATAGGTTGGGTTAGTTTAAAGTGGCTGTGTGGGCATGGGACTTGTCCAAAGATACGTTGTGATACCGCAAGGAAAAAGTGGCTATACAAGTCAAATTGATTTGAGTATAAACCAAGTCTCAGCAGATAAATCAAGGATCAACAAGTCTCTGGAGTTGTCTGATCTGAGGTTGGCCAAGTTGTAGAAGAAAGGAGAGCCTATGGATTTCCATCTTCGTCAAGAGAGAGCCAGGCCGTGGCAGAGATGGTGACTTATAGTATCTTTCTCCTTTTCATTTTGGCAGCTGCGGCAATAGTTCCAACTTTCAAGACCTAATCTGTTGGCATGACGTCATGCCTGCTTGTGTGTTATTAGTTGATCAGGACAAGCGTTTTAGTGCGTCTGGGGTCGAAAGTGGCTCAGAACTGTTTGGTTATTGTGCAAGTGCTCTCTTCCTGCCGCAGCTTGCTAGCATTTGCCGAGGAAAGAAAAGCGTTTTGAGGACTTAGAAGCTATTCAAAAGGCTTGTAACGACTTTCTGTAGGACATACTGGCTGACGATATAAAGCACTCATTCGACATGCTATTTGACTGTGCAAATCACTGTATTGAGTCCGAATCTGTGACACTGTGTCACAAATTTCTTTTATTGAACTTTAAATGTTAAAATTATTGCCAATCAAACAAAATGCAGTTTGGCAAAAATTGAGTATTTCATAAATATGGCCACTAATTCAGTTTGCAATAACAAAAACAAAACGTTTAATAACAAACTCAAATAGACCACACAGCGGGCAATGCATTGTCACACCTGCTTCTGCTGCTGCTGCGGCCGCTTGGCTGCTGTGAACTCGCAATTAGAGGAGGAAATGCGTTCGCATTACTCGCGCAATGAAGAATGGTGAGCAATATTTATAATTTTGCGCACAGCAATTAAACAGCGCTAATTTAGCGTAAACGTGTGGGCTCCCAAATGTTCGATGGCGACATTTTCGCACGTAACAAATGTGCTCGCTATGAAATTTATGGCATGTTATGAAATAATGTGCGTACAATAATCAGAAAAATTAGTAAGCAAGTGCCCAAAAAATTAACGCACAAGTGATAGCAAAAGTTTGGCCACAGCCGCAACCAATATTTACTACCAGTCACAAGAGCAACAGCAAATAAGTAGATACAAGCTGGAAGTTTGCATAGTTGTTATCAGTGCGTAGTTCTAGTTCTCCCTCTCTCTCTCTCTCTCTGTCAGCCTTACTCATTCATTCTCTTTCCAAAACTATCTTATCGCTAATGCTCGCCGTCAGCTGATTGCCTCATTTATTTAGCTCGCACTGAACATTTGAGAGAAAATTAAAAACAAAATTTACCATAAGGCGGCGAACGGCTAAAGAACAACAAAGCCACTTAACAGACCGCTCGGAGACGCGTGGCCTGGGGGGTGGCGCTGCACGAGTCATTGCCAATTGTTGGCGGCGGAATCAATGAAACGGTGCGCGCTGGGAGGCGGCTCTCGGTTCGTATGCCAGGCGCTTTCCGCCATTTACCGCAATAAAATCATTGAATAATTGTAATTGAAATGTGCCGCAACGCAGAGACCGAAACAAAAACAATGTAATTAAAAAATAATAAAGCAAGCGAACTCGCACACACAAAGCCGAATCGAATGGAAGGGAATGGAATGATGTGGAATCGCATTCGAATCGAGTATATGTGAGGTGCAAAAAACCGAAAACCTACATTTAGGCACTCGTCACAATAGCAAAAGTCATCACCCTCCACATCGACATCGCAGAACTCCCTATCGTGCCCGTCATCGTCGTCGTCGCCGTACGCATCGTCGAACTCGTCATCGTCGTCTTGCTCATCCTTCAGCCAGTAGCCGTTGTTTTCATAGTCATCGGCCACATTGGCAGCGGCATCGGCATTTTCCTGCCTTTTCTGCGCCGCTTCGAGTCTGCGCCTACACTTGCGGCAGGGCTGGCTGGCCGCAGCGTCATCGCCGGACGCAACAACGTCATCACCTGCCGCATTAGCGTCATCAGCTGCCGTCGTAGCGGCCAAACGCCGTCGCCGACACACGTGACAATGCCTAACGCCAGCTTTGCCCTCAGCCTCCGCTCCGCCCGCGGCTGCGTTCTGCGCGTCGCGCTCCTCAAACGCCGCCCGTAGGCGCTTTTTCAAGCGCTTCACGCGCCACCAGTCCTTCCACCAGACCCACTCCAAATGTTTGCTCGCATCCATTCAGCTGACGCGCGCGCAAATCGTTACTGAATTAACACGTCTATTCAAATGTGCCAATTGCGCTCGATCGCAGGTGCGCGCCACAAGAAAACACAACTTGAAAATTTGCACCACACACACTCGTCGTCACTAGACGCGCAACAACTAGTCAGCACTAACGTGTGCCAACAACGCGATCATTTGCTTGCTTCCTCAACGACCGACGCGCACTGAAAAACACAAAAACTGTCGAGTGCCCGTCAAGCGCTCCACGTATGCTCGCATTGTTCTGGCCGCCCGCCGACAGTCGGCCGACGTGCGCTGCGAATTGCGAGTCCGAGAAGAGCGCCACTTCTCTGCTTCTGATAAACGCCAACCGGTGCTCTTGGCTCGAGTGCGCGCCGACGAGTGGTTGGACGTTTATGACGCTCGACGCAGCCGATAAGATATCTGTCCGCAAGTGGACAGCTTCAGAATTTCGCACTTATTCTGTGATTTCAAAATCGAAATTATTAACAGCAATTGGAATTTGAATAATTAAAATTTTATAGCAGCAGAGAGAGGCAACGTGGAGAAACTGCGAATGATTCATGCCCACAAATGCCAAATTCAACAACAAACGGCAACTGTAATCACCTCAATTTTGAATTTAAATTCGATTGCAATAATAATCACATTAATGTTCAATCGATCTGTGTGCAAAGCAAGCGGAATGTAAATAAAAACAAATTTAATTAAGTATGAGAAAGCAGACAGTTCGGTTGCTGCTTAACCCTTTCGATCCAAATTTATAGATTTTTAAAAAATATAAATTGTATTTCAATAATAATGACATTGATTCTTAATCGATTTGTGTGCAAAGCATTTGTGCTTGCTAAATAAAAACAAAATTATTAACGTATAAGAAAGTATACAATTTTGTTGCTGCTTAACCTTTTCGATCCAAATTTATGACTTTGTTTAGTTAAAATTGGACTGCAATAAAAATGGCATTAATTTTTAATCGATTTGTGAGCAAAGCAAGCGGAAAGTACATAAAATGAATTTTTTTAACGTATAAGAAAGTATACAATTTTGTTACTGCTTAACCCTTTTGGTCAAAATTCAGTGATTTAGACCTCGGTGTGGCCTTACATCATTTACAACATCATTTGAGTTTTTACAATATTTTTCGGACCCTGTTTTTTTAACGTTTCGCTATATGGCAGCAACTAATATTTAAAAACTTAATTATCAAATTTTTAAGCATAAGTTGAAACCAAATATTTTTCATTTATTTTAGTTATATTGTCTAAAAAAATTATTAAATATTGAGGAAAATTAAAAATTTCAACTTTGTTTTTTCAATAACTTTAAGACACAAAATTTTTTTTAAATCTTTTCGGACGCTGTTTTTTATGGTTTTGTTATATGGCAGTAACTAATGTTTAAAAACTCGCAGTGTTGGTAACAATGAAATATAAAATTTTTAAGCATAAGTTGAAACTAAATATTTTTCTATATTTTAATTATAAATATTAAAAAAAATATTTGAATTAAGGTTAAAGAAAAAAATTAAAAATTCAACTTCGTTATTTCAATAATAAAAGAAAAAAATTAAAAAAATAAAATTTTAATTGGTTTCAGAAAAAACTTTCAAAAAAATATTTAATTAATTCTAAAAAGAAATTAAAAAATTAAATATTAAACATTTATTTTTTCATAATACTAAGGAAAAATTAAATAATTACGCATTCAAATATCAAAGAATTTATAAAGTACATCTGTAAACTAAACATATACTTTGAAATCTAGTTTATTATGTTTTATATAATTTTCAACACTGTTTTATATTTTTGTATCTGTATAGCTTTTAAATCTAAATAAGCTGATGGCCTTAGTCGCTCACGCTTACAATATTGTTAAGGCATAATTATATTATCCTTATTCAATAAATTAATAATAATAATAATAATAAATAATATGTATTGTATTGTTGTTTTAATTTAAACATTTTCTTCTTCATAATACTAAAGAAAAATTAAAAATATGTATTGTATTGTTGTTTTGATTTAAAATACAGTGAACTCGAGTTAAGGTGAACAAATTTTTGCATCGACTGTTCACAAAATCCAATCAAGATTAACATTTCTAATAAAAACTTATAAACATTTTACTCTTTTTAATAAACAAATCTCAAACCTCCGTTCACCTTTGACGATTTTTTTTACTAATTTTTGCTCTATTATTTTAAGAAGATTCTGCAGCACAAAAATATTCCAGTAGTTTTCTCTTTGCTTTTTAATTTTTTGTTTACTAATTTAAAAAAAATTTTGTTTGACAAATTTCGATATTCACGTTCTCCAGTTATATAAGTAAATATAAAAAAGGCAGTTCACAGGATTGAGATGTTCATGTTATCCAATGTTCACATCACTCCGAGTTCACTGTGTTCAGTTTTTTAAATCTTCAACATTCAGTTTTTCCTCTACATCAAAGTTATCTTACAACTTTACACTAATCAAAAGATCAAAACGGAATTCGATTCCTGTACTGTAGAGCACTCAGGCATACTCAGACTTCTATGTGCCTATATGCCCACAATATAGCGAAAGGGTTAAGTAAAATATGAATATTCAAAGTTAGAAGCTCAATATTTTTGAAAAACTGAAATGTGCAGTTACGACATCAAACCCGGAAATAGATCCGAATGAATAGAATTGAATGATAAATATTTAGATTTTGTGACGCATTGCAATGAACATGAAATGCCCAATAATGTTGGTGCTTAAAAAGGAAGAAGAAGAGAGACTACACCTTCTCAGCCACTGCTCGGCTCTTTCTAAAGTCTAGACGAAGATGAAAATCCCTAGGCTCTCTTTTCTTCGACAACTTGGATAACCTCAGTTCAGTCAACATCAACCCAGCCCAGGCAACCACTTTAACCTAAAATAAATTAGTGCATAAAATAAAAGCATAAACTTCTGTATTTTAAAGTGACAAAAATCTCTCAGCAATAATAAAACACATTTTTATTACAGGAAATGACTGGAAATGTTAAAGGCTGAATTCAAGCAGAATTAGCCGATCAAGCTGGCCAATATATGACAAAAACAAATCGGTGGAACTGATTAGCAAAAAGCGAGGTGATCCGGCCAGACTCACCGCGGTTATCACAGGCCACCGGCCTATGGGAGGGCATGCAGGCCAGGATGGGCATTCCTCACAGCACCAGCCATCGAAACTATCGAAAACTGCCTTTGCACAGGAGCGGTCTTAGCAAGGAAGATGAAAACGCTAGGGAAACGTTTCTTCAAGGAAACTTCTTCCAGGAAAATCAGCAATTTGCTGTCATCTATCAATGCCTCGAACTGGCTGCAAAACAAACAGGGTTCGGGACAATCTGAATAACCGGCATAGGCACGAAAATACCGAGAGAATGGTTTCAGTCTGAATAACCGGTAACTGCACTTATATACCGATAGAGGGGCTTCAGACTGAGTAACCGGTAATTGCACGTAAAAGCCGAGAGTGCTTTCAATCTGAATAACCGGTACCTGCACTTAGATACCAATAGAGTGGTTTCAATATAAGTAACCGGTAACTGCACGTAAATATCGATTGAATGGTTTCAAAACGGCACATCAGCACTAATTGAATGTCGGAAACATTGCCACTCTAACCAACTAACCAACCAATCATTTTCATTGGCGTGAATCCTTCACTTTCAAGTGTGCGTGTCATAGAAGAAGTATCAAGTATCTGATATTTATACGAACTTTTGTTAACCAACACAACAAGCTATTTGTAAATACAAAAGACAAATTCATTTTTTAAATAAGTATATAACTACTTTCATCTTTAGTTTCCAACTTTGTTGTCATTTTCTTCAGGTTTGACAACTGGAAGTTTTCAATCAATTTGAATAAGGATCAGGAAAAAATAGATTACAAATATTTTTAGTTAGAAGTTTCCATTCGTGTTGTGCGTGTAAATTTGCTCGCAATTGGAAAGCACCCACAGTTTTACGGATTTCGAAAGAATTGAAAGCTTTTATACATACAATAAAATACTCTCAGAGGTTCACTTAGAAAGTAGCTGCCGAAGATAAAATAGTTTTTTCTATATTTTGCTGTTATCTACCACGGAGATTCGAACCATTTGTAACGCAACACTACACTCTAATAAAGATGCTGTTTGTCAATTCACTTTTCATGTTGTCAAACCACTTAAATACGCTTTTACATTTTTTTCCTTTAGTTAGATAATGAGAAGATTGTTTGAAATCAAAATTATGTTTATTCAGAGACGATAAAAATTAGATTGAAAATGGTACAATTCGATGTTTCCAAGTTTTCCCAATTTTTGTTTGTGGTCAATACGAAAGCTGCAATTCTGCAAAGTCGAGTATGTAAGAAAATTAAAAAGAAACTAAAGAGAACTACGTCTTAAAAGTACAGGAAATACATATATCGTTTTCGTTCTTCACAAATATTGCTCTTAGTTTTTTATTTGTTACTTATGGTTAG
The DNA here is from genome assembly GCA_964056695.1 of Melieria picta. Classification (NCBI taxonomy): domain Eukaryota; kingdom Metazoa; phylum Arthropoda; class Insecta; order Diptera; family Ulidiidae; genus Melieria; species Melieria picta. The sequence goes on from OZ057398.1 coordinate 39,925,320, forward strand.
AACGTTGGATTCTTATGGTAGAAAATGAATTTATAAGCATTCTCTCTTCGGCAAATCAAATCATTTTAAAAGAATTAGTTCTTCAATAAATGCACAAAATCTACTGACCGGTTATAGCTTGCCGCTGATTTATGGCATTAACTCATTGCTCAAAAATAGTTGTCTTTTGTTTTTATTAGCCACCCACAGTTAGAACCTCCGCTTCTTATAATAAACATTGAAAGTAAAATCGTGCAACCCAGCATTCCCTATTTGACACAATATTTCTAAAGAGCCATTAATTTTTCAATAAAGACACAAAATCGACTGACAGTTAATTGATTCACTGCTGATTTATGGCATTAATTCGTTGCTCAAACATAATTCAGTCGACCATGAATAGTCTGAAGCTTTCAATTAATGACATTTTGTGCTTACTGCGACCTCACAAAACCTTCAGCGACAATATCCATTAACTGCTGCTCGCAAGCTCCAACAAAACAGCTTTAGACAATACATGAAACCTACGCTTGAACATTTTCACAACTTAAAGCACACTTTTAGGCACCGACGAACTGAACAACGACAACTGAATTAAAGGAATTTGCTGCTAGCATGATACGAGCAGTAATTAAATCAGTAAAAGAACAACATGTGCCAATTACTTCACGATGCATTTGCTTCCACTTCCACTTATTCAATTCAGACGCTTAGTACACGAACAAAGCGCACTGCGCGTAGTTTGGCTTACATTGTGGAACATGTCGAGTGCGAACATTTCCGAACGAATACTAACTCAATTAATGGCACACTATGGATTCGGTATTTGATAGCTGAATAGTTAATGTACGCCTAACCTTAGCGCGTATCGATTTACATCCGAGAGCGTAGCTGCGCGTTACCACCTGCTTTCGCAGTCGCGTCTCACAAACGAATGAATTGCCAAGCGCGCAAAAAATCCGCAAAACGCCTCAAGAACGCAATGCGCCTTAATGGGTAATGCGAAGCTGAAGTGCGGCGTGGGCGCGCAGCCAAATAGATAAGCAATGCCGTTCAAACTCGATAAAAATGTTAATTAAGCGCATGGAAACGGAGAAGACGCTGCCATGGTGGCAGATGAATGAGCTAAGCAATGCACCGAGCCGCTTATCGGCACTGCATGCGTGTGACTGGCGATAAGCAGCGCGCGATTGGCCCCCAAAACAAATTCGATTCGAACGAGAAACGAAACTCAAACACACCAATTGCAAATTAATTAAGCAGCAAACAGTTAAGATGTTAATCAAACAATAATAACAAAACAAAAACAACAAAACAAATAGCAGAGTTGTGTTAGTTGAATGCAGAGCAAAGTAGATAGCGGAAAAGTTGTATTTTTTCTTTATATCGACAAATAAATATTTGCCAATGTGTGGAACAGCGCGCAGAACGAATGCAAACAAGCAAGCACAGGAAACCGGAGTGGCCAATGCGACGAGCGAGTGCAACCAGCGCATCGAAATTGCGCCACACGTCCAGCCTACGTGGCGTATGATGAATGTGCAGGCCGCATGCTGGGCGAACATGGACAGATGTCAAACGGCACATGAATTATTCATTCAGAGAGAAACGCAAGCAACGCAAAGAGCATCAAATCGGAACGGAAATTTTTAAATAATTACATAGTTTAGCAAAAGAATGAAAAAGGAAAGTAAAGATTCACCCAATAGGAGAAAGAGGCAGAACGTAAATCCAGAGATTTGGTGCCCGTGGCCGCATCTGAAGGAGAATTTCAAGAAAATAAATGTTTTTAATAGGGCAAAGAGATGAATTGAAGAAACAATGTAGATGCAAAATGTGTTGAAAAGAAAGCAAAGTTGATTTTATTCTTGTCGAACAATTTACAATTTGTGTGTTGTTTTTCTTTTCTCGAATGCATGAATAATGCATGACAAATAGGCTGGCTGCAGCTTTCATATTTTTCATAAGTTTTTTCAATGCTAATTGTAAATGACAATTTCAATATTGAATCATATTGGTGTTTTTTCTATGCTTTTGCTTTTCTTTTCGGCTGTGCGTGGCCAATACCAACCGCCGAAATTAGGCGCAGACTTTGCTTGTGGCGGCCTTTTTGCGCCTGTGGCTGAAACTATCATTGGCTGTTGTTGTTGTTGCTGCTGCTGACGTTGTAGACACTGCGCGTAGAAGCGTTGCTGCTGTTGCCGGCAGCTGTCGCGTTGACGATGGCGGCCCCAGCCGTTGGACGAAGAGCCGCCGGGGGCCACAAATCTATCGAAGCTATTGCCCATTTTAGTTTCTTAACAATAACAAATATTTTACACTTGCACACGCAACAGCTCAGTTTCTATTGCTCTGCTGTTGTTTTTTTTTTTGGTTTCTTTTACAATTACAAAAAATAACAAACCAATGAAATCATTGCATTTTAATTTGTTTTGCATATTTTCAGCATAAATCATGTTCGGTTGGCTGTTTGCAGTGCAGGGAGATGGAGCGCAGGCGACAATGTCCTTCAATTGAAGGTCACTTGGTTGATGCTGTCATACATTTGCACGTGACACACGAGCTGGCACACATTTCGACATATTATTTTTACACTTTTTAGTTGGTATTGTTAAATGATTTTTCATTATTAGGTATTTGTATAAATTTAATTATACTCCAATGTTTTCATTTCAATTTTGCTTGAGCGCAAAATTAAATGTGACAAAGGATATAAAAGCATTTTACTGTCGCGTTTATTTCTGTCATGAAATTGCATGAAATCACATCAATCAATATTGATTTGTTAGTAGAGACGAGCAGTCAGCGGCGCACTCTTGTCAGCCGATAAATTAATATGGTTAGTTATTGGTGATAATGTGATGCGGCAACTGGGCTGGGCAGCGCATGAATTATGAGCTGGCTGACAGTCGTATGTACACACTTGGGCGAAAATATCAGGTAGCAACGCCAGTTAAGGGCGAGTTCACATAATGGTTCAAATCTTGATATTACTTTAATGTTGAGTTGCAACTTAGCACACAGAAGTTGGAATTTATTCATAAAAATAAAGCTAAAGCTAACATTTGCTAACTTTTTCGGACGTTTAAAGTTATTATGATTAAAGCATAAAACTTTAAAATAACCATACTATTATTGTTAGTTTTTGAAATAATATATCTCATTACACAGGTTTACAAAATTAAGCAAATTTTTGGATCTGAGAAGACAAAAATGTATTGTAGTCTAAGCAACCTAATTAAATGCAAATAAAATAAACTCCGAGTATCTTTATTGACTGCCCAATTAGTTGTCCCAACTACCCACTGGTTTCAAGAAATACTGTTGCTTTCTTTGCCATGGGACAGACGCTACTAAACATTACTGAACATGTGCTATTGACTAATCGAAATAATAATTAAAATAATCCTATGATCAAAATAGTACATTTTAACGACAAAAACATTAAATAGTTTATTAGTTCTAAACTTCGGAATTGAAATTAAAATCATGAATTTATAAAACAAAATAAGTCTAAATCGATTTTTCGATCTAGAGGGATTTTATGAGATTAAGCAAATCTCTTTATTTCCAAGTTTTAGAGTCTAAGAAAACGAATTTCGTAATTTATCTTCTGCGGTACCTTGAAATATCTGGAAATTATGCGGCCCAGATGTCATATTATTTGTTAAATTTCCTTCATCAGCACAGAAGACAATTGGATTGGAAAAATTTATATTTTAAGCAAACCATAATCGGCCTACATTTGCTGGTATGAATTATTGAATAAATACATATGTGTAAGAGAGATAGAATCAAAAAGGAAATCGCTTTCTTTCAGAAAACCTTATCACCAAAGAGTTTTACTTCCAATCAACACACCTTCAACGCTCTACACAAATGATGTAAAAAATAGTATTAAAGTATGCAATTCGTTTTCTTCTTCCTGTTATGACTTTGATGGTCTCATATAAAATTTTAATACCAAAACCTAGCATTACCAAGCCACCAATTTGCAATCTTAAAGCACAGTCTGAATTACACATTACATCGCGTAACGTGAACATGCCCTCAAATGCTTACAGCACCGTCTCGCTTTACTTACACGCGTTGGCTGTTAAAATTTATGTTTACGGCATCTAGTTTTTCACACTAATTGCTGTAATTTTATGCAGCTTACAACTGAAGCCATTTAAATTTCTCGTAACGCTTAAGTACCCAAATAGCGGTTTCTCGGAACTCAATGAAACTTTATGCTTTTCTTTCCAACGCAACCAACAGAACCACCACACAACGCGCCAACACAATGTCCACTGAGGCACTATTAATTGCCAAAATCGAAAGGAGCCTCGTTCAATCAAATATCACACAATAGATTGCTATCAATCATTTGCGGTGGCAGCGGCAGCGTCGCTATTCCCACTGCCAAGGGAACCTAATGAAATCTATTAACATGAACAAATTGAGCTAATCAGCACTGCTATGCCAAAAATGTGAATACACAAACCGCACAAAGCGCCCAAAGTTTGCGCTGAAAGGCGCTGCACAATTTGTCTGGCCCTCAAATGCTGGACGATGGAAGGAAAATGCGAGCATTTGGTTGAAATAGAATACACACAAGCAAAGAACCCAAGAAAAGAACACAAAAAACCGCATTTGAGAGAAATCGTGGAGCGCAAAGAAGGCCAACGAGGAAGACTAACGAAGCATCCGATGCACAACTTATGCAGCCGTTGCAAAGAGCGCGGTCCAAAGGGGAGGGAGGTGTGGTTGTTTTACTTATTTTCTATTGGCGTCATTACTTGTGGGTTTATAAATAGTGCGTGGGATGGGCGGCGAATGCTGGGCCACGTTTGACTTTGACATTGCACTGTGTAAGTGCGTGCGCGTTGTGCGTTGTGGCGCCCGAAAACTTGTGTGTAACAGCCGCGGGACGAGCGAGCGAGCGGGTCTGAGATCGAGGTCGCAGCAACGAAGGCAGCAGCAGCAGTAGGCTGAAAATGGAATATTGATTTTTTCAGTTGCCGCTGTTGCTTTCAGCTCGCTCGCTGCTGGCTGCGAATATTTGGCAAATTCCTATGATTATTTTGAGCTCCCAAACTGCACAGCACTTTGGGTTATGACATTTTGAGATAGTAAACTGGGTTTCAATATTGACGAGTTTTTTTTCAATATTTTTCATTTAAATTAAATTAAATTAAATGGCAGGTTTTGAGAATTTGCAGTATGAGTTGTGAATAACGATTTTAACTCAAATATATTTTTGGATTAATTGAAACTGGATGAAAATTAAAAAAAAAATGCAATTCAATAAATTCAATTTTGTATTGTTTTATGAAATTATTCTGCAGAAAATGTAAACAAAAAATTATTTCCGAGAAACTTTGGAGCATTTTTGGAACATTCTTTGCTTCTGTCCGGCTATCGCAAGACTGTGCTTTACTCACTTCTTCTTTGGGGTTAGATGGAGTCCCCAAACATGACATTCCCACAAATCTCTTTTACGTTGACCCGCAACACTAAAGTGGCCTAACTGAAACCCAACAGGATCATTACGTGGCTACCTGGTTAACCTAACTTATAAAAATATTTTAAATTTCTTGATATATATCAAAATATTCTACAAAAATTTAGAAACATGTTTCTGATTACAAAGTGTGTAGGAAAAGCAATGGAATAATTGTTTTGATATTGGTTTGGATAAAGCAAACAATGGACAATTTATTGTAAATAACTTTTTCTACTCAATTGATAAAACAATAATATTGTTGGGACAAAACTTTTAACTTTGAAATCGTCCCTAAATTTTTCTACACATTTTTTTTATTGGGAGCTGTGTATTCTATTCTAAAAGCTATTACCATGATACAAAAAATAAAGGTAGAGCCAATTGTTCCTCTCAGCCACCATGTTGCGCATCTGGCACTAAACGATTTTTTGACGTTCTTTGAAAATGTGCTACCGTACTGTTAGAAAATCTCTTGAACATTTTTCTAATACTGTAATGTATTATCTGCTGTTGAATTCGCATTAACATTTTTATACTTTCGCCCAAAATAAATTAGTCGCAGTGAAATGTCTATTCCGTGTTTATTTTAAAAAAGAAAATAATAAAAAGAAATATATAAATTGTATTGGTCGATGAAGTTAGCAATCAGAGCTTAGAACCTCAAAGCCGGTTTTAAGTTTTAAAATTAACTTTAATAATATTGTTTGAGAAGGAAAAAGTCAAAGTATTGAACAACCTAACCCAACTTTTAACTTCTTAAACAAACATCATCTTTATCAGAGCCAAAACAACAAATTAAGACGGTTTAAAGTATTATTCGACTACTCGAAACAGCCCATTAGCATTAATCTGAATAAACAGCAACAACACTCCAAATACCCCAAATTCCCCAACTTCAAGAAGAATCCACATAAATTAAGGGGACAGTCCCCTCAAGAGGTCTCAAAAAATCGTTTTTTTTTTTTTGCTTAATCGATTGGGCATCTATTTAAGATTATGTATGTAAAGTTTTAGCTCCAAATTCGAAGTATTTCAGGAGTTGCACGAAAATTCAGTCGGTCGCGCACGGTGCCTGGCGGCCGTGTGCGCCAGACACAAAGTGCGTTTTCTCAAAACCATGTTTTCACAATTTGCGGGAAAGATAACTATAAAAGTTATCAACAGATTTTCTTAAACTAAAATTTATTTTATTCAGTATGAAAAACTACTCTATGCGAACTACGGATTTTGAAAAATTCCGATTTTTAATACCTTTTTTATTAACAAATAATTTTACATTTATTAAAAGTCACATTATTTAAAGTCACTTTTTTTTTTGAAATCATAATTTTTCGTCTAAATTTTGGATTTTTGGAATTTCCGTAGTTCACATAGAACAAATAAGTCTGACGAAGAAAACAAAAAAAAAATTTTTGATTTTAGTTGAAAACAGCAGCCGTTGTTCCCGCAAATGGACTCCGACCGTGCCGAAACGCTGCCGGAAAACGTGAAAAACTCAGTCATTTAGAATTTCCCAGATGTAATTTTTTTTGTGAATAAAGTTGAAAGTATGACTAAAACATATCACAAAGTTCTTATGTCTCCGATCTTTCTTTCTGTAAGAAAAAAAATCAGGAAAAAACGCTTTTTTCTCGGACGCTTGAGGGGACTGTCCCCTTAATTGATTAATTAATTGATTGATCGATCCCCGCAACGCAACCCTGGCTATATGAATGAAATTAGCAACAACAATAAAGCGCCTTAGAACAAAGAGTAAAGCAAACAATTAAATATGAATATGAATAATGAACATTACGTTGCCATCGCTGCCCACAAAGAATCCGGGACGCGGTGCGCTGCGCTCGGCGGCGAATGCTGATTGCATTTGCGACTGTGACTGCGCCTGCTGCGAGGATTGACGCAAGTCCTGGTAACCCGATTCCAGCTCCGTGTACGACATTGCGCTGCTGTTTGGGCGTCACTGTGACTACCGTCCGTAACTAGAGGCGCGGTCGCAGCGCGTCACTATGTCAATTAGATTCTCCTTATTTCTGCTCTTCAAACGCTGCTAATTTTTAGTATATTCTGCAGAGAAAGAAGCTGATTGCTGGATGATGCTGATTGCTGGGCGCTTCAATGTTGCGTGATTGTGTGTGTGTGTATGCGTGCATATGTTTGGTTAATCTTTTTGGACAATTTCTTTGCGCAAGTAAATGCAAATATTAAACATTGATTACAAAATTACAATAACAAAAAGGTGAGCACAGTCAAATGCATGAACAAGCATTAGTTTTGCATGTGTAGATTTTGCTAAACTGTGCCAAATTTTTTCGCCTTCGACATTTTGGTTTTTTTGTTTCTTTTTGCTTTGTCGTGTGTACTTTTCTGCAGGCTGGCCCTTGGGGCATCGATTTATTTGCTCTGAATTTTGATTTTTCTTCTTTCTTTCACTTTTCTTAACGCGCTAGCAGAGCGCACACTGCCAAACTCCAGCACTAGCAAATTGCTTCACTCAAATTTCCCAGACATTTTTTAGCAAATTATATAAGTTTCGCAACGTTTCGTTGTAAACGCGAGCAAATTTTCACACCACTTTTTTCACATTACAACGCACAAACAAGCCAGCAGCAAATGGTCCGACTATGAAGCAGAAAATCAGCCAGCCAACTTGGCCGTCGCGTCACCCACGAAAGCGAAATTTCTGTCAAAAAGCAGATTTTTCCTCGGCCACTTTGCAGCGGCGCGCTTTGACGTTTCGGTGCGCGCTGTCTGCAAACAGTTCGCGGAAATCAGCTGTTCGCGCCAGCCGTCGAATGTATCTGCAGCAGGCGCAGATACGCCTGACGACTGACGCCAGCGCGTCAGCTGTTTGTTTATTTACATTGCGCGGCAAACGCGCGTGACGTCACAGCGCAACGCAACTGAGGTGGTGGCACGTTGCATTGAAACGTTGTGGGATTTGTAGTTGTGTGTAGCATTGTTGGTAGTGGGCAATGCAGCCAATGTTGCTGCATCAGAGACCCGCAACGATTCGATTTTGGCCCCTTTTAACAAGCAACGCAGCGTAAAAATGCATATCTACACTGGGAAAAATTTCAGCTCTCGAAAAGTTGCTAATGCATAACAACAAAATTCAAACGGCCAGAAACTAGTTTTATTAACTAAATTAGCAGTGTCAACCTGTACAAATACCACAACACCTTCCAGCTTCCGAATTGTAAAATCTGTAGAGACTATAAATTATTTTGTTAACAAACAGATTATTTTTTTGTAGCATATAAACCGTTAAATATATGATAGATTTTGTTGTTATAGCGCCTCCACAACCTATGCCACAGAGCCACGGTGTCGCGAAAATTGAAGTTTTATTGTGAAAAAGCGGTTACAAATTTAATATTCAAAGTATTGTCCATCACTAGCTATAACTTTTTCCCATTGTTCTGGCAATTCACGAATACCCTTTCTGAAAAATTCGGCCGGCTTTTCCGCTATCCACGAATCGATCCAATTTTTGACTTCTTCATAATTGGTGAAGTGCTGGTCAGCCAGGCCATGTTGCATTGATCGGAAGAGGTAGTAATCGGATGGCGCAAGGTCTGGACTATACGGCGGGTGGGGTAGGACATCCCATTTGAGTGTTTCAAGGTAGGTTTTGACGACCTGTGCAACATGTGGCCGAGCATTGTCATGTTGCAAAATTACCTTGCCGTGCCTTTGTTCATATTCCGGCCGTTTTTCGCGCAGTGCTCGGCTCAAACGCATCAATTGTCGTCGGTAGACTTCCCCTGTGATCGTTTCATTCGGTTGCAACAGCTCATAATAGATCACACCCAGCTGGTCAAACTTTTTTGGCTGTCCGGGCCGTTCATCGTCCTTCAAGTCCAAATTGCCACTTTTGAACCGTGCAAACCACTTCTGGTACGTACGCTCAGCTAGAGCATGCACCAAAATACGATGACTTTCGGAAGCCTTTTTCTTCATATTGAAGTAATGAAGAAAGTACTCCCCGCAAAAACACTTTATTCGGCACAAAATTCGACATTTTCAGAGTAAAAAAAAGTATTGTTGTTTACGCTTCAGCTAAATGACACATACTGATTCTGAAACTATATGACAATAGCTTTCCAACACATATTTGGAAAGGTGAATCACTCTTCACAAAATCAAGTTACGCCATCTGTTAGAAAACCGCACGAATTAACCGGTACCCCTATTACAATGGACTAAACTCAGTTAATATTGCGAGGTGCGTTAGTTGTGTCGACAACTGTACGAACATTTGTTTGATGCATGATCAAACTGTATGTGGCATCAATTTATTACGATGAAACATTACCTTCTTAAGAATTAATGATTTTTGGAAGAATTTTTTAATTCTAAAAAGTTTAATTAAAGCTGAAGTTCATTGTTAGGGGACGCGGAAAACATCATCACACTGGCAAATGATGCCACACCCCTTTGATCATCGCTTATTGGAAGCATGGTTGGCAATGATATGAAATGCCTAATGTATAGTAACTTCTGCTTTATTTGCAATTAATTAACCAAATCCAATCAATAATGTGAATACGTACGTCTCACTGGCAATTCAGCTATGCATTAGTTTATACATATTTATTTTTCAGTCAAAGTCAGGCACTGTACTCAATGCAGGGTATAAAAAAGTCGCTCGAGACCGACTGCAACTTTTCGTTACTAGTACGTACTAGTAATATTTAGTTTGAAGCATCTGATATGAAGGAAATATATAAAAATATTCCGTAATGTCAATTTCACGTCACATCCCAAGAAATTACTTACACCAACTTACATCAATTTCAACTCACATCTGAGTTAATAACACAATCACTAGCCGCTTTTCTCCTTTTAAAATTTACAAACGTTAATTGTCAGCAAAACTGCAACGAATCCGAGCGGCCGGATGTCGCTGTGCAGCATCTTATCTCGAAGCACTTTGCCGTTATAACCACATCCTCGGCACCTGCAACCGCTCTCACATTACTACGGCAACCGCAGGCAGCAAATCGTAGCAACCCACTTGTTTAGTTTCACTTCGTGTTCGTTGAAATATTTTTTTCATATTCAAAAATTCAATTTGGAAAGACGATAGACGAAAAATCATATTTAATTTGATATTTAGTTTGATTACACAGATAATAGAAATTCCTTACCAAATCACGGGGTCCGCTCAACATAGTCGCCATGCTTAATTGTCCGCCGAGCGAGAATGCCGACAGGTCGAAAGTCGTCCACAAGAAGCCCATTGTGCTGTCGTCGCAGCGCTACGAGCGACTGATGAACAACGCCACTCAGGCGAGCAAACTGCGTGCCCTGAAGGAGTCGGAGGAGGAGGAGAAGTACCGCCAGTATCTGAAGGACGGGTCCGATGCGCTGGTGGCCCATTTCAGGGGGAACATACAGCGGACGCAGGAGGAGAAGATGGCCGATGTCAAGGACCAAATGGATAAGAAGATGATAAAGAGTGAGCACGAATTCTTACCACAAAGTCAAGCGGGCTCTTCAATATGAGTGCAATATATTCACGCGAGTAGTGTAGAGATTTGGAGGCCGTGTTTTCATAGCCACTTTAACCCAGCCAAGCCGAATGTGCACGCAGTACAACTGTTCTTTTATGGTGCCGTTAAATTTATTGGTTAACTTTAATATGCCGTTAGTACTACACGGCCGGCATGGCCGAGTTAACGGTCTAAAAATTTTACTTTTGTTTACATGCCTTAGTTGTGAGCAACCCACGCAGTAGATCCTGAATATGTTTAAAAAGTAGAAATAGACTGCAATGGTTACTGTTATAACCTAATTTTTTTCTGTATATGCAGTAAAGGAATCGTACGACCAGGCCAAGGAGAACGAGGCTCAAGTGCGTCGCGAAAAAGTGGCCAAGGCGCAGCACTTTATCGAGCAACTGAAACCGGGACCCCGAGAACTGCATTCCGCCGCCATACAGAGTGAGGTGCTGCGCGCTCGCAACGTGCAGCGCAACATCAACGAGGAGTTCGAGAGGGTCGTTAAGAAGCAGGAGTGTGTCGACAACCTAAAGTGCGATTATCAGAATATGGCATTCATCAATGAGGAGGCGAAGCGCATGGAGGACAAGCAGAAGAACAACATCAGCTACAAAAAGGAGATGCTGCAGACGATCAACGAGTGCAGTAAACAGCGCGCCGAGTACAAGAAGCAGCTGCTGAAAGAGCAGCAGGCCGAACGAGAGGCCATGGATCAGGAGATAAAGGCACAAATCGAGAAAGAGAAGGCGATAATGGAGAAGAAGCGTGCCGCCCTGCGAAAGAACGCCCTGGAGGCGATGAAGATGGTCGAGCAGCGCAGACTAAGTATGACCGTTATTTCAGCTGTTATCACTGGTGCTTGCAGGGTCCCAGGCTGCGTCTAATAATTAGTAATACTCAAACATATTAAGTACTTACATTTTCAAGTATTTCTGTCAAGTACTATCGGCAGTGCCATAAAGTGGAACTTTATCTGAAAGTCGTCAAGCACCAGTGTTATCGCCAATAGTGCAAACAGTTTGTTGATTCGTATTGATTAAAATATAATAATTTCCCACGCAGGAGAGCGCATGACCGACGAAATTGAAGAACGTCTGTGCAGCGTCTACAATCTGGGCAAGACACATATTGATGTCGTTAAAACCGAAAAGGAAAAGAAAACGGCGACCGAACGTCAGTTGGCCGCTGAGGCCAACGCCCAGTACCTGCAGTGCATGCAGGAGAAGATCGAGGATCTCGACGAAGAGCGTATTCGCCGCGACATTAGTCGCATGCAGCTGAAATTCACTGCCGAGGAGCAGGAGAAGATACGCAAGGACAAGGCGGCTAAGCAGGCACGCATCGAGGCCTACATGCGCGACATGCAGGCGCAGAAGGAGGCCAAGCGTCGCGCCGACGAGGAGAAGCGCTTCGATATGGCGCAACGCTTCAAGAACTCCGAGGTGAATACCTTGTACGAGCAAGCGCAGAAGCAAGAGCGCCTGCGCAAGGTGAACGAGGTACGCGTCACGTTGAAAGCGCAGGACGAGGAACAGAAGCGCCGACTCAAGGCAGAGAAGGAGGCGGAACCGAAGGAGGTTGACGCAAAGAAGGACCGGGAGGATCAGTTCTTCTTCGAGTATGCACGTAACCTCATGGAGGACGCACAGAAGAAGGAGCGTCCGCTGTATCCGTTCATCAAGGTGGTGCAGCAGTACAAGCGCGATCGGAACATTGAATGCGACCGCAAAACACCGAAACACCTGGTGTCGCAAGTCGGCATCGGCGTGCGTGCGGCGGGCGACAGCAAGGCATCCGAGGCCGAACACGCCATCAAGTTGCAATCGGCGTCGAAGATGGGCGTCGGTGACAAGGACCGCCACAGGCTTCTCAGGGATGAGAAGGCGATCAAAGAGAGCATACTGGAGAATTGTCTCAAGATTTCCGAGATTATCGCGGCCGAAACGAAAGACAAGAAAAGTCAAGAGCGTCGCAGGACGATCGACTGCTTGCAGCCAGGCAAGCGTCTGACCAAAGATCCCACAGTGAACTCTTGTAAGGAACTATTGAAGGAGGACCCCAACAAGGTGCGCTACACTATGTACGAACTAAAGAGAATGAACCAATTCGCGCCCACTTCGGCTAGCAAATAGTAAGTTTTCAGCGTTGCTGGTGCTTTGTATTCCATTTTATTCAGTTGTTCTTCTGCTATTCGTTTGTGCATAAATATTTATGTATATAAAATCAACAAACATAGTTTTTAATTGTACGTTAATGTAAAAAGTGTGGTAAAAGAGTCGGGATTTTATCTCGTTTTCTGTGCAGTTACAACTTTAGACAAGATTAATGTTTTAGTTTCTGAGTGCGTTGTGTTAAAAATGTCGACTGCGTCGATGTTGGAAGCTCATTTATGAACTCTTGGGGAGCTGTAACAAAAAAATTGTAATTGAGAATAACATTTCTCAAAGCTGAAATTACACACATTACCGCTTCCTGTTCATGGTGAGAATCTTAGTTTTGATTCGCTTGCGATCACGACTGATAATCTCCATGCGCTCCTTAATGGTGGTTTGAAAAAAGACCAAATGAAGTGTACGACTGGCCGATGAGAGCTGCCAAAAATGTAAAGTATGATGTTAGAAACTAGGACATCAACACGAAAATCAGCCACTCACCTGTTGCAGTAAACGTGCCTTCAACTTAATGTTGTCGGGCACATTGGCCTCAGCCGGATTTTGGGTGGTCTCCAAGTGTAAGTTTATGACGAAGATCAGCGTGTCCCGGATGGTCTGCACAATGCGTTGAATCTGTTCGGTTTGGAAGAGGCGACGCACCAAATAGCCGCGAACATGAGCGTTTATTTTAGTGGCAGCGGCTGTTCGGCGTTGTGTTTCCTCCAGCTGCTGTTGGGACTATTCAGTGTGGCATGGCATTAGTGTATTCACAACGAATTATAGAAAGTAAATTCAATGCTGAGTAAATGCTTCCTAGGTGTGGCGGCTCAGACGGACAGACTTTGAGATTGAAGCGCAGATGTATAAATATTAATATGCAGATTAATAAACTATGGACAGACTGACTGATCTATTAACAGACGGACCTTTTAGCTGATTAATTAAAGAGCAGATGGAGCTAAGAGCAGATGAAATTACTGCTGAATAAACAAATATTTGTATGACTAAACGCAAAGACAACAGAAAACCGGGCAAATGACTGCTACTTGTTTTCCTTTTGCTTTAAAATTAAAGCATCTTCTTGCCGCATCTTTCTTTGCATACACCCACCCAAAACATTGACAATTTACATTCTACAGAAATCATTGGATATTTCCTGCAAATCTTTGGTATGCACAATTAAGCTCGCTGAACCGTTTAACTGAAAATATTTCTGCTATTTCGTATTTATTATGAAAATGTTTGTTCGCTTCTGTAATTGTCTCTTACAATCACTACAACTTTCTTAATTTTATTCACATGATTAAATTTCGGATTTGTATCAACAATTTTCTATTCTACGAAAACGCACTCAAGTTGCCACTGAAATCTGGCAACGTTTTTGCAAAATTTAAGCTGCAACTTGAAAGCAGATTCTGGGAATTTTTAACTGATGGATTTTTAAATTTAACAATACAACTACATAGTTAATGAATTTCGATCGTAAAGGCTGATTTCAGCCTTGTAAATTTTGCTATTAAAAATTTTGTTAATTTTGTATAGAAGAAAAGTTTCTTGTATCGTTTTGTTTTCAAAAAATTTAGATCCAAATTGGTCCTTTACTTTATCCGCTGCAAGTAGAAATCAGCCTCATTAGGAGGGGATTAGTACGAAGGCACATGCACTTGGAGTCATGGGGGATTACAGTTTGGTACTTTGCTATTTCATAGTTAAGGCTTAATGTGTTAGTCTTGCGTTTGCTTCGAGTTTTTAAGTATCGAAATCTGGCACATTCCGTCCCAATTGTTAGTAGGATAAAGCTTGTGAAAGAGAAAGAAACAAATTTTATTGATTTTACAGAACAGATGTGGACTACAACGTTTGCTGTTTGAAACAAGAAAATTTCCCAGTTGCAACAACAAATGTTTACGATTTGAATGCAATTTCATTTACAAATTGTACAAAGTTGAATCAGAATTTTATGTATTAAAGTATGTTTTGTTGAAGATTTGTAAACTGAAAAAATACTTTAATACTGATTATTTATATTGTCATTCTTATAGGAAACTTTCTCCTTTTTATATTTAAATTTAGTTAAAATGCTTCACGGTCTACTAAAGCTTTCTAAAAAAATGTCATAGAAAATTCAAACTTTGTACAAAGTGCTTCTATTTAAATTAACATTGTAAAAATTAAAATTAAAGAAACAACAATTTTACTTTACTAAAGCGTCATGAAATTAAGGTAAAAGGAAGAAAAGTAATTCAAAACAATACTTTCATAAAAAATTTCATGTTTTAAATAAGAAAAATGTTACTCTTAACTACTTTTCAATTTAAAGTTAAAGATATTCTACAATAGTTTTCAAGTTTTTACTTTTATCAGCTAGCATAATGATTACAAGAAAATTATCAGACTGTTTCCGTACCGTTTTCGCTTTTAATATTTTCGAGTTTAGTGTACATTTTTGTTCGAGTGTTCAGACTTCTTGCATACAAATTGCGCTTCTCTCATGCTTTACAAGTCTGGGCTGCTGTAGTGTTGAACTTTTAATAAAATTTTCTAAGCTTTAGGTTATTAGGAATTTAAATCT
The DNA here is from genome assembly GCA_964056695.1 of Melieria picta. Taxonomy (NCBI): domain Eukaryota; kingdom Metazoa; phylum Arthropoda; class Insecta; order Diptera; family Ulidiidae; genus Melieria; species Melieria picta. Next base: position 39,941,016 of record OZ057398.1, read on the forward strand.
AAAATTTAATGCAACGACTGAGTTTAGTTAGCACAAAAATTAGTCAGCCGACTGGAGCCGGTTGCCGGCTGGTTCGAGTGAGAATAAATTTTTAAACTCCAGCGAGTTGCATACATTAAATTAGAACAACATAGACACTTTTAAATTTATATGAACAATGCTGACAAAATTGTTGACTCTTGATTGCCATTTCACGGTTAAACTCAATGCAAGTTTTTTTTTCATATTTCTTCTTTTTTTCACAATTTAAACTTTAGAAAAAATCATGAAATCTTTACTTTTAAGACAAAAATAGTTAATTTCAATCTAATCTCAATGACTGACTTTGATCCTTTGTTTTATAGTTTTCTGTCATCAAAGAAGACACCAGCGCATCGAATTTAATCACATTTATATTTAAGCAAAGATTTTAAATCGATCATTATATATTTATAAGATTCAACACATTTTCAATCGTCCACAAATATCCACAAACGAAAATATTGTTGCCTTCACTAATGGCACTCAGCATTTAAAAGGTTGGGATTTGTATGTTAGTTAGTTTTTGGTACTTTTCTTTCAAAAACAGTTTCCAAACTCCGGTGCTCTGATAATTTTCTTGATACAGTTCTTTTGATTTCATTTCGACTCAGAACGTCAGCACTCGTTCAACGCAACGTTTTTGGTTGTTGGGTTCTACTGAAAACTTACACGTCTGCTGGTGGACGAAGCCGATGGGCTGCTCGGTGCTCCCCCGCCGCCGTTGCCACATCCGGGCGACGAGAGCTCTCCCCCGGCGAACAGGCGCCGCCGCGGAGTGTAGCGGCCGCCGGGCATGGAGTAGGAGTTCATGGGATTCGAGCAGACGGACAGATCTGTCCGTATTTCGTAGGGCTGCGTCGACGTCGCACATATGGACGCCGAAAGTATAGAGCTCGTGATGCTCTGCGACGGCGAGCGCAGCGCATATTCACTGCATTCGGATTTGCTCGTCGGCGAGAGGTCCGCTGGCATGACGCCGCCCGGCATATAGACGCCCGTGTTGCTGGGCGTGTGCATCTGCAAGTGGCCCATTTCGACGGTCAGCTGCTCAAAGAGCTTCTGTTGCTGATGCTCGAAGGCCATTTGCATGCGCTGCTGCTCTTGCTGTTGCTGCATAAGCAGCTCCATGAAGCGCTGTCGGTGGTCGGCTTCGATTTCGCTAAGCAGGCCGATGGGAGAATTGCGCGCGCTGTCTGTCAATGCGCTCTTGGTACTGGTTTGTATGCTGGGCATTGAGGAGCGCAAGTTCACTTGCTTTGAAGCTTTGGTGCCCGAGGACGACTTCTTAAGTTGACGCGCGACGCGGGCTTTGCCAGCGATCTTGCTCTCGTATGGCGAGCGTTTGTTCTTGAAGAGCAGCGTGTTACTGGTCGGGTACGACGGCGCTGATCCGCCACCGTGGGCAATGTTGGTCGAGGAAGCCTTCGACTGCAGCCGCATGGCCGAACCGCGTGACTTCCCTTCGACTTTCTGCACACGCTTCGCCTTGGACTCGATGGTGTCACGCATGGCGCTCCGCAAGGCCGTTGTGCGTTTGGTTGTGTTGGGCGATCGCGTGTTCTGTTGTCGAATGTGTTCCAACAGCGCCTGTGACGGGCTGTCTAGCGTGAACGAGTTGGAGCGCACGAGACCGTTTTCGGATTGCGTCCCAACCGACACATCCAAATCGCTTATTACCGTATCGCTTATTGCCGTCGTCTGCTCGTTGAGCGGATTTAGCGCGGGACTGGTGGCGGAGCGCTTTGGTGGCTTCAGTGAAATCTGCTCATCTTCGACTCCAATTTCTTCCTTATAATGATTGAAGGGGTTTCTATCGCTTGGAATATTGGAGACCTTCTGAGGGTTCACTTCCTTCCTTCCTTCGTCGTGCATTGCCAACTGAGTGGAATTGTAACTTTCATCCGAGCTGCAATCGTCATAGTACGCTTTCTGCTTAATTTTCCCTGAGCTCTTGTTCGTGTTGCCAATGTCCAGATTAGTGTTGGCGTCTATGCTGTCGCAGAAACTGCGATTGGCTACCAGCGGTGTTGGCGGATCGACGCAGATCGCCGGTATAGCCTTAATTGAATTTCCCATGGAAAAGTTCATCGGTTTCTTATCGGACATGAAGTTCAGGTTAGCCTTCTCCTCGACGTCGCGAATGTTGCTGTTTCGCTGCATGCACTCATACTCGCTAATGGGCATGATGATCGTGTTGGCGCGATTGTCGTAAATGAGTGTCTCTGATTTCTGCAGCTTTTGCATGCGTTCCACCAGATTCGTTTCCGACGTTTGCGTGCTGGGTGTGGCGCTGCCGGGCGGTGAGCTCACACCAATGCTGCAGTCCATGTACGAGTGCCTCGGCGGCATGGACACATTGCCGCTGTCAGCCTCGTGTGCCTTCATGAGGTTCGTAAGCAGCATGAAGGATTCCTCTGCCTGTCGCTGCGCGTCCAGCTCGATTGAGCGATGCGATAGGCTCCCGCTGCCACTGCCGCTGCTGTTCGCCTGGCTGCGCGGCGTACCATCGCCCTCCACCATTTCCTCCACCATCGTGAAACCGCCGGAACTGCGCATGTTGCGTCGGCGGTTGTCCTCCAAGTTCTGCTCCACGCGGATGGCGCGCTCCCTGAGCCTCGCCATCTGGCGGCGCTTCTCCGTAGTCATCTGCAAAATACAACCCGTAAACAAACGGAAACCGAATGCTCCACTGGCGGTTCCGAACCAGTGACGCGCAACGCACACACCCCACAATCTGCAGCTCACAACTTGCGGCTGCCTCTACCTACCAGCGGAGGCAAAATGGGAACTCCATCGATGCGGAACTGCGACACGAACCGCACTGCCCGCGAGCGCTGGATGCTCTTGGGCAGTGCCGCCGCTAGTCCCAATGGCTGGTCCAAGCTCCGTAGAGTTTCCATTTATAGCAAAAGAATTCGCTTTTGAGGCCGTGTGACGGTCACTAATTTAATTAGGCTTGTCGAAATGTTGCTCTTTTAGGATTTCTTCGGCACAAGTATTGTGAAGCTGTATTAATCCATTTAATTTTTGAATATTATAAATTTTTTTCCCTCGATGTATTCCAAAAGAAATGTTATTTAATTTTGCTCATTCAAATTTTTGAATACTTCAAACTTCTCGACTGGTTGCTGTTTCCAATTCGCCGTTTGTCTTTTGTTTTCACTTGTGCTCCTTTCCCGCGTTGCTCTGACAACGACTGGTGTCTTGTGCGCTATTTACGCGCCTCGACAGCACAACAAAAATAATCCTTCACTTTATGGTGTTTAATAAATTATTCACATAAACTATACTGAAAAGAGCGCAGTTTTTTACGCCGCGGCAATGGAAAACAACGAGCGCACTTTCACGTCCGTTTGGCTGGCTGCACTTTGTGCAGACGGCCCATTCGCAATAGTGCAATGAGGTCAGCTAATTGAAAAGTGTGCATGAAGTTAAATTATAATATGATCCATGAGCAACTAAACCACGATTCGATGGTCTAGGATTTTTGGAAACTTGTAGTTTTCATACAGAAACTTTCGACTTCCAAATTTGAATCAGATTTGCATGCGGATCAAGAGCACCATAAACAGTAAAGAAGCAACACTGGGCCTGCATATGTTCAGCCCTTTGGTATGAATACCAACAATTGTGAATGAATTTTTGCAGTGGGAATAAATATTGCGAAATTATGGCGGGAAGCAGATAAAGTTAAATCTGCTCATTTACACCAGAACTAAAAGCAAAACCCCAGGCATGAGCACAAGTAAAAGACTAGGTTCGCCCATGAAGCACCAAAATGAGTTGTCCACAAAGAAAACCAAGTTAAATGACGTACAGGAAACCATCATAAAACAGTCAAGTGCAGATAATGTACTCGAAGTTGAGTCACTGGATTTTATGTTCGAGGATGATGATTTCGATTTGGCGTTTTGCGCTGATGAAGCGGCAGAGGCATCATCTTTGGACCTGAGCGTGTGGCGGCGTTGTGTGGTGAATGGGTTGCGCCGGGAACAAAGCACTTTTGACCTCGTCCTAATGGTAAGTGCGGCGGAGCACGCTCAACAGGACAAGGAGAATGCTGTCGCCACAAGCAAGTGCCACTTGCAAGGGCCTTGGGGCCACACACGCGTCGAGGTTGGCGACATTGTGTCGTTACAAGCGGTGTGGGATGCGCAAATCAATGCCTACAAAGTGGACAAGGACAATGGTTACTGTGTCACCAATCCCGATGTACTCATTTCCAACACCAATGTTGTGGGTGCGCTTTTCTGCCGGCGAAAGGCAGTGCTGCAGGATCGCTTCAAAGGCATCGATGCCAACAACAAAGTGGTAAGTGCCATGGAAGGACATGAGTGAAGCCAGGTCCGATTTAATTGCTAATTGGTTCATTTTGTACACAGATGATCATTGGCTCGCTAGTGCATGAATTACTGCAGACCGTACTCACCAGGAGCCTACAGACGCGCTCGCAGATCGAGGCTGCGGCGCAGGAGTTGCTTAATTCGCAAGAGGTCGCTTACTCGCTCTATGCCGGCTTGCTGACGCGCGAGGAGGTGGCGCACGAAGTGGCACAATTCGTGCCCAAAATAGTTGCCTTTGTGGAGCAGTACGTGCAGGGCCGAGATCCAGCGTTGGTATGTGCCTAAGTTTGAGTTTGTCATGTGTGTTTTACCCATCGGTTCTTTGGTCTTTGTACAAAGCTAGAAAAGGATACATTTCAAGGTGCCATCACGCAGATTGCCGACATCGAAGAGAACGTGTGGGTGCCACAGCTGGGACTCAAGGGCAAGGTAGATGTCACTGTACGCGTGAGACGACGTAAACATGCATCCGTCAGTGACCATCTAGTGCAGCATGTCATTCCCCTGGAGCTGAAAACCGGACGCGCTTCCTTCTCCATGGAACACAAAGGCCAAGTCGTTCTCTACCAAATGATGCTGTCTGCCATTGGTCGAGAAACGCGCTCCGGCTTGTTGCTTTACCTGCGCGAGGGCATTATGCGCGAACTGCAAGGTGCCCGCAATGAGCAACGTGATCTTGTCTTGCTGCGCAATGATTTTGCCAACTATCTAAGTCATGAGCCGTCTTTGCCAGTGACTAATGCAGCGCTCGCTCTTAATGGCGGCAAGTTTGTACAGCCGCTGACATTGCCCGAACCAATATCTCATCACAGCGCCTGTGGCAATTGCGCTTACGCAACGATTTGTTGCGCTTTCGCCAAAACGGACCCAGATCTGCAGCTGCGTGATGGACATCCCCTGCAGAAGGTGATGCAATCAGTCACGGATCACTTAACTTCGAAGGACTATGAGTACTTCATACGGTGGTGTGGGCTGCTGTCGCTAGAGGAACAGGAAGCAAAAAAGTCAAATTTCACACGCTCGCTGATGACGGAAACGCCAGAGGTTAGACGACGCAACGGACGAGCTGTATTGGACTTGCAACTGTGCGGTGATGTTGTCTTTGATGAGACGCGCTATTTGCACACATTCACTTTGGCGAAGCACGACCAGAAAGAAGAGGAGGACAACGGGGAATTGGACTTGACTCTATGTGGTGTAAGACAAAGAACAGTTCATATCAACAGGAAACAGTTCTGATTTGAGTTATTTGCAGTTCTCCCTTGGTGAATATGTAATTGTCAGCTCGCGGCAGCGCTTGGCTATTGCAGCCGGCTGCATCTACGACCTCACCGAAGCCACAATCTCCATAAGCTTGGAGCGTAATCTGCGCAAAAATTACGCCACCCAGCGCTTCATCATAGACAAGTACGAATCGCAGTCGGGCAACGTTTTTAATTTTACGAATTTGGGTTTATTGCTGGAGAACACTGAGCGAGCGACTGCTTTGCGTAGCATTATTGTCCAACTAGCGCCTCCTACATTCTGCAAAGTTTTGCCAAAAATCATTGCCACCGAGGGTGCCGACATCTTGAAGCAACTGAATGGTGTGCAGCGCACTGCTGTGTTGAAAGCGCTGACCACAGAAAGTTTTTTGCTCATGAAAGGTTTGCCAGGCACAGGTCAGTGCGTTAAAACTTTTATTACGATTGTGATTTATGATGAAAATTGTTTTACTTTGCAGGCAAAACGCAGACGCTGGTGGCCATTGTGCGGTTACTCCACTTAATGGGTAAATCGGTGCTTATTACCAGCCACACGCACTCGGCAGTGGACAATGTCTTTGTACGTCTAAAACCACACAATTTACCGCTGCTGCGCTTGGGTTCTGGCGCACGCATCAACTCGCAACTGCAAGATTGCAGTGAGAGCGCGCTGCTTAAAGATTGCCACACAGTCGCAGAAATAGACAGCAAGTACGCAGCATACTCAATTGTGGGTGTAACTTGCCTTGGCTCCGCACATTCACTCTTCCTGCATCGCAAATTTGACTACTGCATAGTGGACGAGGCCACACAGGTGATGCAGCCCACCGTCCTGCGTCCGCTCTTCTTTTGCCAACGCTTCATATTGGTTGGCGATCCCGATCAACTGCCGCCGCTGATACGTTCGGCCGAAGCGCGCCTCCGTGGTGCTGACGAATCACTTTTCCAGCGGCTGGACTCGCCGCAAGCCACTGCGGTGCTAACACTACAGTATCGCATGAACAAGACAATCACCCGCCTGGCCAACAGGCTCACCTACAAAGGCGAATTGCAATGCGCCTCCCACGATGTGCAATTGGCCACGCTGAAGCTGGGTCGCCTTACCACCGGCAGCACAGTTGAAAAGTGGCTGCAACGTGCACTGCACACACACATCGATCAGGCCGTGTTCCTGCTTGACACCAAAGACTGTGCCGAACGTTCGTCGGCATTTGCTTCGGCCAAGCACAGCAGCACTTGTGCCGCCATTGAGCAAAGCTTTGCCGAGTCTACAATTGCTGCCACCGTCAGTGCCCCCGCAGCCCCAAGTCCCACCAAGCGCAGTGCACGCAGCCGCCTATCAAAGTATACCAACTACTGCGACGCGGCAGTGATTTTCCGTCTTCTACGCACAGTACTTGCCGCAGGTTGCAGCGCCGAACGCATAGGCGTCATAGCGCCCTATAGAGCCCAGGTCGAGTTACTGCGCAAGCTGGCCTTGCAGCATCACGCACACTACAAAAGCGCGCAGCCTTCATTGGACTTTGCAGGTGTTGAAGTGAACACCGTGGACCAGTATCAGGGCCGCGACAAAGATCTCATACTGTACTCGTGTGCGAGAACGGGCAGCGCGGACAGCGAGGAGCGTGCGCGTGATGCAGAAATATTAGAGGATAAGCGGCGCCTCACTGTGGCGATCACGCGTGCCAAGCACAAGTTGGTGCTAGTGAGCGATGTCACCTGCCTGCGGCAGTACACACCCTTTCGCTCGCTGCTCGAGCACATGCCCAGCCACTGCAAGCTGCAGCTCGAAGACGGCAAACTGGACTTTAGCTGGCAGCAGCTGCTCGACGCACTCTCACAGGTTATTAGCGGCTGATTTAATCTTAATTTCAATAGAACTTAGATCTAAGTTGTTTTTTTATTATGACTGCACTGCTGTTAATTTAAGTCATGTTGAAAAATTAAGCCCACGAAAAGTATGTCTTGACTTGAAATTTGGCGTTTTATTGTGGAGCATGATGTCGCCAAGAACGTCCTAGCGTCCACCAGATCGGAAACTTCGACGGGAAATGGATGCACGAAGTGACCAGTAGGCGCGGCGTCGACACTGGCTTAGAGCTCAGTTGCCAGTAATGCTTGTTGCAGTTCTGGAGCAGCTGTGAAATTTGAGGACAATCGTGACACACCATTTTCCAATGTCCACTGCGTACTTACGTCTTGGCCACCACCACAGCAGCTATCAATGATACAGCCCATCTTTCGTAAAACTTCGAACAGTTCCTATTGCGCCACGACTACTGATGACTGATGTTGCGTGCTTTACGTACCCCCCACATGAGGTCGAATATCTTTGCGTGAGACGTGAAGTAATAAGTGATTTCGAAATGTTTTCAAAGTTTATGTCGCCCGCTTTTGAGATCTTTTGAAAACACACAGCAACGTAGTTTGATCGTCACCTTTCTAGTACACACAACCCAGTGGAAAAAAGTCTGCGCAGCTGCCGAATTGTCTACCGAATGTTTGCAGAATGAAATATCGACAGATCTTTCGGTGGATTTATCTCAATCTGGTCTACGAGAAGAATGCCGCTCTACAAATTTAGGTAAAGTTTTTCTTTTGGATTTATTTTTTAAATTTTGTTTAGCTAATTATTTGACCCTTGCAATTCGAAGTGTCACCGTATAAAAACCAAAGCAAATTTCGGCTTGGTGGCTGCCTTTCGAAGGAAATGGCAGACCCAATTGCATAAATTGCATCTTTATTGCCGTAATGGCGCGACGTCTGCACAGACAGGTTTTACTCACTGCCCGCTGTCTGGCTCCCGCACTGATTTTCTGCGGCAAAAAAATTAAAACATCAACAAAAGCTGAAATGGGCTAGTGGGCCTGCGCAGCCGAACCGCGTCTGATGTCTTCCTGTCCACATTGCATTTGTCAAACCGCCGCTGTCGCTCGATGCGCACAGATCATTGTTATGCGACTAGCAAACAAAAACATTTTGCAGCGCCTCTATGGAACCGCTCACCGCCGACTGCACTTTCACCATCGTTTGTTGGTGACTGCAAGCTGCTTCCCCCATGCATTCCCGCTTGCAGTCGCCGCACCGCAGACGTTGTCGCCGAGTTGTCAGCGCATTTGATTTAGCACACTGTGTGCCGCCATCGTTTGCCTGCGAAACACGCATTTCATAAGCAACAACTTCATCGGCGACAACGACGACAACACAGTGGCAACGACGACATCGGCATCGGTAACAGCGTCAACGCCGCCGCCATCGCCACTGCCAGCAACATCTGCAGAGACAGCGGCAGCCCACAAAGCACTATTGTGCTGCTTTTGTGTGCAGAAAACACGGTCTTGTTTTTGTTGCTGGCGACGTTATTTAATACGCATTCATGGCAATAACTTGTAATCCGTCGCTTATGGTTTTTCTTGATTCACACTTTACGCGCTCAAAGTCGATTTGAGTTACTTGTATGCCATATTTTGTCGCAAATTGCTCGGCCATTGAGATGTTGCGCCTTTTGTTGCAGACAATGCTCAGGCATTGGCTGCATATCAGATGGAGAAATGATAGAGGCTGCTGGGGTCCATTGATGTTTAGCTTAAATAGTGTAAACTGTTGTTAGACTTGCGTTCTTTACAGGTCGTTTGCATTTTTGTCTTTCAAGGAGAACTCAAGATCAAGTAGAATATATGAGTGGCAACAGTGATTCATTGATCATTCAGCATTGAACATCAACCCAGAGGATAGTGGGTTCAAAGTCCCATTTAACAAATTCAAAATGAAGGAAATTTTTTATTCAGCTACCCTCTGCCCTTTCAGCAGGTAGCAGCAAGCAACTTCTTGGTATAAAATTTGTGTTGCTTTCTAAAACGCTTTAATGTTTTTTTAGGAAATGAATTAAACCAGTTGATATCTTTTTACTTTGGTATTATGATGCAATATTAAAGAGGCTAATATCTGCGCAAATCAGTGGTGCAAAGCTGCAATTTTTACTGAGCCAGAACTCCTCAATAGGCTGAAAAAACATTCAAGACTCGAGCACAGGGCCAGAAACTCCCAATGCTTCCCAAATTATTCAAGACTGAGGCTCTCGAAAGTATTCCCAAAGGACCTTAACTCAAATCCAAGCTCACTAACTTCGTCTGGGAAAATTTTACTGCAACAAGTCACTGGACACTGCGGAAACATGCTAAGCTTTGGACTAAACCAGGTAAACACTTGTGGCTTCTGCTGTGAACGTAATCCGTAAACAGCAGCAGATGAGACTTTAGTTATATATTTTTATAGCGGAATGCAAAAAATCGCCTAAAACAAACCACCATATTTATATTTGTTATTATAATTAAATATGCCTGACTTTAACTACAAAGAAAAGAGCAAGAAAGATGAAGATTAAACCATATCTTCTAAAAGGTTATCGTGCTAGTTAACCCTGCAATTGTGCGGGTATTTTAAGGGTCACAAGGGACAGGATACAAAATCCTGCGCAACAAAATTGGCCAACCTTGAACTTCTGTCGTTCTAAAGAACTTTTCTCACTTAAAAGGAACCAGATTAGAACTATGGTTGGTGTTCTGGACGATCACTGTTTGATTCGAGCCCAAGTAAGAAGATTGGGTTTGCTTTCAAATGACTTCTGTGGTAGTCGTACAGGCGAGAAAGAAGAAAAAAAACATTCCACCTTCTATGTACTTGTTCTGCTTTATTTCAAAGAATAAAGAGTCATTTGGGTATCTTTTTCTTTGAAAATCTAGGGGATCTAGTCGATATGACTATACACAGTCTGCTAGAATCCATGAGAAACTGAAACTAATTCAATGAGTGCGCGAACTAAAGTTAAATTGATTGTGGTATCACAATGTGCCTTCATGGCCTAAGTGAGTTCTGCCTTGGGACAGCCACTTCTTTTTACCTGCCTAAGAGATCACACGCACAAAACTGCGTCAATGTCATAATTTTGTAAAACTTTAAATAACTGAAACCCCTTAATTTCGAAACTTTCTTCGAAAACATATTAAAACTGTTTATTTTTGTAAGTTTTTTAATTTTTTATATTTGATAATGTATTTGTTATTTATAAAAGTTTCTTAAATCAATGGCTCCTTCCAAAAGAATATTGAAATATTCTTTTCAAAACAGAAACAACACTTGTAAAAACTTATATAAAGAATCAATAAAAACTTGAAGGTTCCAGTCACTCTTCCAAAGAATAAAAAAAAATTGGTTAATTACAATTTCCTGACTAAAATAATTACGAGAGTAAATTAAAAAAAACACATTTAAAATGTTTATTTTTGTAGAGTTTTTATTTATAAAAGTTTCCAAATTCAATGACTCCGTCCAAAAGAAGATTGGAAAATGTTTTTAAAAACAGAAAATAATTTAAAAACACCTATCAAAACTTATTTAAAACAGAAAACAATTTTAAAAACACTTAGAAACTTAATTTCAAAAATAAAAACTTGTTGGTTTTAAAAACTGCAGTCACTCTTTCAAAAAAAAAAAAACATTGGTCAATAATCTGAGTAATCTGTGGAAGAGATATGACCGAAACACTTTCCTCACTAAAATGATTACTAGAGTAATTTAATAAAAAACCAATGGATAATATTTGTTTTTGTATGTTTTTTTAATTAATTTTGTATTTATAAAAGTTTTTAAATTCAATGGCGCCGCCCAAAAGCAGATTGGAAAACGGTTTTAAAAACAGAAAAAAATTGAAAAACACCTATCAAAACTTAAAAAAAAAAAAAAAAAACTTGGTTTTCAATACTGCAGTGACTCTTCAATAATGTGAGTATCAGATCTAAATAAATTTTGTGAAAGAGATATGACCGAAACAATTTCCTTACTAAAATAATTGCGAGAGTAAATTAAAAAAAAACACATGAATACTGTTTATTTTTGTAAGTTTTTTTTAAAATGTATTTTTTGTATAAAAGTTTTTAAATTCAATGGCGCCATGCAAAAGAAGATTGGACAACTTTTTTTTAAACAGAAAAAATATTTTAAAACACTTCTCAAAACTTATTTAAAAAACAAAAAACCTATTGGTTTTCCAAACTGCAGTGATTCTTCCAAAAAATAAACAAAAAAGTCGGTCAATAAGTTGAATATCAGATCTAAAAGGATTCTGTGGAAGAGATACATATGACCGAAACAAATTCCTGACTGAAATAATTAGAAGAGTAAATTTGAAAAAAACACATTGAAATTTTTTATATCAGTTATTTTCTTATATTTTTTTATTTATAATATTTATTATATATTATTTCATTTATTTATTTTTTTTGAATTTATTTTATTTAGTTATTTATTTTTTAATTATAAAACAATTTCCAAACTCAATGGCTCCATTCAACAGAAAATTGAAAAACTTTTTTAAAAACAGAAAAAAGATTTAAAAACATAACGAAATTTAATAACTTAATTTTCAAAAGTAACAAAAATTTTTGGGTTTTCCAAACTGCAGTCACTCTTTAAAAAAATACAAAAAAAATGGTCAATAAACTGAGTGTCAGATTTAACAAAAATTGGTCAAATATAGGGTGTTTTTTTTAGAGGTTTGTTTTTCGAATAGAGATAAAACTGGCATTTTGTGGTCAAATCTGGCAACTCTAATGTCATTTATGTTCAGTTTGGTTTGCCATTTCATCATGAACAGGTTGACAAAAGAACAACGCTTGCAAATCGTGCAAATTTATTTCGAAAATAATGGTTCAGTTCGCGAAGTTTACCGCAAGCTCCGTCCATTTTATGGTCGACATAATCGTCCATCAGAGCAATTAATTCGGTTAACCATGGGTCGTTTTCGCACTACGTTTACTCTATGTGATAATACGCATCCGCAGAGACGTCGAACAGTGCGCACCGAAGAAAAAATTGCCGCTGTAGAGCAAAATGTTGAAGAGGACCCGAATGAATCGATTCGCCACCGTGCACAGCAATTGGAGCTTTGTCCATCAACTTTATGGAAGATTTTGCGCAACAAGATCGTGTGATTTGACACCATTGGATTATTTTCTTTGGGGATATGTGAAGTCGCTCGTCTACGCCAACAAACCAGAAACGTTAGGGGACTTGGAAGCCAACATTCGTGGCGTTATTGCCGACATACGGCCCCAAATGCTCGAAAAAGTGGTTGAAAATTGGACCTGTAGAATTGGCTTTATTCGAGCCAGCCGCGGCGGCCACATGCCCGAAATCATATTTAAACATTAATGGCATAAAATTATCCTTCCAATAAAGCCAAATTGATGGACATTAAAACGATTTTCTTGTGTTTTATTTCAATTCGAAGTTCTATACCTCTAAAAAAAACACCCTATACAATTTTTTGACTAAAATACTTACTCTCGTATGTGAAAAAAACCATGGAAAATGTTTATTTTTGTATTGTTAAAGGAAAAGATACTGTAGCATATAAACTTGTCAAATTATATTCGTGAGCAATCCATGAGAAAAATCCCGTCTCATGACATACCTTAAAAATAAAACACTTGTTCACCTACATTCGTAGCACACCGGCACGGTAGTCGTCATAGAGTTGAGTGATTCGAGTGATAGACTTCTGAACGGGCGTGCCGGTGTGTTTTCGGCAAACACAGAAAATTCTTACAATAAATCAGAAGTGGGATATTTTTTCAAAAAAACAAAAAAATTTGTTGAATTAATTTTCGTAATCGTTCGAAATGGAAAACGGAGACGTTCCTCCAAAACCCAGCATGGTTTATGGGCTGGAGGAGTGTAAGCGATTAATTCCGCCGTTCAATCCGTCCCAACCGACAGGGTCAAGCGCGCGCGAGTGGGTAATAACATAGAAAAAGTAAAAGAAATATTCAAATGGGAAGATGCGACAGCATTGTTTTACGCCGCACTACGGTTAGAAGAAGCCGCCGCGTCCTGGTTCTCTGCCATACAAGACAGATAACTTACATGGGCTTCATTCAAAATAATGCTACTGGAAGCATTCCCAACGGTGCGCGATGAGAGAGCGGCATATATGCAACTTATGCGTCGCACAAAAAAAAACGCGAAGTATTGAGAAATATTTTTATGACGTCCTTGTACTTGCACGAAATGGTGGATTCAGTGACGAGTGCGCGAAAAGTTTTATTGTCTCCGGCCTAGAAGATAAAGAACTGATTACGGCAGTAACGGGTTCATTTTCGAGTTCCAAATCGTTACAGGAACTTACAGGAAGCGCAAATAAAGGCCCATATTAACATCATTGAGCAACAGAAAAAAATCGATTTCATTTTTTTGCGAATTCGAGCACCAACCGAAACTACATGCTCGTTAATAAAACTAAAAGATGAAATGAAAGTTTTTAATCAAAAACCATTCGGTGTGCCATTTCATTTCAAGACGACATACTATTATTTGGTGAAAGTTCTGAAAAGTTGTTGAAAGACTTTGAAAAATTTCTCGAAATTTGCGTTCAAATGAATTTGACATTTAAACGAGAGAAGTGTGAATTTCTTTGAGCAACAGTTTAAGTATCGCGCTAGACCACGAAATTAAAGACGAAAAGGAGAACATTCCATTATTTACAATTCGGGACCGTGTGAAGATGCGTTTAGACGAAACAGGCCAGAAGGCGGCAACACAATTCAACAATAACCATTGTGCGCCGAAGAAGTATCTGGAGGACGATCTGATGCTGATTAAGGCAGAAAACCCTACAACCGGGCATTCCAAAAAAAATTGTGGGCTAAGTATGGTCTTTATGTATTCAAGAAGGTGCTTGGAAATGATAGATGTGTTATAAGCGATACAAGTACGACTCAGATTTTACAGCGACCTTTTGAATCGGTGCAGGCGGCTGACGGGTTGGGGCCTTGGTGCTCCTTTATCGACTTCTCCTTAGTTCACGAGGAGGAAGATTTGTTATCCTCAGGCGACGAAAATTGATGTTTTAGTTTTTATTTTCTTGTTTTGCTTTGATTTTATCCTAAATTTTATAGATTTCTCGCAATTTCACCATGTATTTTGAACTATCAGACTACCTAATTAACAATACTACCGAAATGATGTGATCGTTAAAAATAATAATAATAATATATACTTAACCAATATTCACATGACACTCACTTTCATTAATTTATGATTACTCAATTTTTGATATTGCCACTTACTTTCATATATATACATATGTGTTCCTGAATTAGAATTTATTCGAACTAATAATTCATGAATCTGTAAGGAAAGGTCCTGATATTATTTGTATTTATTGTTGGTTGCTGTGTGATCTTCCAACGAGAGACAAAGTTTTTGGTTGCTGTGTGATCTTCCAACGAGAGACAAAGTTGTTGGTTGCTGTGTGATCTTCCAACAAAAAAAAAAAAAAAAAGGTTGTTGGTTGCTGTGTGATCTTCCAACGAGAGACAAGGTTGTTGGTTGCTGTGTGATCTTCCAACAATAGACAAGGTTGTTGGTTGCTGTGTGATCTTCCAACAAAAAAAAAAAAAAAAAGGTTGTTGGTTGCTGTGTGATCTTCCAACGAGAGACAAAGTTGTTGGTTGCTGTGTGATCTTCCAACGAGAAAAAAAAGGTTGTTGGTTGCTGTGTGATCTTCCAACGAGAGACAAAGTTGTTGGTTGCTGTGTGATCTTCCAACGAGAGACAAGGTTGTTGGTTGCTGTGTGATCTTCCAACAATAGACAAAGTTGTTGGTTGCTGTGTGATCTTCCAACGAGAAAAAAAAAAGGTTGTTGGTTGCTGTGTGATCTTCCAACGAGAGACAAAGTTGTTGGTTGCTGTGCGATCTTCCAACGAGAAAACAAAAAAAGGTTGTTGGTTGCTGTGTGATCTTCCAACGAGAGACAAAGTTGTTGGTTGCTGTGTGATCTTCCAATGAGAGACAAGGTTGTTGGTTGCTGTGTGATCTTCCAACAATAGACAAAGTTGTTGGTTGCTGTGTGATCTTCCAACGAGAGACAAAGTTGTTGGTTGCTGTGTGATCTTCCAACAATAGACAAGGTTGTTGGTTGCTGTGTGATCTTCCAACGAGAAAAAAAAAAAGGTTGTTGGTTGCTGTGTGATCTTCCAACGAGAGACAAAGTTGTTGGTAGCTGTGTGATCTTCCAACAAGAGACAAGGTTGTTGGTTGCTGTGTGATCTTCCAACAAAAGACAAGGTTGTTGGTTACTTGTTGGTTGGCAACACAGACAACCTCTAGATTAAGTACGGTATTGAATCACTGGGACAGTGATTGTGTAGGATGGCCGAGTTGTTAAAGGAAAAGATACTGTAGCATATAAACTTGTCAAATTATATTCGTGAGCAATCCATGAGAAAAATCCCGTCTCATGACATACCTTAAAAATAAAACACTTGTTCACCTACATTCGTAGCACACCGGCACGGTAGTCGTCATAGAGTTGAGTGATTCGAGTGATAGACTTCTGAACGGGCGTGCCGGTGTGTTTTCGGCAAACACAGAAAATTCTTACAATAGTATGGTTTTTATTTATTTTTTAATTCAAATTCAATGGCGCCACCCAAAAAAAGATAGAAACCGTTTTTAAAAACAGGAATCAATTTAAAAACACCTATCAAAACTTATTTTAAAAAAACAAAAACGTGTTGGTTTTCAAAACTGCAGTCACTCTTTCAAAAAATACAAAAAATTGGTCAATAGACTGAGTGTCAGATCTAAATGGATTCTATGGAATAGATTTGATCGAAACAATTTCCTAACTAAAATAATTACGAGAGAAAAATAAAAAAAAGCAAAGTTGTTGTTGGTTACACAAGATATGATTGCACAAAGAATTTATGACTAGACATTTTTCTAGCATAGGACCGAAACCCTCATTGGGCAATACAAATGACATGCAACAACAACAATGCATAGCACAACTGTCTCTGCCATGACACAAAAAAATGAGCTAGTTTCAGTCATAGTTTTGGTCTTTGCTATATGAACCAAGCACACATACGACATTCTGTTGTTATCGGTCAATGCTGCTTCGTGCGTTCCGTAAAGGTGAATAACACTTTTTGTTGCAATGACACCGACACCAGGAGTGCATTGCAATGTGAATCGCTTTGACAAGCTGCCGAAACACATAAGTAAACTTCCCCCCAAAAAGTGGAAAATAAAAATCATAAATAAAAAAAGCGTCACACAAGCGCAGCACATCCGCCCGTTGGTGACTTTACGGTTAGCAGCAGTTGCGGCATTCGACGCTCTGTGCTCCAACAGAGGGGGAGTTGACGTGACGTGACGGTGAGTGCTGGAGCACGCTAACGTGCTGCTGATGATGATGAGCCCGAGGCGCGTGCCCAGAATACTCAACAACATCGGCAACGTTGCCAGCGCCATCGCCATCGATTTATGTGCGCTGCAGCTCACGTTTAATATGTGTGCTAACGTGTGAGTGAGCGAGTGCGAGTGTGTGTGTATGTTGAAGCACGTAAATGCCGTTTGTAGATGAGTTTTTTTTTGGGCGTCAAATGAAATTTTTCGCAGTCGCCATGACAAAATGCGGGCGACAGCTGACGTGGTCCCGGAATGCGGCGCTGCATCAATTTCAAATATCTTGCGGCGCTCCATGCAGCACACAAACACACAAACACATACAAAAATAACCACTTGAAAAATATTGTAAATATGTAATATATATTTTTGGCGGTGTGAATGACACACACCTGAATGGTTTGTGACAGTCAAAGGTGTAAATAGCAAATTAGGCAAGCAAACTTGTTGATGATTGATGGTGCAACAGCAGTTAAGTTATCGAAAAAGCATTAAAGCCAGATGGAAAAGTTCGTTGTATGTTTGGCTGTCGTATTGTGTTAGCTTAAAAGCTGCAAACTTTGACGCATGCCAATACAACAACAACAGTTATGCGTAACTACAGCAACCAACATAGCGCCCACCCGGCATGGTCCACATTTGCTTTGACTTTAAAATCAAAGTCAACACAACACTGCCGTGGCGGCAATTTGCCAAGATAACAACAAAAAACAATAACAACAGTACGCACTGAAAGTGCATTTAAAATAAAAAAAAAGTTTGTTTAATTACGCAGCGGGTGTGCTGATGTTGGGCGTAGCTTCCTCACTTTCAAGTCATAATTAAAAATACTTATTTGCTTCACAACATAATTTCAGATAGCGGTTGGCCTAAAGCGAAAGTGGAAATTTGTAAGAGTTCAATTCAAACCAGACAAATGCAAAAACAATACAAAACCAAGCTGCACTGTTTGCACTGTGGCTGTCGTCATCGCTGTTGTGTTGCCAGTCTGCTTTACATTCGAATGTGTCGAGTGTCGCGCCGATATTCCAAATATGTATGAGCCCAGGCCATAAGCGTGAACCGGTTCACATCGCAACATAGCTGACCAATAAGTTGGCAAATGCAAAGTCGCTCGCAGCAGCCAGACCCGATGTGCGCTTAAAGAAAAACAATGCCTTTGATTAATGGACCAGCAATGACTCCAATAATTGTACAGTCGAAGCGTATTTTTGCCCATCCACATAGTTACTTTGTGGATAAATTCAAATAAATTTGCATGCGGCAACATTCATAAATAATTTCCACTTAAAAGCCGCCCAACCAGTTGCCAGCATAAAAATAGTTCCATGATCGCGTTTTCTGCGCGATCATGAAAAACGACAACAAAGGTCAACAGTTATAAGTACTCGACTTTGCTGATTTTGCAACTCACATTTGCCGTTCTATATGTGAACCTCAAGAAAACGACTTCCCACTGAAGATGATACGACAATACAGGAATGTAAACCTGATGGCCGCCAAGTCTTGATTAAATGCTGATATAACGCCGCTCATACTCAACTTTGTATTCATCAATTCAATAATTCAACTTTTACTTCTAAATTGTGTTACATAGAATCCGCTACGCGCACACTGAATAATAAATCGTTGAATTTGAATATTTCTTCTGCAGGAGATACTTAAGAAATGCAAAGTCTTGTAACTTATAGAAAATTTAAGTTACCTAGGCGTCAGAGAACTTATTTGATTGATTTTATAAATAGTTAATTATTAGTTAGAGACACACAGTAACCATTAAGCTTTGACGACTTTATTTTCCATTGGTGAAAAACTTGTCTGTACCCACTAATGCCAAGGAAAGGAATGAGGAAAACACAGAAACGTTTTTTTGGTTTCAAATTTATATGTCATCATCTCATTTCCTCTCCGAATGTCTGCAGATAATGCAATCAAGAATCAGAAACTTCTACAAGGTCTGCCTCACAGAGACTGCTCAAAAGTAGCATATGCCGCTATCGCAATCAGTTGCTGGGTACATACTCGTACATTTCAAAGGCCTATCCTTCACTGAGATGCTGTCCAAATTTCATGACATTTGGTTCAGTAAAAGCCAAGTTTCCACTCCAAAAGTGGCAGTCTGTTTATAGCATCGGTCGGAAAATGAGCTTCGAACTAAAAGCCAATATAAAGTTGTGTTTAAACTTGGTAAAACTTTTACCGAAACATGCAATTTGATGAAACAAGTGTATTATAAGGATTGTTTAAGAAGCCAGGATGTTCGTAAAGACATAAGGGACGACGAACATCCAGATCCTTCCAATACTGTGGTTACTCAAAGTAACATCGAAAAATTGCGTGAATTCATCAAAAATGAGTCGAAATCGTCATTGCGATACATGGAAATGGAATTGAATATGTCCAAAAATTCAATACATCGCATTTTGACTAACCATTTTCATCTGCCAAATCTCTCTCATCTGTGACAAATTGACTACCAAAAATCGCTGCAAATTCAACATTGCAAGGACCTCATTAGAGAGTCAAAAAAGGATCCAAACTTCAAATACTCGATTGTGATTGGTGACGAGACGTGGTGTTTTGAATATGATTCTGAAACCAAGCGGCAAAGTGCCGAATGGAAGCATCGAGACGATCCCGTACCGAAAAAAAGTCGTCTTGAGAAGTCAAAACTAAAGTCAATGTTGATTTGTATCTACGATGCGGAAGGCATTATTCACAAAGAATTTCTTCCAACTGGCTAAACTGTTAATGGAGTGTTTTATCCTCATGTTATGAGGCATTTGCTGGCTCGTATTCGTGGTGTGAGGCCGCAATACCGCGAAAATGGAAGTTGGCGCCTGGTACACAATAACGCACCGTCTCATCGATGCAACTTGATAACCGATTTTTTGGTCAAAAACTCCATTTTTACCATCAACCATTTGTCCTACTCACCTGAATTGGCTCCGTGTGAGTTTTATCTGAAAAAAATGTAAAATGCATTTGTCGATGAAAGGACAACCACATCCCGACATTTTGAAGACAATGGATACAGATGGCTTCAAAAAATCATTCAATGATCTAATTGATCGCATAAAACGTTCCATCGAAGCAGAACGAGACTATTTTTAATAGAACGAATGTTCTCTGTGATTGCTTAGCAGAAAAAGATTTCTGCAGTTAGTGACGGCAACCTTATCTCCGAAGATGATCTGAAACTGAAAACTCCAGAGAGTGCTAAAATGAATTAAAAGCCTCAATTTAGCTGATTCAAAGAAGGCTTGCACAAAAGTTTAACACAGGTCGCGGTGCCGAATAAACTTAAACAATAACAATAATGCCATCGTCTTCGGTAACTGTAGCATAGGCTATGTATGAATTTGTGTTTCTATGCCTACTTTGGAATTTACTGTCATATCCTTTTCATATTAAATAAATCATTATTTAACTCGCTACCGAAAACACTGGCGACGAGACATAAAAAACAAAAAAAAAATGTTTTTTTTTCTGAAGAAAAATTTTCTAATTTTCAAATTTTGAAAAAATGCCTGCAAATTATTGTGAGCCTGTTGCCTCATCGATGTCGTCCTTAGTTCAGGAGTTTCGCTAGAACCGAGACAATCGGCGGGATTGGAAAGAATTGCTGGACGCACACTTCGAGGAAATATTCTGCGACCAGGATCAACGAAAAACTTCAATTTTATTGAAAGCCATTGGACTAGAAGCCTATGGACTTTTACGCCATCTTTGCAATCCCAGAATGCCCTCTGTATAGAAGTACGGGGATTTATGTAATTGACTAGAGCCCAGTTGGTAATAATTTTTTGGGAGCGTCAAAAATTTGTTGATACCATGAAAACGGCTCAAAGTCAGTTACCTTCTGGTTTGCTAGAATAAAGAAACAAAGCAAAAAAGTGTAATTCGGTCCACAACTGGACGCGTTCGTGCTTAACAAATTTGTAACAGGACTTGCGCCTGTGTGAAGAAGACGACTACTTAACGCTGGAGAATGCGGTAAGAAAGGCAATGATGACAGAAGTCAGAATTCTTAGGCAATATGGTGCCTCGGAGGTAAATATGGTTACATCGTTAGCATAACGATAACTATTACAACAATAAAAAAACACCCCAACAACAAAAATCAAATTAATTACAAGAACAATAATAAAAAGGACAATAACAACAGCAAGTCCAAGCAAAAGTTCAGGCATTGTGGGTGGCAGACACACGAGTGCGATAAGTGCAGATACAAAGGAAGTGCTTGTCATAAATGCAGCAAAGTGGGACACCTCGCGAACCAACCAGTACCAGTATTCAAAATGAAATCCAACGACATTTTATTAATTTTGAAGTCTTCCGGAAAGTCTTTACGAATACGATATTGGTTTGACGAGAAAAACGATTTATTTGTCCTGCCTTTTGAACATGTTTTTTGAAGTGAAAACAAATAATGAGGTCATACAGGATACTGAACACAAACGATTGAAGAACAAAAACCACCACCAAACCAACCACTCTTCTCAATCGCTAACAAATTACAAATCAATTAAAATAACAATCTCTCTTAATCGGTAATTCCAATATCCTGCCGCATATTTCTAAATGTTGTTAAATCAGTAGGCTTCGTGAAAATGCCAGCAAGTTGATCCTTGGTTCCAATGTATTCTGCTTTAATAACTCCAGAAGCAATATTGTCACGAACAAAATGGCGCTTGATGTCTATATGTTTGACTCGCTTGCTCTTCAAGTTGTTTTCCATTCTAATGCTACCCCTGTTGTCTTCGTAGATTGTCACTGACTCAGATTTTATCTCCTATCTATCTATCTATCTATCTTGATTCTACGGAGCCAGATGGATTCTGTTGTAGTTGAGCTTAGAGCAACGTTTTCAGATTTACTTGATGAAGTTGTCACGGTTGATTTATTCTTGGAAGACAGTACAGCTATACACTTTTAATAGCTATCCGCTCACAGATTTCCTATCACTCAAGTCAGTTGTCCAATCAGCGAATACATATCCAACGATTGCAGTATTGCTTGTTGAACCATTCTTCAGCTTCATTGTTTTCGTTCCCTTCAAGTAACTGACGACACGCTTTCAATGCTGCTCTGAAGGATTTTATTGAAAACGACCCATATACGAAATTGCGAAGCATACATGCTACCTAGTAGTTCTCGGTGAGATTTATCTAATGATCTTTGATCTTTTACTTGCAGCCAACCACTCTTCTCAATCGCTAACAAATTACAAATCAATTAAAATAACAATCTCTCTTAATCGGTAATTCCAATATCCTGCCGCATATTTCTAAATGTTGTTAAATCAGTAGGCTTCGTGAAAATGCCAGCAAGTTGATCCTTGGTTCCAATGTATTCTGCTTTAATAACTCCAGAAGCAATATTGTCACGAACAAAATGGCGCTTGATGTCTATATGTTTGACTCGCTTGCTCTTCAAGTTGTTTTCCATTCTAATGCTACCCCTGTTGTCTTCGTAGATTGTCACTGACTCAGATTTTATCTCCTATCTATCTATCTATCTATCTTGATTCTACGGAGCCAGATGGATTCTGTTGTAGTTGAGCTTAGAGCAACGTTTTCAGATTTACTTGATGAAGTTGTCACGGTTGATTTATTCTTGGAAGACAGTACAGCTATACACTTTTAATAGCTATCCGCTCACAGATTTCCTATCACTCAAGTCAGTTGTCCAATCAGCGAATACATATCCAACGATTGCAGTATTGCTTGTTGAACCATTCTTCAGCTTCATTGTTTTCGTTCCCTTCAAGTAACTGACGACACGCTTTCAATGCTGCTCTGAAGGATTTTATTGAAAACGACCCATATACGAAATTGCGAAGCATACATGCTACCTAGTAGTTCTCGGTGAGATTTATCTAATGATCTTTGATCTTTTACTTGCAGCCAACCACTCTTCTCAATCGCTAACAAATTACAAATCAATTAAAATAACAATCTCTCTTAATCGGTAATTCCAATATCCTGCCGCATATTTCTAAATGTTGTTAAATCAGTAGGCTTCGTGAAAATGCCAGCAAGTTGATCCTTGGTTCCAATGTATTCTGCTTTAATAACTCCAGAAGCAATATTGTCACGAACAAAATGGCGCTTGATGTCTATATGTTTGACTCGCTTGCTCTTCAAGTTGTTTTCCATTCTAATGCTACCCCTGTTGTCTTCGTAGATTGTCACTGACTCAGATTTTATCTCCTATCTATCTATCTATCTATCTTGATTCTACGGAGCCAGATGGATTCTGTTGTAGTTGAGCTTAGAGCAACGTTTTCAGCTTTACTTGATGAAGTTGTCACGGTTGATTTATTCTTGGAAGACACAGTACAGCTATACACTTTTAATAGCTATCCGCTCACAGATTTCCTATCACTCAAGTCAGCTGTCCAATCAGCGAATACATATCCAACGATTGCAGTATTGCTTGTTGAACCATTCTTCAGCTTCATTGTTTTCGTTCCCTTCAAGTAACTGACGACACGCTTTCAATGCTGCTCTGAAGGATTTTATTGAAAACGACCCATATACGAAATTGCGAAGCATACATATATCCGATATATACATTATGCTACCTAGTAGTTCTCGGTGAGATTTATCTAATGATCTTTGATCTTTTACTTGCAGTTGGATCCCTTTCTCTAGTGGTGTTTTAACCGAATTACAGTCCATCATTCCAAATTTGTTTAGGACATTATCTATGCTGCTTTCCTGTTGCTCTGTTTTTCTTCACTTTTCATTCCCAGAAAATGTTTAAGAGGACCACAATCCGACATTTCGAAACGCTTCATTAGTTCCTTCATCACTTGGTTGATTGTTTCTTGTTTGTTTCAAACTATCAGCAGGTCGTCCACATACATAATTATTATTACTGCATTATTTTTGGTATCATCTATCTTCGTATAGAGACAATAGTCATGTCGTGAACAAATATACCAAAGTGCCAAGAGGACGTCGTTGAGTTTGAGACTGCTTTAATCCATATAAAGATTTGGCAAGCTTGCAGACCATCCCTTTCTCGGCTTTAACTCCCTCAGGTATCTCCATATTGATTTCTTTTTTCAGATCTCCGTGCAAGAATGCTGTCTTTACGTCTAACTGATGAACAAAGTATTTGCGTTTAGAGCTTTGGTTAGTTTCGTTGTAGTCTGTTCCGTATTTTTGAAAAAATCCTTATACCCAGTTGTATCAGATTCCATACATTGTTCTTGTTCATGGATTGAAGGGATGAACCCCTTACAGCATGTATCCAGTCTTCAGTATCACTTCTGTTAAATATCTCGTTGTAGCTTTGTGGAATGTGACTCGTATCCTCCACCGTTTCCGCATGCGCTTTTGAGCCTGTTATGTAATCTTACTGCGTCGTCGTACTACTGTCTGCTGTTGAATTTCTGGAACCACTTCGTCGGATGTGGCGTCCTCAAAAATGTCTTCAGCATCATCTTGGGTGCCAGACTCGATAGCTTCACTTTCCGTCTTCCGGAAAGTCTTTACGAAGACGATATTGATTTGACGAGACAAAAGATCTATTTATCGTGCCTCTTCGAACAAGTATTTTGAAGTGAAAAAATTATTTTGAATCAAGACATACAAAATACTGAACACAAACGATTGAAAAACAAAAAAAAAAACAAGTATATTTGCAGCAAGTGTATAACAATAAATTTCAACCGAAAGGGTGAATTTAGGAGACGCCTGTCTGGTCGCAACACTGCAGTAACTATTTTCCAAATTGGTATCAAATTGGATGCCATTTTGGAAGAAACTCTTTTGAGACCTGTACCACGTAGGTAAATAAGCTCCCCACATGAGATTCTATAGGTTAGGTTAGGTTAGGTTATAAAAGGGAATTGTGCGGCATGCACTTACACTCGTAGACCCTGTTGGGCCCATTGTGAGTTCCATTGTGAGCTTTTTTAGGAAGGTTGGGATCTTCAAGAAAGTCTGCACCATTCGCTGACGGAGTTAGCTACCAGCGCCAACATAAGTACTAAACCAATCTCTCTGGTATCCTTCTTCTGTAGGACCCTGCTTCACCATCTGTTTAGGTATTCCTTCTCAGGGCAGCATTTGGTCAATTACCCCGTCATGTAGATAGCGTTGAGACAAACGGCTGTTTTGATTTATTTCATCCTCCACTCTCACGCTCCACGCGTCCTTGGTTGTAAGCTGAACTACCATCTTCGATGACAGAGGTTTAGTTTCTAATCAATTTCATTTTTGAATCCGATGTCCGTCCCTATCTGTTAGGTTCCCTGTAAATTCAGACGCGATCGGAACCATACTAGGGATAAGAATGCTAAGATAATGACTCCATACCAGAGATAAACTTCAGATAGACTTAAGGGGGTCAATACGTGTAAACGGTATATTTTTGGAATCGCGCATACGCCGGAAAAAATTAATGCAATGTACAATTTTTTTTTTTCATTCAGTAGTAGAAGTTGTGCCGGCGCCTCAAAAATCATCTGAAAAAATATTGCTATTAGTTATTATGAGAAAATATATGTACCTTCTAAACGAACTAACAAAAAAAAATATTTTCTCGAAAATACAAAAATACGCCCCAATCGAAAAAAATTTCCTTTTTTTCTTAATTTCCCGAAAATGGCGCGACGGATTTCGCCAAAAACAATGAAATTTTTAGTTAGTTTAGAAGTTCCATGTTTCAAAAAGTTGCTACCCAAATTTTAGATCAGTGGGACTAAAACTTGCCGAGATATTCTATATCCATAATCAAAAACCAGTGTTTCGAAATAATTCGGTTTAAACTTTGCGTTACCGATATCATGCGGAACGAATTGACCATCAATAAAGCGCTGCTGCAGGGAAACGGGTCTTCAGAATTAAAAACCACTTAAG
Source organism: Melieria picta (assembly GCA_964056695.1). Taxonomy (NCBI): domain Eukaryota; kingdom Metazoa; phylum Arthropoda; class Insecta; order Diptera; family Ulidiidae; genus Melieria; species Melieria picta. The sequence continues at coordinate 39,966,751 of OZ057398.1, forward strand.
GGGGATATTCTTAAGACCCCCTGGAGTCTATTTCACAAAAAAAAAATTTTTGGAAAATTTTGTAAATTTATACGTATTGACCCCCTTAAGGCAATGCCATAACAACCCAAAACCTATGCCGTTTTAGAGTACTTCTCTCTCTAAAAAAGGTCCGCCTGATGTTCAGTGATTGGTGATCTATCGGGTCACTTTCCGATAGGTACCCAAGCATAGTCCCATCTTTATGCTTGGGTACCTATCGGAAAGTGACTTTCTGGTAATTTATACAGGAGTTACAAGGCGAACGTACTTAACCCTTTAAGGCACTTGTTCTGTAGTCTCTAGGAGAAGGAGAATTCACCTGGGTCATTCCATTTTCAAAAATCTAAGGGATCTAGCCAATGACTGTGGTATCACAGTAGGCCTCAAAGTTGGTCCAAGTTGAACTCTAGCAGTAGCCATTCACACCTACCTTTCTATCTACCATTGAATATCTGTCATTATTGAAGTGTCTTGTGTAATCAAATTCCAGTCTGTGCTGCTTACAACAAGCCATACTATAAGTTTCTAAATTTGTATTTTCTGCTTTGTTAAATGTAAAACTCGTCTTCGTTGAGTTGTTGGGTTGTTTCCAATCTCCACAAAAAACACACATAAATTTTATTATTCTTCATCAAGCAAAGGAATTAAAATGAACTGCCTTAAAGATCCAATATTGACGCTTCTGTCGCAGGTATTACGTGCCTCAAAGGCAAACACCTAAATGCGCACCACATGGCGTATGAGTGTTCTCGAATGTGAATATGTATGCAACTGTTTGTGTGTGTGTGCCTCTACTCACGTAGATGACTGGAACTGGAGTAGAACCAATTTGGCCAGACACTTTGGCAGCACACTGACCACCCAGCAACAGCATCAACAACAACAACAACTGACAGCAACTCACTAGCAACACAGTCGGCAACTGTTATGTACAGCAACAGCTGCTCGGCCTGTTGCATGGCCGTTAACAGCCATCACAACTGTTATCGACTAACAGTGGCTGCGCAGCATAGACGCCGTTCGAAGAGCGCGTCGGCGAGAGCCGGCCGCAGTGATGAGGACTCACCCACTAAACTTGTCTGCAGCAGCACCGCAACAACCGGCTTTTCCACTGAAACGCGGCGGCGCTCTCTGCGCGCTTGATGGCGTTTGGGACTCTTGGCCAACAACCAGCAAGCACTACAATAACAGCAACAAAACCAGCACTTGCCATACCAATCAACCAGCCAGCGAGCCAACTAGCCGAACCACCTGTGGCGGCACGCAACGTCTGCGCGGTGCCGCTGCCTGCGGCCTGACTTTAGTTGCTGCGGTTCGTGTTCGTGCTGGTGTGGTTGTTGTTGCAGCTGGTGTCACTATTCGAATGTGACTTGATGGCGCGTTGGCTTGGAGCTGGCGTGTTGGCCACGGCTGAAATCAGTGCAGCGGCGACTCTTGAACGGTATTGTTGGTTTAGCGGTGAAGAAGCAGTAAGTAAGCCGAGCCAAGGCGAGTCGGATTTGATTTCATTTGAGTGGAGTGGATTGGAGTGGAAACGTGCAATTGTTGCAGTGAAGCGCAGCTGTTGTCGCGATAGACCCAACCGCGCTGTTTGTGCGTGTGTGCGACATAAAAATACCTAAAACAAATTAGCAAAGTTAATTTTTTGCACATTTCAAAATTCGCGAACAAAAGTGAGCAATTGAATTAAGTCAAATTGAATCGGGAAAAACCACAAAAGCGCCAAAACAGTGTAAGCAAAGATGCGTATTGGAGCGAAGGAGCTGCGGTGTTGGGGCGGTGAGGCCGATTTGCATCTTTTGATTTGTGGATTTTCGTGTTGCGCCGACGTGTGTGAGTGTATGAACGGTGTGCGCATGCGCGCCAGCCGATAGAAATGAAAAGTACTCGAGCTTTTCTGCTGCAGCATTTTCGCTTTTGTAGCGTCTTGACTGGCTGTGATGTGGCTGGCGCCGGGCCATGGCTGCTGGGTGTGAAAAGAAAAGCGATTGCGTAAACGTTCAGCGCTCGACGCTTAATGCGAAACGTACACAGTTTTGGCGTTGCAAATTTTGTGCAAATATTTTGAGCAGATTTTTCGTTGTACAAACAAAAACCAAAAAATGCTGTAAATGTGATGAAAACTGTGGAAAACAATACCGAAACTTGAACAATTTTAAACAAAAAATGAATGGGAAACATTAGAGAACATTAAATTATTCTTGAAATTGTTATTCTGCATAATTTGAAACATTAATGTTTGCGACTCAAAAATAGTCAAAGTAATGATACATGAATATAAAATATAATAAATCAAAACAGAACTAAAAACAGTAATACAAACATAAGTAAAGTTAAAAAAAACTAAAAAATATGAATATTAAAGCAAAGTTATTTAAAAGAACTAAAATTAAGGAAAAGTAAAAACATAAATAAATAGATCAAATTATTTAGATACCTAAAACAAATAATGCAAGTTGTTAATGCAAACTCAAGTAAATAAAACAAAATCGGAAAAAAATTTCAATAAAACAGGTGATTTAAACCCTAATTAAACCTAAGAAAAATCAATAAAACATTGATAAAAGCATGACAAAAATATGTATATATAAAAAATGGTTTCAAAACTAATTAAACCTAAAGAAAAATCAATAAAAACATTGATAAATGTATGAAACATATTTAATTAATGGAAATAAAAAACTATTACTACAAAATTAAGAAAATGAAATAAAAAATAAAAAATTATTCAAATAACAATTAGAAAGTAAGTACTTAAGTATTTAAAATAACTAAAATGAAGAAACATGAAAAGCCATAAATAAATAAATTACATTATTTAAAAACCTTAAAAATATAAAAATTAATGCAAGTAAATAATTCAAAATTAAGTATTATATATACAAAAAACTAAATAAATAAAAATTTGAAAAAAACCATAGAAGTTTAATAAAATTAAACCTAAGATATAAAAACAAATATATGAAATTATGTTTATTATAACAAAGTTAAGAAAATTAAATTAAAGATAGCAATTTGAAAATAAGTAGAGTGATTTAAAGTAACTAAAAGTAAAGAAGCATAATTACAGAAATAATAAATAAAATAATTTAAAATAACTAAAATAAAGAATTCAAATAAATAAATAAATAAAATAAAAATAAATAAATAAAGTATTATAAAATATTTAAATAAATCAAGTATTAATAAAATAAACCAATTTGAGTAAATAAAATAAAAAACTAAACGAATAAAAATTTGAAAATATCAAAAAGGGTTTAACATAATTTAACCTAAAGAAATATCTATCAATAAAGACAAAAATAAATATATGAAAATAGTTTGAATATTTACAGATACAAAAATAATGCAACTAATAAATACAAAATTAAGTCAAAAAATAGAAAAGTAAAAATTTCAAAATGAGTTAAACTAATTCAAAATAAGGAAAAATCAATGAAAACCATAAAATGAAGCATAAAATAAGCAAAAACAAAAAAAGTAGTATAAGTACATAAACAAATAAATAACATAAAAATACAAAATTAATATTAAATAATAAAAATAAAATGTATAAAATAAAAAAATTAAATAAATAACTAAAAATCAATATGAAATATTGAATATAAAAAACAAACAAATCAATATTTAAAAACTAAAGAGGAAAAAATCAGTGGAAAACATATAAAAAATATTAAAACTTGCAACAAAAAATGTAAGTAACTAAACATAAAAAATAAATAAAGGGAAAAATTCAAAAACTACTGAAAAATAAAAAACACAAGTTAAATAAAAATCGAATAATTAAAAATCTGGCATTTAAAATAAAATAAATAAAAAATAAATAAATAAAATAATATTTAACATTTGGTAATATTTTATGTATAAGTAAAAATGAAAAATAAAAAACATAGTTAAGAAAATCAAAATTTAAAAATCGAACGTTAAATATAAAATACAATAATATTTAATAAGTTTTAAGATATTTTGAATTGTCTTTTTTTATTTAACTATCCAAATCATTTTCGTTTATTAAAGTAACTTTTACGAATTCTACTTAAGTAATTTTAAATTTTGCAAAAAACAATTTCTAACAAATAATTACTGAACTTTCTTTTCCTTCGTCTCTTCGAATTCCAAAAAATCAACAAAATAAAAACATAATTTCAATAATTAGCGTGTGACAATTATTGTGACAATTTTGTGTAACTTGAAGGTGAAATTATCATTGTTGTTGGCATGTAATTATTTTGTATTACACAATTCGCTATAGAAATTGACCACAAAAGACAGCAACAATACCAACAACAACAACAATAGCAACACAAGTAGCGATCGCATCAAAACCAACTGGCTGCAGCGGCGGCAAATTCGTCTTACAACTCACTTCGGCTGGCAAGCAATTGGAACGCACTGCAGCAACAACAAAAAAACAACAATAACAGCCAACGACTGACATAAAAAGCGGCAAAATGCTTCCGGTAAGTTTTCGAACGCAACTCAAACGAACGCACAAAATACAAAACGATTTCAACTTACGAACTAAACCGACTAAGAAATGCAACTCACAGAAGCACAAGAAAAACACACAAAATCAAAAGGCAATGTGTGTAAGAAGAGTGTAAGCGAGAGGGAGAGACAGAGAGAGAGATGAACATGTGCCCATTTGCCTGGCAAGGTGCACATTCGACTGTTGCATTTCGCGCTCTGACCATTTCGCACTGGACATTGGCTGTTGGGTTGGAATTTATGAAGGAAACGGCGTGCGTTTCGGTTTCCTGCGTTTCTTGTTGCCATTGCAACAGCCAACGTATTAACAATGTTGTCAACAGTAATGACATTAGTTTGACGTAATAACTGTAATAAAAAATTAATTGCTTAAACTGCCGTTTGGTTGGTTTTTTTTTAGTGGAGAACTTCGAAAATGTTTTACGACCCAAAATTTGCAGCTTTTTAAACGTGAGAAAACAAACAATTGAATTAGTCGAAATAGTGTTTAGAATTAGTTGAAACAGATTAGCGGATAATGTCAAAATAAAGAGCAAACTAATAGATTTGTTTTTAATATTTTTAATAAATATATCACAATCTAGTTGAGAGAGAGATTAGAGATTAACAAGTCAGTCAACATCAAAGTAAGAAAGATGCTAAAAGTACTTTTAAAATAAATATATTAAATCAAGTTGAATAATCTAGTAATCAGCAATAAACTTAGTGAGTTACAAATAAATATTTAAAGACGTTAATAATGAATATTTCTTTTAAAGTTCGACCGAATCGATTTTTATTAGTCGTGAGTTTATAATACGTTTTTATAGTAATCTAATTTTTTTTAATACAACAAACTTCACGAATAACTTAATGCCGGCCGCGATAGTGCAGCCAGTAGCGCACTGGTTTTTCACACCAAAAGTTCTAGGTTCGATTCCCAGGAAGGGACTGATTAACCCTTTCGCTACAGGTTTTTACTGGGGAAAGTTAAAATTTTAAATTTTACGTTTTAGGCTTCTATGTGGTTATATTAGCAACATTCCATAAGACATTTTTTAATTTTTATACTCGGACCCTGTATTTTAGAGTGTTTTTCTATGAGAGCAACCACATCGTTGTGGCTGTAATAATTACTTAAACATAAAACTTTTACCTAAACATAAAACGCATAACGAAAATTTGAATATTTCTTCATTTTCTTTAGCCAAAATTAAAAAAAAAGTATCTAAATTAAAAGAAAACGTCAAATGAAAAAGTTCTCTAATTTGTTCTGCTTCTTCTTCCTTTACTATGTCAAGATATACCATTAAAAAAATGTGTATACTTCTCTTCTTTAAACTTAAATATTCAGTTTATTAATTTCGTATTTTTCCTAAAACTTCAAACTATTTTAAAGACCAACAAAAAAATGTATTCTTGCAACCATAGAGGATGCAGACGTCCACAAAGTAGCATGTTGCCATATGGCAACAAAATATCGAAAGGGTTAAGTTCCACTTGCGCTCATTTTAATCAGCGACTTCAGTCTCAACTGACCGCAATTCAATTAGCCAATTCCCCATTATCGCTTCATCAACCGAGTAATCATTTTTCAAACATTGCGCCAAACTTCTTCGTTATTACAAAACTTGTTGTTGTAGTCGCGGTAATCACTAATTAATAGTGCACACCAACTTCATTGAAGGCAGTTTCCAACTTCGTACAAGTTTCGCGCCAGCAGCAAATGCCGCATGCAGCGTTGTGCGTAGCGCAAACGTGTATCGGTATGAAATTTTTCTTTTTATGTTTTTTTTATTTATTACAGCAAATAAATAAAATAATAGTAAAAATCGAGCATATTAAAAAGCCGGCTAATTGCAGACACTTCAAGGAGAAATAACGCTTACGTGCAGCGCGACGAGAGGCGTAAAAAAACGTGAACCGTTTAAGCTCCGCCAGTTGTTGCATTTTAAATTAATGTTGTTTTCGAGTTGTACAAGAAAAGTGGAAGCCCTTGAAATATCTTCAGGGTTTGTGTTTTTCACTCGTTCGAGGTGTGTGTGTCGACTGACGAGCGGCCAGTCGACTCAGTGCAAGTGCACCAAAAGTGTTGTGGTTGTTGTTGGGAAATTTACTCATATAAATTGTTGATTAAGTATTTATTTGGGTTGGATTTTGATGCTCAGTGCAACAAGGTCGTTCAAGGTGGTTGAGTTTTTGTGCCATAAATTATGCTTGATGCTCCGTACAGTGGGTTCTGCATGGGTCAGTGCTGTTAGAGTGACCGTATTCTGAAAGAACTCTTTCGGTTGTTGAGAACACACAATAGGCCTCAGGGTCGTGGTGCAGCACTTTGCTTTGACAGTTGATGTTTGTATTTATGACATTCCGGTTCCGGTTAAGTTATAAAGTGCGGCGGTAACCCTGACAAATAATTTTTCACAGTTATTTCAGAACATATATTTTATTTTCCTCTCTTTCTTTGATTGTTTAGTAGTATTTATAATGACCTGCTCTTCATACGCCACAGCAACCCTGACAAATCGTTTTTACTAATATTTCAGAAGATATATTTTCATGTCTTTTCAAAAATATCTGCTTGTCGACAAAATCTTTAAAATATTAGACCTACACATTATGGTTTTATAAATATATTAAATTACATTTTGTTCTTATCTTGGATATAGAAAGGCATTCTAAGCAATGATTATTTTACCAGCTCCAGGCACTGCTATGAACCCCACAGGGTTAGCTTAACATAACCTAATCTTGGGGATACAAAATGGGATAAAGTTATGTCGCAGAGTTTTTCTAAAGTAAACTAAAAAAATTACTGTTAATTTTTATGTTAACTTTGAGAATTTTTGTGTTCCTAATGTTAGGGTTTTAAAATATTTACTTGTACCAAAATTTTTACTGATAAGTTAAAAAATATAAAATTTCTTCCAATGTTACTTTTCTACCCTCATTTTAAATCTTTGCAATATACATACTTTAATTTTATTTTGGATATGGATATGGATGTGGTCTTGATTACAGTTTCGGGCCCTAATTATAGTCTTGGGGTCTAACTGACTAAAGGTTACAAAATTGTTAAGTGCTACAAGTTTTGGAACTCTCAACGGAACTGTTAAAAATTTCACAGATATCCAAAAATATTTAGCAATATCATTATTTCGACATTATTATTTTATCAAAGATCAAATACAATCCAATTAAGCGGGTTTTCAAGGCACTTGGGTCTGTTTTCACAAAGGCGGCTTTACTGTAGGTTTACTTTTACCAAAATTGACAAGTAAACTGCTAGTCAACAACTTTAAATTTCACAGTGAAAACTTGATAGAAAATTTCTGAAATCTGATAGAAAATAATTTCCGTTTTCCCTGCTTATCGTTTAGTTTCTTTTTCGTTACGAAAACTTTGCTTCACAAATCATTTGTTTTCCTAAGTTTGAAAAATCTCCAGTTAACTCTTCCTAATAGAGAAACCGCAAGTAGCTTCGTAGAATGTAAGATGAAGCTCAGGTCAGTCACCAGACATAATAAGCTACAACTCATCTGGGTTCCTGGATATTTTGGTGTTCATAGTAATTAAACTGCCGACTGCTAACTGTGGATCAGAGTGTCAACTAATTTAAGGTCAACCAAGTCATTAAAGAAGAAAAAGCCGAAGCATTGCTCCGCTGTCTGGAGAGAGCCATACACTGCCCGGGAAGATGACTTGCAGTCTCCTCCTCCTCTTTATTGAGGCAACGGCGGCAATAGTCCCAACTGCCAAGGCCTAGTCTACTATACTAATGTACTTTTTCTAGCATACAGAAAAAGTTTAAGCAAGGAAAAGAATTTTGAATTCCCAAGTAAATAATAAACAAAAACCATCGTTTTATTCAGTCTTGGACATTTACATAGGTTAGGTTAGTTTAAAGTGCCTATCAGGGCTCAGGACACGCTTAGGTCATAGATAGGACCGATTGTAATACCAAAAGTAAAGGGAAGAACAGGGAAAATTACTTCATACAAGTCCAAAGCCTACTCGAGCCAGGGTGATTAGTGAATGAACCTCCACAAGTCTCTAATGTCAACTGATCTGAAGTCAAACAAAATCATCAAAGAAAGGAAAGCCTAAGCAGTGCTTCAGTGTCTGGAGAGAGCCATACACTGTCTGGGAAGATGACTTGCAGTCTCTTCCTGCTCTTCATTAAGACAACTGCGGCAATAGTTTCAACTATCAAAACTTGGTCTGCCAGCATTGCGTCCGAATAGACAAAATCCTATTAAAATTGCCACAGCTGTGCCAATCTGCTTTTTTGCTAAACCAAATTAATTGTTTTTGTATATTCTGTGATAATCTTTTCACGTTAATAATTCTTCATATTCACTCAAATAATTATAATCAATGACTTAAGCATTTCTATCTTCCGTTTAAAAGGTTAATAAAGTTAGGAAGACTTCTCAGCCAACCTTCAATTACTACTGAAATTACTTAATCACTGTTGCAAAAAATAAATTAAGTTGAATTTTTGTTCCTAAAAAATTTATTAAAGCATCTGAAGACGCACAAACTGTACAAATTTTCAAAATAGCAACTTGATTCCATGATAAGAATTGGTTTAGTCCTCAACACACTCTGCATAAAGCAGACCTTTTCAAAGTCAAAACACACTCAGTTCTCACAATTTATGCGCACTTTTGTTAAATTACAACAACAAAAAAACTACAAAGCAACACGCAAGTTTACATAATCACTTAATTTAATGCCCAACAAAAGTGAGATTGAAACCAAAAAGATTAACCAAAAAAACTAGAACACAAGATCGAGCAGTCTTAGTCCAAATTTGATGAGTTGAGCACGAGAAAAAAACTGAAACCCCAAAGAATGCTCATTTTTATGGATCAAGCGACGACGCTAATAAACATTCGACCTTCAGCGGCGTGAACGTGTTGCGTTTTCTTCAGCGGTGGCTAACGAATTTTAGGCGTTCGACGCTTACGTAAGCGGACCAGCAGCAGTTTACGAAATTTTGCCCAAAGCTGTCTAATTTTCAGAGTACAAAAAGCTGCTAAGCTTCGTTGCGATGTTGCAAGTCAACAAACTGGCTGCCGTTGGCCAATTAACGCAGATTCTAAATGCAAATTGTTATGATAATTGCGCGCATGAGACCTACGAGCTCAGTGTAGAGTTGCTGTAGATTTCAGACAACATTGTTTCGGCTTATTAGAATCAAGCGAGCGCTAAGCAGAATGTGAGAAGCGAAGAAGCCGCTGCGAAACCAGTTCAACTGGAATAAAAATCTTTTTTTAGAAATGTTCGCTTAGAAGAAGATTTCCTAATTTGCATAGAACAAAGGAATTTTAACTGTAGTTGATTTTTTATTTCAATATATATGTATGTGTAGAAGCCTAAAGGAAATTGGGCACCAGGTCTAAGACTTGGAAATTAATTAATTGCAATTTGTGATGGTTATGATTTAATGTTTTTGACGATCGATTTGAACGGAATTGTGTGAAGCAAATGGAATTGATGACTTAAAGATTAATTTAAGATAACGGACCACAAAATGCAATAAATTAAAAATTTGTATTTTGAGCATTTATAGTCAAAATGAACTTTAAGTGCTGATTTGAAATAACAGCTCGAAATTCCAATTGTAAGTTTTTTACTAATCACCCTTTCAACTTGTATGAAGTACTTTTCCCTGTTCTTCCCTTTACTTGTGGTATCACAATCAGTCCATCGATGACCTAAGTGTATCCTTTAAACTATCTAAATTCTTAACTTTAAACTATGTAAATTCTCAATGTTTACTTATATAAATATCCAAAACTGAGTAGAACAATGGTTTTTGTTTGCTATTTATTTGGGAATTCAACATCTTTTTCCTTGCTTAAGCTAGAAAACGCTCATTAGTATAGTAGACTAGGGCTTGGCAGTTGAGACTATTGCCGCTGTTGCCTCAGTGAAGAGGAGGAGGAGGCTGTAAGTCATCTTTCCGGACAGTGTATGGCTGTCTCAAGACACTGAAGCAATGCTTAGGCTTTGCTTTCTTTGATGATTTGTTTGACTTCAGATCAGTTGACATTAGAGACTTGTGGAGGTTCATTCACTAATCACCCTGGCTCGAATAGGCTTTGGACTTGTATAAAGTAATTTTCGCCCTCCTATCAACTCCTCCTCCTCCTATGGTTGTTCCTTATTATTTGTTTGGAAATTCAACATCCTTTTCTTTTAGTATAGTATACTAGGCCTTGACAGTTGACACTAGTATGGCTGTTGCCTCAGTGAAGAGGAGGAGGGGACTGTAAGTCATCTTCTCTGCCATTTCGGCTCTCTGTGGACACACTTAAGCAATGCTTAAGTTTTCCCTTCTTTAATGACTTTTGGGGTCTGAAATCAGTTGACATTACTGACTTGCGGTTCATTCAGAAATCACTCTACCTTAAGTGTTAGTTTGAATATTGCAGGAAGTGGTTTACCCCCTCTCTTTTTTTACTTGTGGTATCACCGTGGCCTCAGTTGTCCTTTGTCTCATTCAGGGACCTCAGCGGTTATGATTTTTATCAAAAATTTCAGATTTTAACTCTTATCTTTTAACTTTTATTTTTACCGACAAAAATAAAAGTTATTTTGTGCCTTTTATCATATCAGGCAAAAATAACTGTTACTTTTGACTTTTATTTTATCGGTCAAGAATAACAGTTATTTTGTGACTTTTATTTTTTCGGTCAAATATATCAGGCAATTTGAATTTTTTCAAAGCCCGTTTGACGGACTAAAAAACTATTGATACCATTTTTTTGTTTCAGCAGACAGCACATTCTGAGCTATAAGACTTGTGCGAGGAAAAAAATAATATCAATAGTTTTTTAGTCCGTCAAACGGCCTTTGAAAAAATTCAAATTGCCGGATATATTTCACCGAAAAAATAAAAGTCACAAAATAACTGTTATTCTTGACCGATAAAATAAAAGTCAAAAGTAACAGTTATTTTTGCCTGATATGATAAAAGGCACAAAATAACTTTTATTTTTGACTGGCTTACGCGAGACTAAGACCTAGCTTCCCGCAACCACCCGTGTTGTGCGTGTGAATTTGTACGCGGGTGGAAGGGACCTACAGTTTTATGCCGGTTCCGAACGGCAGGTTGGGAGCTCTTTCATAAGCAATTTTTACTCTCAGAGGTTTGCCATTTCCAGCTGAGAGTACAGCCACTGAAAGAGAAAACGAGTTTTCCCGTTATTTTTTTTAGGTGTTATTACAGGCAGTTTTTGAACCTGGGTCGCTGCCTTCGACTCGCGGTCCAACGTACTAACCAACTGAGTGGCTGCCCATGATCCAATTTTGGGCGGAATTAATCCATAATTATTTACTTTTTTATGAAATAATTTTCTTCATTGAAATCTCTCGGCGAAAGCGATCTCATTTGACGTATTACAGTTTCACATTTTATTCGAACAAATTGTGCGCACGTGAGTTATTAAAAACGCATATCATTGTTTTGACTATCATTAACCTTACTTTTTGTTTTTGGCCATCATTTTCCAAACGCAGTTGCAGTGCTATGCCGTCGCGTGGCATTTAAAGTGGCCCTAAGCCACACAATCGGATTTCGTAATCGCTGATGACCAACGGCAGTTGAGCTGCCAAACAGCTGGAAGCACTTTGGCCGCTGTGCTGTAAAATCAAAAAGAAAGTTGCCACTTTTAAAAATTACCACAAATATTGCAAACACACGCACGCACACACACACACACATTGTTTACACATACAAGGAGGCGCGCTTTGCTTATTGAAAAGAAAAAATTGAAAACTAAATCACGAAGCGCCCATTTCTTGGTGCATCGAAGACAAAGCAGACAACAAAAAATTGCTACCTCTTCCGCTTGAAATACAAAAACAAAAAAAAATGTTGTAATTTTATTTACATTAATTTTGAGCATGCTGTGAATTAATAACAACAACACATTTGTATACAAAACAAAAATTACTTTTACTTTCCGCTGTTTATTTCATTCAATGATTTCTTGTCTCAAAGCAAAACACAAACAATTGAAACTAAACGGATTAGTTTTATAAAAATTCGTTTTCTTTTGATTTAGTCAAATCTAGCAAAGTGTGATTCAACAATTTCGATGCTAAACAATTGGCAACAACAACAACACTTTTCGCTGTTGGCCGATCTGCTGGAAGCTGTGTGGATTTGTCATGGAAATTGCTGAATTGTGGTGGGGAAACAACGTCAAAAGCATTTTGTGGTGAGGTGCCCTGAGGTGCAGCGGCGTCTGAAGATGAGCGAAGACGTGCGTCACTTGTAGCCGAGTAGCTCGCAGCCATTTGACTAGTTTCTGGGCGCTGTTTAGGCGGTGTGGTTTTTGTTGTTGTTGTTGTCATTCATAGATACTGTGCGGTAACTATTGGCATTGGTGTTGTTATTGTTTCGTATTATTGTTGCATGTATTTGTATGTGACTGGGCGCGTGTATTATACTTGAATTAAATCATTTTATTGGCATAAAAAAAACGATATCTTTCGGCAACTAACATCTTGCTCGATTTGCCTTCATCACTGTTGAGCGTGTTTCGAGCAGCGATTATGATTGAAAGTGTCTTGTTCGCCAGATTGTCGGGGCTTGTTTGCTGCTGATGAGTTGATGTCATTTGTGACCGTTTTTGCTGTTGTGCTGCGGATCTGAGATATTCGCCAATGATTTAGCATTAAAAAAATACCAAAAATCATAGCAAAGTTTGTAAAAAGTATAATAATTAAAAAAAACACTCTACTCTAAAAAGTGTGCTAAAAATTTGATTTAAAAATTTTAATCCATAAAAAGTGTACTTCAAAGTTGATTTAAGAGGGATTTGTTTTTGTTTTTGTTAACACTTTCGTTATACACTTTTTATCAAAGTAACAAGGTTTGTTTTTGTTGGCAGTGAACAAAAGAGAAGTTTTTGTTTGTAAGTAATGTCTTTCAATGCTTTAAATGCTTGTTTTTCCCTTAGATCCGCCTTATATCCATCTCTTAGATCCGCCTCGCCGGCGCATTTTCAGACAAACGGGCACACTGACCAAGACAGCGGAACCTTTGCAATTCCATATGAATACGTCCATGTCTCCTTATAGCTCCTACAGCTCGATGTTCCATCGAATACGGTACTCATCTTCCTCGTCCCAAGAGAATCGAAGATCTTGCAGAGTGCAGGTACAAGACCCGCACGACTTCAAGGCACTTTCGTCATAGGACCAAGATTCTGCTTTAGGAGAATGGAATGATAACTGCTTTGGTTCACCGAGAGAGGGCCCTACTTCTCAATTGCCTGCCGAGCCCATAGTAAAAGCTTGATTACACGTAACGAGTAGAGTGGCGAGACATCAAAATGGTACTAGACCGAGAGAATTGGGATGGCGAGCAAAAGCGACGAGTTGTTCAAACGTATTTTAACACGTGGCGAATCAGTTCGGTTTTACAATGCACAAAATGAACTAAGCAACTCGCGCAATTAAACTGAATCGAGCAAAAAGTGTTGTGTGACGCATTCCGCATGTTACGAGCGATTCCGCGAATCGCTGCGAAAAAGAGAAAAATATAACGGTAAAGTAGTACTCGGCCTAGTAAACAAAATGTGGTTCTAGTGACTCTCTCGCCACTCTACTCGGTCACTGACTCAATCAACAACTCGCCTTACTGTTTAGACGAAACGAGTACTCGTTCGAGTTGCTGTCTCGTCACTCTACTCGTTACGTGTAATCAAGCCTTAACGCCTGTTGTCAAAAGTGATTCTCGATTTGATCTCCAAACTGACGTCGTTTTTCATGTTAATGCTGATGTTAAAATAAACAAAGTACTTCATCACTTCGAAATTACGGCTTATTTGCTTGCAATTTGTTCACATTGTTCCACTATTCAGCCACGAGGGACCACGAGGAGTCCATGTGGTGACTTGAATCTTTTTGGCATTAACTAGATTCGAAGTCATACAATCAGATAATTTGTTCGCTCTGATTTTTGAGTTTAATTCTTGTCCACAATTCACGGACAGTTTCAGTTTAATACACCAACTTAGTTGATCATAACAACCAGTTTGGATGAACTTTAGACATACTTACACAGTTTAACTTAGCTGTGGTCTCATTCTTTTCCGGATTGTTTAAAAGAACAAGTCTTCTTCTCTGTCTTTATTACTAAGTTTGAAGTCAAAAACCCATTAAATCATGTTTTTCCATACAAACTTTTAACCCTTTGGTGTAAAACCTTTAAGTTTAGATTTTTACAAAAATATAAAACACGTGTTTAATTCTTTTTTATTTCAATGGGTGCCACCAACTTTGAAGTCAATAGGCCCATCGGTTCATATCTTTTTGATAGTCTTCTTTCCACGAACCTTAACCCATCGTTAAGATTTGATTTTCGCAAAACTAAAAAAATTGGGTCGAATTATTTTTATTTTGAAGAATTAAGACCAACTTTGAAATCAATAGGTCTATTAAATCACGATTTTTCATAAGACACCTTAACCCCTGTTTTGGCCCTTTAGACCCCCGAATTTCAAACATCCTGTCTTAACGAATGTTCATTTTTCAAGATATATCCACAGTTCAAATTTCATGTCTGTAGCTTTAGCGGTTTGGGCTGGGCGATGATGAATCAGTCAGGACAAAGAATTATTTGTGTGTAGCTTACATTCTGTTTTAAATCATTTCGTTGTAATACATTCATTTTTTTATATTCTGTTGTACATTATTTCGTTTCGGTTCGTCAGCAGTACGATCGGTTCTATCCAAGTCTCGTTGTTTTCTTAGCAATATTTTTTCTTTTGAACTATTAATTGAATAACTTTGAACTAAGGCCTCGAACACATAGACGACGGCAGCGACACGACTGCATCTGTCAAAATATAAAATCAGAACGTCCGTATAAGGACGATTATTTTGACGATTGCACTGCTACACGAACACTGAAGACAGTTATCGCTGTCGCCAAACATAGAATTATTCTCTACTTCGCAGGCGACAAAACCAAACAAGTGGCATCACTGCTTCCAAACAAATATTTTTAATGGCAGTTTTCCTACTTTTTCATCAACAATTAAAAATTTTTTAGGATTTCAGTTAAAATTAAGTAGTTTTAAAAATTATTCCATATTGGCATTTGTTTTAATTTGTTTTAATTGATTGCCGAAGCACTTTAAAGTTTGTGTTTAGGAGCTCAAACATATGATTGTGATAACTTTGTTGCCGCTTTTATTGTAATCACGTAGTTGACTACACGGCGATGGTCGAAGCCAGCGCCAACTTGAAGTTGTGTGGCCGTGTCGCTGCCGTCTTCAATGTGTTCGGGCCATAAATGAAAACGTTGGGCAGCTGTTTTACTAAGGAAAGAGAAAAGGTAAAACTTAGTGTCCGACCGAAACCACTTTTTAAGGCCGAAACCGAATTTCGGTTTTTTTTTAATATTCAGCCGAAACCGAAACTTTCTAGTTGAAATAAAAACCACCATATCAAACATTTTTTTTCAACTAATGAATTTTAATTTAAGTAAGTAAAGAACAAACAAACATAACATAAATAAATAAATATGTTACTTATTAATAAAAACAATCCATTCATTTTTTAAAAACATAAACATAAAAAATCACCCTTTCGTACCTTACTCGCTAATATTCAAAATTAAATAATTTAATATTATATGCTAAAAAAAAGCATCTAAATTACTCCTCCTTTCACTATATATCTGCTCGACTGCACTAAAATAACTAAAAAATATTATTCGGGCATTTTTTGGCCGAAACTGAAACCGAAACCACTTATTTGGGCCGATACCGAATATTCGGTCGGACACTAGTAAAACTAAAACAAGTGCTTGCAGAGTGAGTTACAGGAAATCTAAAGAATGACCAATAAAATGGTCTGAAGAGTTGAATGCATTGACTGCTACTGTCTGTAGCAAGCAACAAGGAACTAATTCAAAGAAAAAATAAAAAATTTCACAACACTTTGTTGGCAGTTTCACAACTTCAAATTGGATTAGACGAATATTTGAATTCTTTAGTACTGCATTATTATCCACTTTGTTGCATAATTAACAATTTCCTCGACTCTCCTACATATTGTGGCTCATATGAAAACACAATGTTACGTATACGCACCCACGTTCCGTACCTTTGCCAGTGCAATGCACATTGCTGCCGGAAAACCCAAACAGCGAGATGAGCCTACAATGCTCCGAAAGCTGATTGAAAACTTGCGCTTCTTCGTAACAACTGCACACAATAAGTAATATTCATTATAGCGAAAACAAAAGCGCCAAGAAGCGACAGCAGTTGTTAACGTATTTTGTTGTGCATTGCAGCATCGTAAAAAATTAATGTGTGGCTCATAAATAACTGAAGCCAGCGCGTACAAACAACATTAACCGAAAAATCTTTGCTTAATTTTCTGTTTTTTCGTCTGTTTTGCACAGTTTCGCTAAGCAAATAAAAGCGAAATTTTGCAGCCGGAAATTCAGCACCAAGCAAACAAATGCATTTTGCATTAATGATGTGCATGTGTATGTTGTTGTTGTTGTTGGCGGCTGCTCTTCGAGAGTAAAGCGTATGTTGGGCCGTAAAGTCAACAGCGACAGCACTGCTTGCTTCCTTGCACTTTGAGCGGGTGCAGCACTCAAGTTGACGTAGCCGTCAAAAATGAAACGAGCGCACGCGTCTTCCGCGCATTTTCTCGCAATTTCTGCCATGATGATAATTTCGATGACGCATTGTGCCACCTTGAATGGCAATGAACTCAACGCCGCAGTCCAACAAACAGCCACAAACTGACAGCAAGTTGAGAAAGGCGCAACTGAAGAAATAATTAAAACTGTTAAAGCAGACAAAGAAGATGCAAACGGAAACAAAACCATAAAAATTCCATAGCCAACCATATGTATGAGCGCCTGTGTATTTATATATTTAATTATATGCCACATGGCATACACATTATGCAGTCTCATCTGTACCCATAGGTGACATTTATTATTGCCGCATTTGCTTCTAAGACGGAAATGCAGCTCCACTCTTATTAATTCTTTAGCTATGATTGGAGACACAGGCGAGTTGTATGCTATGAACTTCTTCGATGTCACATTGGTTTAATAATATGTTTTTTTATTGCTTTCCTTTGCTAATGACGGCCTTGTCCCTCGAGCACTGTCTTCACTTTTGTGTTCAAGTTGTTTTCAGTTTATTGAATTTTTGAGCTAAACTGTTTGGCGGCGAACCAAATATTGACGCTATAAATACGCACATTAAAAAATATTAGTAGTAAATAAATGACTTAAAATTCGTTTTTAAAATCAAATAAAGTAAAAATCCAGAAAACTTTACTTGAGAGATCATTTGACATGTCTTTTTGATCCGGCGGCATAGCTTTGTAAGCTCTTTTCGAGTTCATTATCAGCGCTAATTTTAATATATAATCGTTCAACATGACATGTCATTTTAATTTGACCGAATGCATTTGTTATATTTTTATTAAAAGGTTTACGTAATTTTTATTTTAATCCAAAGTACAAATTCTGAGGTTGAAATTAAGTGGTTGCCAGTTTGATGACATTTTATGCTGAACTATTAAGCGGTGAAATAGCTAAGGTGACGTCCATAAAAAATATTTGCATAAAATTAATGAAAATCAATTTGGAATATGATATGAACCAAATAACTTCATGATATTATAATACAAAGTACGAGTTCTGAGGTTAGTAGTTGAACACATAATCCGCCTGATGACCACCTTGGCTCTTTTTTCTAATGGTTATTATTCACTTAATAACGACCGTATTCAGCCAATATCAGATCTAACTTTGTCTTTGGCCTAATTACATCACAACTAGCTCTGATTGGATAAGTGGTTCTTCTATTTCTCTAGAGTTTTCAGAGCCCCAGATGCAACAGTGTTGCTTGTTTACGTAGCCAGACAAATTGTTATCAATAATGTGTAGCGAGCGTCGAGAAGGGCGAACTCGGAACGAGGAATTGGGGCTCTGTACCCTAGCTGGAGACCCACTTCTGTTAGTGACTATAGTCGCCGCTTCTATAAAATACTCAACTGCGCCCCAACAGCCTGAAAAGACAGGGACAAGACTACTCTACAGTGAATTGTTGCTATTAGGTTCGCAGCTCCCCTAACAATGTGGAAACCTTCTTAGGAGAGAGAAGGTGGGAGCGTCCTTAGGGAAGAAGGTTTTGGATATCGGTTAGCCAAAGTGTTCCTATAGCCTGAAAAGTCAGAGACAAGTGCAGTCTACAGTGGTCTGTTGCTGTTAGGTTTGTAGCTCCCCTAAGAACGTGGAAACCTTCTTAGGCGAGAGAGAGTAGGAGCCTCCTAAGGAAAGAAGATTCTGAATGTCGGTTAGCCACAGCATTGCTTTCACAAAGCTATGCACGTCCGATAACTCAAGCTCCAGAAGCTCTTCCTCCCGAAAATCATACTGTCAAGTCGCACATGACGGTACAACAAAAAAAATAAGTCGATTTACATATCAATTATTGTTTATCCGATGTTTTCATCATTGTTTCAAATTACTTTTAAAGACGAACTAAACACCTTAATTTTAAAACTATGTCAAACCCCAATGAGTCAAACTTGGTCTAAGTGTGCGCTCATTTGAAAGTTGCCACCTCAATCTTCACAATTTCCATGCAGTTTTCTAGTGTCTATCGATTCGTATATAAAATCTGTTTAATATCAGGTGTACAACTTTGCTTCCGCCGTTTTTTTCCAAAATTAAAAGCTTTATTGCGAAAAAGTGCTTACAGATGTATTATTCAAAGTATTGTCCGTCGCTAGCGACAACTTTCTCCCATCTTTCCGGCAATTTTCGGATCCCGGCTCGAAAAAAGGAGTCCTCTTTTGACGCTATCCATGAAGCAATCCATTTTTCCAATTCTTCGAAGGATTGAAAATGTTGATCTGCCAGGCCGTGTGCCATCGAACGGAATAGGTGGAAGTCAGAAGGGGCGACATCTGGGGAATACGGCGGGTGGGGCAAGACTTCCCATTTCAGCGTTTCCAGGTACTTTTTGACCACTTTTGCGACGTGAGGCCGAGCATTGTCGTGTTGGAGGATGACTTTGTCATGTCGCTCTTGATATTGTGGCCGCTTTTCTTTTAGCGCGCGACTAAGGCGCATCAGTTGCGTTTGGTAGCGATCTCCTGTGATGGTTTCATCAAGCAATGCTTCTAGTTGTTCATCTTTGAAGGTTTTTTCTCTTCCACCACCATGTTTGTCTTCGACATCGAAATCACCATTTTTAAAACGTTGAAACCACTCCCGACACGTTCTTTCACTCAGAGCAGCATCACCGTAAGTTTCTGAGAGCATTCGATGCGCTTCAGCTGCATTTTTTTGCGAATTGTAACAGAAAAGTAAAACTTCCCGCAAATGGCGAGAATTGGGCACATAAACGGACATTTTCGAGCGTGAATAATACGAAAACAAGAACAACTGTCACTGAAACGACGATGACAATTCGTTAGGCACTGTCCACACTCACTTTAAAGGCATTACCATCTATGTATTTCAACCAGCCTCAGCCGGTACAGCCACCTATCGGAAAACGGCGGAAGCAAAGTTGTACACCTGATATTTTCCTGTTTAATGTCACCACAATGATAGCTGTACGTGAATTTCAAAAACTTTTTCAATACCTCCATTTCGTAGACCCCATACGAGTAGATCACAAGATTCAATATCTTGAATATTCTATGAAAAACTTTTCTACAGACGATTTGATAAGAAGCCAGTAAAGTTTAAAGGTCGCGTAAGTGGAACGAACCATAAGTCTGCAAGTCGTGGTTTCAAATATTCACTCAACCATAACCAAATAAAACCACTTAAAAATTTTTGCATTTTAAAATTTCGAATCTCTGGAACAGGACAATCTTTGGAAGAGTCTACCTAGTTTGTGTTTTCACTACTTAAAAAATGTTTGCATTTTATTAAATATTTTTAATCTCTGAAACCGGACAATCTTTGGAAGTCTCTCTAGTTTGTGTTTTTCCCACTTCAAAATTGTTTGCATTTTATTATTTCGAACCTCTAGAACAGAACAATCTTTGGAAGAGTCTCTCTAGTTTGTGTTTTCACCACTTTAAAAATTTTTGCATTTTATTAAATATTTTGAATCTCTGAAACAGGACAATCTTTGGAAGAGTCTATCTACTTTGTGTTTTCACTACTTAAACAATTTTTGCATTTTATTAAATATTTTGAATCTCTGAAACAGGACAATCTTTGGAAGAGTCTATCTACTTTGTGTTTTCACTACTTTAACAATTTTTGCATTGTAAAATTTCGAATCTCTGGAACAGGACAATCTTTGGAAGAGTCTATCTAGTTTGTGTTTTCACTACTTTAACAATTTTTGCATTTTATTAAATATTTTGAATCTCTGGAACAGGATAATCTTTGGAAGAGTCTACCTAGTTTGTGTTTTCACTACTTTAACAATTTTTGCATTTTATTAAATATATTGAATCTCTGAAACAGGACAATCTTTGGAAGTCTCTCTAGTTTGTGTTTTTCCCACTTAAAAATTGTTTGCATTTTATTATTTCGAGCCTCTGGAACAGAACAATCCTTGGAAGAGTCTCTCTAGTTTGTGTTTTCACCACTTTAAAAATTTTTGCATTTTATTAAATATTTTGAATCTCTGAAACAGGACAATCTTTGGAAGAGTCTATCTACTTTGTGTTTTCACTACTTAAACAATTTTTGCATTTTATTAAATATTTTGAATATCTGAAACAGGCCAATCTTTGGAAGAGTCTATCTAGTTTGTGTTTTCACTATTTAACAAATTTTTGCATTTTATTAACTATTTTGAATCTCTGAAACAGGACAATCTTTGGAAGAATCACTCTACTTTGTGTTTTCACTACTTAAACAATTTTTGCATTTTGTTATTTCGAACCTCTAGAACAGAACAATCTTTGGAAGAGTCTCTCTAGTTTGTGTTTTCACCACTTTAAACATTTTTGCATTTTATTAAATATTTTGAATCTCTGAAACAGGACAATCTTTGGAAGAGTCTATCTACTTTGTGTTTTCACTACTTAAACCATTTTTGCATTTTATTAAATATTTTGAATATCTGAAACAGGACAATCTTTGGAAGTCTCTCTAGTTTGTGTTTTTCCTACTTAACAATTTTTTGCATTTTATTATTTCGAACCTCTGGAACAGGACAATCTTTGGAAGAGTCTCTCTAGTTTGTGTTTTCACTACTTTAACAATTTTTGCATATTATTAAATATTTTAAATCTCTGAAACAGGACAATCTTGGGAAGAGTCTCTCTACTTTGTGTTTTCACTATTTAAAAAATGTTTGCATTTTATAATTTCGAGCCTCTGAAACAGGATATTTTCTGGAAACGTTTCTCGAGTTTGTGTTTTTTTTTCCTACTTAACAAATTTTGTATTTTATAGTTTCGAATCTCTAGAAGAGTCTCTATAGTTCTTGTTTTCACTACAGTCGAGAACGCTTTACTGTAAGCCGATTTTTCCCACCTATTAATTGCAGTTAACTGGAGTTTTCAGTTAAGCGAACTCGGATTAAGTGAAAATCCTTTACCTGAATCCTGAAATCCTGAAGTTCTTTTCAATTAAGTTGAAATGGTGTAAATTTATGTTTTAGACCCAAAATATTCTTTCACTTAACTGAATTTTTCAGTTATGCAAAGTTTCAGCTAATCGAACTAATTTTCAGGAAAAATTATAAATAAAAATGGGTCCTGGACTTTTATTTCAGTTAAGCGACTTGCAGTTAAGCGGTTTCGACTGTACCTAATAAAAATGAAGAAAAGGAAGCACAGCATGACCTCATTCTGCTTTATTTAATTATAATTTATGCTTCTTCATCTCTATTGTTTCAAGCAAATAATTAAATGAACTTTTATCCAAAATAGACAATTTTACATAAAATCAGATAATTTAATTAATTTTTTCAGATTTTTCTTTTAATTGATTTTATAATTCCAATTATAGTACCGCCTCAACTCTTCCATATTCAATTAAATGTTTCTGAAGATTGCCCTCAATTAATTAAAATATGCGCAAAATTTGTTTTCAAAAACCAACAAAATCACAAATCACACGTTTCAGTTGCAATGCAAAAACAAAAACATGCCAAAAACTAGAAATCTTAAGCACTTCTAAACGCAAAAATGCCATTTTTGACTGTTTTTAATTCGCCGTTTCGGCTGCCAAATTTGTACGTTGACATTGTGACATTTAGACATTAGAATGCCGCGCCGAGTTGTTTTACCGGTTTGAAAATTGTATTTTTCGGCTTGTATTTATTTTGTGTTAATATTTCATAAATTATAATTTAACGCACGAAAATGTTGATAGTTCAAGTGAACAGCAATTTGCGAAAAAAAAATTCAAATGAAAACAAGAAAAAATCATTGGAGCAAATCTTGCGATGCTAATCTCTGTAAATATAAAAGAGACATACACAAGGAAATTGCAATAACAATGGACATAAACTTTCAAGTGTTGCTCGTAAAAAGATATTCTGCTGAATTGGGCTGAGCGAGCGGGGCATGTCGCACCGAACAATGCCACATCGCCAGCGAGTTTTTACGCCCCGGTAGGCTCCATAGTGCACACTCACTCGCTCGCTCCGACTTACGTACCCACATAAATACGTAACTCGACCGTTTCCATATGTAAACTATGTAAATCTCGCCATGTGAATTATTGCAAACACGGAAAAAATCTGCAAAACTATGAAACGCACACATAATCATAACTGCAAAGGTGGCACATTGCTATTATTAATCCATGTTTTTGTTGGTTTTTTTATTGTCTTGCATTGTGTTGTTATCTCGCTTTTGCACTTTTCACATTTTGCATGCCAAAAAAAAAAATAATTCACTATGATTTACTATCGGCGGCTTTCTGTTCAGCTCCACTCACCATTACATTGTTGTTGTTATTGTTAACCACAGCACATGTCATATAGTATAGTAAAGTAGTCTAGTAATCGAGTGTGTTGTTTCCACTTAAAGATCACTGGCGCTGATTTTGCTGGCAGTGTTGTTGGTGTTGGTTGGTTGGTGTTGGCGGCTGTGCCAACCATTTCCATTCGACTACACTGACATTCTTTCGAGAAGGTCAACTGGTTTCAATTGCTGTTGTTATTGTTGTTGTTGTGCATATCTTGTTGGGTATGTTCTATGTACTAGAAAATCTTTCGCACATGATTTTTCTAATGTTAAATCGAAACTTGTTCTGCATTTGATTCGTTAGATATTTTTTAATTATTTATTTCTTTTAATCTCTTCTCATTCTAATGTAAAACAAATTCAAATTTTTAAATGTAAAAAACAGTTAAGCCTTGTCCGTTAAGTCTGAATAAAAAATTGTAATGGAATGTTGCAAAACATCTTTGATCAAATTGACCAAATGCACAGGTGCCTATTTTTACTTGGAGTTGCATTTAATTTAAAATCTGCAATAGAGAGGAGAAGAGAGAAGAAGATGCTTCACTATAGAAAAGATAATGAGGGGAGGGGGGCAGTGGCGCACAAAGGATTTAGTTTTGAGCGGACTTTGCGTACAACTTGTGAGCTGAATTCTATTTGAAACCATATTTTGCAGGAATTTTTGTAAGTATTTAGGGGAGGTTTGAAACCCAAACGTCCCCCACCCTGTGTTCGCCACTGGGGGGAAAAAGGAAAGATGGCTTGCAACTGCAAATATGGAATGATTGATAGGGAATTGAAGAACAATTGACAAAGAAAAATATTGCTTATTGTGTGTCAAAGTAACATATATCAAATCGACTGATTAGAAATCTGTTGCACATTATATAAAACGAGTGAACAGGGAAGTTAGTAAATTTATACTTATTGAAGTGAATCGATTGACGATGGAATCATGAAAAAATGGAATGATTGATAAGCGATCGACGGTCGATTGACTAACAAATGTAGTCATGCAAATATGGACTGATTGATAAGGGAATGAAGAAGGATTGACAAAGGCAAAGATTGCTTAGTATGTATCAAAGTTATATCAAGTAGACTGATTAGAAATATGTTGCAAAAGTATACATATATAACGGATGAAACGGAGAAGAAGGAACCTGTAGACGTGTAAAAGTAAATTGATCGATTGATGAATGTAAACATGCAATGATAAAAAGATTGAAAAATCGAAAGATTACTTATTATATTTCAAAGTAATATCAAGTAGACTGATAGACAGTCATATGTAGTTAGTACTCTCTCTCTCTAAGCTTCCTAAAGATTGTTTGATAGTCCAAACCGAATACAAAGGAGTGCCATTTTAAATTATTCGAATGTGGGTTCTCAATCATTATTTTTGACGCTAATGCAAAGCAGAAACAGTTGCAAAACGCGGTTCATCTAGTGAGACGAATTGCGTTGGTTCTGAAAGCATGCAAAGATTAGAAAACAAGATTTGGAAAGAACAATTTGTGTACACTTGACTTGAATTCAAATTACAGGTGCAGGTGAGAATTTCCACAGCTCTCGAATTCCACTAAGTACTGTAGTTCACTAAGACTTTTCTCATAGAAATCAACTACTGCAAACTGTTTTTGAAGTCAACTTTCACCTGATTCAACTCTCAACTTTTCATCAAATTCAATGAAGCCTCATTTACGAGCCAATTTCTTAACTGCATATAAAGTCCGCAATAGCTATTTTATTGAATTTTAAAATCGCTTTTCACATATTCCGGGAAGCACAATTTTCATTTTATGCTTTGATGCCAATAATGGCATTTCCTCATTTTCTCATCTTGCACCAAGCAACATGGAAACGTGCAACAGTTTTTCAGTCTCGCTTCATGCCGATAATGCGAGATATTGAACTTGAACTGCACAATGCGATGAACGATGAAGCAATAATGAGCAACTTGAGCCGAAAATGGCTTGTCGCCGTTGCAGCGCGGAAAATCGTGCGAGCTCATCTGCAACATCCACAACAACATTGGCAATCGAACAATTGAGGCCGAAGATGCGCTGCCGGTTTTCCGTTCGACTGACGAAGGCCGCAGCAGTCAGCGCCGCACGATTGGGGCAGACAGTGTCGCAGTCGTGACTGAATTTGACTGGCGGATGGCTCTCGGCCAGCGGACGATTTGGTGTTGCACTTGGCCACTGTGGCTGGGGTTTTTCAAGAGCAGCGTCAATGGCAGTTGAACGTCAAATAAAATAAAAGTTTTATAACAATTTTGTCAAATTTATACAAAAATTCTTGTAAAGTGCGCGTTGTCCGTTAACGCTCGAATGGCCATGCCAACGCCTACACAAGTTTCCTTATGAAATATGAAAATGGTTCGCGTGTTTTGCTTCTCATCTCAGAGCTCAGCGCTGACCATAACATTTGCATAAAAATCGCGCTGAACTAAACGCGCGTTGCTCTGCTAACTAGTCAACAACTCATACAGCTGTGGCTTGCAAAGGGTTAACTCGCGTACGACCGCAAGACGTAATTTATGCGCGAATCAATAATCGAATACGAAAACAAAACGTGGACAGCAAGAAATGCCAAACGGTGGTCCACCACAAAATGAAATTGAAAGCAACGCTTTTGTGAAATACCGCAATAAGCAACTCTGTGTTAGTGTGTATTAATTTATTAGTAGGTCTGCGCTTACTAAATTATTAAAATCGCCAATCTGGAATGCTGGTCAAAAGCGACGACGGCAAAGGGTTACGTAATTTCTTTTTGGCGCATATTTCTGCTGTTGCTGTGCTGATTTTTTTCGAGCTGCTGCCTCGTTCGATGATGTTGTAGGCCCGCATTTTCGGTTTATTTGGATCTCTTCCGCCTTTTACTTTCGACGCTGACCCACCCAAAAAAACGCGGCCGTAGCTGTGTAACTGTGATTCTGCGTCAACGTCGATCACTCTGCTCCATCGTTAATGACACTTCGACGAGCGCTTCCGATTCGCCACACTCGTAGCTCATTTCGTTTATCTATTTGTCTGTTGACTATTGTCGCAAATTTACTGTACAAACACATAAAGTCATCAGCATCATAAAAGCGAAATGATTTTCACTTTCGATTTCACTTGCAGGGTGCGCAATTTATTTGCTTGTTAAATGGGCAAAAGTACACAATAATTGCGACAAGTATTTAGTGTGGCCGCATTTCACGCATTCCATTAAGTTTTGAGGAATTAATCCTATACACATTACTGTGTATGGTTTTAACTTTCAGATTGTCGCCTCACCAAACCGAGAAAACTTTCC